>JAPWTK010000025.1:0-645000 GCA_029963805.1 Aromia moschata | reverse complement strand
ACAAAACAGAACAAAGTAAAATAAAGCTATCCTAGTTTTACAGCTGTCTTATATCTTTCAAATTTACAAATTATAGACAGTGCAGTTCAATATAATTATCATAGATACATGAAATAATATATTAAAAGGACATATTGACATAGATACATGTATATATGTAATGACATGTGAAATCTTATTGTAATTAGAACATATTACATAAATTGGTAATTTTGAATAGACAACCATTTTTACATATTAAAAGCTAATCTTGGTATTTAATCATTTGAATAAGCCACTTTGTAGCCTAAACTGTTCTTATACTCTTGTACTGTTTCTACTAAGTTAAGAGAAAATCTAATCTAAATTCAGGTAGATACAGATTTTATCATTAGAAATCATTAAACAACCACAAAATCAATGCGCAACAATAGTATATGTTTTTTGTCATTTTTGGATGGTACTTTTAAAGGAATTTTCAATAAACCCATTCTCGCGGCATCCTCGAAGGTGGGCATGGTCTAACATTACATCACAGAAGCCGCTATTCAATAAGATCTAATCTAAGTTAATCGTAACTAGGGTTCGGAAATGTGTGCCATAACGCCTGGTTGGTACTATAAAACTCTGATACCAAAAGTGTAAACCGTATTTTTTAAGCGCCTTGTAAATTATATACGCATGTATTTCTTGTCCCTGAATACGTACGCCACTGACCGATCCTGCTAAGGCGCCAGGACCAGGCAGTAGTACGCCACCCCGGCGCGGGAGGGCAGGATATTCTAATTCAGGATAGTTTAACACGCGAGAAGGCAAATATTCCGAACTCTAATCAAAACCATACCTACTCACTATATTACTATCTGATATAGAAGGGACGCATACTGTACAACTTGCTTATTTTAAATGGTACTTTATACTATTTTATTTTTGGATCCTACAGGGGAGTCTAAAGAAATTTTGTCTATGATATATTATTCTTATGTATATCTAATATTTTTCGAAATATTTATAAATATGGTGGGGCACCCGGTATAGCCACTAGCCATTTAATAATTTTTCTCAACACGTTCAAACTTAAATGGAAAAGAGCACTCATGAAGCCAGTGGATTTTAAATCATCCCTTTTAAATTATTAAAATGATGAATGGTGGAAGTTTTATACGAATTCCTGCCCATTTACTTAAAGCATGCCAGAGAGAAAATTAGCGAAACTGGGTTGAAAGGTCCGTATATTATAAATATTAATCATTCCCTTTTTTACCCTCTCAGATGACTGTTAGACGAGTAAAGGTAATTTTGCAAACAAAAACGGAAAATGAATGGGAAGCGAGGCCAACGATATTGATGCATGAGTCATTATACTGAAGCATTCAAGTGCCACCGAAGCATTTTTTAGTTTTTCCATTTATGGTATATAACTTGTTAACTATTTAAATTAGTACACCAAATATACCAACTTCCTTATATCTATTACAATCTATGAAGATTGTGATAAATGTATGTGTATAAAGACCTATATAAATACCATCCCCTGTAAAAAGTAGAGTTGGCAGAAATGTACCGCGGGCGTACGCTTCATAATATAATACATGTAATAAAGTAGCTAATATTAAATATAATAACAAATTCAATAAAGTCACACTTTATAATAAAGAAAAAAGAAACCCATACAGGTATGTATGTAAAACCCATTTAATTAGCTTGACAACGTAGCTTGGTTAACAGTACTATTACGAACTGAAGTAGATTCGTAAAAACTTTAGTAACATCAGATAAGTTTCTATAGTTGTCTTCGAAAGCCTTGTTCGCTGTGGTGAAAATATATGCTTATATTTTTGAGAAGTACCATTCGAAACCTACCGATGTAATACAGGCATAATTAAAATACTCTTTGCACTTATTTTTCTTTGCACACTTTCGAACTTATTTTTAACTGGCTCATTTATTGCGTCAGCTTTAGCTTGTAGCAGCTTCGTCCAGTATTTTGTCACCTTTCTTTTAGGTATTGATCTTGATATTAAAATTACTATTTAATTTTGATGTTGTTATAGTAATTTTGGAAACGTGGGCTAGCTGCAACCGGAGGTGGTCGTGCGGTAAATAGTTTTAAGCTGCTAGTAAGTGTTGGCAGCTTTGGGCGCCAGTAACATAAGTGCCTTAGGTTACTTACGTTTCTTAAGCGTCGTTGATATGCGGTTACAAAATATCAACAAAAAAACAAATCAAAATATTAAATAGCCAATGATCACCAAAATATAAATAACCTGAAGCTAAAAGAATGATGGGGTATTTCAACTTAAGCAAAAATTATACACCGCAAATACTTTAAATTAGTTTACTGAAATAATACCCAAACACCCAAATACCTATTCAGTGGTAGAAGGATTTGATATATACAAAAAAAATGTGATGGTTTCCCAAAATACTTTGACAATTTAATTGTAAACCAATAGCTAAATTTGAAAATAAACTAATATAAATAAATAGATGGTAGTTTTACCGATCGTGATCACGATGGCGCACACTAGGTATTGCTTATATATAAAAAAAGATGCCTTTTATATAATATAGACTCTTGCCTACAACTGTAAAATTACCAAAAAAAAATATATGTGTATATATAATAACAACCCAAATGTATAATATTACAAACGATAATTACCTGCACAACCTGAATAATTTGACTAGTTAAAATTCAGTAAATGTAAGTATACTGCTATCAAATACCAAAAGTATTGTTTCAAAATACCTAATATCTAATTATCAAAATGTAACAATAATTTAATAAAATAAATTATGTTAGATTATCTAATTATTAGTTTACGTCGAATTTATACAAGATTAATGGAAATGAAAGAAACAATGTAAAATAATTACCAAGTGACTAGTAATATCCAGTGGCAAAGTACTGTTATTAATTAAAGATATTAAATTTAAACAAAAATTAATAATTAATTAAATTATTACCAAAGAAAAATAATACGCAGGATCTGTAAAACGTATTAAAATAATAATCAGAATAACATATGCAGGTGTACTCCAAAATATATATAAAAAAAATATGACCAAGATTATTGTTTATACCAAACGATGACAGTGATGGCCTCACCAACGTCGTTTTCGAAAAAGTACGGACCAATGACGTCGCCGGCCTAAAATCAGCACCAAACAGCAAGGGCGTAGCGTAGGCAATCGCCCCCATCGCCCCCCCCCCCCCAAATGATCAAATAAAATCCAAAATAATTGCGGGGTATTGCGCTTGCCGTTGCCTCCAATGACCTTTTTATTTATTTTTTTTTGCTTTTTTGTTTAATCTACATTACAGTATTCTTTAATCTACATTTAATTTACAAAACAGTAACTTTTTATGGATGCAGTGCCACCGGGTGAACCTCGTGTGGGTTGTCGTCGATCCATATATGGTAATTTTGCTTGTTAACATAACATGCATGCATTCAAAAATGCGCCTTGTTACTAAATATGATTTTTCGACCAAAATTGGGGTCCTCCTCCAAACGCTCCAAAGCCCAGTCAGCGAACAAACGGCGTAGTCTATGGTCATTAACTTTGAGCTCCTGAGTCAGTAGAATCTTGTACGGGTGCAGGCCCATGTCCCGACGCAAAATTCACCAAGTTGAAGTCTGCGAAAGGCCCAGTTCTTGTGCCCGGCGAGGAATTGACTTCCTCGGGTTCTCCTGCACACTTACACGGAGAGCGGCGATATTCTCGGCCGATCTGGCGTTCCGCTAAAATGGGCGCAACGCTAACGAACACTCATTTTGATAATAAGGTTTTATCATTTGGACGTGCTGCTCAATCGTGTAACTTCCCATGGTGATTTGGCAGCAGTGGCTGAATAATAAACAACATATTTGACAGACGCTGCCAAAACAACATGGCCGCCACAGCCTGTCGACATCGCCCCGTCCCTAATGGAAATCCCTTTATTACGGTCGCGCCGTCATAAAATAAATTAATATTCGAAATCACAGATGAGTTCATTCACTTTGTCAGCAAATTGTAGTTTTTTAGGCGTTTGTACGTGTGACATTTTATTATTGATGTATAATATCGACGCCGACGACATAAACACCTTGAACACTCTAATAATAATGCTAGAGTTTGCCAGACGGTCGGCCAACTCTAATGGTAAGTGGCATCTATCACAGACGGAAATTCGACGGCACGTTCGAACCCACATGGAAATTTTATTATTCAGACGTCCTTTCAAATACTATGTTGCAGGCGTTACATAAAACGACCATGCTTTAAAAATAAAGTATAACATTTAAAATCATTTTTAAAATTACACAGTTAAATTCCATTTCATCAAAAAATTTATATCACTTGTCTGTTTAAATTGTATTATTATGCAAATTATTATTTTCGATGTGAATGTTTAATAAGTTGAAACAATTTTGTATTGGAATCTGAATATTAAGCGCAGATAAAGTATTAAAGCTTAAAGCATTCCAATTTAAAAATGTATGATGTATAGCATTAACGTATATATAACCATGTCTCTCGCGCTATCGATTATTCATTAAGGCCCGTATTCAAATTTCCAAAATTATATTAGCCTAAATTTTCAGCTTCGAGTAATATCACGCTTATTAATATTCTGAAAGCAAACGTTTGATGTATGCAGTGTCGCTCTGATATTTTTTTTTGCCTTTTTTTATGGTCTTTTAGCTTCCATTAACGTTATACCGAACATATAGAACGTTTTAAATGGCATTTTCTGTTGTCCGCATATTTTTTTTGCTCATGAAAAGACACAGAAAGGATAAAGCAGTCTGTTATAATTTTAATATATGTATTTTCATTAGACGTGGTATCGAGGCATTCAATCTATGGTAGTTAAATATGTAATTAGTAGAGTAACGAATTTTTATTCACGTCTATAAATGTTGCCTATGTTAAAATTAAATGAACGTGCATATGTGTATTAAATATGTAAATGAAACATTTACATGTAATATAATTATGTAACATATTTAAGCGAATTTACGATTTTTACGAATTTTTACGAATTTACGAACTGATTCGAAACCGACGCGGGGACCTTCCTCGATGCTTTTTGCGGCGAAGCACCCCGGATTTTCACAATTTGTAGATGCCTCTTCCTGTGTTTGGAAAGTCGGTAAAAAAAATTCAATCTTCTTACGCTCGGTACAAAGTCAATTCGCATTGTGCCACGGCGATACCACTTCGCCGTCTATTATGTATGTAACATGTAAAACATATTCGAACAGGACAGCTAAAACTACCTGGGGGCACAGCAGGTAAAAACCGTCACCGCACAAGATCTGACCCGAGACCTAGCGGTCTTTCACGATAGATGATGGGTGAGGCGTCGATGCCGCTGGAAGTAAAATAATTATCTGATACTGTGGTAATTAGTGATAAAAAAAATCATTCCAATGGGTACAACTCCTGGTTTAATTGGAACTAGACTTTCTTATTTTAAAAACAACCATGAATATTTTTAGCTCATCTCATTTGTCAAATCAACTATGTATCACATGGTGACATTTGTTTCTTTACTTACAGAACGAATTTAACAAAAACAAGTCTAGGAGCCCGTTATAAGATATTCAAAATATTATGAAGGTTAGTGGGCTTTGAAATCGAAAAATCATATTGAGTCATCCAAAAAAAAAGTCATCAAAGTTGGCCTAGCAAAAAAAAAAACGTATTTCTATTATATCTTAAATTTATAACCTTATTTATTTATCAAGGCTGTCCCATTATGTGAGAGCCATTATTTATTTTACAATTGCGACAATCACTTGTCAAAAGTTTGACATAACCAGAAGGCTTCGACATGACGTTATTTCCATCTCTCTCGTTCATAGCCAGGTTTGATGACGTTTTTTGTTTTGGATGGTTCTGTATTATTTTGCCCTGAGCTCAATCCTGCCACATATAATACTTTTTTATCCTTTAGAAAAAGTTGGGTCGAGTAAACAACTGCATCTGATACTGAATAAAAGGAAAAATAAACTTATTTGACATTAAATCCAAGCGACTCATAAACATTGGAAGTTATTGGGGGTGAATGGACGAATTTTACACTGGATGTTAAAAAGGACATGAAGAGGACATATAACGTATTTTAACTGTCAATAAAGAAACAAATGCAACCATGTGAAACATGGTGAAAAAGAGAATTTTAAAGCGAACGAGATAAACTAGAAAAATATTCACGTTTCTTCCTAAAATAAGAAGTTAGGTCGACTTCCGCGTAAGCCGGAAGTTGTAAAAAATGTCTGTTAGGATGAGGAAGAGCCTTATCACTAGATACATACGTCTTGTATATTTAAAAATGTTAATAAAAACAGAAATTAAAGGTGACTATATGTCTCCTGAGTCACTCGGTATTGTGGCGCATACGAAAGAAAATTAAATAACAAAACAGTAAGAAAAATGCAAATATATAAACAAAATAATGTTTTGAAATAAGAACAAGCGAAGGAGGTAGCTTCTCAGTACTTTCATACAGAGTGCTTTACGATGAGTTGCCTAGTAAATGTTTTGGGGGAAATGGAAATATATACCTGAAAATTTGTATCAAGGGGTTTTTTAAATGTGATTTAATTATCTAAAATATTGTCGACTGACAATAAACTAGACTACTGACTAAATCTTTCTGACCCTGTCCAGTTTACCGGAAGTGAACACTAACTTCGTTGTTTTAAATGGCATGCTACATATGTATTTTTCACACTTAGTTTCTATTCACTAATAACCACTTTAATAAATAATGTCTCTAAAATGAACGATTTTCCAGATATTTTAATTAAAAAAAAGCAATAATTACAAATCCCTAGACAAACATTAATTCTTCTAACTTTCGCTGTGGTAAGATTCTATTGTTAGTTCTTATTATATTGAAAGGTTGTTCTTGCTGGAAAGTATACTATAATACGGTAAAATGTTACTTTAACAACGTCGCCTTTCCTCAAGCCTTCTCAGCATGGCTGCATCGAAAGAAAGAAAAATAAACAGCAGTATTTAATACATGGGAATTAAATAATTCTGTACATGATTTTATTTCAACACCTTTTACAGGGTAAATAAATATAAAACTAAATAAAAATACATTTAAAAAAAATGGTATTTTTGTTTGGCTCTGTACATTTCATACTTAGCTTTATTAACACAATTTTGGCATGGTAAAATTACCTCACTGAAGAAAAACTGTAACCAAAAAATTGTCAAAATTTTATTATACGTATGCATAGTAAGTATGAAGCAATTTATGTTCGAAATCATGCTTGCAGTTTCGGCTGGTGGAATTTGAAATTCTCACATTTTTTGTAAGGAAGTAATTTTTTTTGAAATTTCGAAATCTAGCAAGTTAAGTAATTAATAGTAATTTGATTTTTTTTTTATTATTTGGAGGAATTTGAATTATTATTTTACTCCAGGATTTCGTTTTTGATATTTCATAACAGCGGTATCTTTAGACAAAAATTGGAAAAGGCACATTAAAAAAACATATATTCACATGACATAATTGTGAAAAAAAAAAGTATATTTCGTAAACATTTAGATAGCCCTTTCCAAAATTTGGAGGGGCACATTTTTTTATTTTATTTCTTTTTTTTCGCAAATTTCGTTTTTTTTTTTACTATTACAGTCTTTTACCTAAGTCCAGCAGTAACCTCCTAAAAGATGATGTGAGTCCCATGCTTCGTTACGAAAATGCGAGAATTTAAAATTCCAGGAGCCACACTGCAAATAACATAATTTTGTACATAATTTGCTCCATGAGTATAAAATAATTTTGCCATATTTATGGACACAATTGTTCTTAATATTGAATATATTTTACCACACCAAAATTGTGTCAATAAAACTAAGTAGGAAATGTACAGAGCCAAGCAAAAATACCATTTTTTGAACATTTGTTTATTTTGTAGAATACTACTAGAATAATAATAGGTATTGAAATTAAAATACAGGTATGTATAGGAGTATTTGAGTCATTTTTTTAGATGCCTAATACTCTAACTCAGTTTTCCACACCCAGTTTTTAATCAGAAAAAGACCGCCAGACTGATCAAATAGTAAAACTAAATATATACCTAGTTAGGGGTAACTTTTGGAGTACTGTACAAAAAAAAAACGAACAACCCTCGCCAAAATAAGAGGGTGGCTCAATTTCAAAGGGCACTACATGATTTATATGATGCATACCATGTTTTCATTTTTTACTTCTGCAGCTTCTGCGTATATGTATATTTTCAAAATTTTACTGTCACCAATATTCCAGTTATGATCCTGTCGACATTTTTTCAAATTGTAACTCCTATTTTTCGAACAGGAAATAAAATGTACATTTTTTATGAGCATAACCGTATATCACTTCTTGTTTCCAAAATGATACAGAAGACAAACAAGAAATTTACTAAGCTATCAACAGTTATAGTTTCGTCTAGTAAATGCTTTGAAAAGTATATTTACTTACTTTTTATCATAATTCAGTGACGTGTTTTTTGGGATTTAAGAATGGATGTCAAGAAATTTAGTTGCGTAACTAGAGAAACGGAGCAGCAATGTTGACATTAATAAATTTGAGAGAAGAAACCAAAATTGTGAAATATCTTTTGATATACATTCTCGTATGTATAATTCCTTACATTATGTATACTGAGTGCTATATTAACTTTTCGTATTTTATATGTTAATATAACTACAGCAGCGGCAGAAAATTTACGGCAATAAGTTTTAAAATACCAGCTGCATAAAAGACGAAGACTAGTTTATTGGTCCACCACGTAGGAGTACAATTAGACATCTCAAACATATGCGATTGTTGTGTTAGAACTCAACGTATGAATCATGTAATTACACTCACAATGGGGGCCTACCAATGACTTGCGAAAATTAGGTAGGTATCAATGATAATTATGGACAGTAACACGATTTTGGAATGAAACTTGTATTCGTAAAATGATTGGCATGACGCACTGTGAGAGGGTTGACGAAGATCGAGGAAGATTAAATTTCACCCGTTGAATAACGGCATTCACGTTATTTACGGGACTGGTATTGCTTCAGTATTTTTGAAATACTCTCGTGGGCTCGGCTTTTAATTAAATTAAAGCGACCTATTAGCCAAGCAGGTGTGTGACGACATTTTTCGTGTTGCGTTGTGTGAATGCCATTCGTCGCATTCTATAAATTTTCTTTCTCTTTATTGAGGTGTCCACAATGTCAGGCATTGGCGGCTATGTATGCTATGTCGATAAATTGTCTATGGAAGAAAAGCTAAACGTAGTTAAAATACACGATCGTGCAAAATTTTGGAATGACGCATATACAGTGCGGAACAGCCAAATGGAATAAATTCAGTAGCTCCATTATTATGCATTGTTTTAGAAAATCCTGAGACACGTCAATTTCTAATTCTAAAATTACATTTGCGAAGTAAAAAATGTCATCCCCAAATTAAACCCTCTTCAGGTGACAGCTAGAAGCCCTAAATTTTCAAATGGGAAGTAGGGAGCTTGTGATATTTCATTTGAAAGGTCTTTTCATTCTCTATTTAAAACTGCTATGGTTTTAAATTTAATTGCGGAAATTAACAAGAAAAAAAGAAAAGTTTCGCCAGGAAACTCGTAGGAAATTCGTTACATATAAAACTTTTATAAGTAACACTACGAGGGCAAAAGATAATTTTGTCCTCACGGTCTTGCCATATACTCCCGCTCCGGCCTTATCGCCAATTTTGGAGCCGTCTGTAAACCAGATGATTCCATTTTGACATATAGTATTATTTATATCATCCCAGTCATCCCTACTAGGGATATGGATCCTTAGTTTTGGACTGGGACAAATGGAGGACAGCCTCCTGCAGATATTGAACCAGTCGGGCTTCTAGGCCCAAGCTTATGCGGACGATCACGTCATTTTATTACAGGACCACAAAATCGATGTTCTTGGAGGGCTTCTGGCAGAGGCCCTCCAAGAGGTCGAAAGGTGGTGTCTGGAAGAGGGGTTAAGAGTCAACCCCGAAAAGGCTGACCTGGTTACTTTCACCAGGAAGCGTAAGTTGGTGCCTCTACAAGAGATTACCCTGACGGGAAAGGTCATCCCATACAATAGCTCATCTAAGTACCTTGGAGTCACAATAGACTCCAAATTGAACTGCAACGAGCATATAGCAAATCGTATCAAGAAGGCTACCTCAGCCATATGGGCGTGTAGAAGAGCCTTCGAATACCTCAAGTAAGGCCATAGAGGTCCTCACAGGGCTGCCTTTTTTGCACTTGGTGATTGAACATGAGGCCATGAGGTCGGCTTATAGACTGACCGGACTTGGCCAATGGATAGGCGAGGAACAAACCACTGGCCACGCCACAATATGGAACAAGGCTACCAAAAACTATAAAGTACTCCTTATGTTACAGGACAGTGTGGAGCCTACCATTTGTCCCAGGTGCACCCATATAAACTGGTACCAATTAATGAGCTCGCGGAAGACGATTTTGATAGACGAATTCTCTTTTGTGAACAAATTATGCAAATGATAGATGGCAATACTTTACAAATGGAAAATGTTTTATTTTCGGATGAATATACATTTATAGTTCACGGCCATGTTAATCGCCAAAACTGCCGTTACTGGTCGAGAGAAAATCCTCATTGGATGAGGGAACTACACACGCAAAACCTTGAGAAAGTTAATGTTTGGGCAGGAATAATTGGAGAAAATATTATTGGTCCTTTCTTCATTGACGGCAATTTGAATGGAGAAACTTAAAATGGAGAAAGAGAGAAGCGCTGTTCCAAAATTATGTTGTACCGACGATGGCAAACTTGTATCCAGCTGAAGGAAACCCACAACTTCCAGGTAATGCAATATGGTTCCAGCAGGATGGTGCACCAGCACGTTACGACGTCAATGTCCGGCAATATCTCCAGACACTCCTTCCAAATCGCTGGATAGGGAGACGTGGTTCTGTAGAATGGCCTGCACGATTACCTGATCTCACGCCGTTAGACTTCTTCCTATGGGGATATGTAAAAAGTATGGTCTACAAAACCAAACCCGACGATTTAAGTGACTTAAGAAGAATAATAACACTTGCAATTAGGTCGATTACCCCGCATATGTTAACTAACGTATTCTAACGTTAGTAACATTTCTATTTACGTCTAGGATGCTGCTAAGATGCTGGAGGCATGCATTTTGAACATTTGCTGCATTAATAATGATTTGTTTTTTATGTTAATGTAACGAATTTCCTACGCTTGAGAAACTTTTTTTTCTTGTTAATTTCGGCAATAAAATTTAAAACCATAGCAGTTTTGAATAGAGAATGAAAATACCTTTCAAATGAACTATCACAAGTCCCTACTTCCAGTTTGAAAATTTAGGGGTTATAGCTGTCACCTGAAGGGGTTGAATTCAGGGATGACATTTTTACGTCGGACGATGTCATTTTAGAATTAAAAATTGACGTGTCTCAGGATTTTCTAAAAAAATGCATAATAATTGTCTAGAATTTAATGCATCAGGCTGTTCCACACTGTATGCAGTTATTGTGATTGCAAGGGAATTATCATGGTAACTACTAGTTTATAGTGGAGTGTCGTTAAATATTGTATAAAATTATTGGTTCTATTGGACGTCTTACCAATTTAACTAAACTGCCAAGAAACTTCTGAGGAAAATTATATGTATACGATGTGGCCATTTTATTTTCCGCCTCTTTCTTTACCTCATATTTCATAGTTAATTCTTTACCTCATATTCAATTTACTTCATAAAGTGTGTAACTTCTGTGTGTGTAATAACTGACCAATAGTTAAAAACAGGCCTTCCCCATGTAATAGTTCTATTAAATGTTATGTAAAATGGCTATTCGTCACACTGCAAAATCTAATTCCAATCAAACAAAGACCTAGTAGATCAGACTATCTATTATTACGCCATCGAACGAACACGGCTAGGGTTGTGTTACTTTTAATTGGAACTCGTTCGGCTAATTTAAATACACCCGTTTGTTAACGGGATATTTGGTTGATAACCGAACGATGCCTTTATTTCCCCATTTTAAAACTGTCTCGTAAACTCATTTTTGCAAGCGAACAAACAACGGGGCCATCTCCGTAAAGGTTTTTTTTTTGTGTATATAAATTTATAGCTAGGTAGCCAGTAAAGCTAAATTACTTTATATGTACATCATATACATATACACGGTGGAGACTTTAACTGGAATATATTCGCTAGCGGGGTGGTGAATGATTTTTCAAAAAATTCCCGAGACACGTCAACTTTTAAATGTATTTACCTACATTTTTCAAGTAATGTGAAAAATATAGCCCTTCAGGGGTGGCTGAAACCACCCTCCACATGATTTTTTTCAAATGCAACCCTATGGCTTGTGACCCCTCATTGTAAAGCTGGTGGAAAGAGGAATCCAACGCACTGATCAAATTTTAATTTTTAGTATGTTTGTAGGGTTGCATACAATTAAAACGTAATTTTATAGTTTAATTTATTTTTAACGCAACAATTTCGTACTCAAAATGTGTGTTGTTTAGTTTTGGAATGCAAACCTTACTTTTAATATGTCCCCACAAAAAATTCCAAGCAATTTTTTGCCACAACTGATATTTGTTATTTTTTGCTAGTGTTTTTACACGGCCGCAAAGAGTAATTTAGTTTGTATGCTGTATTCAGAGTTTAAAACGAAGTGTTATTTCAAATTGGTGAAAATGTCTTATTTAACTGAATCACTAAAAATCGAAATTTTGGTGATGATTGGATATGGTGATAGGGCGCGAACTCAATGCGAAGTTGTTCGCTTGTTTCGAGAAACGCATCCTGACTTGCTACCACTAAATCAAGGTACAATTAGTAAAATTGAGGCACAATATCGAGAGATGGGTCATATCAGGAAAGTACCGAGTAAGAGGCAGGCTGTTGTTGATGACGACACGAAGTTGAATTTGTTGCTTGCTCTAGAAGAAAATACAATCACTCCAGCCCGTCAACTGGCCCGTGATAGTAATCTTAATCACAAAACAGTTTTAAAAATACTTAAATATGAGAAAAAACGCCCATATAAAATGCAAGCTGTTCAAGAGCTACTTGAAGATGATCCAGATCGACAAGTGGAATTTTGCGATTTATTGATGACTTGTATTGCTCAAAACCAGTTATCTTTAGAGTGGATAGTTTTCTCTGACGAGGCTACTTTTACATTAAATGGGCACGTAAATCGCCAAAATTGTCGTTACTGGGCTGAAGAGAACCCCCATTGGATGAGGGAACTTCATACTCAGCGCCCACAGAAAACTAATGTGTGGGCCGGAATAATACAAGATAGAATTGTAGGACCATTTTTCTTTGATGACACTCTTAATAGAGCAAGATACTTGCGTTTACTCCAACACGAACTAATGCCAGTGCTATGTCATTTATTTCCAAACCCCCTTAAACCCTAACTTGACCGACGAGAGGTTATGGTTTCAGCAAGATGGGGCCCCACCACACTATGCTGCCATTGTTCGTCAGTATCTGGACAGAATTTTTCCCGGTAGATGGATTGGGAGGCGAGGTAATATTCAGTGGCCAGCAAGATCTCCAGATCTTACACCACTGGATTTCTTTTTGTGGGGACATCTTAAAAGTAGGGTTTACATTCAGAAACCCAACAACATAGCAGATTTGCAGGAAAGGATAAGAGAGGAAATCGGAGAAATAACACCGCAAATGTTGCATAATATAAGGGACGAAACCTACCACAAACTGGGATGCTGCCAACAAGTGAATGGTGCACATTTTGAACAATTGTTACGTTGAAAATAAATTTAATATTTAAATTGTTTTAATTGTATGCAACCCTACAAACATACTAAAAATTAAAATTTGATCAGTGCGTTGGATTCCTCTTTCCACCAGCTTTACAATGAGGGGTCACAAGCTATAGGGTTGCATTTGAAAAAAATCATTTGGAGGGTGGTTTCAGCCACCCCTGAAGGGCTATATTTTTCATATTACTTGCAAAATGTAGGTAAATACATTTAAAAGTTGACGTGTCTCGGGAATTTTTTTGAAAAATCATTCACCACCCCGCTAGCGAATATATTCCAGTTAAAGTCTCCACCGTGTATATTTAAATGTACACTTTCGATAAAATTGTTTAGTCACTCCACAGTGAATATTCTGTAGGATATGTGAATTTAGTCTGGTTGACGTTTATCGGAATAATATTTCTGATTTGATTTTAAAACTTACTATGAAGACAATACCGGTCAATGTGGTGTCCGGAAGAAATTCCAATATAAATAGAAGACTTCAAGTTTGCTCTGCGTTTAAGTAATCAGTTATAATAACCAAGCATTACTAGTGTGTGAACAAGAGGCTAATTAACCATTTTCTAGATACTACCTACCCTTAATTCATAAGGACCATATGTTTAACTGAAGGGTTGTAATAGATAGGGGCTAGAGGGAATGAAGCTGTACCAGCACTTATACAGGGCGTTTCAAGGTGAGTGGACTATATCTAAACATTTTCAAAGACCTACAAATAATGTGGGGCTTGAAATTTGTATGTGACGATTTTGTAGGGATGCTCTACACTTTTAAAATATTGGCAACACATCTCAACTACCCGTATTTTAACCAGGGATGTTACGGACTTTACTGGAGTTACGGAGTTTTATTGGAGGCGGACGTGGAGTTGGAAGTCTCGTACCGATCTCCGCCGAGTCAGAGGTTAATCGGAATCGGAGGTCGCAGAATTAAATTAGCAAAATGTAAAATTTTAGTTTTCGGCCTCGTGGTTGATAAAATCAAGTTAATGAATGTCAAGTTATTTATTTATTAATCAACAAATCACTGACACACGCGTCTCACGCACTCGATTAAATTCATTTTAAACATACATACTTTAAATAAAGCTACTAAACTAAGGCGGCTTAAGTAAGTAATAGTATAGTATATTCTGCAACAAGTTGGGTATGTGTTGTAGATTATACTTTCATTAAGAAGAATTTGATACAGAAAAAAATGGAATACAAAAAACGTAAAAACCGAAGTGCAGAATCGTGCCAGACCTTCGGTTCGGACAAAGTTTTCGTTCGTGTGGGATATGGGCCATTCCATAACTTGTAGAATATACGGATTAAAAGCCTCCAAACCTGCGGTCCCGCCTAATATGTCATTACACTTAGTCGGTAAACCGCAAAAACGCTAAAACTAGCGGCGCTCTTGAAAACCGCCAGCAGTGTAATCTCAATGACCAAAGACATATTACGTTCCCGCTTACCGCTGCGAGCGACATGCACAAACTAACGGCTGATGACAAATTGTCTACTGAACCGCAGTGAACTCAGTGTTTCGTGATTTTGACAAGGACCCATACCCATACAATTTATGAGGGGTGCTTTCTAATGTCTTCCAAAAATTTGGGGCACTTCCTCGAACGTACACTGTTATACGGGTGCACTGCATATCTGCGAATTCGTTGTACTCTCAAAAGGCCAGCTTCAGCAGCACAAGCAGTTACTATATTAACAAAATGTGCGACCTCCATGCTACAAAGATAAACTACAACTGATGACAAAAGGAGAATGTGCCCCTCCAGGTCCCATCCCCCTGCCGCGCCGCCGAGCGATTGTATTGATGCGTTGATTTTGCGGTTTCCCGCCTAATATGTCATTAAGACAGAAAAGCGATTTTCATTCCCGCTACTTTTGGCGTTTTGCGGTTTTCCGCCTAATATGTCATTACACTTAAACCTCCTTTTTGATAGTATCGGAACTATAGACGGATTCGGAGGTGCAATTTGACCTGGAGGTTCCGACGTTTCGGATTCGGAGTCCAAGCTCCGTAACATACCTGATTTTAACTCAGTAGCCCATATCCAAAGTATGCCAAGTCCAATTATTGCATTACGAGAAATTCCACTTTTAAACTTTTTTAGTCAACATTTTCTTTTCTGTCGACTTTCAAAACTACTAAGGCCATTCTAAATTGTATTTAATAATTTTGTTTTTATGTGGCTTTTAAATTTATACAGTCAATAATTCTTAAAACTTTATGCTTTTTTTTCTAATGGACTTGGTATAGTCTGACTCGAGAAAAAAATTTAATTATGGACTTATCCTTATACCAAGTCCAGAATATCGCTATCACTATTGGACTTGGTCTATTTTAATATTTATAGAAAGTTTGATATTTTACGAAAATAAAGGCGTTAGTTTAAAAAATATAAATATTTATTCCTAGAAAGTATAAAAGACTTGAAAACATTGTTATTTCACATCAGACGTTCTTCCTTGCTTAAGACTGTTATAGAAGTTGTGAAATAGTTAACAGACCCATTTGAGTAGCTTTTGTAGGTGTTCATACTTCGTTGAAGAAATCGGCCTTGGGCCTTTTTGCAGACATGGGAGACAATTTGGTGTATTCACAGATTTTCTCGTTTTTCCATGCCAAGTCCGTTCTGAAAGTATGAGTAGAATATTCCAAGTCCAAAACCAACTTGAAACATGTCTTGTACTTAGAATAATACTTATTTAATAATTCAAACACATCTGAACTGGTAAAAAAAGGTAATATGTGTAATAAAGTATTATATTATATTATAAAAGACAAACATACCTTGTGTTTCTCCCGTCGTATTCTCCACTTCTACTTGGCAGCCTTCCTTTGTTTATACCATATTCACCATTTTTTGTGCTCTGTTCAACATTTTTACCCTTGAGATGAACAAAATCGCAATAAAACACTATTAGTTTTAAAACACTTTTAGAACTTAACGTTCCGCACACATCAAAGAATGAACGTGATACGGACTTGGCACATTCACAAATATCAATAAGTCAAATACAAATAAGGTTAACTGGACGTGGCATAGTGTGACTCTTGTATTAACATGGACGTGGCATAGTTCATAAACATCTAAATTCAAAACAAAAAATCCTATTCTAAATCTGAAAATAGCAATATATTCTTCATTGAATTATGAAGGACTTGGCATCTTTATCTCATTTTGAGCAAATTTGGACTTGGCATACTTTGGCTCTGGGCTACTGAATTACTAGGTCTATCTTAAGAATTTTAACTACATTCTGATGATGGTTGACGAAACGCGAGTAGAGTACGTTAATGTGTATAGGGTAAATCGTCATGGTTTGCGGCTGTTTTTTTCTACGCCGTAAGTTTAAATTTTATAGATTATACTCTTATTAGAATCTAAAGGTACTTATTAGAATTCCCAGTTCAAAATATCTAAGTGGTATTAAAAACGTGTTTAAAATTACTCATAAAAGATAACCTTTTTCATGTAAGAGTTCAGAGAAGGCAATTTTTGTGTTCTCAGAACAATATTAAAAACCTTAATTTCCTTATTTTCCTGAAATATCTTTATAATTTTGTCACTATTGTTTGGACTAAAATTAAGTAGGTGAAAAAAATCTGTTAATTTTAAAAATCCTGAAAAATACTGGTAATTCGTAATTAACAGTTTACGAAACATTATTTTCCGAAATATTATGTCATAGTACTCTAAAAGTTAATTATTACTATTGATGGCTACCCCCTGCTCCATCCTAACTGCTCCATTGGAAACAAACAATACCACTGAAACTGTATTATAGAAATTGTCTTGTCCTGTTAGTGCCTTCTAAATGCTTTAAATGAAATATTAATTTTTTATAATTCTACTAACATTGAGAGTGAGAGTTTGAGAAGTTTGAAAAACTATTTGAATCAACATACTTAATTACATACTTAATTACATGTAATCAATTACATATTAAAATAAATATTAATTTTTTATAATTCTACTAACATTGAGAGTGATAGTTTGAGAAGTTTGAAAAACTATTTGAATCAACATACTTAATTACAACTTATGAACTTATTAAACTAACTAACTAAATAACTAACATGCAACTTATTAAATGCAAATTTTTCGACATGAATACGAGAACGTGTTCAATTATTTTCATTATATTCTATAACAAAGCGCCGTTTCCGTTTCCTTTTTTTGTAATCCTCGAGTAATACGCCCATAACTTCTCTCTTTGTGATCTAGCTCTATGCAAATTTAATAAATTTGAATTCTGGAATAGGACAAATAATAGGATAAGAAAGTTAGCGGCTCCGTGATGAAATTGTAAACCAACATCCTGAGGGCGAAACCCCTCCGCTAAGATACCGTTCCTGTTATGGAGTTGAGAAGGGGTTGAGATACAATCCCCTTTCTTTCTACGATACTTTTTATTGTTACGTGCTTGAACACAGTTTTATAAGAATATTATATTATAACAAACTAGCAGATTTCTTTCCATTTTTCCAAGAAATTCCATTTGGGGGCAAATTGGGGACAACAAATGGTGTCTTGTAAAGACATTGATGGACTGGTGAAGGAACTGAACAATCCAAGAAACATATAAAATGAGCTATTTCAGTAAAAAAAAATCCAACTCTCAGGCTATTCTCATTAAAAGCCACATTTTAGCGTTTTTCTTCACTGTTTTGCATCTTTTTGCATTTTTTTTTTTTCGGATTTATATAAAATAATGTGCGTACCATGGCTAGAAACGATGCTGAATTCGGATTTGGCAACCCAGAAAACATAAAAAATGAGCTTGGATTGGAGTCAAAAAAAATTCCGACTCCCAGGTTTTTCTCACTTCTATGCAAAAATATGTTTTTCATGATTCAAAATATTTCGGATTCGACGATCAAAAAGGCATTTTTGAATGATGCGATAATTATGTCTGCCTTCATAATGATGCAATTTGGGCAGTTTTTGCGGTTTTTTAAAGTTTTTTTTTTTTTTGCATTTTGATAGAGATAACGAGCCAACCCACCAAAACTAACCCCGGATTAGGATTCGGAGACGTAATATACGTATAGTCCTTCTATTTTTAATTAAAAATGATACATACGCCTGGGGAACAAAAAAAGCGGTGCAACTCTATGATTCCATGGGCGTGCATATATCTTTTATAAATTCGAAAATTGTGAAATAATTTTTTTCATTCAAATCAATATAGATTAAAATTAGCCTGCATACAAAACTCTTAATATTTTGTAATATAATTTGCTGTAAATAATGCTCATTTAGCCAGACAATCTCAATAAATTGTCTGTTTTAATAAACCTAGCTGAGATACACGTCACTGGCGTCTTAAACAAGTCAGAATTCCAAATGTCGTAAATCATTTTAACGACGTCGTAAAAATTTTATGGCACAGTCGAAGAAGTATTAGCAATGTATTAAATGCAAAGTAGTCTAATAGTCTCGTTGACCGGTGATATCGCCAGTGGTTTACTCTGTGCCGCCAGCCGCCTGAGCCGCCGTTGCCGGCTCTTCAAAATTTTCTTAAGTATAGTAATATTCATAAAGTGAATTTATAATTATTCTTTCCAGCAATTTTAAACGCTTTATTTTAATGCCAACTAATAAATTTATATCTATGTATTTTTTTTTTAAATATTTCCAAACTAGCTTTCTAAGAACGTCACGAACAAACAGTTTACTGACTTATGAAGTATAGTTGTATTGTGAGCTTTGCTGAATTTTAGAAAATATATCTGACAACCTTGCTTTTTTCTACCTATTTTCAATTTAGAATGGAAATAGAATATAGAATTAGTTGTTTGGACCTGGGGTTTGAATTTTTGTTTTGTTTGTGTGCCTGTGTAATTTAAAAAATACGGAATTTTGGTAATAAAGGCATCTCAATCGAAAAAATAAACGCGATATTCTGGTCACCAGTGGATCAGAATAAAAACTGCATATTGCAAATACATATCATTTCATCCTTACTTTGATTTAATTTATGAATAGCAGCGATCTCTCCAGGCTGGTACTGGAAAGCAAAGGAAATGAAAGGAACTAGCATACGATGTATTTAACAATTTTCTCTTCATTGATGAAAATATTTTTTTGCACTTACAATTTTTTTGTATGCAAAACTGTAAACTATGGTTAAATGTTAAATATCAGGAGTATTTATTTGTGTTATACCTGTATAGTGTGGTCCATTAAGAAACAAAACAACCATATAACTTTTTTATTCACTAGGTTTCAATTCAATTTGAACGATTTTGGTGTTAAAATGTAGGATACAAGAAGCCGAGTTTTTGAAAAGGATTACATATTTAATTAGTTTTTGGTTTGTTGGATTTTAGGTCCGGGAATAAACAACAACTATTTGATTTTTGCCAACGTTTCGGAGATTTATTTCTCCTTCTTCAGGGCTTAATCGATGTTGTTAGTACTGTCACATAAGGTGGTAAGTTACGAACATTGGCAGTCCTCTCTATATGTGTACATAAGTAACAAATGTACCAAGATAAAAACAAAAACTATTTACAGGACAAAACACTTTAAACATTACTATAGTGATTATACGTTGGCAAAAATAAAATAGTTCTTGTTTATTCCCGGGCCTAAAATCCAACAAACCAAAAACTAATAGAGAAGAAGGTCGCCAAATTCCCCAGATATATATTTAACAGCTTAATATTGTGATACTGTTTTAGAGATTTTTCTACCAAAAATACCTAGCCTCATCATTAGAGCTTCTTCAGCTCACCCGACCCCCTAACCTGTTTCGCCATCACGCTGACATAATTGTTTTGCATTTTGCAAACTTACATACATATGCATGTATATGAGGCAGCAACTTATTTTGTAATAAGTATGTGTGAACGAATATCAATTCATGTAAAAAAATATAACGTAACAAGACGTGCATGAAGACATGGTAGGGGTCATGCGTTTTATTATGATTTGTTTTCTCTAAATTTAGCAAAATAATTTCTTACGAATCCCTGGAACATCAACTTATTTTGTAATAAGTATGTGTGAACGAATATCAATTCATGTAAAAAAATATAACGTAACAAGACGTGCACGAAGACATGGTAGGGGTCATGCGTTTTATTATTTTTTTCTCTAATTTAGCAAAATAATTTCTTACGAATCCCTGGGAACATCAACTTATTTTGTAATGATGTGTGAACGAATATCTCATGTAAATTCGAACGAGGAGTGCACGGAGCAATAGTAGGGGTCAGAGTTTTATTATGATTTGTTTTCTCTAAATTTAGCAAAATAATTTCTTACGAATCCCTGGAACATCAACTTATTTTGTAATAAGTATGTGTGAACGAATATCAATTCATGTAAAAAAATATAACGTAACAAGACGTGCACGAAGACATGGTAGGGGTCATGAGTTTTATTATGATTTGTTTTCTCTAAATTTAGCAAAATAATTTCTTACGAATCCCTGGAACATCAACTTATTTTGTAATAAGTATGTGTGAACGAATATCAATTCATGTAAAAAAATATAACGTAACAAGACGTGCACGAAGACATGGTAGGGGTCATGAGTTTTATTATGATTTGTTTTCTCTAAATTTAGCAAAATAATTTCTTACGAATCCCTGGAACATCAACTTATTTTGTAATAAGTATGTGTGAACGAATATCAATTCATGTAAAAAAATGTAACGTAACAAGACGTGCACGAAGACATGGTAGGGGTCATGAGTTTTATTATGATTTGTTTTCTCTAAATTTAGCAAAATAATTTCTTACGAATCCCTGGAACATCTATAATACAAATTCTCAATAAATTTTATAACTCGCTTATAATATAATGCGTGTGTTTATTACTGATGACAATTAGTCAGTAACAATGGCCTCAAAATAGCTCTTCAATTTTCCCCTACAGCCTGTCAATTTTAAACAGTGAAACGCCAATTTTGTGAACATTTGCGTGTACGTATTGCTGACGCCGTGTGATTTAATCAGGCAATTGGTAACAACAAAGCTCTTGTTCTCCTGTTGAGCTCGTTCAGTCGAAAGATTCGAATTTATTATGCGATATATTTCAAGACCAGTCTCCACGGACGACCGCCAGCCACCTCTTAGCGTTTCTTGAGAGGTTAATGTCGACGCGCTAAAAATATGCGGGCATCAGTTCCACTACGCCCGTCGGAATCGCGGACGCGTTTTCGGTTTATGCAGTGGCGGCCGCTGCAGAGGGCCGCAAGGTTTCAAGTCGCCCAAAAAATACTAATAGAAAAAATAACAATATAACTAGTTTTTATTACTTCTTATCTTTCATCGACTGTAGAGTTAAATACAATGTGTTTATATTCATACCCTTCAGGTTCCAGTGGGCTAGATACGTTCCAGTAACATGTTGAAAAATTGAAATCAAAACTCAAAGTTCTGACAAAATTGCGCTAATACAGGGTACAATGTAAGTACGGTATCCCCTCTAGTGTGGTTAGGTAAAAACGTCATCAAAGCTGGCCGAGCAAAAAAAGACGTATTTCTATTCTTCATCTCAATTTTATAACCTTATTTAATTGTCAAGGCTGTTACACTATGTGACAGCCATAATTTATTTTACAATTATGACAATCACTAGTCAAAAGTTTGACAACAACAGAGTTTCATTTCGAGCTTCGACATAACCGCTATTTCCATCTCTCTCGCTCATAGCCAGATTTGATGACGTTTTTTTTTTTTTGGATGGCTCGTAATATGTTTTGTTAGGTGCCACAAAGTTGGCAACTACCGCATGTCATTCTCGAAAGCACATTATAAAGGTAAAAATCATTAAGCTCAATGAACTGAATGATATCCCGCCCATCGTCATTCGCCATTTAGAAGCTAGGGATCCGCATTTCGATCATATTAGTGAATTTCTATGAATTCTAATGAATTTATAATTTTTGCGCGGGATAGTGATATTTATTTCAATTATAATACATTTAATAGCTTAATACATTAGTTTTTCAATACGGATATAGTGAATTTTGATTATTTGTAAAACTCCACGGATAGTCCAATGGAATCTTACACCATGCGAAAAAAAGATTTTGAATTTAGTCTATAATTTCCGTCAACCGGTGCATTAATGTCAATAAAATGTATTGCTTCTTCTTTCAGATTTTAAAGTCAAAAAGAAAAGAACGAATCCGCTAGAATTCATCCTAGGAAATATATGCGTTGATATTGAACACACCGGTAAGACGAAGGTAAGTTCCTATTATGATACTTACTTATGTACCTATAACTACGTATAGTCCAACCATCGACTAATGAAGTGAATCACTAATTTCTGGTAAAAAAGACACAATCACAGTTCAGTGGTGTCTAACAGCGTTAGTGGCGGAGGTTGCAAGCGATGGAGTATACTGTAGTAATACTCAGTTGACTGTCAAGAACATACAAAAAGGTACGGTTTGTCAAGTGGGCCACTTCGTTGGCATATTTTAGGTATGGTTTAGTAAAGTTTTGCTATTAAATTTGAACTGATGCGAGAGGTTTCATTACTGCTAAAGTAATAAAATCTCTTATCCCCCAAATAACAGATATTTCCCCGCCACCTCTGACTATCTAACCTATTACGGAAGGATATTCTGCCCGTATGTGATACACATTCATGTGTGCGTGAGCACGTCATAACTATCGCTGTATCGTGCGATTTGTGATGACTAGGGTTTCGAACGTGTGCTGTAACGCAGGGTCGGACCTCAGAGTAATCTGTCACGTTATTGACGGAAGATGACATATGAGAGATCAAAAAGACAGGAGGAAAAATGTGTTAATAATGTGTACATGTGTACATAACTACTGCTTGTGTCATTCAGAAACACTGACTGGCCTCATTGCTTGAAAGTGAACTACGACCAGCAGTCTTTCTGCATTTCTGATATGTCATCTGTTAATATATTTTACGCAATGTATGGCTACTAGGCAATGAAAAATCGGTCTAAATGTCTAAACGCCAAAACGTGAATATTGTGGACCACGTTCCACGAAAGGCTAAATGCGCAAAACATTATGCATAAATCAAACCAAAATTCCTCTTTTGTAACAGTGCCAGGTATATTTTTTGATGGATATTCGAATATAAATGTCTTTTACACTCTCGGCGATCACGAAATATATATCGACGATTGCAAGGAATAAAATATGTGATCCGTCTATTGTAAAATCCTTGTAATTATCAATAATCTTTTTAAGTATATTCACAAATGGTAACGAATGTGCAATTATTGCAGAAATCCACACAATATAAGGTAATATGTAAATACAGTACACGAACGAGTTAGTCACCCGCGACAAAAAATAGTTTTCAATGGGACGGTAGACCCGTTTACACCGCCGGCAGGTCGCTATCGGAATAGCTCGTCGTCTTACGGGGAAAATGTATTACGGCGTGCCAGGTTCCCGCGAAGACTTCATTCGGATAGCATTCTACGCACGGACAGTGGCGTGAGTATACAGGGGCAATAAATATGCGCTTAAAAATACGGTTTATACTTGAATTACCATATAATTGCATAATACCGGCTTTGCGTGACAGCATACTTTTCCGGACTGTAGTGATGACTCATTTCATTACTTCTTGGTCGGACTATAAGAAACTCGAACCTTCCGAATGAAATTGTTAAAGACCGCCGCTGGAATTATCGCTCCCCCCTAAAAGGTGCGGTAATACCCCCGTGATTCGCGACGAGTCGGGATAAAAGGCGGAATTAATTTCCAGATATCCAATAAATATAAATAAATCGGAACCAGTTGGTACTTTTCTTTCGAACTAGATCGGCCCACGGGCAGCCGCGCCGGCCGCCTTGCCGCGGAACCGGAGGGACGTTCTATGCGCCAGTCCAGTTACCAGACAGATGGCTGAAGTTCTGTGTTGTTAGTCGCCCGCCGTACGTTGTGGGGGAAGTGTGCTGCGTTTGCGTGATACACGCACGCAATTTTTTCCTGGCGCTCCGAATCTGTACGAATAAATTCATTTTTGGTCCCATCCAAAATGACTTTGGTGGAGAAATTCCGCAACGTTGTGTGAAAAATGACTAGATCCATCGCTCATCTCGATTCTGTCGTCGGCTTGGACTGAAAATGGGGCGCTTTTAAAACTTTTCAGTGACATTCTGAGTGCAGTGATTTCACGAACGGATTGGTATTGGTGTGAAGTTTTAGGGTGTCTTGTGCTGTGATACTTTTTTATACTTGCCTATATTTTCGTGTGGAGATGGCCTCTTCAGTGGATATGTTGCATGCGCTGGTGGTTTTCTTTGGCGTTCTGACCATCGTAACCGGTAAGTGATGGATAATTAAAATTAGGATACTTAGCTGATCTGTCATATTGGTTTCTTAGTGATAATTAAATACCCATGAGTTGGGACTACAATTTATTATCAAAGTTGCGGTAATTAATCATATTTATAGAAATTATGAAAAAATAGAACCTATGCATACTCCAAATAATCTTAAAAAGCAATAGGGTTATTGAACGATGAAGTGTATGAAGGATTTATTGTTTTTGATCGTATACAATCAAAATTCGATCCATTCTCAAGAAACTGGAAAGATGGAAGTACCTAATGGTTATAAACGATGAAATAAGACAAATATTAGACAGTACTCCAATATATCTCGTTATTCTTGGTATAACACACATTGTTATGCGGACTTTTTAATACATTTGTCCAATGTTTAAAATTTCTAACTTGTTACTTTGCTTGCCAACAATTACCTATGTGCTATATTTCTGCCATCCTAATTTATTTTTTATTTATTTAAATACAGCTGTCGAGACAGAATATATCCAATTAATGGGCAGGAAAAACAGCTGACAAAAAAGAAACCTAAGTAAATAACAACATATGAAGTGTATGACAATAAAAAAAGAAAAAATAATAAAATAAAATAATAATAATAATCAAATAAAAATAGAAACAATTTACACTGCTGGCAGGAAAGAAATTGCAGGTATTAATTAACTTAACTAAGTAACCAAAATAATTAATTTCTTAATATGTATAATATGAGTACCTATATACACGGTATGATAACTAATTACCTAGAATACATCTTTTAAGTTCATATATATTACAATTGAAAATATCTAAGTCTGACTGGTGCAAATAATATTTCTCCCACATATTATAAATTGGTGAATATTTTAACAAATTTGTACGAGGTGTATAAATTTGAAAATAGAACGCTTTTGAACAGATGGTACATTAAAATATATGGAGTTTAGTAAATCAGGAGAGTCTACTTTATTGGTGATAAGCTTGTGTAAGAATAATACTGCAAAGTAAACTCGGCGCAATGCTAAATCATTCAGTTTAAATCTAGACAGTAACTCAGACTGAGGTATGCCAATATATGGATAGATCCCATCTGATCTAAAAGAAAGGTATTTAACATATTTTCTCTGAACTTTCTCCAGGTTAGATATATGTATTACATAATGCGGATTCCAGACCACCGAAGCGTATTCTCAGCTTTGACCTGACAAACACACTAAACAGTAAGGTAAGGGTTGAAATATATTTAAAGTGTTTGGAATGTCTAATAATGAAACCTAAGTTTTTATTGGAATTTGCTATAATATGATTTATATGAGAAATAAAAGTTAGAGCAGTCAAAAATTACACCTGTCTCTAAACTCACTGCATCTTGTAACAATTTCATTGCCAATTTTATATAAGTAATTTATTGGATTCGTTTTCCTTGTAAAAGTCATGACATTACATTTTGATATATTTAAAGGCAATTTGTTATTTTCACTAATACCTACCTTTCTGCATTCATTCACTGATTACATAGGTAAATGTCACATTTATTACTACCTCACATACCTTCTCTCACTATCATTTGATTAGGATGATGATAGTTATAATGTAAGTTAAAAGAAACTCAGCCAGAATGAACTCATTCCATTGATACAGAAAAATAAAACAATGCTTTTGATGTTATAACACTGGCGTGAAGATCAAGAGGTTTTTTTGACTTTTTTTCTACATCTTGACGGCAGTAACTGCCATTACAGAAAAAATAAGGTGCATTGCAATCAGCATCAGTACTGAAATATTGTTAGACCTGTATCATTATGTTTTGCGGTGTTAAACTTCATTTTAAATCGAGTTGGAGCATTCAACTCAACTGTACTTAACTACATTCGTACAATAAACACAACTATTTTCTGAATTTTCGAGAGAGAGAATTTTAGAATCATATTAAAACGACTTCCGTCAAAGAAATGCCAGGGTGGTGAATGAAAAATGACCAGACTGTGACTTATCTGAAATCTGTCGCCAGTTTCGGTTGAGGATAGGTTGCTCTTAAAACTTTTTTATGATCCTTTAGTGCAGTGATTTTACAGTTTGGTATCGGTGCGAAGTTCTGAAGTGTCTAGTGATAATGATTTTTTGGGTCTGGCAATGAAGTGGATAGATCAGAGGATATATGTTATGTATGTAGGAATGTTGGGTTTTATTTTCATTCCTAGTCTGGCCGCTGAAACTGATAAGTTGTATTCAGTTAATTAGAAAAAAATTGTGTTTAGTATAGATAGTTTGTATATCTTACTTGTAAAATTGTGTTAATAAATTGCTCTAGGTAGTAGATACATACTTAAGTAAAATATAGATTATCTAAGGAACTAGATACATACTTAAGTAACAGTTAACATTTATATCGGCACTCACTTCATCGTTAATGTACAGGGTGTCCCAAAAAGCAAAGTCATATGATAAGTATAGTTATATTAGTAGTATAACTATATAACTATACCTATATAACTATACCTAGTAGTATACCTAACCTACTAGTTATATTAGATACTTACCAATTATACTTAAAACAATTATAACTATTATATATTAATTTTCACTTTATATTAAAGTGTGAACAGTGGTCGTTGGGTGATGATACTTAATAATCAAAACAATAAAAATGAATACTTTTTTGGGGATTTTTTTTGGGAGTACCGTGACCTCAACTCTGATTGTCAGAAAATGTTAGGTATATGTTATTGAAATGATGTGTTACTCAGCTCAATATAATACGAAAATAGTCGACAGTTGGCCTTAATTTGAAGCCGTGACAGAAAAATATTGACTTAGTTCTCACTAATTTTACAAAAGTGGCCATATTTTTTCATATGACCTGTCTTGACCTGGCTAACTTTTTACTATTTAAGGTGGGCGTTTTGGCATATACTGTATGTCAGAATTATTTAAATTTCTTACGGAAAAAATTAACACGATTGATGTTAGTTAAAATAAGAAATACTGTACACAAAACAACTATTATTGATTTATTTTGCGGTATTAACATGTTGGCGAGTAAAAAAAAAAATGTTGAAAACTAAACAAATTACTTGATGTTAAAAAACAACTTCTGTGAACGTTTTAAAATTTAAAGAAACATTGTTGTACCTTCATAAGTCATTAATTATTATAATTTGCGTACTAAATTAAGTTACAATGGTTGTTAAAAACGCGGGGTAGCTAAGCTTAGCCAGAAGATACTTGTTATTATAGTGGATTAATAATTAATTCCTTTCGCTCTTAATTCATTTTCTCTCAGTATGTATGTAATAAACCACTAAATGTGCATGCAGCAATAAAAATGGTTACTAGTTAAGGGTTAAGATGAATATAAAATACTTAGGTACATCTAGAAAGAAAAACTGACGACCTGCTCCACCCTCTTGATCACTGATTGTCTTCTAAAATACATTGGAAAAAATAGGACATTGATATACCCACACAAAATAAAGGAACAAGTAATAAATATTTATTTAAAGACGATCTTATCTTCAACACCGATTTGTACTATAAAGGCTAATACATTTTACGTGTTGGCATCCTTTCGACACGACCGGTAATTGGGCCGTGATAAGCGCAACAATGTCTGTAGTTAGCGGTCTCTCGAGTTGATTTGTATAAAATGGTTCGAAACGTAGCAAAACATTTAACGGGGTTCTCGGTACAGTCTTTTGTTCCGCAAAATAGCAACTAAATGAAAATGTTGCTAAGGTGCCTGGAATAGGGCTAGTTAGTATCTACATATATACTATGTTTAATATATTCAAATTCATTATTAGCGCTTGAACCTTGGGTTGTTATTCCAGAGACGCATTTTGTTTATAAGCGGAATTGACAATTTATTGTACCTGATTGTGTCAATGTAGCTACCAGAAGATTATTAAAATGACATATCATAACATAGTATGAAACAAAGTCGCTTCCCGCTGGCTGTCCCTACCTACATATGTATGCTTAGATCTTTAAAACTACGCAACGGATTTTGATGCGGTTTTTTTTAAATAGATAGAGTGATTCAAGAGGAAGGTTTATATGTATAATACATGCATAATATAGTAGAGAAACACTGATAATTTTAGAGGTTTCTAATGTGATGTCGTAAATAAACACATTTTTTTGCGCTTACATTGCAAACGCTGGCTGAACCCTACGAGATAGATCAAAATAATGTACTACAATATTGTACACCTTAAAACGGTCTACAAAAAAGTCCGTGATGGTATATGTCTATCTCTTAGGGATAACCCACAATAACCATTTTTTATATTTCCGTGCGAAGCCGGGGCGGGTCGCTAGTATTATATATAGAGTGATTCCAAAGGTGAATCTTAGTTTTTAACAGCGTGTAAACCTGTTAAAATATTTTTTTTTCAAATTACATTTTTCAAAAAAACATAAAAAAATACCCTGTTATTAACTTCGAAAATAGCATTTATCTGGTCCTGCCTTATAGGTACTTAAATAAAAGGCAGAAAGAAATCAGTTATTAACAATGACGATACATGTGCACGTTAAAATTTACACATACGTTTAAGGTACTTAACAAAATACTGGTTGTCAACTAAAAGACAATTCACTAAAAGATGATAAACATCACGTTGTTCTACTTTGTTAGGAAACTTTAATTTTTTTGAGTTTTTTTGACAATTAATGTTTGGACATAATGTTTGTTTTAAATAGTCCTGTTTTAAATAAAAAAACTCTGGTTTTAATAAAGGTATTACTTAAATTAGCAATTACCGTATATATATAGATATTTCGAGAATTACAACACAGTTAACAGTCTATATTATGCCTAACGATACAATTCTGTGATGTCATGTGATTTAAAGCAAATTTTTCAAACTAAAAATTTAAATGAACATATCGCGACATAAGATCCGATTTCTACTATTATGCAGTTGTTATGTAGATATTTTGGGTAACCAGGAAATTATTAGTTTTGGAATTTTATAATGAATTGATACAAAAAATAATAACTAATATTTATATTTTTACATTTGGGGCATTTCATGCCTACTAAGTGATGTCAAAAAAAAATTCTGTTTGAAACATATCAGAATCGATAGTACTTGCTAAAACACTAACTTCCCTTACATTTTAGATTTTTTGTAGTCACAAGGAGAGGGATGGTGAGGGTGAGAAAATACAAATTTTCGTTTCGACTCTAAAATTTCAATTTTTTTCGGTAAAAAAATGAAAACATTTGAAAAAAAGGTTGCAATGGTTTTCGATGTGTTTTTTTTGCGTAGAATACGATAAACAATATTTTCTAAATTATTTGGGGCAGTTTTCACCCTTATTTTGGGAATGGAAAGTTTAAAATCGAAATTTCGAAAAGTATGACGATTTTTTTAATTTTTTTTTTAAATTTCTTTCTTTTTTTTGTACTTTCGATTAATTTTTAATTCATAATGGGTGGCGACCAGGAACTGGCCCAAAAAACGGCCCAAAAGTGAAAAACGTGGTTTTAGCGTATTTTCTCATCCAACATTACCAACATTTCAACTTGATTGAATTTTTTCTTGATAACGGTGGCTTTTGAAAAAAATGCATCACATACATTTTCGACTTAAAATTTCCCGTAGAATATGATGGTATTTTTTAAATTTCAAAATTTAGCCATTTTTTAAAAATCGACTGCCATACTGGATCCGCCATTTTGTTTTTTGAATATCTTGGAAAAAACCTTGGAATATATTATTCACTTGCCATTTACTACCTCACAGGGTGTGGGTCCTTAGCATAATATGTATCCCCCTTAAATTTGTCCATGCATTAATAAACTGTCCATGCATTAATTTTGACTATAATTTTTAATGTATTTTACTTAGATCATGTACTATTGTTGGAAAGCCTAGAAAGTATAGAGTGGATTATTTTCAATGACGTTTTTCTAACTTTTTTTTTTTTGTAAATTAAAGAACAACGTTGTTGTTGCACTGAACACTTTAAGCGCAAATATTTCTAAAAGTGTCATTCGGAGCGACATTTAAAGGGTATACTTTTTTATCAATAAATGATGAAACATTTATTGATCTTCAATAAAAACATAAGTTATCTAAAGCGCAAAAAAACTTACACCATTTTTTATGTAGGTATTCAAAATGCTGCGCTCTCTACAATTTACATAAAACTGATTGACAAATTAAAATTTCGCTCTCAAAAAAAAAAAAGAAGTTATTTACGAAAATCGAAAATAAAATTATAACTGACACCCTTCTTGGTTACTAATAACTTTTGGACTAAGGTAAGTGCGGTTAATCGTAATTTTCTCAAATATTTGTTTCCAAAATATTATATTTAACAATAAGATGTGTGCGGAAATGTATTTCAAGACTTTTAAGTGGGCCTTTTATGTTGCTTTACCTTTATTTGCTTGGTCATGAAATGCTAACTTAGTTTTCCTCTATAGATTTTGCTTTACCAATAAACGCAGGTCGTGTACACCCATATATGAAAGTCTTATATTGTGTGGAATACTACTTTTGTGATTCAATTTTTTTCAATTCACAATATAATTCAAGTTTCAATTCTGTAATATATTGCTTCAGATCTTCTATATTCCCAACAGGAGTTACTAAACTGTTTCAGAGAAAGCCATAGAATATTGACGCAAATATTTTTGAAATTTGTTGTTCTTCAATACAATTTTCAAATTTGTAATAGGCACATCTATAGAGATGTGATTGACATTTTTTGACGATATATTGAAATTGAAATATTGGAATAACAGTCCGTCTAAAGACTAAATATTATCAGAATCAAAAATTGAGGATTATGTAAACTTCAAAGTCTTATAGTCTGATCAATAATACATATTAACCTACTTAAATATAGAGAAGTATGTATATGTCACCTTGTATATGTATACGATTTATATTCAGTATGTTATATGATTGAGTATATTTTTGGATTTGAAGGGCGTCTACTTCAAAACTGACTGTACTTTGGAACTTCGTAGATCGAAGCTCAAATTGTTCTTCTCAGTGTTACTCCCTATCTTTAAGTAGTTGGTGTTGCTTGTGAGTATAACTAATAGATGGTTAACCTTAGAGTTAACGATCGTTGTATTATTTAATTACTAGCTACGAGGTTTTAATTATATGCCGCATTTTGTTGCACAAAGGAACTTTTAAGCCTTGCATATCTTGATTTTTTTTTCGTGCTTTCTTAAACTGATGAAGAAATCATTAAACTATAACTTATTGTAATTTAATTGTAAGATATTATTTATTAGTTAATCGATGAAAAGAATATTTTAAGGTTGAAATATTTGGTGTATTTGCAATCAATGTGTATCTAAGTACAGGGTGATTGACTGATTGATTCCATCTCCATTAACGTTTGAGGTAAATATTTGTGCAAAAAATAAAACGATTTGACATATATTCACTCCAAAAAGGGGTGATGTATGCTGCCTGTTTCCTGTGTTCGTATTTCGTATATTTAAGGCCAACTACAGTTTTCTTGAAATCTTCATACTACACCCTATGTTTTACTTCATATTACCTGCTACCCAAGTGCGTATATCTCAAAAACTATCAGAGATAATCCCATAAGTTTTATATCGCTGTATTCAGGTATTCAAAACATGTAAGGTGTTCTATAAAAAATCGGGTTAATTGCCACTGACGCGTGATTTTTAACACTATGTACAACTAATATCATATCTACAAAAAATATTAATACTATATTAGTTTATTTTTTTTGCGTTTTTAATCACAAATATTAACGGATATAGAGGGGGTTCCATTTTCAATCGATGACCCTGTACATAACCGTATTTGTGAAAAAAATATATCAGCATTTATTAGTAAATGATTATTGAATGTCATTTTGTAGTTTTGTGTAAATAAGTAGGTAGTTACTTTTAATCATATCTCATCATTTACTTAGAAATGATCAGAGAACAGCACTGAATTAATTTTGCTCTATTTGGTATCGTGTATTTGTTGTATTACAAAAACTTTGAAAGGTTAGAATTGGGTTGCTGTTTGCTTCGAATGTTCTCGCAATTGGACGTAAATATGCAATAAGGAATCAATCCACAATCATTCGTTCTTGAAGTAATGATGGTTTCAATATTGATTTCAATTCATTACTTGTACATATAGCAACATAAGCATTTAAAAACAAAAAATAATTATAAACCGATACACATCCAACAGATTTTAGTAATGATAAAACATGCATTTGTTTTTATTGCTACATAGTACGATACATTTAATACTATTTTTGTATTATTATTTATTTCTTCTAATTTTAATTATAAAATAATAAGTTCGTAAATACAGGCGTGTCGAAACTAAAGTTGTGAAATTCGCTAAAGTTTTAATGAGGAAAATGTGAGGGAAAGTGGTTTGTGTTGTGTTTAATCAAATTATCCCGCAACTTTATTTCATTAAACTTAATATTTCTTGTATATGAAAATCCTAAAAGCGATGAACTTGTATAAAATTGTTGGTCTATTTTCGCATTAACAGTAACAATTTCAAGGTTTCTAAGGTCTCCATAGTTATGAATTTATCGTTAGAGTCGACTAATTTGTTTGTAGAAATACCACTGATATTTTGAAAATACTACAATTTTCATTTTACATTTCCTAGCTAATCTTAGTAAGAAACTCATATTGGGATTTTTGTTCAGTATGATTTATAATAAATTACATTAATTCTTCATCAAATCTGATGGATATACTGTATGTATAATCCGGACTAAAGGTTAAGGTCCAATTTACATTTGAATATTGAAATTTTGCACTTCAGTCGATGACACAGATTCATTACAATTGTATTAATAATGTTGTTTTACAGTGAAATAGACTTAGGCGAATAGATAATTTGAAGTACGAGGTATATAAATTAAGTAGATTGTTTTTTTTTATTTTTTTTTTTATTCGAATAGAATTTCAATTCAGTATTATTTACTTTAAAATAACTTCCTTGGGAAGCCACATAGCGCTGGAGACGGTTCTTCTATTCCTTATAGCAGTGCTGCAACTCATATACTGGAACAGCCTTCAGCTGGTCGGTTCCAGCCGTTTGAATGTTTTATATGGTACCAAAATGACGTCCTTTGAGGTGATTTTTCAATCTCGAGAAGAAAAAAAACCACAAGGACTCAAGTCAGACGAATAAGGTGGTTGAAGAGCCACAGGAAAAATGTATACTTGCTAAAAACTTGTTTACTGAAATTGCTGTATGACAAGGCGTATTGTCGTGATGCAACATCTAGTTGTTCTTTATGTTTGGTCTCACACGCATGATCATTTTTCAATGTTTTTCAGGAACCTCTATGTAAAAATGTTGATATACTGTTTGGCCTGGCGGCACAAACTCTTTGTGGACAATTCCCTGGCTACCAAAAAAAGCAAATCAGCATGCATTTGATCTTCGCCTTGCTCATTCTTGCTTTTTTGGGTCTTGGAGAGCTTGAAGTGTGCCATTTCATGCTTTGGCGCTTTGTTTCCAGGTCATACTCAAACACCCAATTCTCATCACCAGTAAGGACACGTTCCATACAATGGGGATTATTGTATGGATTCCAAAAAAGTCAAGACACCTTTCTCTCCTGATGTCCTTTTGTTCCTGTGAAATGTTTTTTGGAACCATTTTTGCGCAGATTTTTCGCAGACTTTTAGTCAAAATCTGATGAACAGTGGTGTGATTCAAATTTAACTCTTCTCCGATCACTCTTGTCGTCAACCGACAGCTGAACGCACAAGATCCCGTATTCTATGGACATTTTCATCGGTTTTTGAAGATGAAGGCTTTCCGCTGCGTGGGTCATCATCAATCGACTCTCTTCCTTCTGAGAATGCCTTAAACCACCGAAAAACCTGGGCTGTTGAAAAAACACTGCCTCCGTAGGCGTGCTGAAGTTTTGCAAAAGTGTCCGTTGCACTGTGTCCAAGTTTGCCCTTCCAAGTCCCGTCTCCGTAGTGTTGCCAGTCTTATTACTTAATTTACACACCTTGTACATTTAAATGTACGTATGTACATTTTTGTAGTTTTTACTTTACTAAGGTTATTTGTTTTTAATATGTAATAACAGTTGTAAGTAAATTATCTTTCATTTTATGTCAAAATTTAAAATCACCTACATGTCTACATTTACATATATCCAATATCGTAATAGTAGAAATGGCGGAAAATTACCGTTTACTGTTTCCAGTGTATAAAATATTCATTGTCACATTATCTTCCCCCGAGCAAATAAGTAAGGTTGTACAAAAGTGTTTTTTACCATTGGCATCGCATGGGGTAATAAGTAGAGCCCGGCGCAATGGTCGGCAACGAGCCACCGTTCTTGAGTTATTTGAAAAATACATCACTGAGATTAATTCAATCAGGTGATGTACTCAATCAAGTGAGTACATTATTTTTCAATAAAAATAATCAAAGGTGAAGATATTTTTTAAATAACGAGAACGGTGGCTCGTTACCGACTATTGCGCTGGGTTGTAGTAATAAGTCAAACTAGGTATATAAACTTTCAGATCATCAATTGTCTGACCAATTGAATAACAAAAAATACAACATAAGTATTACGATATATATAGAATGTATTTCAGAATTAAGTTTATAATAGTTAAACTTTTAAACTTTTTTCACGTCTAACGAGGTATTTCAGAATTAATTGTTGATATGGTTTTTTAAGAATAATCCTAATTCTTAACCTTATGGACATACTAATGAACTCACCGTGAGAATTCAAAACACATTTATTTTATTGCTCATTTGTGAAATAGACTTCAAGAATAGTTTTGGTTTTCTAGCCCGACGTGTTTGGATAGCAAACAATTTTTTGTTTTTAGATCGCAGAGAAGATTTCTGAGTTTTTAGCCGTCTCACATAATTTACCATTATGTATATTATTAGTCTTAAGCTTATGTATGCTTATACAAGCACAGGTGAATTCCTTCTATGTGAAATGAATGACAGTCGTAAACTAATACAAACTATCTGCCAACAGGGCTATTATTTGTAGAATACTATGTTTGGAGTATGTGTCAACGACTGCATATACATAGAATATCGAATCTATTCAAAGAAGAAAGAATGAATTCAAAGAAGGAAATCTTTATAATTCGATGTTTTTCATCAGGTGTAGGGATATAGTGTAGAGATATATTATCGTTTTGGTAATTTTGGAAACACATCGTGTGTCAAATCAGTTCTGCAATTGCAACACACTATGTGTAACTGATCATTTCTTTTCAGTACATTACTGTACGTACTCTATTTCCATTCTAAGTTGAAAATAGGTGAAAAAAGCAAAGTTGTCAGATATATTTTCTAAAATTACTAAGCTCACTATACAAGTATACTTACTTGCTTGAGTTTGGAAAATTTAAAAAATACATGGATATAAATTAGTACCATTAAAAAAAGTTAAAACGGAAAAAAAAAAAACAAAAATAGAATACATACTTAAGAAAATTTTGAAGAGCCGGCAACGGCGGCTCAGGCGGCTGGCCGCACAGAGCAAAACCACTGGTGGTAACACCGGTCAACGAGATTATTAGACTACTTTGCATTTAATACATTGCTAATACTTCTTCGGTCCACTGTGCCATACAATTTTTACGACGTCGTTAAAATGATTTACGACTTTAGGCACTCAACTTGTTTAAGACGCCAGTGACGTGTATTTCAGCTAGGTTTATTAACACAGACAATTTTTTGAGATTCTCTGGCTAAATGAGCATTATTTACAGCAAATTATATTACAAATATTAAGAGTTTTGTATGCAGGCTAATTTTAATCTCCTATATTGATTTGAATGAAAAAAATTATTTCACAATTTTCGAATTTATAAAATATATATGCACGCCCATGGAATCATAAAGTTGCACGGCTTTTTTTTGTTCCCCAGGCGTATTTATCATTTTAAATTAAAATTAGAAGGACTATACCGGGTCTTTCACTATAAATGGACCCCCCCCCTTTAATTTTTTATCTGATATAGTTTTCGTGTATACAGGATGTTGCACAAAACCCTGATAAATATAAATGTATTTTGACAAAGGATTTTTCGGGATATTGGACAAATAACGATCTACTAATTTTCTGCCGACGTTTCGTCCAATTTACTTAGACTTTATTAATACTTAAATGAACCTTTATAAAGTCTAAGAAAATTGGACGAAACGTCGGCAGGAAATTAGTAGATCGTTATTTGTCCAACATCCCAAAAAATCCTTTGTCAATTGATGTTTTATGGACGCAACCGGTAACTACCAAAAATGTATTTTTCTCTTATGGAATACCCTGCATAATATATCAATAAATAATTGGGTTCATCTCTCTGATTACGAACATATGTAGTTTATTATACTCATTTTTAAAATCTAAGCAAAAAACGCATATTTAAATTTTACATGTATGTAGTAGGCAATGTGACTACATTGCCTAGCCCATTCTTGACTAAGAATGGGTTTGCAATTGTTCGGACACCGTGCCAAATTGGCTGAATTAGAATTCAATAAGAAACATTTGCTGAACAGTGTTTACAAAAGCTTATAAAACTTTGACAAAAACACAGCTTTCATCATTTTAAGCCGACAGGTGTCCAACATTTAATCCAAGCTAATAAACAAGAACGTTTGACATTCTGCAGTTAGTTTCTACAGTGTTAGGAATCAAAATTTCTTCTATAAAATGTCGTGGAGCGATGAGTCCTGTTTTATCATCGCAGGAATTCTAAATACATAAAACATTCATTACTACATTCTTTACAATCCCAAAAAGTTTTTTGTAGTGCAACATTCTGGCTGCCGATCTGTAAACGTGTGGGGTGGGATTTTGGGTGATCTTTACCTTGACAAGCTACACAACGACATTGAAGATTTAGTCGATGAATTGGCTTTGAAACATCAAATAGAAATCCACTTTGGATAGTCAAAGTCCTTACCTAATTAATTGAAAAACTGCTTTTCAGTGTGACATCTACTAGGTTATGGGGTAAAAAGCAAGAAAATTTGTATTTCTTAAGATTTTGTTTTATATCCGAACAATTGCAAGCTCATTCTTGCAATTCTCTCATAATAAACTATATACACATTCGTAATCAGAGAGATGAGGCCAATTATTTAGTGATATAAAATACAGGGTGTTCCGTAAGAAAAAAATACATTTTTATTTATCTACGCTTTTCTGCTACACTCTATACACGTGAAAACTATGTCATAAAAACTTAACATTGTACCCCATATATTTTGTATTTAACATTTTTTTGTTTAAAGCAAAATATAAAAGTTAAGGGGTGGTCCATTATAGTGAAACACTGGATACGTTTTATGTACGTCACTGGAGACATTTTTGTACAACCTTGCTAGGTAAGTAACATTTCATGTAACATTTCATTTTTAGTATACGTGCCATTTCTCTCCATCTACGACTTAATCAATGGAATTATTTATGCGTAAGTGCGGCATGACCTGCTGTGATTGCCAGCGGGATATAACTTGACTTCTGTAGCGAAAATCGTTGATAGGTGAGACGCCTGTGGTTTTTCTTATAGACCTAATAAAACAGTAACATTTATTTGAATAAATGAATGTTAAAATAATCCGTAGAAGTCGAAAAATAATTACAAAATTCTGGTATCCCTTGAACAGTTGTATAAAAGTCGTGTCGAATATTAAACATTAAGTATTAAACAATTTAATTTTGCAGGATATTGTATTTATTAGGAGGCAATATCATTATAACAGGATTTCTCTTTTTGTTTTGGTAATTTTTTCAAAATTAGCGTCGGTATATTTCCCCAAAACGTTTTTTCAGCATTAATTAAAACAAGTACGAGGGTTTAATAATGTACTTTCAATTTGTTCACCTGTTCTTGCACACACAAATAATTAAAACATAAAGAGACAAGAACCGTTTTACTTTATGTTTATGCATTGTCAGATATTCTTTGTTGAATACATACTGCGGTTATGGTCCAGAAGTCATTGACAATTACGGGATCAGGTAGAAAGTAAGGCCAAAAATATTTCACACTATCTGTCAACGAAGACAAAGCATGGCATTTCAGACAGGCATTCGAACCTAGAAACATATTTAAACTGTCCCCTTACAAATAAATGCACTTCCTTATACATGTCGATTACACATATCCATCAATTCCGGGAAAAACGATTTCTATACTACATCGGAACAACAGCTGTTGTTTTGTTTACAGGCATAAATTAAGCATTTTGGGTCAACGCGCTGTGTTATGCTGTTCGGCAAACTCCGTCGGCTTTGGATGGATAATTAGTTTACTATTTCACAAAATTGATAATGGAGCCCTCATAAAAGTGTCTCAAAACATTATTAACCCCGGTTTTATCCTCGATATTATCTGCTTATGACTTACATAAATTAGCACTTACAGGGTTATTATCATAATTCAATTTGTAGGGTCCTAAGCTTTAAGTATGTAAATTTGCATGGTTATATTTCCTTGTCTATTTTTTCCACTTCACTAGGTTTTTATATAACCCACTTAAATTTTTTTCTCAGCCTGCTGTTAAAAATACACTCAATGGTTTAACTTATAAAAAATCACTACTTCACTCTAGCTGAAATTTAATTTATATTTTTTTCGCTTTTAATCATCCTGGAAATAGGCAGATATGTACAGGATGATTCCTAAGTTGACTCATAATTTTAAAAGCGTGTAGAATTATTCAAAATAAGCACTTTCTCCAAATACCTACCATTTTTCAATAAACTCAAAAATAAAAAAGTTACTTCATTAACTTCAAAAATAGCATTTATCCTGTCCCGCATTTAGTTTAAAGAAAAAGTAAATTCGAAGCACAGTATAAAAATATACCGAATATTTGTAGCTTTTTTGAGTGAATAATTTATTCCTAATGTTTTCTTATACGTTTTTGTATTTATCATGTCGCTGTACAACTTTGTCTTTAAATTTAAAACAATACCGCATAGACGCTATTTTCATAATCAATAATATGACGATATTAAAACATATGACTCAACTTAGGAATTACCCTGTATATCCATTTAATGTGGCAATACAATTTTCATAAACGTAAAACATATCAATGTCCTAATACTCTAAGCACCTATTGAGATCTAAGGAGTGGCAGGTTTTGTTAATAAAGGGGATATTTTGCAATATCTTTGAAAGATGCTTTATGACATGCTGTTTAAAGAAAACTGTCTGGAGCATAATAACAGTAAAGTTTTAATAACTTAATTGTATGTAGCACGTCAATAAATGATTACACAATGTGTATTCACCTCATTCTTTCAATAATATTTATTGCTAAGCATACTAGCCCCGTAATTATACCTATATTATTTTATTTTAGGTATATTGTGCAGGAGAGCAATTTGCAGATCATGAAATAATTACACGGTATTTTTTATTCAAGTTCTGGGACCATGTGTGCAAGAAACGATTTAATTTTTAACTTTTTTTCTACACAAATTTTTTAGAGGATTCGACTACTTATTAGAGTTGGACTATTTTTTTGACAAGTAAAGACGAGGTCATTATGAAAGTCGGCCGAAACATTCTGTTTTTACTGCCACATTCACGTAATGGAGTATTGTAACTATTTTATAACTGTAGTTCTCACTATTTATCATTTTTTTATTAATCGTTCTAGTTTATAGTCCTGTTCTCCAAAACAAAATGCGGCATCCATTTTTTCCTACAAATGTTATTATTCCGTTGTTGAAAACAATACGAGACGCGTCTATCAAGATATTGTTGGAGTTTCGTGTAAAGCGAAAGCTGCTGAATTGCTGCACAGTCCCTTAACACAGTCAAATCAATTGCAAAAACGACGTTTCATCGGCTAATGAAAAGCAAGAATCATTTGATTCCGAAGAAGATAAATTGGAATTCCATTCTTTGAAGTGGAGAAAACATTGAGAGATGCAAAAAATATCAATTTTTTGCCCCTCCATAAGTACACATTATTGAGAATAATAATTTTATTTGTTACCAGTGATAATTGAATATGATCGAATTCTTTGCGGGATTCAAGGACATGTTTAGCCACCTGTGAATTATTTCTCACCTTTTTTGATTAATAACTTTTTCAAATTAATAATAGCGTTTACAATATGTACAAATTTATAATATTGTCGGTTTATAGATTAAATTCAATAACAACAAACTACTTGGTCGAGATTCAAGAAAAACTTGAAGTCATTTCAACTTTCATTTGCATTTTATAAATTGCAAAACAAGAAACGAAAAAAAGTTAAAACTGGTTAAAAAGTGATGATTGGTACTATTTTTTAACTGGTAGAAAAGGGTATTTTATAAGAGTTTTGTTATAGTCTGTTTTTTCGTAAATAGTAATTTTCTTAATAATTGCCTTAATGATGGTTATAGAACTTTCCCTGGTTTTATATTTAAACCAAGAATGTTTAGTGTGTGCTATATTTACATATGTAGTTGAGCTTACAAATTAAATAATTGTATTTTAAATAAACTTTTGCTTTATTTTGTTACGATAATGAATTTCCATAAATCTCATGAATTTGAGTTATTTTAATCATCTGTTTATGAAACGAGTACGAATAATGCACGCGTCTGTTAACTGCACAATACACATACGTATGTCTACGACAATTATTATTGACAATAGTTGTGTTAGTCAATTGCAATAATGTTTTCGATTATTTAATATTGACTGACAGTTCGGTAGTCTTTGAAGAGGTATGCCGTCTACACACGAGCATAAACAATCAATTAGTAAGTTGGAGGTCGTCTAACCTCCATTGCAGTTTGTCTCTAAAATTTGACAGAGACACTAAACATTAACTCACCTAAATATATTTCTCATTTATGTAAACATATTTTTGTGACATTAGGTATATTGAAGTAAAGATCGCCTACATCTAAAATGAATCAATAAATATAAACATAATAGCCGTTAGGTTAGCCAATCGTGTAGAAATGTAAATTTACAACTATATGACTTGATAGAATAAAATAATCAAATTATATCTATTTTTTTAATGCGAGGAGAAATATAAATTTTCGAATATAAAATTTCGAAAATAAGATACAGGTTTTATAGAATTATGTTAATTTATTTAACCTACTTATTTTTAATGAGATCTTATGTATATACATATATCCATATATGTAGGTGCATCCTTTTGTGTTTCAACTCACAAATTTCACTCTTATATTAGAGCAAAATTTTTTTAATTTGTATGCACATAAATGGAGAGCAATAATAACATTGTAAAATATGTCCCGTGGTGTGTTCCTTGAAGTAAAATAACCGTTTCATGTCTTTGAAGGTTCATAAATATTTATATTTAGAAGTGATATGGAAATATACGTTGCTAATCAACAACAAACGCTTGTTTGTGATCTCTGTAAGCTACACGCTTGATTTCTAAAACGTAGATCGTCGACGATAACGCTACTTTCAAATTCGTAGTGATAGGTGTCGAGATAGAAGATACCGATTGATTTTAAACGAGTGTCAAAGGCTGCGAAGGCCTTAAGAGAGAAACTGGTCGGATTGCGCAGCAAAGCAAACAACGCCTAATCTTGGGAACTCCATGTAATCTGGCATTTTCATAATTTTAACCATAAAGCCATTGTGTTCCGCCTTATCCTTTGCGTGGTAATGCTAATACTTTGATCAGTTCCAAACCTAATTTAGACCCGAAGTTTCGTACCGCAGTAGAGAAAAGAATCCCATATAGCGCAAACTTTGACATAATATTGTGAACACTTAGATATTGCCACCATAGTTTTGGTCTGCGGTTTTGCCTATAAAAGGCGAGAGTTTTTAGTGCATACACTGTAAATGTAACACGCGGGGGTGTTTGCACCATTTTTTTTGCCTCTTTTTTTTTAAATATTGATGAACCTATAGGACAGGAACCTATAGGAGGATAGTTCATATACGTCTGTCCGTCGACTAACTTCCGTATTTTAAATGGAACCTCCTATATATTTTTTGAAAGAGCACAGACAGGAGAATGTCAAAAAAAGGGCGATTTTTGGATCCAAAATGTAACGCAAAAATCAAATAATTTTCAGTTATGTATCATAGACTTACGTAGGAATAGCAGTCGTTTTTCTGAGAAACCTGGGGAACATGGGAAAATCTGAGGGAAAATAATTATATTTTCCGGAAAATATTATGTATTAACACATGTATTCACAACGCAGGCGCACATAAAAATATTTGACAGTTGGAACATTAACAGCGTATCCCTATGTATTTTGATGTGCTGTATATCCACGTTACTCCACGACGTGGCCGTTTTTCTCTAGCCTCAAAAAAATGCATTATACATCTAAAAAAAGCGCATAAGGAAAAAAGATTAAAAGATCCAAGACCAAAGACACCATTAATATTAAATAGGTTTCAAAGAATCAAACATTATTCCGCTTATTTTTGAGTGAAGATATCAATTTTGGGATAGGATGAATCAGTTTACTTGCAACAAGTACGTACTGGTCTAGCCTCTAGTCTTTTTTTTTTCGAGAATTTAACAACAAATCATATTCATACATTTATCAATCATATACAGTGGGAACATACTTTATTTTGTTACTCACATTTTTGGAATTTAGACGTAGCTGGGCTTAAACACATGAAGGGAATACATTAATTAATTAAAATCGGATGTATTTTTCTTGTTTATTTTAATTACTTCGTCTACACATCCAGTATAATTTATAAATGCTAAATGTGCACTTTGCCCATTGTTTACATTGGTATATGTAGGTACTCTTTCGCATAGTGACTCAGAACTTGATATATCGATTTGAAATAAATCACAATTGAACTCGAGATAATTTCATACGGTTTGTGTCAAAGTAAGTATTGTGTTTCCACATTGCGCTTAATCACCCCACACATACTATCAATAACCGGCCAGTAAAGGCTAACCTCAGGGTTAACAGAACTAATAAGAATATAAAGTGACCGTTTCTTTTATTCAGCACACTTATAGATACGTATATGGTGTTTTCTCACACTGAATGTTTAATAAATACTCCCGCCTGGCAATCACTGTCAGGTAGCCGGCTATCTTCGGCTAAATGATTTATAGTTTGATTGGAAATTAATGTTGGAAAACGCTAAAATCGATACTTACGCTGAACACAAACAGAAGTAGCGTATTGATCAAGAAATTTAACAAATACGAGCGTGTTGCATATATCTGTTTCAGTCGCAATATTTATGTCTGAAGATGTGCATTTTCGCAGATTTTATGGAGCGTTACAACAAGGGCCGCATTGAAAACAATTTTTTATCGCGAGTTAGTCACTTGTGAATTCGTGTACTGTATTTACAAATTCCATGATTTTGTGTGAATTTCTGCAATAATGGCACAGTCGTTACCATTTGTGAATAGACTTAAAAAGATGATTGAAAATTCCAAGGATTTTATAATAGACGGATCACATATTTTATGTATTCCTTGCATTCGTCGATACATATGGGGCATTTCAAGCCCCACATTTCACTAAGTGAGGTCAAAAAAAATTATGTTTGAAACATATCACAATCGATAGTACTTGCTAAAAAACTAGCTTCCCTAAAATTTTAGATTTTTTGAGCCACAAGGAGAGGGATGGTGAGGGTGAGAAAATACAAATTTTCTGAAAATAAAATTTCAATCTTTCTCGGTAAGAAAATAAAAAAAAATTAAAAAAGAAGGTTGCAATGGTTTTCGATGTTTTTTTTTTGCGTAGAATACGATAAAAATATTTTCAAAATTATTGGGGGTAGCTTTCACCCTTATTGTGAGGATTGAAAGTTTAAAATCGAAATTTCGAAAAGTATGACGATTTTTTAAATTTTTTTTTTAAATTTCTTTTTTTTTTGTACTTTCGATTAATTTTTAATTCATAATGGTCGTCGACCAGGAGCTGGCCCAAAAACGGCCCAAAGCTGAAAAAACGTGGTTTTAGCGTATTTTCTCATCCTGTGAGATAGTAAATGGGAAGTGAATAATATATTCCAAGGTTTATGGGGCCGCTGATTACCAATCTAACGTCAGATTTTCAAAAAATAAAATGGCGGATCCAGTATGGTAGTCAACTTTTAAAAAATGACTAAATTTTGAAATTTAAAAAATACCATCGTATTCTACAGGAAATTTTCTGCATTAGATTCGTAATCAGCAACCCCAAATATCTTGGAATATATTATTCACTTGTCATTTACTATCTCACAGGATGAGAAAATACGCTAAAACCGCATTTTTTCACCTTTGGGCCGTTTTTTATGCCAGTTCCTGATTGATGTTCATTATGAATTAAAAATTAATCGAAAGTATAAAAAATTAAAATAAATAGTCATACTTTTCGAAATTTCGATTTTAAACTTTCAATCCTCAAAATAAGGGTGAAAACTACCCCCAATAATTTTGAAAATATTTTGATCGTAATCTACGCAAAAAAAAACACATCGAAAACCATTGCAACTTTCTTATTAATTCTTCTCATTTTTTATTGAGAAAGATTGAAATTCTAGAGTCGAAACGAAAATTTGTATTTTCTCACCCTCACCATCCCTCTCCTTGTGGCTCAAAAAATCTAAAATTTTAGGGAAGTTAGTTTTTTAGCAAGTACTATCGATTGTGATATGTTTTAAACAGATTTTTTTTGACTTCACTTAGTTGGCGTGAAATTCCCCATATATATTTCGTGATCGCCGAGAGTGTAAAAGACATTTAGATTCGAATATCCATCAAAAAATTAAACCTGATACGGTTGGAAAAAAGGAATTTTGGTTTGATTTGCGCACTTTAGACGTTTTTTTTTTGCCTAATATGTATCCGATTGACTAGTGGCCATACATTGCGTAAAACATATTTACAGAGGACATATCAATATGTTATGGAAAATATCAAAGAAGCACACATAATAAATTTCTGTGGCTGACAGTAGACGAAACAACCGATTTTCGCGGTAATAAAGTCGTTACTGCCCCCGATAGCTAATAAACGGGTTTTGCAAATATAAAGTATAGAAATAGTAGTCTATTGTCTGTTTCTGAATGACACAAGCAATATGTAATAAGGTATGCATAATGTACATATATTATTAACACATTTCAACTCCTGTCTTTTGAGCTCCCATATGTCATTTTCCGTCAATAACATGGCGGATTACGAGTCCGGCTCTGCGTTACAGCACACGTTCGTAACCCTAGTTATGTATTTATATAAGCTTTGTCTGCAGAACCAACCGAAATATTGGACCAGTTGTATTTGACTTTATAACTCGTTCCATTTGGATACTACAAAACTGAGATGGATGAGTTTTTCTGATAGTTTTAAACTATTACAAAAAAAGTTCTCTGAATAAATCTATAAAAATCACGTAAAGATCTCGAGATGTGCGGGTCTAACTGGGGCTTGATTTACACTTTCACGGTCCATTGTAAGTTTTCTCGTCTACAAGGCTTGACTGAACCGAACATGAGTATGCGACAAACTATGCATATTCTAATTATTATTCATTTTATACCACAAATAATGATTTTTATCACATATGTATATATGACAGACCATCGATCGAGCACCGAGCCACCATAGTCTGAATTCGCATCGAGCCACCGTAGTTACATTTCGCGCGCTTGGGCGAGGGCACACGGTATCCCAGCCCTCGTTTTTAATCGGGCTTTTTCGGTGACTGGTAAGTTTGGCGACCATTGCAGACAAAACGTCCGTCGTTAAATCGGTCGAAAATCAGCTAAACGGGTCACACTTGTTGAGTGACTGTTTTTAGTTTTATTGTTTATTTTCTTCGCTGAGATGTGTGTTTTTACTGTATTTGATTTTGAAACGTTTCAAAATGAATTCGGTGGACTTTTTATTGACTAATAAATATATTACATACGAGATCCGAACGGAAATGAAACGGTTAGGGAAGGCCGATACCCGATTTGATTATTTCCAAAACAGACGTAGGAAAATCGCGAAATTATTCACCAAATTTTAATAGTAGTCTCTACGAGTTTAAGTGGTTATGTGGGTGTCCAAGGAACAAACTGTTTTGTTTTATTTCTTTAATGATGGGTGGCAACCAAAGTGCATGGACTCAAGAACGGGTGAGTGATTTAAAACATTCCTAGCTACAATCCTAGCTAGAAACATGCTAGCTACAATGAAAAACATTTACATAACATCTTAGATTTCAGTGTGTTGAGAAAAGTAGACATAAGGCAACAGCTTGATAGTGTTTATCGTGAAAATATAAGACGTCTCAATGAAAATGTGGATAAAAACAGACATATTTAAACCAAAAATTGTATCAAATTTTGTGAAATAAATCCGGGACTTTAATGAAAAGGCGATTAACATTTTTGTGAACAAGGACAGGCGAGCTGATTTCCTCTACAAATAACAGTAAGATACCTATATCAAATTTTTTTCACATGTTGCCACCCATTATTTTAATATATTTAAGCCCTCAATATTCGTGACTAAATATTATTTCAAAAAGCTACCAAATCCCAAAAATTATTCTTGTGAAAGTCTCTATTTTTGTATAAAAGAATTTTTCATTGAAATTCTGAGCGGCGCCATTGGTAGCTAATAAGTAATTCTACTGACACACCCTGTGCCCACCCATGTAACACACCCGCGAGCCGCCACTGAATGTTGGTAGGCCTGCCCTCTGTTGTGACGCTCCTGAAAATTGGCAAAGTTGCACCTCTCTATTTATACCGCATATCGTCGATACCCTTGAGGAACAATCCGAGTATTCGCGGTCTGTAGTTCACTTACCGTACATGAGATACACGGCCAGATAGTCGAGATAAGATCGGCAAGTAGAACAATGGGCTACATAGCACAGGCTTCATTGAGAAAAAAATCGAATAATTTATCCTGGACTCATTTAAAGGGACTCATATTAAAGGGAAATCTGCAGAATGCCTATCTGACTAACTGTCGTTTTGGAAATTTTTTTCCTGGACATTTTTTGAACTGAAAATTCCTGAAAATTTCTAGTTGAACCGAAAACAATAAAAATTCAAAACTCTACCATTCTTAATATAGTTTTCTGAAAAAAAAACACTGTTCATGACGTTTTAATAAAACACATCGGGTTGTAGAGCAATATTAGTCCAATAATTTTTTTAGAGTTGGGTGTGACGTACAGGGCCTTTTTGAATTCGTGTGATTTTTGGTTCTAATTTGTAATTTTTAATATGTAAGAAAAATTTCAAAATGGCTCAGTTAGTCAGATAGATAGTCTGAAGATTTCCCTTCAATGTCAATCCAAGAACTTTGAAATAGATCCTGTATTTTTGGAGTTCATTCACGGTTTTTTGAAAACATCGGAATTTTACTTTTTTAGCGATATCTTTTCACACAATCAATGTATCACCTTCACCTTGCACTTATTAGACGCATAATTTTATAAGCTGTACTATTAGAAGCAAACATCAATACCATAGTACAAAAATTACCAGAATCTATCTAAACTTTCAAAATATGGCAATATACCAAAGACAGACAAAAACAAACTCGGTTTGCAATATACCATTCTATTTACCCGCTTTATAGTATATACTTTTTTACCTCTAATGGAAGATTACGAGGGTATATTACTCTTTATACTTGAGAGGACTAGCGTTGTCGTAGGATCGACGCGATAAATTTACAGTTACTCTTTCCCCTTTTTTTATAAAGACAGGTCGTATAAATATCACGGTACGCTAGCACACACTGCATATGACGTACAGTTATTATTCCGGATCCCCCCAGAACGCATTACACTAAAAATGTCTGCTCATAATCGCATGTCATTCCGGCAAAAGCTGCGGGTTCCTCGGGCATGACTCGCCGGAGAATACATTACACAGTACATTGACTACTTACAAAAAATACCGAACATCAAACTATCAACGGCGAACGTCAGAACCAGTAAACACATTTCCGTAATCATCGCATTTACTGGTTCAGTTACTCGAACGTTATTAATACTGTACGAGACACGAGCAGCGGTTGTACGGTTGTGTGCGGCGCGTCGGGCCCGTTCCCTACATAGTGGATACGTCGCAGCGTGAGGAGATGAAATTGAGCGAGACGATTTAGATTCGGGATGAAATTGTTTCGTTGTGTGTGTTTTTTTTTTAATTTTATCGATCTTGACCTGGTCAAAAAGTTGTTAATCAAATATATGTACACGTGTGGAACTTTAATTTGGAAGCATAGGATATTCTATTACATGCATTTCAAATGCATGGAATATTGGTAGGGCAAGATAGGCGGAGTGGACGTCTTACGTAATGTATTACCCTACAATGTCGGCCGACAATCGCTGAGATACGAGACGGCGCAAGGAGAGCGCATTAGTGGGTGGAGCTTAAAGTGGACCTTTGTTTACGTTCGGTACTGCAGCATTAGATTAGTTCAGTTGCAGATCGTCCGTAAGTGGTGGATGTACTCGGTTTAGCACAAGGCACAACAGTAGAATTGCGTAATCATACATGTTCTTTTAAGTCCGTATTTATAAACGGATCTCAATCTCAGACTCAAGTTAACTTTGTCATTTTTTATTTATTACAAGAAATAGAAAAATGACGTAAAACCGACTTAATAAGATTGATTGAGAATTGTTTATAAATACGGACTTTAAGTCCATAACTTTCTAAATAGTTACGAACAGCTATCGCATTATGGGCGGGACAACCATCCTGTTGATACCAAATTTCTTCCAAATTAATATTTAGCCTTTGGAGGGTAGGAATAATTTGGTCTCTCAAAAGGTTAAGGTATTTTTCGGCATTTAAATTGCCATCTATAAAAAAAGGGCCTCATAATAGAATTTCCTAAAATTCCAGCCCATACATTAACCTTTTGGGGTTACTGCGTTCGTTGCGGAATACTCAAGTGTTTATTTTCCCTCGAGTAACCTACAGCAACAGATGGATTATGATGGCCATGAAGAGAAAAGGAAGACTCATCAGTGAACAGAATTTGTTCAATAAATCTACCATTTCCGTTCGCCTTTTCCATCATTTCCTCACAAAATTCCATCCGCCTTGTCTGGTCCTCGGGAAAAATTTCTTGAGTAGTCTGTAACTTGTAACATTTAAATTTGTTACGCTTTAAAATTTTCCTAACCGTTCGAGGCTGAATATCAAGTTCATCAGAAATTTGGTTGCTATTACAGGGAAAGTTAACTTCAGCTAAACTACAAACAGCAGTTTCACGAAGTTCCCTTTCTTCCGGTAACGCTCTAACAGGCTGGTCATCGTCTGAATGACAACATTTTCTACAATTTTGTAGGCACCCATAAATTTCAAACTTATTAACTATTTTGAAAATTGTAGACCTTACGGGAGTGTCGATTTTCAAACGAAAACGCAAACTTGCCAATTATTTCTTGCGGTGAATTACCAGCGTAATACCATTTAATAATTTGCCTTTTTTTCTTCAATAGTATAAGCGGACATTTTTAAGCTGTATTAAACGAGAAACCAGTTTTACGTACGTACGCCTAGACGGCTGGAGCTAAATGGTCGCCGGCAAAACGCGAAATGCGAAACGTTGCCGAACCTTGTCGACTAGAGACGCGGAAGGCGGAGCTACACGATAGGGGAATAGGTGACGCTTTAGCAATATTTTGTGGAAGGTATTATTTTAGGTATTATCTTAGCATTTTATATGCTTCCAAATTAAAATTCCACACGTGTATATGATTCATTCGAATATCTCTTTACTACTGATTCTTTTGACAAATCCTACTCTGATCACAGAATAACTTGAAGTAGCCGACAATATGATGACGGCGAAACGTCAAGAATAGAAATTCACCATTCGCGGCACTACTCGGAAACAACCAAGTCATCAGAAAATGGCCGTGAAATTCTTCACACTAACAAGCAAAGTGACGGAACTGTCCCTCTCCGATTTTCATAAAATTTTAGGAGGTTGTAGACTATTTAACATTAACCCTAGAACGCTAAATATATTTCTAACACCACTTATGACTAAACATTCCTAAAGAGTCCTAAAATTTTCCATAATGTAATCATTGTTTTAAATTTTTTTTATTTGATATCAAAACAATACAAACTAAATATCAGTAAGTGCATGCTTTACACATATCACCTCGGTGTTCGTTACAAAATGTCTTATTACAGTTTGAACAAAAGCGGGTGGTCATGCTCTTTTTCTCGAATGGCAACTCGCACAAATCGCCCTCTTGGGTTTATCAGGCGCTGTTTTCTTTTCTAGTGCATCCTGTTCATCTTCTGGAACTGCCTGATCTAGTATATTGCCAATACTTTCACGGAGTGAGCGCTGCAAAGTGGGTATTTTAATTCTTTCTTTTTAGCCATGGTGTCACCAAACACATACAATTCTAACATGTATGACTTTCTAGAGCTTAGTTTTTGACCACTACTTTGCTTTATGGGCGTTATACAAAATATAACTATTTACAGGTGTGTCCCAAAAGTTGGAAACAGGCCGCAGAATCGAAACTATTAGTATCTTCAAAAAAAGTTTCTACAAAAAACATTCGCATCATAAACCGCCATCGGCCAGTCAAAATGACTTCGACATACGTCAAAAAAGGTTTTTTTAAAAAAAAAAAAACTGTTTCGGTTAAATGGCAACACCGCTTAATCCGCATTTAATCAAAGAAGGTTATTAAGAAAAGTTGTTCAGAATGCCGAAATATGGCGATATACGAAAAATCGACGCGATAGTCAAATGTTGACGAATTAACGCTGCTGGCCCAAAAGTTGGAAACAGGCCGAAAGGAATGTCGACGTCGTTTGGACTGGCCGATGGCGGTTTATGGTGCGAATGTTTTTTGTAGGAAACTTTTTTTGAAAATACCAATAGTTTTGACTCTGGGGGCTTGTTTCCCACTTTTTGGGCCAGCAGCGTTATTTCGTAAACATTTGACTATCACGCCAATTTTTCGTATACCCCCATACTTCGGCATTCTAAACAACTTGTCTTAATAACTTTTTTTAATTAGACGCGAATTAAGCGGTGTTGCCATTTAACCGAAACAGGTTTTTCTGATTTCTGGAAACACCCGGTAGAGGAATGTCGACGTCGTTTTTACTGGCCGATGGTGGTTTATAGTGCAAATGTTTTTTGTAGGAAACTTTTTTTGAAAACACCAATAGTTTTGACTAAGCGGGTTTTTTCCAGTTTTCACTTATTGGGCCAGCAGCGTTAATTCGTAAACATTTGACTATCACGCCGACTTTTCGTATACCCCCATACTTCGGCATTGTAAACAACTTGTCTTAATAACTTTTTTTGATTAGACGCGAATTAAGCGGTGTTGCAATTTAACCGAAACAGTTTTTTCTGATTTCTGAAACACCCGGTAGAGGAATGTCGACATCGTTTTTACTGGCCGATGGTGGTTTATGGTGCAAATGTTTTTTGTAGGGAACTTTTTTGAAAATACTAATAGTTTCGATTCTGCGGGCCTATTTCCAACTTTTTGGGACACACTGTATACAACTAATATTTAGCATGCCGTAGAAAAGGCATAGGCAAAATCAAGTTGTCTGCAATATTCTCAATTTTGCTTAAGTTAGTGGTCTGGGGGTTTCCCAATGTTGAGACATACTCTTTATTGTAAGATTCCAAATAGAACAAGTTAGATCTGTTCACTACTTATCTGAAAAATATAGTTTTTTTTTGTTCTGTGCAACATTAAAAAAGTTACGTTAAGACTAACATTTTGTAAAATTTACAACAATCGTCTTATAACTGATTATGCGTCACGCTAAAATACGAGCTAACAACATCGAACTATTCAGCATTACTACCTAAAAGAATATATAGACGCTAGTCATATTTATCGATCCGCTCGATGATAGCCGAAAATGAAAATCGGCGTCGTACAATTTACGAAGCTTAGCGTTCTAGGGTTAACTGATACGTATTTTTTTTAGCTGCTAATGAACGGCCTCAGAGAGCAACACTGGCCCTCAAAATTACCCCCCAAAACATATTTTCTATTATATTTCTGAAACAAGAAAATCTATCGAGTTCGTTTCACGTTGTTTTGCTATATTAGCTCTCCATTTTGGATGAATATGTTAGGGGTCGAAAAATATATGAATGTTGTTTACCATCCCCTCGTATATATTGCAAATTTATGTTTTCTTTTCATATCAGTAAAAAATCTTGGAAACAGCTTGCAAAATATTTTATAATACCTATATTTTTTTTAATCGCCAAGTAAATACAATATTTCTATTATCTCGACTTTTTCGAAATATCGAGATGTAAAAGTTATGGAAATTTTAATTTTAGTTTCATATCAGCATTCCGTTTCTGATATTAGGGTTCCGAACGAGTGCTGTAACGCATGGCCGGACTCGTAATACGTCATGTAATTGACGGAAGATGACATATGAGAGATCAAAAAGACAGCAGTAAAAATGTGTTAATAACATACCTATATCACCTATTGCTTGTGTCATTCAGAAACACCGACTGTCCTCGTTGCTTGAGCATACGTTGCCACGTCGTCTTTCTGTATTTATTATCGTTAAACGTGAGCGATTTAACCTGTATATATGATTGTACAAAAAAAAAGATCGTTCCACAACTACTGAAGTGAAAGGTGCAAATTCAAAATAGTTCACGTGGACAGAGGACGACACAACACGCACATTATTTTCACGAATTTCGCACAGTTGTTTGCATTATTAACAGTTTTTTGTTGTCACTAACATCAGTATATTATTATTTTTTACATCTACAGAGGACAATACACGTATTACTATTATTTCTATACTTTTAGTCGCTGTTTGCAAAACCTTTTTATTAGCTATTAATATCGGGGGCATTAACGATCTTATTACTGCAAAATCTGTTGTTTCGTCGACTGTCAGCCACAGAAATTTATTGCGTATGTCTGTATGAACCAAAATTCCTCTTTTCTAACCGTTACCAGGTATATTTCTTTGATGAATATTCGAATCTAAATGTCTTTTACACTCTCGGCGATCACGAAATATACATATATCGTGGATTGCAAGGAATACATAAAATATGTGATCCACCTATTGTAAAAATCCTTGTCATTTTCAATCATTTTTTAAAGTCTATTCACAAATTTTAAAAACTGCTGTTATTGGAGAAATCCACTCGCGATACAAAAATTGTATTCAATGCGGCGATCGACACGTTTACACTGCCGCGCCGGCAGGTCGCTATCGGAATAGCTCGCTGTCTTACGGAGAAACTGTATTACAGAGCCGCGAAGCCTTCGCTTGGGATAACATTCTACGCACGGACAGTGGAGTAGGTATAGAGGGGCAAGAAATATGAGCTTAAAAATATGGTTTATCCTTTAATTATCATATAGTTGTATAGTGCCGGCTTTGCGTGACAGCATATTATTTATAATAGATTTCATTTGTAATGTATGTTCACTTGATAATTTCGAAAACAAGTATTTTGCAGATATTTTACAAGCCGCTTCTAGGATTTTTTGGTGAGCCAGACATTTTTTGATTTTTTTTTGCAAGGTTATATTTGAAATTTGTTATTATAATATTCTGTTCGTCTAATAATATGATGTTTAATGGATCATGTTCGATATACAAGAATTTCAAATTCCACTAGCCGCCACCATTGTCGGCATACTTCTCTACGGTTCTGTTGCGGCACGCGATTCCTCTAGTCATATTTCAATGAAAAAAAAAGAATTGTAGAGTAGGTATGGTTTGATGACATTTTTTTTCTTTAGCACATAGCCAAATAAGTATTTCACATGCAAAACTTTTTGTATAGTCTTTTGTACCTTTTAAATGAGTATTTCAAATTGAACAACACATTTTGTGCACAGTGTTTATTAATATGCGGGTAACATTTTAAAGATAGGTATGTTCTGACAATATATTTCCAGAATACTCTTGGTAAAGCACTCACACAAATAGATAAAATCTCTTCGGCCGAGGTGGGGGCAACTACGAATGTTTAACGATTCAAAATACCGACTATCGGACGACAAACTGTTTGACTTCCAAATAAAGCGCGATCAAATCTGGAGATAGGACGCGCATGTGAGGCAAATTCACTCTCGGAGCGTCTATTGTTAATAAAACGAGATGACTTACACGCATCTGGTCGACTTTTACAATCTAAGCCATTGTTTCTTTACTTTATGGGGCCGGGATATTTATTCGCTCATTCCAGCCAACGCATTAGGCCGCATTATATTTCTGTAATGCGTCCCGGCGTGTCTTGGCCACCATAGATGTCGAGGACTTACGTTTGTCGTTTACGGCCGTTGGTTGTAACGAACGCGGTTGAGGACAAAATGTGTTGAATACGTAGGCAACTGTGTGCGTTGAATGGGATGTAGGTGAGCGAAGAGTGTGGGTAACGTGACAGTTTTAATTGTCGAAAAATATTACGGACATAATTTACCTAGCACAACAGGAATATTGTTATGATAGAGGAAACATAGCCATAAAGTACCTAGTTTCTTTGGACTTAAAATGTTGATTACACAGGACCAAATTTTTTTTGTTACGCAAACAAGATTAGGTGTCTTATACGTGTTTTTGGTCGCTGAAAAATAATCCGTTGTCCGTTTCCCTCTATCACGTCTGGATTTTGCGTAAATCAAGGAAATATAACCTAAAAATAAAAGCATGTACAACTAAAGCAGCATAAAAAAACAAAAAGTTTTGTAGCAGAAAGGCATTATACCATTCCATATGTTTGTATACTGAACACGATTTTGAGGTCATAATTGTTCCATAGGCCATGCATTAAGACATCCTCAAAATTAACCTTAAGACAACCTCAAAATACATTTTGAAATTGAAAAACATAAATACGTTTATAAGTAAATTAGAAGTTTAACCTGGCGAGCATGCATACATATATACATGTTGGAGCGTCTAATCCGAATATGTGATCATAAGTAACAATTCGCGAATAGATTTTCACATAACCTCCAAAAAAAACTGGTAAAAAACATGACCAAAATGTGACACTACATAAATTCAAAGATTAAACAAAGAAAAAAAAGACAAAATAAAACAAAGTTTTGTAGTAGAAAGGTCAGATTCCCTGCCATATGTTTGTTGGTGTGCTGAAAACGTCTTGGACATCACAATTCTTTCATACGCTGAGTACTAAGACATAACTTCCAAATTGACTGAAATAAATACTTTTTTTTAGAGGTATGCAGTCAACCTCGTCACAAGTATAAAATATTTCCATATGAAAGTGCTTTTTTAAAAGGTGAGTCTCCTCGCCTCACACCATCGGGGTGCTTTTTTAAAAGGTGAGTCCCCTAGCCTCTCACCATCTACAATGACATTTTCGATTTAGCTCTTATGCATTAGATTAAAAAACTACCTAGACTTAAGGGTTTAGAAAGAGATTTCTAAAATAAATAGCGGAAACATAGAGGTAATTTTGATACCTAGGATTTACAATCTCTCCCACGAGGATCCTCGTGGGAAAAAATTTGAGTTTTTTAAAAAAATCTAATGCATAAGAGTTAAATCGAAAAAAAAAATTTTTAGATGTTTCATTGTGATCATATCTCACCATGTTATAGATGGTGAGAGGCTAGGGGACTCACCTTTTAAAAAAGCACCCCGATTGTGAGAGGCGAGGGCTCACCTTTTAAAAAAGCACGTTTATATGGAAATATTTTATACTTGTGACGAGGCTGACTGCTTATACCTCTAAAAAAAGTATTTATTTTAGTCAATTTGGAAGTTGTGTCTTAATACTCAGCATATAAAAAATTGTGACGTCCAAGACGTTTTCAGCACACCAACAAATATATGGAATGGAATTTGACCTTTCTACTACAAAACATTTTTTATTTTGTTCGTTTAATCTCTTAATTTATGTAATGTCTCATTTTCGTCATATTTTTTTACCGGTTTTTTTTGAGGTTATGTGAAAATCTATCCACGTTACTTTTGATCATATATTCGGATTAGACGCTCCAAAATGTATATACGCTTGCTCGCCAGCTTAAACTTCTAATTTACTTGATAAACGTATTTATGTTTTTCAATTTCAAGATGTTTTTGGGGTTATGTCTTAATGCACGGCCTATGGAACAATTATTATCTCAAAATCGTGTTCAGTATACAACAAAAAAACATATGGAATACATATGGAATGGTATAATGCCTTTCTGCTACAAAACTTTTTGTTTTTTATGCTGCTTTATTTTTCATGATTTTGAGGTTATATTTCCTTGATTTACGCAAAAATCCAGACGTGATAGAGGGAAACGGACAACGGATTATTTTTCAGCGACCAAAAATACGTATAAGACACCTAATCTTGTTTGCGTAAAAAATGTAGTCCTGTGTTATTTTCATTCGAAATCGTTTTCTCTAAAGTATATTGTAATCATAACAGTTCGTACCACAACGAACTACGAGGACCGGCTATGTGACTGAATGATTTGGAAAGGTTGCCATTTCATTTTATTGTTGAAGGTGTTACATGGAAAATTGTCCGACCAAAAAACTGTTTTTTTTTTCTGTAAAATAGTTATCCTGACTCAGTTCATCGTGCAAACCCACAATCAGAGGCGCTTTGAGTAAGAAATTTCAATGAAAGAGGCAGTGTACTCTCAAACTTTCTCGGTCGTACCTGTACATACACACAAAAGAATATTGAGAGTCAGAGTTACGTTGAACGTGGTCCACAACGTTCTGCAACTCGGCAGTCGATTAAGGGGACCGCCTACATTAGAGGGTGAAAAAAATCGATTTTTTTTTTTGCTTAAATTGAAAGTATATCATCTGTAGAATAGGCTCCCAAAGTTTCAAGTCCGAATTCGAACTGTAAACAGTCGAAATATAATATATAGTGCGCGTGCTCCGAAGCGTCGGTAGAACGAAGCCGAATCAAGACGAATCAACCCGAAACAATTGCAAAGGAATTAACTGTTTAAAGAAGAGAAGGGACTTTCTTATGGAGCAGGGATAGCAGATTGGCCAAAAAAGTTAAGGTAAATAAACGAAAAAAATATTTTTATCGAGACTATTTTTCATAAACGAAAACTTTAAACGCGTTTTTCTCGAAACGATGTTTTTCAAATTGGCGTGCACGATTACTCAAAACCTACTGGACGGATCGACTTTGTTCTTTTTTTTTTAAATAAAGCTTATTTAATTACCTTCTATTTGAACTAAAAAAAATCAGTAAAAACTATTGCCAAAAAAAAGTTATTAACAAAAACACACGAAAATTTTCCACAAAAAAATCAATTTTTTTTAAACAACTTTTTTTTTATTTATTTTAATAAATTCATGTTTTTTTTCAGTTCAAATAGAAGCTATACTCATAAACTTTACAACAAAATTTTATTTTTATAATTCAGATGATTCTATGGGACGCTATCCTGCACGCCGTGGAGAAGGAATTTTCAAAGGCATCGGCATTCAATTATTAATAACTTTTATTTAAACATATGAAGTTTAATAAATTTTTTTTGTAAACCTTTTGATATACATAATAAACAGTAAAAATTTCAAATCAATCCATTGTGCCGTTTCTTTGTAAAAAATTCACGAAAAAGTGCTTGATTTTGACCTCCTAATGTAGGCGGTCCCCTTAAACTGGGAATTTCAGACTGAATATCGCGACAAATCTTACACAAGGAGTTGTTAATTTCGTACGTATAAGATACAGATAGTTAGTTCAGTTTGAATCCTATTGATAAAATTAGTCGGGTCAATTTATGCAGGCAATTGTTGGAAACTGTGAACAACAATGCACAAATTCTTTACGGCATAATCTAGTCAGGCATGACCAGATTAAACTGGTCATGCTCGACAAAGTTCACTTCTATCTTAAGCAGAACATTAGATACTGAAGAGAAAACAACCGAAGGGTAATGCACGAAAACCCACTTTGTGTGTGTGTGTGTGGAGTATCAGCGTTTGTGATCGGATCTAATTTTTTTTGAAGAAAACAGTGACACCGTTACAAAAGTCAATTCAGTTCGGTACGTCGACATCTTCGTAACTTTTGTGATGGCGGAGCTCCAAGGGATGGACGGCATGGAAACCGGCACAGGTCCCAACTGGATGGCGCCACAGCGCACACAGTTACACGAACCATTGCTGTTGTACATTGCTGGTTTCCGAATTTCTTAATTTCAAACAATTCATGAAATCAAAGAAAGAATTCTCGAAGAGATGGATTCGAGAAATGAAGATTTAGTCAGATGAATTATGCTTAATTTTAGGAAAAGATTGCTGCAATGCATAGAAGATGATGGTAGTCATATTAGTGTGTTTTCTTTAGAACGTAAAAATTACATTGCTTTTATTAGTAGTTAATTTTTTTTTAGTTGTAGGAAGAATATGTTCAAATATATTCTTTGTTTCCTCATAGTGGCCTATTAAAAAAAAAACATTCAATTTATTAGTATCGGTATGGAATCTAAATACTGATCTATTTCTATTGTTCTATTAGTAACACCTTTTTCCTCACAAATTGACCACTACCTGTCTTAACTAACACATGGGGGGAGTCTGTCCTCGTGATCATGTAGGTATGTATTTTTTTTATTGAAATTTAATATGATTAGATTAGCTCAATTGCCAGTAAAGCGTTTTAATTCCATGCTCAATTAGTTGTGGTAAATGACTAGTGGGTGCAACTTTCTATTCGCGAGCATGAACCAAAACGTTGAGTGATATAGGGCGAACAGACGGCAGCGAATTTTATTGCGGCATTGTAATCACATAAGTTGTGGAGCAGGTGGTAAAACGCGGCTTTATTTATGGCATTTCCATCAGTCTGGAAGCAAAGCTATGGATTTTCTACGTAAAAAGCGAGGGATTGGCTAGCCACCAGAAACAATCGCGGGTGGTTTTCAAAATGGTGCATTTATTTCTTTTATTAATAACAGTAAATATATTAATAACAGTTGCAAAAAAATCGAATACTGTCTTTTGATGACCTATAGCAACAAAAGATAAAAATATTTTTGAACAAGAGATTTTGTGCTACTCCACCAGTTCCAGAGATTCTAAAAAAATACTGTTTCGTATCAATCAACAAAGAAGACATGGTAATTAAGAGATATTCCTACGAAAAGTAGGGGTAAGAGCTCGGATGATGTCAGGATGGCAACATTTTGTTGCAGAAAACATTTGCAAAAAGATTTTCGAGATCCTTTCCAAGAATGAGATCACGAATATCGTGACAATGAAGAAGAGCATGAGACTACTACATATGTCCGTGATCTCATGATCCATTTTCAACCCTTAAACGCATGTTTACAGGGGTTAGGGGGAAAATTTGATATTACTATCACGTCGTGGATTTTGTTTAGTTTAATAAATCTTCACAAACCTGATTTCTGACAAAGAATATTATTAAATGTCTATTGGGAAAGACAAAGTCGAATAAATCATGGCTTTTACTTAAAAAATTACCGTTTTCGTAATTTTTGATTTTATGAAATTGAGGATGATTCGATTGAATTTGATGATTTCACGCACCATTTGTAAGCTTACGTTGTTCTGTGTGTTCAAAGAATTTTGTATATTGAAAATATTAAAACAGATCAAATAGAAAATGGACATCATAGATGTGACTACGGAACATCTAATAAACGCTTCCAAATAATGGTCGTATAATTGTCTGTTATCTCCTACTTTCTTTGTCTTGATATGAACCCTAACTATCTCAAGGTTACTGGAAAACGGTCTTTTACACGATAGACTAGATAAATTGAGTTCTTTAAACATATCATGACAAGGCAACTAAAATCCAACATACACAGTAAGCTGATCGAGTGGCTTGAAACAGCCAGCTAAAGCTTTCCTTTTTTATGCTTACCACTAGCACGTTTAACTTTAACAGATAATTCAATTTATTTCTATCAGATTCTACTGACAGGTGTTGATAATCGTGTATAGAAATAACCAGATAAGAAAAAGGCGCATATAGCCACTCTGGGTAAGAAATGAGAACATGTTTCGAAACTCTTTTTGAGTAAACCCAATTTCAAACGCTTAATAGATTTAAGATCCTCACAGTCCGAAACTCAACTTCTGCTTATTCAGTCCGACGTTTAATCGAAGAATCGAGGAGCAGATATTTGAAGAGCTGCAGAAATAAAACGACAAAATCACGGCAGACTCGAGTTAAATTTTAATTCAATAAGTTCACGGTTTTATTTCAGGCTTCCTGAATAATCCTAGGAATTTAAAACTAATTGAAAACCTTAAATACGAACCGCGTACCGCCGAGGCGAACTTTGCACCTACAACTTAATTTTAAAGAAAGTTGGCTGCATAAAGTTTTCTCCGCATAAACGGAAGAAGCTATTTATATATGTGCACCGATAATAAGGTACTTACTTATACTATAAGGTACTTAATAGGTTTCACACTATTATTACATATATGACAGATGACATAGTCAGATTAAAAGTGTTGCAGTTTCCCCATCCTGACCTCGCTGGACAAGCCTGCGGGTCGCTCAGTTTGACTGTAGCAGTCGTTTGAATTAGTCTACGCACCAGTGACGCGTCGAAGAAATGTTAAGTGTTAAGATAGAGCAACGGGTTAATTTCAAGTTTCTTGTTAAACCGGGGAAAACTTTTACAGGAGCTTATGCAATATTAAAATAAGTGTACTGGAATGAATGCTTCTCCCGCACACAAGTTTTTGAATGGTTTAAACGGTTTAAAGAGGGATGTGAAACGACCGAAGACGATCCGCGCCCCGGGCAGCCCTCAATGTAAAAAACGGACAAAAACACTGAAAAAATTGGTAAATCAATCCGCGAAGATCGTCGTCTAAGCATCCGAGAGTTTGCTGAAATAACAGGAATCGACAAAGAATGTATTCGACAGATTTTGCATGAATCGTTCAACATGCGCAAAGTTTGCGCAAAAATGGTGTCAAAACTCCTCACTCCCGAGCAAAAGGAATCAAAAATGAACATTTGCGCTGACATTTTAAATAACATTGATACTGATCCTGGCTTGTGAGATGGTGACACTGATCCAGGCTTGTTAGACACGGTGAGAATGAAGAGGACAAGATTCGAAAGTGTGGAAACGGTTAAAGCAAAAGCGACGGAGGTTCTGAACCAGCTGACAGAAGCGGATTTCCAGTACTGCTTTCAACAATGGAAAAGTCGTATGGAGCGGTGTAGAAATCGCCAAGGGGAGTACATTGAAGGCGAAAAAGTTCGGTTATTTAATAGCCACACCTCGTATCCAACTCCATAATGATATATAAATCATTTTTCGCAAATATTGACATTTTGCACTTTGTGCTGTTAAAAATGATTAGACTTAACTATTAACTAAATGTTTCTTGAGGGTTTCTTTGACAAACCGTGGTCTCGAAATATTGTGGTGATAGCTAGTAGCCTGATCAGCTAAATCACTCAGATCGAGAAAGCAATCGTTTAACATATATTACGATATGGGATCTTCTTTATGGTGGCCAAGGATAGCTAACGTTCACTCATGGATTCAAGATCACGAGACGGTGGGGCAGTCATCTAATATATATACGTCGCACGGTTTCCTTTCCTTGTTGACAGCCTCTACAAAGGGGTGTTTCATTTAACTTCAAGGTGTAGTGTTTTCTTAGCTACCAATGTCCAATGAGAATGCTTATTACAAAACGAAGATTCTTCCTCACCTCTAGCAAGAAGAAGGGATCAGGCAACAGAAAACGCTACACATTGCCGCGTAAAAACAAGCTTTGTGGTTGTGCAGCCGGAATTTTAAATATTCTCTACGCCCCTTATTATAACTAGGCGTTCCATGGATACATTACTGTTAATTGAACGCAAATATACTACCTAGTGTACCCTCCATTGTTTCTAGACGTGAAAGACCAAATGACAAAAAAAAGGAAAAGAGGACTTGCAGCGTGCGCGCCTTTTGTGTATCATTGTTACATTATTTTAAACTCTAACTATACGCCGAACTGATATCGGGTTACTCGGTTCGAGAAACAAAGGCCGGCGTTTTCAGGGTACCTGTATTATACTTATCGGGACCAAGAAAAAGCTAATTAATTATGGAGACCGCGAGTTATATGGAAAACAGCGCGGGACAGATCAAAGATATGGCCATATTGGATTACCGGAGCGGTGAATAATATAAACGGTAGCCGGCGTCCATTGTTCATGTTGCTCGAGTGGGTGGCTGGAGCACTCGGACTCGGATACTCGGCAATTGAATTCTGTACAACCTTCGCGTCGCAGCTACCGAGGAAAATTGCTTTCGCTTTATGGACAGCAATGATCCGCTGAAAAATTCACACTCTACTCAAATAATGCTATATTTAGGATACTGGAAAGGAAGTAGGTATGTTTGAATATCGTCGGTATATCTTACGTCAACGTTTTCTCCACCAAGTTAAAAACTCAAAGAAGAAAACTTAAAGAAGTAAATATATAATTTAATTTGATTGAGAAATCTGGTTAACTCAGCCAAATTTAACAGTTTTTTTTTTTTGCCAGAGGACAAGAGTGTTCAATCGAACTGGACATTGAACGGAGTCGAGCAAGTTTTCTTTTTTTAATTCCCTTATTTTTTTTTGTACTTTCGATTCATTTTTAATTCATAATGGGCGTCGACCAGGAACTGGCCCAAAAAACGGCCCAAAAGGTGAAAAAACGTGGTTTTAGCGTATTTTCTCATCCTGTGAGATAGTAAATGGCAAGTGAATAATATATTTCAAGGTTTTTGGGGTCGCTGATTACGAATCTAATGTAGAAAATTTCCCGTAGAATACGATGGTATTTTTTTAAATTTCAAAATTTAGCCATCTTTTAAAAGTTGACTACCATACCGGATCCGCCATTTTGTTTTTTGAAAATATGACGTTAGATTCGTGGTCAGCGACCCCAAAAACCTTGGAATATATTATTCTCTTGCCATTTACTATCTCACAGGATGAGAAAATACGCTAAAACCACGTGTTTTCACCTTTTGGGCCGTTTTTGGGCCAGTTCCTGGTCTACGCCCATTATGAATTAAGAATTAATAGAAGGTACAAAAAAAAGAAACTGAAAAAAAGGAAATTAAAAAAAAATCGTAAATCGTCATACTTATCGAAATTTCGATATTAAACTTTCAATCCTCAAAATAAGGGTGAAAACTACACCCAATAATTTTGAAAATAATTTTATCGTATTCTACGCAAAAAAAACACATCGACACCCATTGCAACGTTCTTTTTAATTTTGCTAAATTTTTTATTGAGAGAGATTGAAATTTTAGAGCCGAAACGAAAATTTGTATTTTCTCACTCTCACCATCCATTTCCTTGTGGCTCAAAAAATTCTAACATTTTAGGGAAGTTAGTTTTTTAGCAAGTACTATAGATTGTGATATGTTTCAAACAGAAATTTTTTTTTGACCTCACTTAGTTGGCATGAAATGCCCCACATACACCTTTTTAAAATAGCTTGTTTTTATATAATATTAAATTTGTACTTTTCAATTAGAAGCAATGTGCTTTCGAATAAGAGGTGTAGGTGACTGAATGATGTTTTGAATGGAACACTATGTATTTTACAAATTCAGAGAGCACACAATTTTGAGTCGAAAACCTCAAAAACGAAAATGCTACAAAAGGTGTCATAGCCTTTACCTAACCCAGCCGTTTCGGAGATATTCTCCCACTTCATTTCTGGATAGCGTAAGAGTATAAGGTGCTCCAATCTAATCCAATTTCTGCAATCTAAAAAAATGAAGAATTTTATACCAGATGTTAAATTTGTTCAATTGTCAATAATAATTAAATATCTTTGAAACGGTTGGGTTGGGTAAAGGTTATGCCATTTTCAACTTAAAATTGTGTGTTCTTTCCTTTGTAAAAACACGTGCTCTGTTTAAGATAAAGTTATGGACGTACAGGACATACAAACACTCTTTAGATAAAATCATCAATATTTTAAAAAAGAGGCAAAAAACTGTGTAAATAACCTCATATTTCATTTTAAGGTTTCTAATGAAACTCACCTACTATTTTTTTAAATATATGTATATATTTTCTCTTAGATAACCATTTTTTAAATAAAATACTAAAAACACAAAATTATAAATATCCAAATATTGACGTATTTTAAGTATACCTTACCCTGCTTTGACGTTTTCATGTTACCACCTTAAAATATCTAAAACGATAGCCCTTTGCAGCGCCACTAATCTAGGAATACATAAAACTGAAGGGGCTGATGGAGGAGTTGCACGATGAATTATTAATTAAATCATCAGAGTTGGAAGGGGGTGTCGCAATTAATAATTTGTATTCCAGATGTAAAGTGGCCGGGGAATACGAAATCTCCCTCACAGAGCAAACGAACGAATTAGCAGCCTAAATTCGAAATTTATCGATAATTGAAAATTCTCTTCGGAATCAGAACTTGTGTATCTTAATCTGTTCTAATGCTCCGTCCGAAGCGAGATCATTAATTAATTTGTTGAGACCGGTTCGACGTATTCACTGGTGGCCGTTATTAAATTATTATTTATTACATCTAACGATATTCAACTTCTGTTGAGCCCCTCATTAATTTACTAGATGCTGAAAATGTAATGAACTGCCGCTAGCAAGTGGAGGACAAAAGCTCTCATAGAGTTTGAAGCGGTTGTACATAAGTACCTTTTCAGTAATAACAACTTTAGGGTAGATTATTTCTATAAAAGTTACGTGGAGGGTTTACTTTAACACTAAATTTTAATTAATGGGAATTATGATCGATCCAGTTGTGCCACAGTTGCTTTTATTCAGGATTGTTGTAACAAGGGCTGACTTAAAATTATTTCACGAGTATGGTGGTCAACTTACAAGTAACACTACCCGAGTGGTAATCGCTGATCCTACAACTTTCCAAAAACCTTTATTACATGTGTAGAAGTCACCTTAATTCATCTGCCCCTTTTGATTTTTGTTCATAATCTTGTAACCTAAAGACTTGGGGTATCCAAGTCTTTCGGGTCTGTAAAATTTTAAACAAAAAGCGAAAAAATTGAAAAAAAAAGAAAACAAAAATTGGAGAAGAAAACTCTTTCTGTCCTTGTCGTTAGCTATGCATTGTGCCAAAAAAAGAGTGAATTTTCAAAATCTCATCAATATCCTCCAAGGTTTACGTATCGATGTCGACCATATTGTATCCAGCATCTTGAATTACGTGATTATGACCTCGGATTCGTAATCACCGACCCTAAACACGCATAGATGTGGTGGTTTACTATGTTGGGAACTGTTTTGCACACGTTTGACCTTGAAATGACCTTGACCGAGACCTCATTGCGTCAAACGCCGAATTCAGAATCAGCGACCCCAAAAACGTAAAGTTGTGATGGTGTCGTTTTTTAAATTGCTGCTCAAAATTTTACAGACCCGAAAAACCATAACATTTTTTGGTTGTACATGGTTGAATACTCCAAGTCTTTGAGTTACAAGGTTATGAACAAAGATCAAAACGGGCGGCAAAAAATTGTCAACTTAGATATATCACTCCCTAGATTGTTCAAATTGTACGAGACATATTCCGATAGGTCTAACAACGTCGGCAACTAGCGGCAGTTCGTTTCCGTAAAAGCTCATGAAACGAGAATTATTCTCCGTTCATCGTCACTCACCATCAGAAGTCGCCATCGGAAGAAGTGAACGGGGAATTATCATGAAATGAATGGAATGAAAAAGACTATATTTCTTACTTATATAGAAAAATAGTCTTTTTCAGATGGCTTTAACTGGTCTTCTAATTGTGATAATAATACGTTATTATACAGTTTTGGAAAACTTAAAGTCAGTTTTAAGAATATATTATGGTTATTAAAAAAAAATTGAGTTGATTACATGTAATTTCAATTTAAATAAAAAATCAAAATTTTGCCATGTTAATCAAATGGGAAACTAAAACAAAAACAGCGACCTCTTAGAGTTGAGCTACAGCGCTCATCTTTGGTGAGGATTTTTTTTACATCAAATAGAAACATTTGAGAGGGTACAAATATGAGATGAGAGAGAGAGAATGAGAAAAAAATTAATTTTTTTTTGAACCATCCTAATGTATATATGTAACTCGTGTATTAAAACGTTTTCGGTCCCATACATCATTTTTATATAGTCTAGTTTTTTCCTTACAGTATACACATTAAAGAATCTTTAAGGGAGGAAATAATCCCTTAAAAAAAGACTAATACCTCCACTTTAATGTTGCAATGCACACCCGGGCTTGAGATACCCACTTGAAGATTGCCTGAGTAAAGAAGGAAAGTATAAATCTTGCGTGGTGATGACAGGACAAAAAAAAAACGGAGATGTGGGTCACTTGTACAGGCGGTTCGAATTTATACAGCGAATTCTCTTTTTTTTCTTGAAAAGAGAGCTTTTAGAGCTCTAGTTAAAAAATACGCTGGTGACATGTACTCCAAAGCTTTAAAGATAGGAAGGAGTAAGTACCTAATTAGGAATTGTTTAATATGAAGGTGAATGCTAAAATAAAATATTCTTCGTTCTATCTGCGCCAAACATTAAGTGAATAATGGATAATTCCCCCCATTCTCCATTTCAGGAGGTTATCTAGTTTATTTTTGTGTACGATTAGTTGGCAAAAACTGATATTTTTTGAGTTACAAACAAGATACCTAGAAAGATCTTTTCACGTTTTTTGGCTATAACTCTAAAATGCAGGAACAGTTTTTGTTGGCAAACCCCAGAATCGTAATCAGCACCAAAAAAAAAAGGAAAAACATAAAGGAACCAAAAATCGTAACTACCCTAGATTTCGTTACAATAAAATACCTAGTGATTAGACTAATATGTTACAGACCCGCATCGTTCGACTTTCTAGGTACGGGCATTTATGACAGTAAACATTTACTTAATATTGGTAACATGTTTTAACTATAACAATCCTGATATTTTGTGTGAATGTTTACATAAAATTCTGCTTTTGCCTTATTGAGTAAATACGACGAGTAAACTTGTGAAGAATATGAAAGGCATTATTTGTGGTACACAAATGGAAAGCGACATTCATATAAATAAATACTGAATTATCACAGTTACGTTGTAGAGCATCTGGCCGTAAATGTCTAGATTTAAATTTATGATTTATAAACATAAAGTGTGTCTTGAAATTTCATAAAAACGGTCCTCACACTAACAGTTAGTTGCCGCCTGATGGTGGGGCCGTATATCTAGATAACTTATACTTACTAATAATAATAATGACACGAGAATTAAGTAGACACTGCCTGTACTTATCTACACTTTGTACAAAATAAAAACCGATGCACGTTACCGATGTCGATGCTATTAAATGTGTGCAGTGATACCACCACTTAATTATATTGAAGTAAAAGCTATGACGGATTATTTTATTGAATGTTAAATTTCACGCTTGATATACTGCCAACTCAATGGCAGTATATCCGAAGTTGCCGTGTTGTGTTACTTGACATTTGGTGACAGTTTGAAATTATCTGAACCTTGCATTGGCTTTAATAGTGGTTTGTGTCTTTTTCGAGGTGAGAACTTGGCTGGCCGTTATTACTTCGGTTAAGGATTTTTCATTATATTTTGTTATTATCTCTGTTAATAATAATAAAGATGCTGGGTTGGGTCCGACTTTTTTAAATGCTGTGTAGGTATACCACAACTATATACACAGGGTGTGTTCAATAAAATATAGCATATATTTTATAAATGGAACACCCTGTATAAAACTATAATAGTGAAGGACTAGTGAGTAGTTTAGAAACGACAGACTTTTAAAATTCGTTGTTTTCCAGTGGTTTTGTATTTCAAATGTTTCTTACAGTTTATATAGAATTTTGTATATTATATCAAGCGACTTGTGAATTTGTATTTTTTTCTATTTACAAATAGGTACACATACTAAGAAGATAAAGTAGACTCAATAACTTTTTAACGGGTTTCGCGTTTCACTATTGCAAATATCTCGAAATTTTGAGTGTTTTATCATCTTTCACGCTTTTCCATAACCAACTAGATCTGAGAAATAAATAGTAACTTTAGATTTTTAAATGAAACACCTTATATGTTTTTGTATAATTTTATTTTATAAGTCGGTATGAGTAAGCAAACATCAAATTGACTGGTTTTTATTAGAATATTTTCCAAAACTTATGGTTTTATTTTTAAATCTAGAGTTCCGTGGATGATATAAAAAACATCAAAGCATTATTTTTTTTTAGAAAAATGTATATAAAAGAATAAAATTAGGAGCAATTTTTAATATCAAGGGCATTTAATTCACTTTTTCAAATGGAAATACTCCTGATGAATTATATTTAATTTTATCTTTGAAAATTCTTCTTTTTAACGATACCTAACTTAATACTATATGTGAAACTGTAAGGTCAAAACCGTTAAAAAAGTCTCCAATGTAAAAGCCTGTGGTTCCTAAACTACCCACTAGAGACCCTCTCTATTATAGTTTTTTGAAAACTGTTTTTCGAGAAGAACCCAAAAACGCAATAATATACAAGGTTCCATTTAAGAAATATATAACGAGCTTTATTGAACGCATTCTATATACACAGTTGTAGTATACACAACTTTAACAAAAAAAGGGGCGCAACCCTGCATATTTAATTTGAAAAAAAAGTTTTTTTCATATTTGCCATATTAAAAGAGATAACGTCCCAGTCAAAATATAATGAAAAATCTCTGTATATGGCGGATATTACCCGCATGGCTGGAATTCCACTCTTTTCCCCATGTGTCTATAGATAACTTTCTTCATCGGAAATTGACGAAATTTAATATTATAGTAGCGATACCAGAAATTTTAATGTTGATCAATAAAGTCTACAATTTAGTGCCTGATCGCTAGTTTATCTCTTATCGGTCAAAGGCATAGGTAATATATTTCAAACATAACAATAGTTATAAATTGCTTAATATACCTAGTAAACATTAATATTCGTCAACATGTTTTTTACCTACTTCAATATCTACTTGGTCGTTAAACTATTACTACCTAATGGATGAAGGAAATAATCTTAAGGAATATGGATATCGCTCGCCTTGGTGAGGTTTGTATGTAATAGGAAACTATAACAAATTTAGCACGCTAATTTAACACTAGGCGAGACAACTAAAAAAACACTAAAATTTTTGTTTCACGTCGATTCCAACATGAATTATTGATTCGAATATTATTTGTTTTGCAATAAGTATTGCAATTTCTCAAAAATATATTAATTGATTTGGATTCAATTGGATGGTTTTCTCAATATCTAGATACAAACTTTTGAGATTTTGAGCCCGTGCATTTTTACCGGTTTTATATTACCTAATCAACACTCTTTCCAGTTTTTGTTGTCGAACCTTTTAATTTTGTAGTCTTATTTAATTTAAGTCTAATAGTGGTTGTGAAAGGCTCAACAAATTATTTTTGCGCACGCCAGAGTAGAGCAGAGAATTCCGCCACTGACCAACATTTGGGAAGAACAATTAGGTATCGAAGGATAACCGTAACCAATCAACTCTTAAAATTTCATGAAAAATGTCGTATATATGTAGTAATAAATACTGGAGCAGTCATTCCAAATAGTAGTAAATATCAAATTGAACATTCGAGAAAACCTGTTTTAAATTGCTCACGATTTTCTTAAATAGTGTTAGAGTAATAGTTTTTTAATTGGCAATTTTTAATAATATGAAATCAGTTAGTACCTAAATAATGTTTTCAAGTAAGATTTGCAGACCAACGTGGTCATTATTGTTGCTCGACAAAGAATAAATAATCAGAAAATCACAATATGCAAGTCACGGCACATTGTGCTAGGTAAAGGTTTCGAGATGCCTTGTAAACGATAGTTCGTCACAAAAACTGGCATTCAGAGCCCGTTTTTATGGATAATAAATCTGTGTCTATTAATCACCGTTTCATCGGTGATTGGTGTTGATATCGGACATATTAAATCTTAAGCTGAAAAGATAAAGTGGACTTGGAACGGGTTTTAAAAGATAATACATTAATAGTTTATAGACCAATAAATATTCGACTAAAATAAAGTAACACTAAAAACACTCAGTGTACAGATTACTCACGCGATACACGTTTTACAACGATGTAGTAAAAATTGTTTCCAGATAGAGGTAGGTATGTAACAAAAATTATTGGGAAATTGACGGCGGATGTCACTCGTTCTAACATATTTTCCCCTTTTTTATTTACGGCGTCCTACTGGGTAACATCTTAGATAAAGTAAAGCGGGGTACATTTAATTTTTAATTAAATAACCGTCAGAAATACGAGGTGTGTATATTAAGTAATGAGATTGACTTTTTTTAAATTTTTTATTCGAAAAGAGTTACAATTCAGTATTGTCTCCTTCGATATAACTTCCGTGGGAAGCCACACAGCGCTGGAGATGGTTCTTCCATTCCTTATAGCAGTGCTGGAATTCATATACTGGAATAGCCTTGAGGTGACCGTTTGAATGTTTTCTAGTCCCAAAATGACGTCCCTTTAGGTGATTTTTCAATCTCTGGAAGAGAAAAAAGTCACAAGGACTCATGCCAGCCGAATGAGGGGGTTGAGGAGCCACATGAATATTTTCACTGGCTAAAAACTTTACTGAAATGGCTGGGTGATAAGACGCATTGTCGTGATGCAACATCCAGTTGTTCTTGATGTTTGGTCTCACACGCACGACCCTTTTTCGAAGTTTTTCAAGAACCTCTCTGTAAAAGTATTGATTTACTGTTTGGCCTGGAAGCACAAACTTTTTGTAGACAAATCACTGGCTATCAAAAAAGCAAATCATCATGCATTTGATCTTCGACTTGCACATTCTTGTTTTTCTTTTGGGTCTTGGAGAACTTGAAGTGTGCCATTCCATGCTTTGGCGCTTAGTTTCTGTACTCAAAGACCCAGTCTCATCACCAGTAATGCCACTGTCCATAAAATGGGGATCATTTTCAATCGATTCCAAAAAGTCAAGACATCTTTCTCTCCAGACGTCCTTTTGTTCCTGCATAAAGTTTTTTGGAACCATTTTTGCGCAGATTTTTCTCATTCCTAATTCGTTAGTCAAAATCTGATGAAAAATGGTTTGATTCAAATTTAACTCTTCCCCGATAATGCTTGTCGTCAACCAACGATCTGAGCGCTTATTTTTTTGTCACAATTTATCCACAGAAAATATGATTTTCTTTGAATCTAAGAAATTTTCTTGTGTGAAAAGAGTAGGTATGTATTTATTACAAGTAATTTTATTTGATACGAAATAAGACATTGGATTCAAAGAAACTATTTTCTCCGAATATTCGATCAAATGTTAACATTATTCAGGCGACTATCATTGGACATAATCTAGATAATAAAATACTGAATTTTTTTTTATTGCTGTATATGTATTACTATATTTTCGTATGAAATTCTATTTTCTTCATATTTTTGGAATTAGTGGTTTCTTTATTTGCGTAACAATTTTAAAGCTCCAATTAGTGTATTATCCCTTGAGTCCCTTTCAATTGATATACCGAAGTACAAAAATATTCGTTGAATAGTAGATAACTTATATATACCTTGATTCATAAATTAATTTCAATACAGTTTTAGGTGTTTATATGGGATACACAAATAGTCTTTTGGTCAGAATCTAAATTGATGAACCCTTGTGAAAGTTAACACATTTTTTTCATTAAGGGTGAGGCTATGAAGTAACATTGACTAATAGCTTAACAGTTTTTGGTGTTTTAATCAGCTTATGGTCTGTATAGATATTCAGGTAATAAAATTAAGTTTGAGGTATTGTGAAGTAGCGATGAGTTATTGTGACAAAATGGTATTTATTATGGGAAATAAAAACTCTATATTTACATGACAATACATAAGACAGGTTCTGAGTTACGTCCTATTTTAATTAAAGTGGGAAGTGGATTTACTTGAAAGAAGTACATTTTTTGTGCCGTATTTTTAAATCATAAACCACAAAGTGTAATTAAGGAAGATGTTGGGGAACATAAATCAATCGGTAATAAAAATAGCTATATATTTAATATCTTTCAATAATAAAAATTTATTACTAAGGTTGTAACAATTAGTTTCTTGTCTTGATATACAGTTAACTGCATAGTGAAATAATTATTGATTTGTCCCTGTTTTTGCATAGGTCAGCATAGGCTATTAGGTTGAGGTTAGTTATTAATATTGAATATGTGCATTTCACTCCAGGAAAGGGAAATAAGAATGACAGTTTATTTAACTTTCAAAGAAAACTGGCACCTGTTTTATAAAAACATATGCACATTTGTCCCTTTTTATATAGGTCAGCATAGGCTACTAGGTTGAGGTTAGTTATTAATATTGAATATGTGCATTTCACTACAGGAAAGGGAAATAAAAATGAAAGTTTATTTAACTTTCAAAGAAAACTGGCACCTGTTTTATAAAAACATATGCACATTATATTAACATTTACTGGGCGATAAATAGTTATTAATTAATCATCTCAATGGACTGGAAAATCTCTTTTGTTTGAAACTCGGAAGACATTTAAATATTGTACCTAAGTTTTACCAGTGTTTAGATTTCCATTTTATATAGATTTAGATTACCAGTAGAATTTAAATTCCACAACAAATTGTATGGTATAGAAATTTCCTTATTCTGTATTTTAACAATATGTATTTGTTTCTGGTTAAAACGTTGTGAATATTAGGAATTATTATTAAATATTGGGAAATAGTGGGAAGAATTATTGTAGCTTATATTGGCATTATGTCTTAGAGCATATATTATAGTTATGTATCATACATAACTATAATCTTTATAGTCTTTATCTTAAGCCGCTTATTTCAAGATTTGTATAGAAGCGTCAAATCTGCAATTTGCGTTTATAGACCACATTTCCTCTTCCTTCCTTTCCTCTGTAATCGCTGGCAATAAAGTAAGTAACCCAACTAGTCAACTACCCTGAGTGTCGCTCGTAAAACGAAGTTTATGTCATCCATATCTCATTCTAATTTGACGGCTATTGCAGCGAGATGCTGTAAGTCTTCTCTGGTAATCAACGTAGGTTTTTACATGCATACCTGAAAGTGTGGGCTCAACTTGTTAAGTGTCGTCCATTTCCTGTTTTGTATCCTTTTTTACAAAAAAAAGTCGGTTACCATCTGCGATCTGTGCACTTTTTTTGTTTTAATTTATTAGTAGGCTGGCACAAACTGCATAGTAATTCATTGACTTCAGATGTTCCTCAATATTTGTTTACATAAATAATGGAAATGTCTTAGAGTTAACTCTCGATAAGATATTAAATAAGTGACAAGAAACAGTTTGGCGTTTAAAAAGTTCGGCGATGTTTAGATCTCAAATTTGGTTTTAGGAACACAAGTAGGAGTTAAATTAGTGATACTGCAGGGATAGAGATTATTTTGTATCAGCAAAATGTCAGCAGCGAAAGAATTCGTACACTCCCTTTTTTGAAGGTTGTTTAATTTCTGATATCTTTGTATTATGGTATTCTTTTTTTCCTGTTAGGATTATAGCTTGTGAAATTCTGCGTCTAATAAGCCCAAGTTGAAGGTGATATGTCTATTGTGTGAAAATGTATCGGTAAAAAAGTAAAATTGCGATGTTTTCAAAATCATCAAAAACTCCGAAAATGTTAAACCCTTAGTACCTTAAATTTGGACTTATTAGACGCATAATTTCACAAGCTATAATCCTATCAGAAGCAAAATCAATACTGTAGTATAAAATTTTTTATCAGAATCTAAGCAACAGTCCAAAAGAGGATGTACGAATATTTTCGCTGCTGACTGTATATTTGAATAAGAGTTTGCAGTCTAAATTTGAAGGAATACGTGGTACACGACGTTTGCATGCTTCATTATTTGTCTATGCAAGTTCAACAATAATTATATTTCTTTCACAAAAATGTATTGACAAAAATAATGAATATGTGAATTCAACATTTGAATAAACCAGGAATTGGAAGTGGTAAAAAAATCGGTTGCGAGATATAACTCGGAGAGAGAGAGAGAGAGAGACAGACAGACAGACAAAGCTATTAACAGATAACTTAACTTGCCTCACACGTTACGGTTCGTCAGATGGTAATTTTCGTTAGCAGCTAATTTCGAAAATTTTTTCTTGGAATTCTCACCTAAAGACGTAGAGTAAAATGACGAATATCTGTGGGGAATTTGGCGACCTTCTTCTCAAATTCAAATTTAAATTTCAATATTCAAATCATAATATTTTCATTGTCTCAAACCCATTAAGAATACTGCCTCCCACTCCCTAACACAAATATGATATGCGTACGACAGGCTAGATTCTCTCAAAACCTTCATTACTATAGTAATTTTTTAAAGTGTGTTGTCCTGAAAATAGTTTTTTGTTTTTATCTTCGTACATGTGTTACATATGTATATAGATAGTACCGCCAATGTTCATAATTACATGACAGCAATAACAACATTGATGTAAGTAAAAGTTACAATTGTTTTTCTATAACAATTTTTTAAAATCTCTATGTTATATCTACATAATTATGTATAAAATTGTAGTGAACCCTGATGAAGGCGAAATAAAGCTCCGAAACGTTGGCAAAAATCGAATAGTTTGTTATTTATTACTGGGCCTAATCCAACTAACCAAAAAACTAAAATGACGAAAGACGAATTTTTCATTTTAATTTGTTAAGATTAAGGGAAGTTATAGGCATGTAGATTCTAAAATAAAAGTAATATTAACGGTACCTTTGCCTCATTACTCTATGCATCGTCACATGGTCATTTTCGGGAGCAGCTAATTTTGAAAACCTATTTCTCCTACGGCATTCTTGCAGCGCAAACCTTGACGGGCTTTTTTTTTTTATTTGTTAAGGGGGGAAATAGGTTTAGGACTACGTTTTTTTAGTGATTCTCATTAATTGTTTTGGCAAGACAGGAATGTATATAATTTGTTGAAACTTTGAAAACATTTTATAGATATATTCAAATAAATTTTGGAATTTTTTTTGAAGTATTTCCTCTAAAAATATGGAAGACATTACCTGTCACCCATGGGAAGTCACCATCACCACCAGCTCTTTGTGTTTGGAGGCCACAGTTTTCATCTGAACAAAAGAGCATAATTTTGCACCGTTTTTTATGCTTTTTTAAGTTTTTTTTGCAATAAAAAATACTTTAAACAATGATATTACTCTAAATTTCGGTTCATGTAGAGCGTAATTATATAAGGAAACTAAATATCAATTTTTAAAATGATTGGTTACAAACTTTTTGAGCTAGAGTGTACACAAATTTAAAAAAAAGTCGTTTCGAGAAAAACACGTTTAAAAAAAATCCAGAAAACAACAGATTCGAGTAATAAATAACAATGTTAAAAAAATTTCATTTTTTGACCCCCCCCGCCCCTTCCTTCCGGAAAATTATGGAATTTAGATTTAAACTACTGTTTCTTAAACCACTTCGACACATTATGGACAAATTCATATTAAATAAAAAATCAATATTTTGAACTCGAAATGGCCTTATTTAAGGTACTTTTGTCTCCTTTTTCCATTTTTGAAGTTCGTTTTTGCATACAACTCCTATAAAATACAAAATCAACCCCTAATATTACCCTATAGGACTTTACTGTATGTAGGAAACTAAACTATGTAGGTACTAAACTTTATTGTATGTAGGAGACTTTAAAGTAATACATAAGTTTATATAAAATGACTATTAGGGCCTAAAGTGGCCTCTATTATGTGCTTATGTTTCCTTTTCTCATTTATGAGGTGTGTACAGCAGTTTAAATCTAAATTCTATAATTTTCCCGAAGTTTTTGACACATTTTAATAGGAAAACCTAGTTTAATAGCTCAAATTCTATAAAATCCAATAGGTGTTTTACGTTGGTCTGGGGGGGGGGGGGCAAAAATGTCATTGTTTTCACATTGTTCTAATGAAATACTTACTAAATCTAATAATTACTGGTTATTCAGTGATTCCAGCACCATATAGCAATACTTATTCGTCTTCATATCCTTTGTTTCGAGCTTGCAACTCTTTTTTTACATGCGTTTTACATGCCACGCGTTCCAGCACTTAACGAGGGATGCTCATTTAACCGCTCATAACATCAGAACGAATTGAAATTTTTATTTGAAACTTTAGGAACATATTTTTTACTAACAATTTATGGAATAAAAAAAAATCAATATTTTGAGTCATCTAAACCTATTTCTCCTCTTAAAAGGGAAGCTATAGGCATGTAGACTATACTATATACACTACTTTTGCCTCAGTACTCTACACATTGTCAGATGGTAATTTTCAGGAGCACCTAATTTTGAAAACCTTTTTCTCCCACGGCATTCTCGCGGCAAACCTTGACGGGGCAGATTAAGATGACAAATGACGCATTTTCCATTTTTATTTGTCTCGATTTGATGGGAACGCTAAACGCGCCCCAGGTGAAGAAGCGTATACGTGTAGCTGACCCGTCCCGGGAGTAATAATTATCGTCTGCCCGCCCCGCGCCATTTATTTTCGCTCGCGGCCCGCGAACCCCATAATTAATAAAGCATTTATCACGCCATTACGGCTCCTATCCCTCCGTAATAGCCGAATTTAAAAGAAATTCAAACTGGGCGCTATCGTACGACGCCGTACATTTATCAAACTGCACGTGAACATGAACATGATGGATGTTTTCATTCGTAAATAAATTACCCCCGCGGTTGTCCTTATTTATTATTTACTGTATGAACGGCAACGCGATTTTGTGCATTCATCGTCAGCGTTTTTTTAATATCCCATTAAACTAAGTTAACCCCTTGAGGGGCGGTGGTGCAAATATGTATCACCTTTTGTGTGTTAGTTTTTTTCATGTTTCCGATATATTTTTGCATTTTATACATGCACATACATAAATACTTTCTTGACTCTTGGAAGTCTGAGTTATTAGAAGTTGGCGCAAAATTGCAATAATTTATATATTTATATGTTTGTTATAAACAATTAACATGAAAAACATGGAAAACGCGTTTTTTTTAGCAAAAAAAAATCGTTTTTCCGTAACGTAGACAGCTGAGAGCCTGAAATTTACATAACCTTCATACATGGTTTTATAATATTTTTTTTCAGAATTTTTTCGTACGCTAGTTTAAACAAAAATTTGTTTTTGAAAATTTCGGAAATGATTGTTTATTATGCATTTATTATTATGTTATGTCTGCTTTCATGAATATATTTATTTAACTACATAACTCTAAGATATTATGTCATCATTGAGATCGTAATAACTTTATGCTAGATGGCCAATGTGCCAATGCTAGTGTACAAGTACTAGTGCTCTCGCCAATACAAAAAGTTAAACTGAAGAACAACATTTTACCTTTTTTTTTATTCTCTTATTAATCTACTAATTATTTTCCATCGCAAAATTTCTTGATCACTTTCTACTGTGATTGCTAGGTGAATATCAGACAAAAGTGCCATATTAGCGATATAAGAACTGGTACGCTCATAAGTAACAGATCTAAGTTATTGAAAAAAATAATACTATTGTTATTGCGTGCTTTTTATTATTAATTTTTCTTTTCATGAACGAATTTCTAAATAAAATTACTTTCTTCCGCAAACCGTTAGATGGCTAGCATTTGAAAGTGCAATTTCACTGACACAAATAATTTCTAAAAAATAATAACGGTTGCGTTATAAAATGAGGTTGTCTTATTTTTTTGATATCGTTTAAAAATCATAATTAGCGACTCCGAAAACCCTCACATACAAAATTTACCATTTATCTGCTAAAAATTAGCAGATCATTTTTGAAAATTTTGTCCGCCATATTGTATCTGCCATTTTCAATTTTGAAAATCTGATTTCAGATTCGTAATTAGCAACCCCGAAAACCCAATACCTCATAATTTGGCCATAATCTGCTTTGAAAATTGTGTGCGACATATTGGATTAGATTTTGAATTCGAGAATCTGACTTCAAATTCGTAATCAGCGGCTCCAAAAACCTTTGTATACAAAATTTGGCTTTAATCTGCTACTTTTTTTGAAAATTTTGACCGCCATATTGGATACGCCATTTTGAGTTTTGAAAATATGACTTTAGATTCGTAATCAGCGACCCCAAAAACGCCGATAGTCACTTTTATACCTATCACTACACAAAAAAGGTTAAAAAAATGTTACTAGCACTGTGTAAAGTTTTTTTTTTATAGTAGGTAACATACTTTTTTTTATTTATCTACAGTGTAACCAATTTAAAACAAAAAAATTTAAAAAATATTACAGTCGAACTTCAATAACTCGAATTATTGGTAACTCTAATCAAATTGGTACACAGTAGCGTCAAGAGTGAGGATGATTTTTACTTGATAACTCGAATTTCTATTACTCAAATATGTTGATAACTCGTTAAGTAAAGTGAATATTTTGCGTTACCGATAAGCCGAATTCTGGGAAATCCCTAGCAGATTTTTTGTCACACCATGATGCATGTGCAGACAGTTCGGTTTTTGCGTTGCAACCGCCTTCAAATAAGTTGGTTGAAAATTCGTTAAGCGTTTTGCATTCGTATCTGAAAATCAATCATACAACCAAATCCCTGTGTAATGGTATAAGTTAACATTCAAGCTTTTGTTGAAAAGCAAAATAAAAAAATCTTCTCGCCAGTCACAAATAACTGACTACACTAAAATAAAAAATATGTACGTATGTAGTTTTTTATGTACCTACATATTTTAGTTTTCTGTATAGAAATTCCTTTTCATCACTATTTTTTTGTTCAAGATATATATGTAGGTACATTCGAGTACATACAAATTAAGGTACTTAACGTATGTAGCACATTTTTACTTAAATAAATACATATTTTATATAAACAGTATTTACAATGTACAATGTACATATTATTACGTACATATTTTATTTAATAACCCTAAGTCCCGATAACTCGAACTTAAGTCATGGTTCGAGTTATCGAAATTGAACTTTATTTGTTTCTCGAGTTATACCACTTTTTTTTTTAAATGAAAAACTACTTGCTAGAAAATCATGTAAAAATATGGTAATAAATGAATGATTTATAAAGCTGTCCAGGTTTTAAATGGATCGCACTGTATATTGTGCCTTTAGGCAATACATAATAAAATTGATAGGAGTACATACATTGTCCAAATGTCCGGATGCTTGTTCATTATCATTTTCATCTCTTTTCATCGTACCCTCTCTTGTTTATTTTTATTTACCTCAATGAATTTGTTTGGTTCGTTTTCAGGTCTCTATTATCGCTTCCGGTAATTCTTTTGTAATGATTTCGCAGATTGTAACAATTTGCCTTATGGCCAGTTATGCTTGGTTAGTTGCATATAAAATTAAACGTTTCTTGTTTGCTCTCTGTTAACGTTGGACATCATCGGTACTATAAAGGACACAATTAAAAACTTAAAGTTATGGGCATATTACTGTTTATTTTTTAATTAAATTACACATCTGACTACAGATTTTCGTTGCTAACCCCTGCAAGAGTGCATTAATTATCAACTAATTAACAAATAAAGTAAAAAAAAAACTGGACGTTTTCCATGAAACACCGAACTACTATACTTTTCTCGACGCGCGTTTCGCCAACTAAGTTGGCGTCTTCAGGAGAAGTTTAAAACTAAATTCTAACCTACACACTTGCACTATTTATACTAAATTTGTCGACATGGTTCAATGAACCGTAACATATGTCTTTGTTTATCAGAGCAAACAGTGGACTGATAGGTATCGGACTGTTGTCCTTATTCATACTACTGTTACACTTAATGATTTCTAAACTTTCAAAAGCATCCAACTGTCTACTGTTTGTTACATTTCTGATTAATTTTAAATTATTTATCAGAATCATATACTGCTGCACGAGATTTTTCTGTTTATCAAATTTTAAATGTGCTGTATGTTTTTTGAACTTAATTGGTTTTTTTAGTTTGTCCAAAATACCTTTTTCACAATCTTTAAAACTTATTTTAAGATCTCGAATTTTCGTTGCTATTTGTATCTTTTAGGAGTAAATTTTGATATTTTAAATTTTTTGTAATTTATATTTGGAGATATTCACCAAGTCAAGGTTTTTAAAGATATTGTCTAATCCTCTGGTGAATTTTGATCCGTAAGGTGAAACAACAAATCTATCTATTATCTTTAAAATTTTGAGCGTCTTTCCTAAAAGTCGTGGAATTATACAGATATTTCTTAAATGCATGATTTCTTTCACTCAATTTTCCTACTATTACTTACAATTAGTTTCTGTGGACAACCATTACTCAAAGCTGTATTTATAATCAATGTTTTCTCACATACAAATCTCTCTTTACTAAATATTACTAACTAATATAGTAATAGATATATTATAGAGATATTACTAAGAAATATCGTTCATATGTTCATTTTCGAAAAATCAAGTTGGTTTTGGCAGGAGTAATTTAATTATTTTCTGTGTAGGTAAAGTACCTTTTCTAAGCAACATGTCTAAAAATTGTATTTAGAAAAGTTGTTCAGGATTAAAGAGTATTGTTATATGTTAATTTAAAAAGCACCAACTAACTTTGGTTTTTTGAAATTTTTGTTTGATTTAAGTTTCTGATTACATTTTTTCTGTAAAAGGTATCGAAATATTAATAGTGATACCAAAAAAAAATACTGAAATAAGAGGCAATTGGTTTCTTTTGATGATTATGAAGAACTAATGCTTAGTTTGAGGAAACTATTAAACCTACCATAAAAGAAAACAAAACGAAGAAGATTTGACTAACATGATGCTGCCATAGTTCAAGTCGAATATACGTTATTTAAACGTAGTTCCTACTACTGATCCATGTTTGTTCAAAATTCATCATGATGACGAGAAATTGCTGCTTATTTCGAAATATAATAATGTAATTATCAAGTGTTTTATGTCATTATCAAAATTTAGTTTGATGATGTTTTTGTTGGCAGTAAGCAGATGGTTGAAATTTGGCATAGAGCTATAGTTTTTAATTCTCAACAACTGTTTTTAATAGAAGTCTAGGAAAGGTGTTTTACCTACACAAAAACTAATTACATTGCTTTTTCCAGGACCTTGTTTTTTTCGAAAATGAACAAATGATAAAAATTAACTAACAAGGACTTGATCCCAAAAGGTTCAATTTCAATTCGAAAATTATTTTTTCTTTTAAACCTCTTTTTTTTCATACTGGGAAACACAGTACATATTCCTTTTATCGAATGTTAAAATCGTCTAATTCGACCAAGTTACCTTCCCGTTTGTTCCCCTGATTCTCATTTCAGTGCTCCAACATTCATTAAGGTTTTTCAGCAGCACATTCAGCGGGCGCTTTCAACGATGCGGCAAAACAAAACAAATTGAAAAGTCCCATTGCAAAGGATCTAGTTAACTCTTACTGGATATCGGATTAAGATTGTTCCCTCTGGATATACTACAAAAAAATCGAAACGCGGTTTACAGTTATTGCGTCCGAGAGTGCATGCCCCATAACCATAATCGCAACGAATCGGTTGCGAAGATGCATTAAGCGCGTATTAAGCCTTAAGGCGAGTTTCTTAAAAAACGACACACAATAAACGTTTTGATCGTGAAACACATTTCATTACCCGCGCACCGGATAGTTCGTGATTTATTCACTCGGCAACTCGCGGAGGCCTCCTCCAGCGCAAACAAAAGCAAATCGCCACATGATTTTTGCGGAACGTCGTAGAGCACCGGTGGTGTTGCGAACGGTTGCTTTCGGGGGTATTCAACTTAAATAGCCCAAAACGAAACACGTGTAAATTAGTACCGATGTAAACGAGAGATGGCGTATATTTTGAACAGGGCTCTCAATCGATATAACAGAATTTTGTTTTGCCGTTTACGATTTATTCATTTACTTTAGTCATGCGCATAATCAGGGCTTACGAGTAAAAGGTTTAGTTCCTTTTGAGATTAAATCCTAGAGCGAGTCATTTGAGAGGCGATAGGTATAACTCCTATCGTGAGCGATATACGCTCTGCAGAGAATACGATCTAATCGGGATGGGATTCGAACATACTTAGGTAGTTTAGCTTGCCTCGGGAGTTAAACCTGAGCGATACGCAAGAGGTTTTACTCCTCGAGCGAGTCAGCCGAGTCTATGGTACGATTAAATCCTTCCAGGAGTCAAACCTCGAGCAGTGCGGCAGGGTTTAACTCCTCATGTGATTTACGCATTTATAAGCGTGGCTACTGCGTGTTTACTGTGGGCACCGAACATAAAAAAACTAGTCCACAAAAAGTCCACTCTAAGCTCCAACCACTAATGCACTCTCCTTGCCCCGTCCCGGATCTCATCGGTTGAATTGTTTGAATTTTGACCTTTGTGTTCGTGAATTTAAACTTTTATTATTATTACATTTCAAACATTATATACATATGACTTCTTCATCTAAATCCGCTAGAACTTGTAGTGTTATAGGAAGTCATAAGCACTGGCAAGCGAATTTTTTAGGTGCCAAACTCATCAAACAATTTTGTTTGTGTAAATAGTGGGTAAAGTGCTAAGGAAATTCACGTTTTCAAATAATTAATTTACTATTGTAGATATACATACGAGGTTAATTAAGTAATCAGACTTGCAACGTAGCGCCCGATCTAGCGATCTGCAGAGACGGGATTTGGAAGTTATCATGTAATGCACCTTCAGTACAAGTTTGAACTTGTTAGAGTCATTATGTACGACCGGGAATCCAAGCGCCAAAGCATTGAATGACAATCTTCAAGCTCTCCAAGACCCAAAAAAACAAGAATGAGCAAGTCGAAGATCAAGTGCATGCTGATTTGTTTTTTTTTTTCTTAGCCACGGAACTGTCCACAAAGAGTTTGTGCCTGCAGGCCAACCAGTAAATCTCTTTTACAACGAAAAAGGGTCATGCGTGTGAGACCAAACATAAAGAACAACTGGATTTTTTATCACAACAATGTGTTTTTTCAGTCTTTTATGTATCGCTGATATCATAAACATTCTCGAAGATAACTATTTGTTTGTTAAACGAGAATAACTGAGATTACATCAGATCTTAGGTATAAAAGATGATTATAGCACCGATATTAGCATATTAATATTATTGATATTAGCACCGATGTCAATAAGAGATGGCGCAATACGTTTTGTCTTTAATACAGGGAGTTCTGTTCTATCAGTAGGGTTCTCTATGGTTGCTTCCATTATTCTCCGCTGCCCGGAACGGCTCGTGGGGCGTGCACGGCCCGGAGGAATAATGGTTCGAGATATAGTAGACGACACGCAATTGTTATTGGTGCCCCGAAGTTACTTGCACGAATGTTAAGAATTGAAAATGACTACCATATATGCGTCGGTCGCGAAAAATAAATCTCGGGGAAAGTACGCCGTGTGGTTAATTTTAAAGTCATATTTCATTATTTTGTTTAAGGACAAAGGAGCAGGGGTGAAATCGATCACCTGCCTTGTACAAAATACAAGGTTATCTTAAAGTCAGGGATATACTTTAAGTTTTTATACAACTTTAGGAAATTGAAGTATGTAATTGAAAAAAGAAACTAGTCCAGTGGCCACAACAATGGTATTTTAGTGTATCTACGGAAAACAAAAGTTTCGTTATGACTCAAACGGTGATCGACATATAAATATATAAACAAAAATAAATATACGTACATATACAGGGTGTCGCATTATTAAAGGGTCACAGCGAAACTACAGATTCTTTGGATAAAAATATTACAATTTACCAAACTTATAGTTTGTCGCATAAAAACGTGTCGCCGATATTGTACAACCTATGGCACCTACGTTTTTATTACATTTATGACACCTACAACTTTTTTTTGTACAAGAACTCTATTATAATCTCTATGATGGACCTAATAATAGATCCAGTCGCCATTATTATTTAATATTGGCTGGAAATGTTGAATCAACTTTTCACCAAATGTTTTTGTCATATTCCTTTGGAAACGACCGCCATATCTCACGTACTTGTGATAGCTGGGTCCGTAATAATACACGTGTTCGATGAAGCTGTTGCTTCATGAAAGCATTTTCTATTGGGTTGGCAACTGGTAATTGTGTAAGCCAGGTTACTATGTTCAGTTTTCCACTGCACGCAAAGTCTCCTACGATGTTTGGGATCATTATTTTCTTGTAGGACCCAGTCATCATGGCTTCTGCCAAACTACTTCTTTGTTGATGTCAAAAGACCTTTCCGGTATAATCGTTTCATTATTTCAGCGTTAAGATTTCCGGTAAATACATACAATATTCCCAATCCTCACCTATTGACACACCCCCAAACACGGATGTTTAATTGATCGCTGAAGAAGCGGCGGACCGCGCATTAGCCAGGCTTTTGTTAGAGGAGTCCAGGCCCAAAGGGAAGACTCATCAGTCATCAGTGAACACTACCTTTTAACTACCAGTAGTCAACATTTTCGGTTGTCCACTCCATTCTCTTGTTGATGTGTTTTTCTGTCAAGAGTGGTTTGACCGTGGTAATTCTATAATGGATTTTATTTTAATGGAAATATCCTTTTTTATAAACTTCATCTTCGACCCAAGTTGCAGGTATTTTCAAAGAATATGGAACGTCTCATATATAGAGCAGCGGTTGCGGCGCTCATTTTAGGTCCCTTTGGGTGTACACATAGAAAAACTGCCTCGAAACACGATGCGTAAACTGCACTCATTTTGAAAACTCAGTGCTCTTCCGATAAACAACGGATTACTAATAAATTGCGCTCTGAAGAAGCATCTTAGATACCTGCCTCTTGTGACGTTCGATTGAGGCGGTGATTCACCGGCTGTCGTATAAACTAGAAAACATATCGGCGACTCGTTTTTATGTGTCAGACTGTACTTTAGTCCAAAAGTTATTGATCACTAAGATACAGGGTGTCAAAGTTATAACTTTATTTTCGATTTTCTTAGGGAAATAACTTCTTTAAAAAAACATTTTTCACAAAATTTGGCAATAGAGTGTTTTTTGAGGAGAGGAATTGTAAGTTGTCAATCAGTACTACGTTCGTGGTGTGAAATTCATGAGCAAAGTTATTCTTGGTGTACTGAAGGTTTATTCTAATTTTTAGTTTCAAGGTGATTCTTGTCTCTGTCGAACGGCGGCACTTGGCCAGCCGATAAAGTAATTTGCGGGAGTTAACGATCATCTGAGATATTCAGTTTCAGATATCGTTGCATAAAACTTATTATATTGCACAAATTGATATTGCACAGCATAGTCTTATACTAAATTGCGGGCCCATTATACTTATCTGACTGTATAACTTAATGACTAGATGCAATCCTTTTGAAGTAGCAGTGCAGTGAAACTACTGCGATAATGTACATATACATAAATAGAACGAGAATTTCAATGAAATTCTCAATTTCAATTTCTGTCACAACTACAAGTTTTCCCTGAAGAAGTTTAAGTGTTTAATAAACCAAACCTTAGATATTATTATTAGCATATTATTATTAGTAGCAAATCTTTTTGTCACTCTCTCATGTTCATTCACCACTTCACAACGACCGATGATCAATCGAAATTTACTTTCAGACACGATCTTCAAGAAAATTGGAATAATTTAATCTACATTTTACTTTCTAAAAGAAATTGTTATGAGATGAGGAAGGTTTACAATTTCTTTCCGATTTTCTGCGTAGGTTCTCATTAGTGCGGAGTGCGCGGAGTGTAACAGGACCGTAGTCAGTTAACGAATGAAAATATTAATATGTTGACATAAATTATATAGCAACATAGTACTATATTTACCAAATAGTACGGTTAAGTCAAGGATAAAATACCTATATAAATTAAGATAACACGTAACAATGGCAACATTTACCCGTCAAACGTCAGTGTTGAGACAAGGTTCCCATGGCAGTTGGCAATGGTTAAAACATATTATTATGTGCTTTTCTAAGTGTTCTAGAGTGAAACTTGTGTATGGAAAAGGACCGTTCAACGTCTACTGTTGACAATGGACTGTATGAGAAATTGTTGAGGCATGAACTATATAATAATATATTTTCTGGCAACTCCTGATATGTACCAACTAAAACTTTCCATATGTTTTCCAAAATGAAATATCCTGGATACTTCCCGTCTATTTCTTTTCACCTTTGGCATGGTACCTCACTTTATTCACTTCTCCCCTCAACTAATAATTATTAATATTTATAAAGTTATTTAAACACACAACGAATACAACACACGGCGAATACATAAAAACGAAACGTATCAACGCGATGCAATACCGGCGACTATCTGTTACAGCGTGCCATAAATAACTAAAATTTCTAGCGCAGTTTTCGTAATGCAAGTCATCTGTGAGCTGTGAAGGCCAACGAGTCAAGGGCAGGACATGCGCAGTGTCGGCCCTGTGACATTTAATTGCGCTTGGTAATAAGTAATAATATTTAATAATGTACTATGATGCAACATAGTTTCTGTGAACATATTAACATTGTCATTCGTAAACTGACTACAGTCCTGTTACACTCCGCGCTCGCACGAACGCTATTCATTAGTCGATATCATTGATCACTAAGACTGAACCTAAACAATTGAAAAAAAACTGAACAATGGGATCAGAAATTCAGCGATTAGGGTTAATGAATTTTTGATTCAGTGGAAGTGAACGTCTGGTCGACTTTGTGTGGTCAACGGAATTGATTCAATGACAATTAACAGTGCTTGAAATGCGCGAATGAGTATTTATTTTCGTTGAAACAGATGAAAATATCGTCAGCTAATTGTTTTGCTGCATTTACATATATACGCACAATTTTTTTCTTTACAGCCACTTCGAAACCTGACCATTGCAACTTGAATGTTCAATGTCCGTAATTAGTGTGAACAGATTACGCATTCAATTTTGTTTTGAATGGCATAGATTCAATGTTATTTACCAATGAAATTGACTAATGAGAACCAGGCTCTTGGAACAACTTGTTAACGTTTCATTACGTTGAGGATCACAATCGCAAGGTGGTTTTAATAAACCGTATCCTAGCGAAAGAAACCAAACAAAATATAATTCCTGTTAGACTCAGGGGATGTTAAAATATTAAAGTAAAAATCATTCGATTGCTGATAGCCTCAGGGTGTCCGATCGCATGACCGAATGCGAAGGGAAATTGATTACTTTTTGATTTATCTTCGATAATAACGTACGTACACCTAGTTGAAACGCGATTGTTGACCATACACACCTGGATATTTTTATATCGACGCAGGTATAGCAACGCATCCGACTGCCTGGGATCATTCGCCGTAATCTCCCCTTTTTCTGTCGGTCGGACCCTCACAAAAGTCACGCAATAATTTATTAGGAAGGCAGCGGCGGTATCAAGGGGGCTAGTGCGGTCCAAGCTCCCCCAAAGAGTTTCTTTCTATTATTCGTGTAATGTTCGATTTCGACTTTATAGTTTTATAGCAGGGCAACCTGCACACATGGATTAAGAACGCAGCCCCACATTATCCCTTTGTATTTTGACCTCCTTTGACTTTTGAACTTGTATCTGAAGTTAAAAATAGGGGTCAATACTCATATATCCGAGAAAAATCAGAGAAACCGATCGAAACCACGTTTTTCCAACTTTACCGCCATGAACTATGGACATGAGTATGCCAAGCGGAAGAAAGTGGTATAAACAGACCAAATGAACTTATCGAACACTAACTAACCAACCTGACATCTAAAGTCAGGGATTATATAGCAGTTACTTTGTTTTCAGAACGGGTAAAGTTGGTAAAAGATCCATACGTTCCACATTAACAGTGATCTACTGTTAACGAGTGGGTCAATAACCACTCTTTCTATCATCATCAGTATGTAGAAACTGGTTTGTTTCTAAGATAAGTATAGACCTTTTAAATAAAACAGGTTAAACTTAGCTGGGCGAGTTCTTGTAGTTATTTGTTTTTCAGAATTGTTAGGAGAACTAGTCCAAGCCACATGTTTCCTGATGTAGCAGGAACAGGTCTACAGGAAGGTGATTTTTATATCGTTTTTCTCATTTTGACTTAGTCTCTTTAATTTCCAACCGTAGACTACCTCATATTAATGTTCTATTTTCCTTCTGTTCTGAGAACAAAATAGCTGCTTAGCTCCTGACATCAGGTTAGTTAGTATTCAGTAATTTCATTTGTTTTGTTTATAAGTCTTTCTTCTTGCTATTCCAAACTTGGTGTGAGCTGCTGGATTGAAACAAGTAGTCAAATTCAGAAGATTGAGCAGTTAAAATTGGAATAACGTGGTTTTGACCGAACAATTTTGAAGTATTATGGAAATGTTGGTAGAGTTTGACAGAACGTATATTGCACCAGCCAATTAGTTGCTTCGTTGATGCCGTAATTAGGGCATTTTCATCAGGGTTTCGGTAATTCTTCATTTTTGTCAATGTTAGTCATGTACGTTTGCACATCGATCGAGTTAGTTTACCCAACAGTTAGTTTTATCTTGTAGCAACAATAAATGGTCACTATTGTCTAAAATATGCCTTATTTTGTCAGTCACATCATATTTATGGTTTTCTGTTCTTGACACTGATTTTTTTTTATGGGTGAATGGGAATATTAAATTGACATTCGTGACTCTCCCATGAGAAAATTCTAGAACCGCCACTGTCGGAAGACAATAAACGCGTAAAGGGCGAAACACAATTTTAGCGCCTCCGTCTGAGTATACCAAGAAAGTCGACTGCCATCCTTATGATTTGTATGATGTCATATCCGATCTTATTATTTCCGCCTATCCGACTTCCCCGTCCGTCTCTTTCCTTTTTCTCCCCGCAAATGATGCCACAAAAGTACCACGGCATTCTTTCAGGAGCGCCATTATGCGAACTAAAATCCAGACAAATATAACATCAAAGCGACTCTAACAAAGCAACGGTGGGGCTTTAGCGTGCCGGTTTTAAATTAAATGTGTGGCCGGACTAGCTAGATAACTTATATTAAACATCGACCGCCTGCAATAGATTAAACTTAACTTGGTAATTTTTTTTGTGACTGTGTGTCTAGTTCCCTTGCAATTATCCGAAGTAAAACATCAAAGCTTAACGGTACACAGGGAGCTCGAATTCTGGGTCTTCACCATCAATTACTGGAAGGGTTTCCTATTTTCTGTGGCTTTTTATTTTGAGGCTTGTATAAAGAGATGGAGAAAGTTCCTTCCTGCGGATATGTATGAGGTGATGATGTTCATGGGAAAAGTTTTGGAACAGAAGGAAGGTTTAATAGTTTCAGTCTAATCAGTCACAGTCGCATTCTACCTAAGGGAGTATCTTAAATTATTCAACTATAGTTCTTTGTCAACCAACTTATGTAAGTGATGACTGACTATTTTCGTAGGATATTGGTATGATAAAACATGACATATTTCAACCGTTGTTGGACAGTTAAAAGCTTGTGTTTCATTGTTCAACTTTTAGATATTGAATGGTTTACTAATTGCCTTAGCTATCTTGGTATTCGCTGCAAATTCCAGATAGTATTAAAAATAATCTATTTTTAACATTGTGGCGTTAAAATACGGAGAAATGAACTACAGCACCTTTATAACAACTGCTTACTATTTTATTAAACAATAAAGCAATTCTTTGCATGTGCTACGCTCCTAAAGTCCCAACTGAGTTGCTAACTAACTTACAAAATGGCTACTGTTCCAATCCGCCGAAAAAGGCAGAGTTTATTCCATTGTCTATCCGTTAGTATATAAATCAGTGATACTGACTATCCGATGCCGGGCTGTGTTTATTGCAAGCAATGGCGGCCAAGATGTGGCCATCTCACACCGCCTTCATTTCCACATTGCCTTGTCTTACACTTACACATAGAGTTTTTTTAGCTGGTAATATTTGCAACACCTTGGTCAACACAGTTGACTTGGATACTAGTACTAAATATAATTGAAATAATGTAGGTTGTTTTGAAAAACAATGAAAATTTGAATCTTTGGTAGTAAAAAATGAAATTTGACGCGACTGTTTATGTTTTGTTACATGTCATCATGTTTTAAGAACAAAAAACTAAAAAAGAGTCAAAACCTATCCAAATCACTTAAATGTTTGTTTCCACATGATGCGGATTTTATGTGTGACATTTTATATGCGTTTAAAAACTTGCTTTTGTGATTCTTAAGCCGGACTTAAGACGACTGGTGTACTTGACAAATACACCAATATTGGTGTATTTGTCAAGTGAGCCAGCTCGTGAAGGCCAGTAAGAAGTAAGGCGTTCTCACGACGTGTGCAAGTATTAGCCAACAAATTGGTACAATGTTGGTGGAGTGAATAGACGAGTGTTGACCATCATGGATAGCGGTCGTTCTGAAAATATAGTTGTTTGCGCGGCTTTTGTAGTTATGAGTAGGTGCTATTTAAAATTAAAAAAAACTAACACTACTTTATTTGACCACTACCTTTGATTTTTTTTTAAATTAATTTTTAATTACAAGCGATATAACGGAGAAATGTTAACATAGCATATTCCGTACTCTTATTGTTAGAGACTGAATAGTAGCGAAGCAAGGTTGCACAAGTATACACAACTCGTGTGAGTGCTACCACAAGTATAGGCAAGTACGGACTCGTCAAGTGTACCAATAATTGTGAAGCCTTTGACTCGCGTCATTTTTACCGACAGACGATGGGAAACGGACCAGTACTCACCAGTGACCAATGATTGTACAAGTTAACCACTCACACGACTTGGCAAGTATGCGCCAATAGCAAATATTGGCCAAGTACACCAGTCGTCTGAGTCCGGCTTTAAACATATTGTATTTGACCATCGTGTATAATAATAATTCTAACGGACAAATAAATGTAATTTGAATTGAATTGAATTGAATCGGATACCACATACCATAACACACATAAAGAGTACTGGATTTCCATTTAATGTGGCGTTACAGTGGTCAAGTAACTCGACAAAAAATTACACATAAACGTTTTACGGGTCGGGTTGTTTGATTTTGCACCGCAGGTTTCCAGCGTGAACATATTGTGTAGGTAATTTCAAGTCCATAACAGTCTCTCTAAAGCTGCAGTATCATTAAAGTTAACACCGTTGATACATATCGTCAGTGTTAACAATTTTACAAAAAAAAAAGGTTAAGACAGACAGATTGTTTTCGCCCAAACTTAAAATATCGGCATATTAAGTTCTACATTTATTTATGGATTCCTTTTATTGGTGTTTAGTGTACCTTCCAAATTCAACAAGCACACGTTTTTAAATGTTTTTTTTTTTTGTTAAGATAGGATGTTTAATTCAGAGAAAGTTACGATACATGGAAATACGAATAATTGATCTTTAATAAGAATCGCATATTAGAAAATATTTCAAACATTTGAGAACTATATTAAACTTTCTTAGCTCTGCCTTCGCAGTTTTTAATATCACTTTCCAAGTTCACGTTCGAGAAGTTTTGATCGAATAGGTGGCAATATTAGATATGAGCCGATATCCAGTAAGTTTCAGAAAGCGTTATTAATTTCAGCTATCGACTCTTGAAAATTTGCAAACGACCTTTCGGGATGTAATAAAATACGGTTTCATAATGAGGCCTTGAGAGAAATAATACTTCGTAGCGAAACAATGAATTAACTTTGTGATAGCGCTCTACGAATAATGACAGGCTTACTCAGGTATTATCTTATTAATTTCGAAACTTTAGTTATTCCATTCATTACAGTTTAATTGTTTGCTAGGAAAATAAGAGAGCAGTGGTTGTAGACTTTATAAATGTTCTGAGTTATGCAGCCTATTGCCAGTAGGTAATTCTAAAGTAATAATTCTAAATTATAGGAAGATCCAACTAACAAAATACCAGAAGGATTTAGTTTTTCAAATTAAATAAAAATGGAATGATGCATAGAACAGGTGTAACTAATGTTGAGCTACCTCACAAAAGAACTCAATTCAGACTCTTTCTGAAGAAAATACAACTTAAGTAACTTTCTAGTTATAAATAAAGGACATTTTAATTTCTCTTTGATTACATAATAAATCTTGTTCAATATTTTATTTGACATGTTTTTTAAACTTACACTCTTCAATCTTTCAAGTTCCAGTGAGCTTGAATCATTCTAAAATGGCAGATCTCTTTCCAGTTATTTTCAAGTTTGATGAAGTCGTTTCAAGAAGACGTTTCAAGAAGACGTTTGATGATTTTTCTCTATATTAATACATATATGTGATATAAATTAAATTTAAAAAAACTTTCCGCAGATATATTCAAATAAGAAGCAGCTTATTCATCGAATTTGAAGGGAACTCTGGAAATTCCAAAAAATTATACTTCGATATAGCGTCAGGTTATCGAGACATCAAGTCTGTGATAAACCCTTTATTGGAATTGCACAAAATATCACTGTTTGCTCTGAAATCACCCAAATTGAGTGGATTCAGCTCAAGAAATAATTCCGAAGAGCTTAACCCGAAGACAACCCACGGGGAAAAAGTGAACCCCCACATTCTTCTTAAACTTACAGTCTACGCGACTGCTTCCTCCGAAGAATTATTGATATGAGAAGCGATCCATTGCCTTTTATGGTCACATAGGTACATAGTTCAGTAGGCAGAGAACTAAAATCATCAAAAAACTGTTCTTGAAACATATAGGGCTAGTTTTGACGGTTCCCTATGTATTTTTTTTGCGTAGAACACAATGCGCGGGGGGCCGTAGAGTTGAAACCGTCCGCTAATTTTTTAAATTAACAATTTGTGAAAGAAAAACGTCTTTTTTTCAAATTTCCGCTTATATCTTCGTTCCTTGGCATATTTTATATAGTATATGCATATAGAAGTTGTAGCCTAGAAGTTGAAAAAAGTGCTTTTTTTTCACCATTTTTTACTTCGAAGGTAGGGCTACTATGATCATGAAATGGAGGGACTGCTGTTATAAAAATGAAGTTACAAAAAAAAATTCAGCTCGATCCGTTGATAACTTTTCGAGTAATTAACGATCGAGTTTTTTTGCAAGCCTTAATTAACAATGACGCCATTTCTTTGTATATTGTACGATATTGACCGGGTTGGGCTAGAAAAATCATAAATCTCTTCAAGTTTGTGAGACTTTTTGAGATTTTGAAAAATATTAATTTGGGCCAGTTTTATAACGTTTTCTACGCGACTACCTTTTTTTGACGCGACGTATGTATTGTGTTCGAAATTCTCGGAATTGTGACTATAATATCTTGACGCCCATTTTTTGTTTAAAATACGTGTCTTGAAGCGTACTTTCAAGATATTATAAGAAAAGCGTCAAAAAAAGTAGTCGGGTAGAAAACGTTATAAAACTGGCCCAAATTAATATTTTTCAAAAATCTCAAAAAGTCTCGCAAACTTGAAGAGATGTATGATTTTTCTAGCCCAATCCGGCCATTATCGTACAATAAACAAAGAAATGGCGTCATTGTTAATTAAGGCTAAAAACAATGCGATCGTTAATTACTCGAATTAACGGATCGAGCTGAAATTATTTTTGTAACTTCAAACTATAAACAGCAGTTCCTCCACGAAATTTCATGATCATAGTCGCCCTACTTTCGAAGTAAAAAAATAGTGAAAAAAAAGCACTTTTCCAACTTCAGCAGTCATTTGCAAGTTAACAGTAGCACTTGGAGACTTCGGGTTGGGCTTAACCAGGGCCGGATGCAGGGGTGTCGGGGCCCGGGGCAATGAAGAAAGTGGAGGCCCTTGGAGGAAATAAAATAATTTTCGTTTGGACATTCTCACATTTTGCCCCTTTGGATTTAAAAAAATTACCGCATGGACTCTCTTGCATTTTGCCCCTTTTAAATAAAATAATTTTCGCTTGATACCGTATGAAATAAAATTATTATCGCTTGGACATTCTCGCATTTTGCCCTTTGGAAATAACATAATTACCGCTTGGATTCTCTTGCATTTTGCCCTTTCGTAAATAAAATAATTTGCGCTTGGAACCTTTTGCATTTTGCCCATTGAAATCTTGCATTTCATCTCGTACTTAGCTGTCATTTTGCCCCTTAACCGGTGTACATTTTACCCCGTATCCAATAAATAAACTTAGAATTTTGCCTCTATTGAATTTTGCAAGAGGTCTAAATTTTATAGTTCCACCACTGAATAGATTTGACATAGGATGAAAATATCCCTTGTTTGGATATATTTCATTACTCATTACTTTCTTAAAAAATCAATTTTTTTTATCGTTATTTAAATTTTTGAATCCAAGATTTGTGGAGGCCCTCAATGTGTGGGGGCCCTGGGGTTCCCGCCCCGGTTGCCCCGCCGTGCATCCGGCCCTGGGCTTAACGTTTAGGATATTTAATAGGCTACAACTTCTTGTATGCATATGCTATATAAAATATGCCAAGGAACGGAGGTATAAGCGGGAAATGTGAAAAAAAGAGGTTTTTTAGTTCACAAATTGTTAATTTAAAAAATTAGCGGACGGTTTCAGCTCTACGGACGCCGCGCATTGTGTTACATTGTCGTTGTGTTGTCAAAAAAATACATAGGAAACCGTCAAAACTAGCCCTATATCTTTCAAGAACACATAAAAATCTCTGCCTATTGAATGGCAGTGAAATTAACTGATACCAGTGGTTGATGCTGATATCAATTCCGATCTGAGTTTATCAATAATGATCTAGTGCTCTCGTGATTATCATCCCACTGAGTGGATGCGATACTAAACTTTGATCGCAGGTAGGGGGCTACTTTTCAGTCTTCAGAAAAACTTTCCCGCCAGAAGCGAATAGTTACCGCAATCGGGCGCGCGCTCTAGCGGATTATCGGCCGATAATTAACTTTACGTCCGCGACGTTTCCTTCGGCAATCCGCTTTATGTTTGCGGGGCGAATTGTCTCGTGAACGCGGCTAATTACGAGTTCTTGGAAGTAAATTATGATTTACGACGGTGCGGGCGTGCGACGGCGCGGCCGCAGTTATCCGGTCGGTAAGCGGAGTCGCCGGCTCAGCAGCTTTCAAGAGCAGCCCACTAGATATACTGCGGGCGGTAACGGCGACGGCCGAGGAACGCGCGCGGTCTTCAGCCAGGGCCGTGGTGGGCACCAACCCTTTCAACAGAATTCTCATTAATGGGTAACGCCACTCTAGAATTTTGAAACAATCGATTTTTTTGGCTTAAACAATACTTTAGTGTCTCAAAAATGATTGGTCTTATAGTGAAAAAAAGATTAAATGGCTTAATTCTTGATTTTGCCGCAGCACTTTGGAGCATACGTTGAGCACGATGGGACGTCCAGGCGGCGGGGACGGCGATTCAAAAACTTTTGAAGGTATCAAAGATGCACAGACATATAGTTTGTGCTGTGAATAAGGAGTGTATCGCTCTTGTCCAGAAGATAATATATACATTTATATAATAGATAAAATGAGAATTTCAAGGATTTAAGTGTTCGTAAAACTTTAAAAGCGTTTTTCTCGAAATCAGTTTTTTCAAACTGGGAGAAAAGATTACTCGAATACTATTGCATGGATCTAGTTGAAATTTTGACAGGAGCGTCTCAGTTACATACTCTATAGAAGTACGTAGCCGTTTTTCGATTTGATGTACACTTTTTTTTAGAAACAATTTAAGGCATATTTTTTGGCCAAAAATTGAGTTTTTTTTTTCAAAAGTGCACCATTTTTACAAAAATTGACTTAAAAAATCCCTACGTACTTTTATGGGCAATAGTATGTAGATTAAGAAAATTTTTGGTTTTTGGTTTTTTTGTTCCAGGTCTCATAGGTCTCATATCCAGGTCTCAGATATGAGACCTATGATATCGAGAAATCCTTTCTCCCGCCAAGGCTTTTCAAAAAAAAACATAATTTCGGAATTGGCTCTGTTGCCGCCATTTTGTAACAAAATGATAATATTTTTTTACACTTCAACACATGTTAAATGAACTGTCATGAAATGTATGAAAAATTGGCCTTTTTTCAGTCGCTAGAGTGGCGTTACCCCTGAAAATCAACTGGGCAAAAACAAACGTACAACTTGTTTCAGGTAGTACAGCGTATGAAATGCATAGACTGGGAAAATCCGAATCCGCTATTGGGATGTACTTACCAACTCTATTTATTCTTCTTCGGTGGCACTACAGGTCAAGATGGAGTTAACCTTGGAATTTCCAATTTTCCTCTTGTTTCAGGTTTCCACTGCCCGTTTTCAGGTATTAGTGTTCTCCCCATTTCTGAATTCTTGTTGATTGTTCTTCCATTGCATGCGTGGCTTTCCTATAGGCGTCTTATTACTAAATACAATGTCTAGTAACTTCTTTTCTTTGTTTTCAACATTTACTGGACACGGTTTGGCCAGACTAGTCGATTCATTTTGATATGTTTTATGATTGCAGCAAAGAAATTCAATATGTTGTACATTTCATAGTTATACGTTACGCAATTCTCCACACTCCGTCTTCATTAATAGGGCCATTAATTTGAACTATTGTTTCCAACTTTCTTGCATAAGGCTTGGTCATCAAGCTAGTCTATTAATTCTGATTTGTTTTTATAATTGAAGTTGGAGTTACTCCTAAATCTCTACACTCAGTCCTCATAATAAAGCCTTATAAATAAAAAAAAAAAACGTTTGCGTATATTTTTTTAAGTTTACAGTAAAGTGTCAAGATCATGAAGTTATTTGAACTACTTTCGTTATAAAAAAAAAAAGTTTTTTTAAAGCCTTTGATTTCGTGGGGCTAATGTCACCATTTTTGGTGCTCTTTCCTCTTCCCACTTCTTGCTGCACTTAAAACTTAACAGAACAACCAAATATGATAATTGATCATACACTACCCACTAGATACCAATGTTCAACATATGTATATACATACTTCACAGATCGGATCTAGGAAACCAAGGAAACGCAATCCAACTCGATGTTGTTACAGTTGCCACACTAACCTGTGGTGCACGAAAGAGTTACCCTTTCTCGTAATTTTTATATAGTAGTCATACATAGAAAGAATCTGCAATACAATTTTAAATAACAAGAGTAAGTGAAACAAAGATAGACATGTATTAGATAAGATTATTATCACTACACATACAAGTATTTATACACACTTTTGTTTTGCTAGACATTTTTAGGTTCCTTCTAGCAAAATGTTCCTAACATTTTGTAAATCTCATGGCTGTTTCCAACCGTGTTTGAAAGGTTGAAACTTTTTCTGATGGAACGGAAAACGACGATGTTTAGATCTTTACCGATTTTCCAACATTTCCAATTGCAGGTCGCCGTTATCACCAGCGCTCTTATAGTCACTTTCAAAAGAAAAATCGTATTCGATATCTGAGATCAATTTTTAACGTTTCTTTAAATCAAAAATAAGGACACAATTAGACATTTTGCATTTCCCCTCTTTTTACATTGGTATGCTGTTGTGTTCTATTGTGCTAGATCGATTCACGCAAAGTGAAGGAAAAATAATCTAATCTAACAATCTGGAAATCTAATAACCTATTTTTTTTTATTAATAACGTACCAAGGAAGTGAGGTTAAACAGAAAATGCCAAAGATGTTAGTAAATAATTCAATTTTTTACATCAGTCAGAAATTTAGTAACAACATTCGATTGTTCTGCTGGAACAAGTGTTCATAGTTCCAGAAGACAATTGAATTGAAATGATTTTTTATGAAAACTCAACAGCCTTTTTTCAACAGCCTGTTGGAACAAACCTATAATGCTGCAACATCCACGGTGTTTCATTCTCTTCAATTTTGTTGGCAATACGTTTTGCTTATAAGTAATCTTTAAGTCCTATCTACAAAAGGAGTTTCAAAAATTTAGCTGTATGTTTGAATGTTTATTGAAACATATTTCCTCTTGGATCTTGGGATTTGACATTGTTTCTTGTTGACATTGGTCACGTTTTTCTATTGCCTTATCCCAAAAACTAAATTTTGCGTATTCAAATTAATCGTTAGATTTAAAAAAAAACTATTAGTTAAGAACTGTTTGCTTCATTAGAGCTCCGTCTTGCTGACAATAATCTTCTTACAATTGAAAAAATCTTGCACTATTGTGGATGTTGCAGAGCAGTGATGTTAGAATTTACAAATAATTGCTCCACATTTAATGTTTCATTAAAAACAAAATATTAGGTCACTAGTTATAGTAGCCCATATTACTTATAGTTGGTATAACGGAGTTTCAATACAAAAGTGGGGATTCTCTGAACTCCAATATGTTTTTGATAGATAAAACGAAACTTTAATACATATTTTAAAAAAGTCCGTGGTAGCATTATTATTCATCTGGCTAATAAACCATTAGCAGAACTGTGTTAGCAATTCATGTGCTCTAAGAATTTCATATTTATGTAGATTGTAAATAGAATGGAAAGATGTAGAAGTCGGTTTCAGAATTAGTTGACACGTATAGTTCCACTTGTTGACTCAGATGGCTAACTGCTGTTCTTGGATTGTCCGTTATTACTTGTCTCACCATTTCGATATTTTCTTCTGTTTTTACTCTCGGTCTGCTACTTCCTTATATGTAATTTGCGCTTCCAGTCTTGTAGACTGTAAAATGTGTGTAAATATATTTTTATACCTCTAGATAATCTAAGTCCTCTAATTTTAATTGAAAATGATAAATACCCTGGGGAACAAAAAAAGCGGTGCAACTTTATCTTCCATGGGCGTGCATATATTTTTTATATCGAAAATTGAAATATTTTTTTCTTTCAAATATAGAAAAATACTTAACAAAACTTATATTATAATAAAAAAAAATAGAAAAAAATAGATTAATTTTCCCATCCTTCCTAGCTCTTCATTTTAATTTTTAATTAATTAATATTTATCTTCTTTTTAAATACTCCACTTTTAACTAATTTATAAATTTTCTTAAATTTTAGAAAATATCGACATTTTTTTACCTTTTTTTTAAAAATACATGTTTTATGCGTTTTACGCGAACTTCATATTCATGTCAATACATTGAATCCAGTCCTGTAGGAAACCGCAAGTTCTCGGCTACGGGACGACGATTGCCGGGAGAGCTTTCCGTGGTCGGCGACGATGTCGGGTCGCGAAAGGTCAGTCCGTTCACGCGCCGTTTGTGCCGCATGAAACTTATGACACAATGTTCCACGCATTAACTTCTCAAATAAATCAAGTCCCGAGACACAGAAAAACCGAAGTTTTCTGATGCGCTAACGTTCAGATAGCGAGAACTTTTTATATACATTTTTTGTTACCGACTTTCTCCTCCAATACCGAAAGGGTGCTTTCGTGAATCTGTATTTCTTTATGTGAAGCCAAGATTAGATGACCGGTATATTTGACAAATACACCAATATTGGTTTATTTTGCAGTGCATCAGGGCATAAGTCCAACAATCAGTAGAAGAGGCTCACACGACGTGTAGAATTTTTTGAAAAATATGCCAGCAAATTGGTATAATGTCGAAATTAAGAATTAGTCGTTGACCATTATCAATAGAGGTCATTCTGAAAATGATGCCACTTGCGCAGCCTCAGTGATAATGAGTGGGTTTCATTTAAACTAAAAAAAAGAGATTAATACGAAATGAGACTTTCTTTTTTCTGTTCTTTAATGAAATGCTAATATTTGTTTTTCGATTCTATTCCGGTCATCGTCAATTGCATTGCTGTTTTTTGATCCAAATGTTTTGTACGCCATATGAGTGGCTCCTTTCCTTATTTAACAGTACTTCATTTGACTTCCCCGTCTATATTGTTTTAAATAAAATATTAATATTAGTGAAATAATCAAGTAGGTGATGGAATAGGTCAATAATTAAGTAGTGTGAACTTATCAAGTGTTCCTATAATTGCGATCCCTTTGTACGATTTGTGTTATTTGTACCGACAGATGATCGAAAACTGACCCAACATGGCAAATACGAGTACATGCATGGTCAAGTACACCAGACGTCTGAGCCCGGCTTAACTCGGTAAAAACTGCACTTTGTATCTTATCAAATTCTCTTTATATACGCACTGTCTAGAATAGAGAATATTTATTGTAACATTTTAGAATTAGTTGTAAAAGAGACTGCCAACATTTTTATGTAAATCTCGTTGCTGTTTTTATTTTCACTTCTCATCGATTGTCAAAAAAAAAGGAAACGCTAGTAAATCAATTCTATATTATACGACACACTAAAAACACATCTCGTCATATTCTGCGTGGTTGCTGACTTGTTACTATGATTTCATATAATCAACGTCACGCTTACTATCGTAGGAGATCGAGTAATCAGTCAACTACTCTACTACTCGCTGAATATAGTAGAAAAATACGTCTGATGATGTTGCCCTCACATATTTTTTGGCAGCTTCAGGTCTTTGCTTCCGCCATCTTTGTGTGGCACTGAAAAATATGAAAAATTTGTTACTCCGTCACAGCTTCTTAAATGCGGATCATGTACTACTCTTGAGTATAGAACTGCGACACATTACAGTTCACTGTTTTCAAAACTCTCTTTTTTAAACAAAACTAAAGATGAAACGGAGTTGTATGATCTTTCTTACATATTCTAAAAAGATCAAAATAGGTACCAGCTACCGATTTAGTCAAGTGTAGGTACCAATACTTTCATAAAAAAATCACATAGGTATAGTCTTTCTAAACTCAATGTGAAGACGTATATTTTTAATTCCTTTGATGGCTAACGCCGCCCAATGGCGTGCATATATCTTTTACAAATTTGAAAATTGTGAAATATTTTTTTTCATTCAAATCAATATAGGAGATTAAAATTAGCCTGCATACAAAACTCTTAATATCTGTAATATAATTTTCTGTAAATAATGCTCATTTAGCCAGACAATCTGAAAAAATTGTCTGTGTTAATAAACCTAGCTGAAATACACGTCACTGGCGGAAACAAGTAAGAATTCCTAATGTCGTGAATCATTTTAACGACGTAGTAAAACATTTTACGACACAATGGACCACATAAATAGCTAACGCATATATATTGAATGCAAAGCACAATACTCTCATGGGTTACTGGAAATGGATCACTGGCTGAACGAAACAGCGAAGCCGTTGCCGGATAATTATTTTTTTCCAGCAATTTTAAACGCCTTATTTTAATGCTAACTACTTTTATATCTATGATTTTTTTTTAAATATTTCCAAACTAGCTTTCTAAGAACGTCACGAACTAACAGTTTACTGAAGCATGAAGCATAATTGTATAGTGAGCTTAGCAATTTTAGAAAATATATCTGACAACCTTGCTTTTTTATGTCTTCACATTTGCATTAGAAATAGTATATAATTTAACAAAAAAAATTAATCTCATACAGTACCTAAAAAAGGTGGAGACTTTAACTGGAATATATTCGCTAGGGGGGAAAAAACCGAGATATAATACACTAGTCGCAAGAATTAAGGAATATAAAAAAAGGAATCCAAAAACCCACACTTAAACCAATTTTAATTTTTAGTATTTTTGTAGATTTTCATACAATTAAAACAATTCAAAAATTAAATTTATTTTCAACGTAACAATTGTTCAAAATGTGCACCATTCACTTGTTGGCAGGATCCCAGTCTGTGGTAGGTTTCGTCCCTTACATTATGCAACATTTGCTGTGTTATTTTTCCGATTTCTCCTTTCTCCTTTCCTGCAGATCTGCTATGTTGTTGGGTTTCTGAATGTAAACATAAGATCACAAAAAGAAATCCAGTGGTGTAAGGTTTGGGAATTCTTGCTGTCCACTCAATATTACCTCGCCTCCCAATCCACCTACCGGGAAAAATTCTGTCCAGATACTGACGAACAATGGCAGCATGTGTTGGTGGGGCCCCATCTTGCTGAAACCATAACCCCTCTCGGTCACTGAGGTTAGGGTTTGGGGTTGGAAATAAATGACATAGCACTGGCATTAATTCGTGCTGGAGTAAACGCAAGTATCTTGCTCCATTAAGAGTGTCATCAAAGAAAAATGGTCCTACAATTCTATCTTGTATTATTCCGGCCCACACATTAGTTTTCTGTGGGCGCTGAGTATAGAGGTCCCTCTCATCCAATGGGGGTTCTCTTCAGCCCAGTAACGACAATTTTGGCGATTTACGTGCCCATTTAATGTAAAAGTTAACCTCGTCAGAGAAAACTATCCACTCTAAAGATAACTGGTTTTGATCAATACAAGTCATCAATAAATCGCAAAATTCCAACCGTCGATCTGGATCATCTTCAAGTAGCTCTTGAAACAGCTTGCATTTTTTTTTCTCATATTTAAGTATTTTTAAAACTGTTTTGTGATTAAGATTACTATCACGGGCCAGTTGACGGGCTGGAGTGATTGGATTTCTTCTAGAGCAAGCAACAAATTAACTTCGTGTCGTCATCAACAACAGCCTGTCTCTTACTCGGTACTTTCCTGACATGACCCATCTCTCGATATTGTGCCTCAATTTTACTAATGGTACCTTGATTTAGTGGTGGCAAGTCAGGATGCTTCTCGAAACAAGCGAACAACTTCGCATTCAGTTCGCGCCCTATCACCATATCCAATCATCATCAAAATGTCGATTTTTAGTGATTCAGTTAAAGAAGACATTTTCACCAATTTGAAATAACACTTCGTTTCAAACTCTGAATACAGCATACTAACTAAATTACTCTTTGTAAGAAACACTAGCAAAAAATAACAAATATCAGTTGTGGCAAAAAATTGCTTGGAATTTTTTGGGGACATGGGGACAATGAAAAGTAAGGTTTACATTCCAAAACTAAACAACACACATTTTGAGTACGAAATTGTTGCGTTAAAAATAAATTAAACTACAAAATTACGTTTTAATTGTATGCAACCCTACAAACATACTAAAAGTTAAAATTTGATCAGTGCGTTGGATTCCCTTTTTCCACCAGCTTTACAATGAGGGGTCACAAGCCATAGGGTTGCATTTGAAAAAATCATGTCGAGGGTGGTTTCAGTCACCCCTGAAGGGCTATATTTTTCACATTACTTGCAAAATGTAGGATATACATTTAAAAGCTGCGTCAGCTCTCGGAATTTTTTGAAAAATCATTCACCACCCCCGCTAGCGAATATATTCCAGTTAAAGTCACCACTGTGTATTGATATATTATACACTAGGCGCAAAAAATTGAGGGATATAAAAAAAAGGAATCCCATATTTTTAGGTGATTTTCAAAGAGCTGTAACTTGCGGAAAAATTATCGTAGGAAAAAAGAAAAAAAGGAAATTGAAGCTCCAAGATTTTAGTTTTTGGATATTGAGGTTTTTTTAGCATTAGTAGTTTTTGATTAATCATAAGAAAACCATGGAAAAAAATCCAAATTTTTTGCTTGTCTTTTGAAAGGTCCACGGACCTCAATAAATTATTTTCATAAAGGTATTTTAAATAACTGAATTCTCTTTAATCTGGCCTGTTATTGAGCCCTGTATGATATTTTTCGCTGAGTTATCGCTGTTCGATAAAATCTAAAAATGTCATTATTGACTTTGGTAATCAATTACTCGGGAAATAATGAACATACAGAAAATTTAAGTAGGGTTTTGAAAACTGCAAAGTATCCTTTACAAGTAGTAGTGATTATTTTTTTTTCTAAAAAAAAAAAAATTCGAAACGAAATTCTTGATTGAAAAAGAGGTAAAATATTAAGTACATAATTAGGGATATTTGCATAAAGTGCTGCGGTTTTTCTTTCATAGCGCTGGGAATGATTCAATTGTCGTTTTTTGCCAAAAATCAATGTAAGGATAGATTTTTCACTTATTAGTAGTGATTTACACTTTTTTCATTTTTACAAATTTTTTTAAATTAAAAAGGTTTTTTTTATGTTAATCATTTTTATTTTCAGTAGTAATCCATACCTGCTTTGTCAAAAACCGTTAATTATTGTAAAAAAAAAAATAAAAAAACATTTGAACAAAATTTCAGTTTTCTTATGATTGCTCAAACCCTGCTTAATGCTAAAAAAATTTAAACTCAAGATCCAAAAACTAGAAACTGAGCTTTAATTGCTTTTTTTCTCTCCCTACGACTATTTTCCCCAAATTACAGCTCTTTGAAAATCACCTAAAAATTTGGATTTTTTTATCCCTTAATTTCTTCGCTTAGTGTTTTCTTATAAACGTTGCGTGTACGTGAGTACAGTTTTCTCTGAAGAATGGAAAACTATATATATATATGTATTCACTGAATTACTGGAGATTCTTATTTTAGGCTATTTAAAATAATGACAAAAATCTTGGTCCTCCTTTTTGAAAACGACACCTCCACATACTGTTCCATATCGCGTTGTTTCAGTGTTTGTTTTTGAGGTATGTAATAAGTAATAAGTAACAAGCTACGCATGACAGTTGAGTAAACTCAACAGCAGATGAATGGGTCGCAAGTCCGCGTATTCTGACTAACAGAACTTTTGGATTTCAAGCATTAATAACCTAATTGTAATAAAATACAATTAGTGGTAATAATAATAAAATAATTATTATTTCATCGTTTGCTAGAAATACAGCCACCCCGATGTACGAGTACTTTCAATTTTTATTTATATCACAGTATGAAGGGAAAGTGTGGATAAAACAACAGTAGAATTATTAACTACCCTGCAGGTCACTGTAATTTACGCTACTCGAGGGACAACATATTGGAAAATAATAAACTAATGGGCTTACTACGAGACGTAAAACAATGGACGGTCGTAATACCGAATTGTATAGGCCATAAGCTCGTGAATACTTAATAATCCCGAGCAAGTTTTTATTACCGAATGTCTTAACAAAATGTGTACACGAAGAATGGTTTACGAACCACATAAATTATGAAAATGTTTGTCACGAACATCCTGCATATCGTAGGTAAATCATCAAGCTGATGATGAGAACAAAATGGATTGTTTGTAATACGTTTTTGTTGTCCTCCTAGAATAGAGGCACCGTTTAGTGCCAATAAATAGAATTGTCTCCTCACGAGTCGAAACAAAACAATAGATAATCAAGCGACGAGGGATATATGTATGTACATATGTGTGTATGTGGCAAATGTTTTCTTTTTAACGGTAGCAACGCAGTCGTCTTTGAGCTTTACCAGTAAATGTTATCTAAATAATTTCTTGTTATCAACAAGAAAGTACAAACGTAACAATAACGTGATTTATTGAATTTTATAATAGGTATAACTTAACTTCCATTTTTTTTGATAATAAATGTAAGGCAAACTGAAATATCAACTGAGAAAATGTAGGATAAACTTCTTAGTAAGGACAACAATTGATTTATTACATTTAGCACCATATTACGTAAATACAATAAATTATTTGGATGGAAATTTGTATCAAGACAAATCCGTTTTATTGATGTTAACAAAGGTAATAAGGGGAGAGATACGTAGGTGAATTTGAAAAGGTTTGAAGAAATTTTGATAGGTGTACCTATACAGTAAGCGGCACCCTAATGCCTACATAGCCGAATGAAGGGCAATTGATAATTTAGCTTCTTTATTGAGCAGATGTAAACATGAGGTGAGAACCAATCGCAATCCACTCGCTAGCGCAGGCGTATGAAAGGCATCCGGTTTGTCGGTAGGGCTGTTTGAGTTAAAATTTCAAATACCATTTTATATTGTATTCTGGTCTAGTGCGTGATTAGAAAAGTGCCTTATTACGAGCGTATTGTAGAAGCACTACATACATTCATAAAAATAAAAATGGATATTTATCACATTGACGAAAAAGTTCAAATAATTAAATGGTATTTTGGTGGTCGGTCTGTAAGGGATATTAAATTTGACATGCGCAGATGCTACTAACATGAACATGGTGATTACGTCAGATTTTGGGGAATCTCAACAGAGGCGGACTCGGGACATTATTATTATAAAACGATAGTTCACAGAAAATTAAAATGTATCTACTAAGAGGCTAACTATTACAAAATGGAGCCGTATTTAGGTGTGGTAATGTTAGTGGTCCCAAAACATGGCACTTAAAAGAACTGACCCACGAAGCTCATAAGATTTCTACCTAAAATGCGAAGAAATTTGATTCAAAGTTTATAGCAGTTAGATTTTTAATTAAGTTATGACAGTTAGATTTTTAATGTTATGACAGTTAGCTTTTCAATGACCAGTTATAAAAGTGGGGTATACAGGATCCGTGTTGTTGCCATAGATCACAAGTCGGTGATAGCAGTACACTATTGCTTTCTTCGTCTCTTGACAGACAATTGCGGTTTTCTTACAATTGATTAGAATTTACTTCATCAATTTTACCTTTAAACCGACAAAATATTCGAGTCTTACTTGCCAAATTTTTATACCTGCCAAACGGATATTTGGAACAGGTCTGCCTTTGAAGGAGGAATCGTTTTTCCAGGGTATACCTGTTCCAAATTCCTGCTCCCATATTGAGACAAAGGAAGACTAATATTTCGTCAGATTAAAGGTAAAATTAATTAAGTAACACAAAATCAGTTGTAACAAAACTGCAACTGTTTAACAAAATACGAAAAAAGTGGAAAAAACATGCTCTGCAAAATATCATACGTTAGTTAAAACGTAATGTTACTCTTTGTATTAAATGTATGAGTTTTAATGGGTAAGTCCTCTTAAGTTTCATTTTTCGTGACCACTGACATTACCAAACCTAAATACCGTCGTGTAATAGTACGCTTCATAGTACGTTTATTCGAATATTCACTAATGTATTCTGATGTATTTTCTGTGTATCGCTTTGCTATAATAGTGACGTGAGCCCGACTCTGACCTGAGCTGCGATTCACCGAAATTTTGTATGCCGAAGCCGACGCATTGGACCGTTCGTTCTGCCTTATTGTCATATCAATATAGAATTCCTATTAGATATTTTAAAATTGTTTCACAGCTGTTTAAAGTAATATTAATTGTTTAAAATCATTTCACAGTAGTTGGGTAAGAACAGTAAACTTTATTATACGATACTCAACGCAGTCTGAAAATTAAATTGGCTTATATTAATTGATCGTACATCAATGCATTTTGTAAATATAGGGTTTTTATAAAGACTTATTATCCAGAGTTAAGAGTTACAGTTAGTTCTTGCAACGTTGCTCTTTAGCTTTATGTACCCCCGCCCCCCCCCCGGCCCAAATTAAATTCCCTCAAAAAATATTATTTATGTATTAATTCCACCGGGGGAAGGAAAGTTTATTTTATACGACAAAGCGTTCGGTGCCTGTTTTTCAAGCAGGCGGGCTCTCGTGCTTCTCATGTTTCCATTCACTTCCCATTTTTTTTAGCTGATAATATTTCTACCTAAACCGGGCCACCCGGTAAGGTACACTACAAAGGGACCTAGGCAAGTAACGAATTTAGAAAAAGCTCAACCAATATCGACAGTACAGGGTTAACCTGGGGTTTTTTTCTTCGTCTAGGGGAATTTATTCACACTCAAACACTTTTCCACTCAATACCGAAATGCGTGCGTTGAGTGCAAAAACAAAATGTTAAGTGAAAAATTGTGTAAGTATGAATTTATTTCTACGCCTAAGGTTCCAGTTCTCCCCCTGTACGGGAATTAACATTTTTGCCACCATGTTACGTTTTGACACCATGCTATTTTTTAGATTATATCTTTTAATATCATAGTAATATGAAGAACACTTAAATTTAACATATTATTTTTTTCCCACTAATATAACATTAGTATTTTCTACCATAGTTTCTGTCAGCTCAATGCATTTAAAATCAAGTTTATGAGTTACTGAAGAGAAAAATATAGTGGTAGATAGATATATATCAGCTTCCTCTTTTCACATTAGCTTCGTAGTAAAAATGTGATGGTTCAGTTGCCATAAAAAAATGTTCGTCGCCTCAGTTCAATGATAAGAAAAAAACTCAACACATAGAAACTATAAAACTGATTAATCAACTATAGAAACTGAATGAACTTAAACTTGAATCGACTTGAATTAATTTGGGATATGATACAAAACTGAGGTATCATAATCCTATATGATATTGTTTTAATAAAAGTACTACAATATGCATATTGTATGCAATAAATGCATATTTGGATTTATTAAAGTTTAAATAAAATTGAAATAGGTGAAATTTTTAATAAAAATTACCTTAAACTGTGAAGTTGGTAAATTGATTTTTTGCAAAATTTGTTTAGAGTTGAAGAAATATTTTTTTAAGTAATAGTGATTTAAATATACTATCATTTCATCTCATATCTCACTCATCTAAATAATTAAACGGTTATCCTAGAGAATAATTAAACTGTTACAGAATATGTGGCTTGTTGGATTTTCCGTCACTCGTAATGTCACCGCGCTTCAAATTTACCAGCGTCTCCTCCATGTCTAGTCATATCAATAAAGGGAGATTTATTCCCCTGGCTACTATCGATTTTATGCCCAACCTACTACTTTTTATCAACTTACTGCTAGGACAGGGCGTACAAGACCAATCAGAATAAATTGGTACGACGAGCTTTTCATTTTTATGTGATTACTTACGGTAAACTATTTTTGTAGTCAGGGGCGACGCTGTCGTATGTTGTAAATTGTATTTCTTTGTTATATCTGTTTATCAGAATAGGATCTCCAAATGGTTATATGTTTTGGGCTTTGGACCATTGCTTACCGGGATGACACCTATGCTAAACGATAAATCTCATCTTCCGTTAAAAATCACCATCCCAACGATGGCAACATAATTGGCAAAATGAGCGCGTTGGGTAAAAGTGTGGGGCTAACAGAAAACGTGTTTAATTTAGTTTACATACTAGATAGGTACTTATATTTGGGTGCCTAATGATTTATTTTTTGGGTGCCCAATAATTTACTTTCTGGTTGCCTGAAAATAGAAGGTATGGATTATTTATTCCGGAAGTGAAAGAAACACTAGTATATTTACTCATATAAGTGAGAATATCCAATAGGTATACAAAAATACCGTCAATCTTATGTAGTCAAGCTTTATGTATTTTTATAGTGGACAGTCCTTAAAATTAAAGATTTGAAAGACAAGTTTGGTTTAAATGGTTTCAAGTATTAGACGTTTATAATACAAAATTCAATATTGTCTCCTTCAAAATAACTTCCTTGGGAAGCCACACAACGCTGGAGATGGTTCTTCCATTCCTCATAGCAGTGCTGGAACTCATATACTGGAATAGCCTTCAACTGGTCGGTTACAACCGTTTGGATGTTTTCTATGGTCCCAAAATGAAGTCCTTTGAGGTGATTTTTCAATCTCGAGAAAAGAAAAAACTCACAAGGACTCAAGTCAGGCGAATAAGGAGGTTGAGGAGCCAAAGGAATGTTTTTACTGGCTAAAAACTCGTTTACTGAAATGGCTGAGTAACAAGGCGCATTACCACCGAAAAACCTGGGTTCTTGAAAAAGCACTGTCTCCGTAAGCGTGTTGAAGTTTTGCAAAAGTATCCGTTGCGCTGTGTCCAAGTCTGAAGCCAAACCTGATAGCATACCATTGCTCAACATTAATGTCACTCATTTTTAAAACACACTAAAAAAAAACGGTTTACGAAAACAGTCACAAAGAACAAACAAATGACTCTAACAAGTTCAAACTTGTACTGAAGGTGCATTACTTGTTAACCTACCACCCTTTCGTGTATCGTATAGTATTTTGAAAATGGCCAGTCAAAGAGAGTTCTGAAAACACTATTTTTCGAGTAAGGGTAGGGCGTTTTGTCCTACATTCTTAAACACTGATATGTACATTTAACTATTGTTGTCATGAGCACAATAAGGTTTTGTCTACTGCGGCCAGGGGCATGTAGTGTACTGTTGGTGCATTGTAGTCATATATTTTACCAATTATTAACAGATTTTATTACCACAGGTATCTCCTTGAAGAACTGAAACTGTTGTCTCGCCGAATTCTGTGTTTATAATTTTATATACTATTTATTGCACTGGGTGCGTACAAAGTTCTTTTCATATTCTGAATAGAAATTCGGGTATTGAAACTTTTACATGTTAGCTGTCATCTTATTAAATTTTATCCGTTTTAATGTTCTCCATTTAATTAGCGTCTACCGTTTCCGGTGCTATTTAACTACGCAATATACATCCGGGCATTTAATACTCGTAAATCACCACCTACCCATTAACATTAACCGACACGCAATAACACAGAAAGCTCTTTTTACCTTTTATCCGAATGACCATATGAAAAGCAAGCTTTCGCGAGATTTATTTTTACTGCTAATGATCAGCGGACACGTCACTAATTATCCGCTGAAGCGGTCTCTCTCTTCCCTCTCGAATAGGTACATATTTTTCCCCAGGATCTATGGCTCTTGCCACCACCACACGACCATAATGCATGCGCTTCATTAATCGCGATTAAACAATGGAGCTCCCCGCAACCTCATCAGACACGGCAGACGTGGTGATATAAATTTTAGTACAACTTTGCGGCAAAAAAAAAAAATGCAAAAAGTCAGCCTCCTCTGTCAACAATGAAGATTTTTTCTAACTAGGGGGAGACTGTCATAAGTACAGCTGCCAATTTGGGTACCTTTGTACGGGGTGAGCTCACATTTATCTACAAACTGAAATTATATATAAGAATTTTATTTTAACTGTATGACAGAATCATCTGGTTTATACATGAATATACCCGTTACATAAAATGCACTAAAATGGGCAGATGTAAGGCATTAGTGAGGTCATAATGTATATAACATGTATCTTAAGATAAGATGTTACGTACATCTGTGTTTCTTCCCCAAAAGAACTAGCATTTCCTGTGCTTGTCCCATCCTGAAGAGTTATTTAGTTCTTTATTAGGAAATAAGTTAATAATAAATAACTTGAGGGTCTGCAAGTGATTTGTAAAATGATCTGAAGTTTATTTGTGAGTTCTCAGGTCTTCTAAATTTTTGCACAAGTTTGAAAACCGAGTTTTTAACGTGTGACGATATAAAAGCCGTGCGGCGTGAGATCGGAGAACCGTGGTGACCATTTAACTGGCACATTACAATAAATCGGTCTTCAAAATATTCATCCAAATTTAAGTTTTCAAGAGTTCCGTGAATTGGTGCGCCGTACTGCTGGAAATAGCCTTGTTGCATCTCTTCATCGTCTAATGTGTTTACAAAATTTCATAACAATATCGCGCCGAATTGCGAATTCCTTAAAAATATCGGTCCAATCAACTTTTTCGATATAGCCGCTATTAACTTTCTGAGAATGTAGATGCTTCTCCATAAAGAAATGTAGATTTTCAAAACCCCACATCCTCATTTGTTAAGAATTAATATAACCAGATGTAAAATCAAGTCTCGTCTATAAAGACTTTTTTAAAGACGTTTTCATTACTATGTAAATTACACATAAAGCACTCTGAAAATTGCATTCGCTGCGGCTGGTCATTTGGTAACAATTCTTGGACTGAGCTTAAACGATAAGCGTGCATATGCAGGTTACATTTCAGAATTGTATTGCATATTAGGGCGTTTGTGCCCTATTAAGGATTTATGGGTGCTTATTGACTCATTGATTCACAGTTTGTCTCATTTCTTCAACTCTTTGTGCAGTGTGAACGTTAGATCTTCAACTGCCTTTCTTTTTCTTCACAGTTACTGTTCTCTGAACAAAGCCACAGAGCTAGTCGAATTTCATGACTACTCGCATGTGTGGACATTCTCTTTGAAAATCTTGAAACGCGTCCCGTGTTGAATAAACCCGCTGGCCATCAACCTTTCTACCATTTACTAAGTAACTATCTTTGATAAAACATTTTTGTTCTGCCGTGACTCAAATTCAAAACATGTGGGATCGATTCCACGGCAAACTTTGAGGACTTTTTTATCTTACGCTATATGTCTTCCTACTATTTAACCTTTCGAAAATTGCCAGCATCTGTTCAAATGTCAGTTTTAAACATTTTAAGAAGCTTTTAAAATTAAGAAGTCATTTAAAGAAAAGGTTATGTTTGAGTCCGTTTCTACTTCCGGTTAGTTCAACTTGTGTTATGGTATGGACAAAACTTGTGAATTGTAAGCGGCAGTTAATATAACGCCTGTATCAACTTGACATCAGATGCAAGAAAAATCAACTCGTGTAAAGCTTTTACACTCTAACAGGGTCACCTGACTGTGAAAAGTTATCACATAGTGTATTAACTTAGCCGATATGTTTGGTGAGATGATACATATGAGCAATAAGAAGACCGTAAATAAACTTCGTAAAATCGTGAAAATTTTTTCAGAGTTACAATTAAAAACATGTTTTGGGTTAACTTTGGATGCTTATAACTATTCAAACTGAAAACATTTTAGATTATTTTGCGTTGATAAGCGTATTTATAGGTTAGTTCTAACCAGATGTTATCGGTAGAATTTGCGGACAGAATATTTAGACAGGCCAAGTGAACTTTTCGTCACCTAGCTAATTTTCGTATAAATTCTAATTCTTTCTCCGGGTATACATCATTATGTGGCACAGCTCTACCAGACGTAATGTATGCACACCATTAATCACAATTTAAACAATTGAGCACACCGAAACTTCATCAAATATGCGGGATACACATTGACGCACCTTTTTATTCTAGCCGGTTTTAATAACGGCGAGATTCAAAAGGTTTCGACATTAATTAATCCCCAACGCCCGTATGCCATTATTTTCGGGGTACCAACGCGGTCCCGTGATGAGAATTGCAGACCAGGCAAATGTTCCCGCTATCATTATTATTCCAACTTGGAATCGGTGGATATACATACGTTTCGCCGAAATTTAACATAGTAGTTAATTTATATTTGTCTCGTGATCTGGTCTTTTCGTTTCACATTCTTTAAAATAAATAAAACGGAGTTTTAAAAACGGTTTTTTTTTAAAGTCGTGTTTTATCTACATAATAGGTAATATACTGTAGAACTTGGTTACTTTGCACCTTAATGGGTTACTTTACACCACCATTAAAATATATTTGAAACAAGAAAGGAAACGATTCACAACTGAAAAAAAAAACGCTAAAATCTACCAATGAAAGTGGAAATTTCAAATTTAACAATTTTCTATTATATTTAAAACATTTTTCGTAGCGGTGCAAAGTAACCCATTAAGGTGCAAAGTAACCCCGTTTTATGGTACCTCGCTCGAATTGTGAATCCAAAGGAAATGGAGCACTTTAACTGTTCATTGGAGCAAGCAGTACCACCATCTATACTGATTGAATAAAAACCGAAACACTCTCTTCACGGTCTATAATCCTCATACATGCACTTTTTCAAATGAAAATCACAACAAATACCAATATTCCAATTTTTTTATATATTATTTAAACCTGGATTCGGGATATATTCATTTTATTATAAAATACTGAAATTTAACATAATAGCCAATTTATATTTTACTCCTCCCGTGTTATAATATAAATAAAATGGCGTTTTAAAAACAAGGGTGTTATCTTACGTACGTAATAATATATTTCGCTCGAAGTGTCAATCCGTTTGAAAAGGAAATGGATCACTTACAATGTTAACTATTCATTTGTGCAATAGAATGTGTGCAGAACCACATCAGTCGCAGATGATTCTGCATATACTCCGACTATCAGGCTTCAGTATTGGCTAGGCACTTATGAAGTAGCTTGGTCTGTGAATGCCACAATATAAGCCAGGAATTAACTAGATGCAACTAAAATGTTATACTGTGCTGTGCTCCTGGTCATAGTGGCAACACGGGACTCTTTATATTGGCAGTGGCAGCACAGGACTGCTAAGAATATGTTGCAAGAATCTTAGAATTCTCGTGGGATTGCTCACTGAACACTGCCCCATGAATAGACATCTGAAGATCATAGGCCACAGCTTATGATACTTGTAGGTTGTGTGAAGAAGAGGAAGAAACTTCCCTCCATTTTATTTTCCTCCGCCCGGCGTTGACTGGCGTGAGAGTTATTCATTAAAATTCCAGATATCTGGAACCTAGTGAAATTTAGAGGGTTTAGTTAATCAACATTTTTTTCTTCGTCAGGGGGGGGCGGACTTTTTACTAGATTTTCTGACCTAAAAACCTGGAGTAACTTACAATGAGTCCAGAGACTTCAATGACCGGCTCTCCGTGTGAGGGCCCTATAAAAAAATCTATGCATTAGACTAAGCAGTCCCACCAGCTGTGTAGGTTTGTAAGGAACAAAAATACGCTTCAAGGATACTCACGATCAAAGAGTTAATATTTGAAAAGAAGTTATCTTTGGAAAGAAATTATTGAGACAATGATGGATTATCGCAGTCATGATTCCTAGTACCGTAACCAGTTTGAGCATTGAGTCAAAGTAGTGCATTTTAAAGGTATTACAGCACAAACATGCACTATGATATGAAATTAATTTTGACTTTACGAAGTTCTTGGATGGAGCCCTACAAATCTACATAGGTACTGCGACCTCTTGCTTCAATGAATAGTTTTCGAGATATTTTAACATAAAAATAAATCCTTCTGGATTATATCCCTACCTTTGATGTCAAAACAAATAAACTTTAAAACAAGTTAAAAAATTCCAAGGGATTCTCACAAAGAATTTTCTTGCTCCATGAAAAAGTCAGCTCCACGTTATTAGTTTCCAAAGTTGTCAACCTCTTGCAGAGACAGAAAGGAAAGCTCAACAAAAAACGGGATTACATAATAATTAAACACCCCAATGACCTCCTATTATATATATTAATTTTTTTATCGAAGGGTTTACCTAAACACATTATAAATTGGTGTTATTAATTTAATACACTTATAAAATCTTAATTTCAAAATAACAAATCTAGGATTGTAATGCAAGAATAGAAAACTTTGTTTACAAAACTCTTTTAAATTTTTAAATTGAACTCAAATTAATTTGAACATAAATTATTGATAGTATGATGTATGATGACTATTGTCAGTATGAACTTTTCTTTAAAGAATCTTTGATCAGACAGTTCATAGATTTTGATTAGACAATCCATCAGATTGTCCATACATGAACAGTTTACGCTACTCTTGTAGATAGTTAGCCATTTTGGAAACTGTTAATTTGAACTTTCTTCTTATTTTTAGAATATATACTCGCGACGAGCACGCTGAATATTTTTCATCGAAATACAGGGTGTTTCGTATAAGAACCGACACAGATCAGGGGCATGTCGGGGAACCTAAAAATATGGTGATTTAACGCAACTTACCTTTATACCAAGTTGCACCCCTGACAAGTTATAGGCCTTCAAAGTGGGGTTTCAAATTTCGAAAAAAAAAGCAATATCTCAGTTATACTTGAACTTAGAAAAACCAAATTTGGTAGACGTTGTGAGTGTACCAAGAGCATTAATCGACAGTAAGTAGAGTTCAATCGAAGCATTTCAAAGAGTTGATTAGGGATAATGCACCATTGAAATGTGACAGAATTTTTTAACCCGTTGGCGGACTTAAAACATTTTCATTTTATTTTATGAGGACTTTTATTCTAAAACTTTTCTTACTCTTGTTATTTTTCAAAAAACTTTGTCGTTTTCAAGAAAAACTCGAATAACTAAAAACACCTATTTCAGCAGTGTTATTTAAAATCATCGAAAATTCAAAAGTTGGCTATGAAATTAGACGTCACACTTGACAATCAGGAAAAAAGTTACTTAATTTTAGTTAATTGTTTGCTGAGTGTTTTGAAAATGGCCGGAAAGTTTTCATTTAGCGAACAAGTTGTCATGCTATTTTTTCAGTAGCACTCGAGAACGTGCTATTGCAATCAGGGCACAAGACGAAGAACTGATTTTGAACACAATTGAAGATGAACCACATATCAGTACTAGAAATTTATCTCGACAAACTGGTATATCGCAAACTTCTGTGCACCGAGTTATCAGACGTAATCTACCACATATCATATCATACTACCATATCATATCATACTGCCGTATCATATTCAAAAAGTGCAAGAATTGTTACCGGAAGATTTGGTTAAACGAGTGACTTTCTGTCAGTTTATTTTACATCAAGACATTCATTTTCAAAAGAAAATTCTCTTTACTTATGAAGCTTGTTTCACCCGCAGATGTATTACAAATCTACATAACTATGGAGACATAAAAAAAACGTCATCAACTCTGGCTATGAACGAGAGAGATAGAAATAGCAGTCATGTCTAAGCTTTTCGATTATGTCAAACTTTTAACAATTGACTGTTACAATTTGTAAAATAAACAATAACTGTCATATGGTGTCACAGTTTTGACAAGTAAATAAGGTTATAAATTCGAATAAGAATAGAAATACGTCTTATTTTTTCTTGGCCAACTTTGATGACGTTTTTTTTTGGATGTCTCTATATCATGAGTATTCCGATGTAAACCCTTATTCAGTAACTCCTCGACATTTTCAACGCGAGTTTAAAATAAATGTTTGGATTGGTGTTATTTATCGGTATTTAATTGGTCCAGTTATTTTACTGAATCGACTAAATGGTGAAACTTATTTAGAATTTCTCCAAAATACTCTCCCGGATTTACTTGACGAGGTGCCACTACAACAGACTGGAACATTGGTTTATGCATGATGGAGCACCGCCTCATTTTAGTATTATGGTTAGAGACTTTTTAAACCACCAGTATCCAAATAAATGTATTGGACGAGGAAATAATTGCCCACAAGTATGGCCTCCACGATCACCAGACATCAACAAATGTGACTTCTTTCTTTGGGGGACGTTAAAAGAATTTGTGTATTCCTCGCCAGTTGCGTCCCGAGCAGAATTGTAGAATCGCATTACAGATAAATGTAATGTCATTAGAAACAATCAGCGGTTATTGGAAAGAGTAGACTTCAATTTTCGACGAAGAATAAATTTATGCCTGAGAGAAACCGGTGATTATTTTGAACAATTTCTATAACTTACCAGTGCAAATCTGTTATTTCTGTTATTTAAGTTGTTTGTTTTTCTATTAAATTATTCTTATTCCAACGTGTTGGTTGATTGTCAAGTTTAACTTCTAATTTCATAGCCAACTTTTGAATTTTCGATGATTTTAAATAACACTGCTGAAATAGGTGTTTTTAGTTATTCGAGTTTTTCTTGAAAACGACAAAGTTTTTTGAAAAATAACAAGAGTAAGAAAAGTTTTAGAATAAAATTCCTCATAAAATAAAATGAAAATGTTTTAAGTCCGCCAACGGGTTAAAAAATTCTGTCACATTTTAATGGTGCATCATCCCTAATCAACTCTTTGAAATGCTTCGATTGAACTCTACTTACTGTCGATTAATGCTCTTGGTACACTCACAACGTCTACCAAATTTGATTTTTCTAAATTCAAGTATAACCGAGGTATTGATTTTTTTCGAAATTTGAAACCCCACTTTGAGGGCCTATAACTTCTCAGGGGTGCAACTTAGTATAAAGGTAAGTTGCGTTAAATCACCATATTTTAGGTTCCCCTACATGTCCCTGCTCTGTGTCGGTTCTTATGCGAAACACCCTGTATAACATATCTAATAGCCAATTTATATTTCGTTGTTTTGTGGTCGTTTCACTCCACGTCTTGTATTTTCATTAAATTGTCAACAGTGATAGACAAAAACGCAGATCATATTCTGATCTGAGATTTTGTTTACGCATGGGCTAAGAAGGATAAGGGCACAGCATACTTCTTATGCTGTGGTAAGGGTGACTCTTACGAGTCAGGCGCAAAATTATTTGCATTTCTGGCAGTAACAAGTTTTAAAGGAATATAATCCAGATACGCATGAAAATGTTGGACTTTAGTTTCACGCAGTTGGGGTCTGATAACTTTATGAACAAATTAGTAACTAGAAGAAACTGGCATATCTTTCTTTTCTCAGCGTTCACTAAGACTGTGTTGCTGGAAGAGGCAGAATTGTTACATCAGTCAAAGTGGAAATAATATGTAGTTATAATCCGCAGTAGTAGAGTGTTTAAGTTTTAAAAAACATATTGGACCAATGAGTCTAAATATCCAGGCTTTAGGGTTATTATTTACTTGTGTATATGAAAACTTTTTGGTGACGTCTTAGTGATTGTAATTTGCAACACCCATAATTCATATGAGTAATAACTAAGCGTGATATCCCGGCGATTGTAGTAATGCCTTACCCTTGCAATACTCCAAACCTACCCTATCTTGTAATAAGTATCGGGCATAGTATATAAGACATTGTTTGCACATTTGTGAAAAAAGTTTTAATGCCTACCTGAGTACAATTCTAGTTTAAATGGATCCGCCGATAAATCCGCTATGTTTAGTAATAACATGTACTTCATAACACAGTTAGACGAGGAATGGTGGAGTAAGCAGTTAAACTTTTAAATACTTAAATTAAATGAATTAAAATGTTTAACATTCAATTATGTACTTGTACGTACTTGGTAAACAATATTTTAGATTAGTTAAAATTTAGTGCTCGTATAATAAATGTTTATCTACTATGTTACTTCTGTGTACCATAAAAAGCAAGCGCTTTTAAATAGATTTTTTCTTATGTCTTATAAATAATGTATTAATAGCCTTTTTTCTTTAAGAGTGCGCCAACTCTTCAGGAATGATCATATTTCAAAGAAACGAGCACACTGAAAACTCATTGCATTTAAGCAATATTTCTCTTTGAGTGTAGGTTGGCGAAAACAGTTAGGCTATTTATAAATGGATTCTTTTTGACATACAATCAATGTATTAGAATAGATACAAAAAACATTTGCTATTATTAAAACTTTATTTTCAAGATACTATTCTGTTTAAAAAATTTGAGATATTACTATTACATTTACTACGTAAGAACGTAGAGAAAAATTCTGAAAGTGATACATTTATAACAAATACCTAATTAATTTGCAAAGAATTTGACCTATAAATCTACGAGTATTTTGGCGTAAAATTATGTCTTAAAAAGCTTGACTTTTTGTTAATACATGTGGTGAATGAAATAATTAAATAGGTACCTACTACATACCTACATACATACTTATATATAAAGTACATTTATCTCTGGTGAAGTTTTATAAAGATCGTTTCATCACTAAATACCATTACACAGTTAATAATATGTAGCAAGGTGTGAGGATATGGGACTGAGTGGATAAAATTTTATTAACGAATTTGTAAAATAAGAAGTGTAACGGTTTAATATAGATTTACAGTATACGTATATTATTTTAGTCGTTATACAGCGGAAATACCTGTATTCTGTGTCAATGCCCAGTATATTAAAATTTACCGAAAATTAACTTTACAATTCAAAATTTGTATTAAGTACAATTTTCTGCTGTTATATTTTATTTCTTGTTATTACAACATGGACACTTTCCCATAACACCATTAACATAAATAACACAGAATTAACAGCAAACAGGCATTAGTACAAATTTAAAACAATAATATTTGAATTGATCTAACTAAAAATACTACATGACAAAGATTTCACCATCGATTTTTCTAGACAAATGGTCTAGTTAATTTTTTTCCTAAGTTCTTTGAGTTTTTTCAGCCAAAGTAATAATTAACTACCATCTTCAGTATTTCATTGATATCAAAATTGTTGGAATTGAAGAGACAACTTAAAACTTTGACTAGTTGGATTGTAGGTCACTTTCCATTGTCCATATTTTTGTTTCCTATTAGAAAACATTCTGAAATAATAAAAAAAGGAGAGGAGTATAAATTGGACATGTTCATTGTTAGGGACTTCAGAAGGGTTAGTATAGAAATAAAAAAAATCTACTCTTCTCGCAAAAATTAAAGGAACAAAACATTTTCGAAATTTTTTGGCAATTTTCAACAGGCTGTATTTCAGTGAAAAATGGCCGTACAGGAAATAAAAAAAACATTTCAAAACTAGAGTCTTCATGCTTTAAAAGCTATGTTTATTTTATTTCCTGTACGGCCATTTTTCACTGAAATACAGCCTGTTGAAAATTGCCAAAAAATTTCAAAAATTTTTTTGTTCCTTTAATTTTTGCGAGAAGTGTATATAAAATCATTAGTGAACTTACTTATCTTTTTGGGCGGATATTGTCTTCTACACACATCTGACCATTGGCACAATGGTTAGATTGGCATTAGGGTACTATACGTTTCTTGCATACCAGGGCCGTACTTAGGTTCGGTTGCATCAGTGACGGTTATATCTGCGCTGATGTACTCACTGGGTGTGTTAAAAGACTTGCAATAGTACAGGATCACCAATTCCGTTGATAGATTTTGCATGCAAAATGACCTTTCTATGTCAACAGAAGTAAAAGGCACCTAAGAATATTTTTTTATATGTATACTTTTTAATCTGTACACTATGGTCCCGTATGTTGATCCTGTATGTTTGTCCCGAAAACGCAAACAACGGTGCGTAGCCTGTGAACGCCATTTTGAAACTAAAATCGATATAGCGAACCAGTTTAAATAAATTTATCGCGTTTCCGATGACCTTAGACATGCTTATAGATCTTGAAACTAGTAGTCACATACACCCTTCTTGAAGTAATATGCCTGGAAATCTCCCGAGAGGCAAATTCTATTATTAGATCTACGGCGGATCGAGCCCTTTGTATGTTAAATACAATATAATTATCAACGTCCCGAGTAAAATCCAATCCGATCCGACAAAACTGATCTCATCCAAAATCTTATTTCTTCGTACAAAACGTCGCCGCACCATGCCCATACGTCACGTAATCCCGGAACTCTCTAAAGACGCAAATTTCATTATTAGGTATGCGGCGTATCGAGCCCTTTGTACGTTAAAGACAATATAATTAGACGCGACGCCTCATTACCCCGGCTAAACTCCGAACGTTTATATATTTACCCCCGATCCCCAGTCCCAATCCGACGAAATTGAATGAAACATCGCGCTTTTGAAGTGCTTCTCGCGCGACGAATATTTTGCGCGATGCACAGCGGTTCCAAACGCCTGAAATGCGGGCCAAAAGTCGAAAATGAAGTTTCTTTATGCGTGATTTTGAATACAGGATTTGGTAGGAGTACTTCTGCTGCAAATGCCTAAAGGGCTGTAACCTGTTTTACCTAGGCGACGTGGTAGAACCAGAAAGTGGCCCTTCTCATATACTTGCGCGAGATGTAATGTGAAAATGTAATACATGCTTTGTTAAACGTGCCCCATATTTTAATTCAAATACTTGTTCTTATGGAGGGTTTGTATAATAAGTTTTTACAAAAATGTGTTTAGTACACTAGCACAGAAAATAAAAAAAAATCATCATTATCAGTAGGTATCAGGGATTAGACCATTGTCTTGTTTTCTGGATCTGGTCCAATTTGGGTCCGTTTACCTCATCAGATCTTATCACTAATCTAAAAAAAAAAACATCTCAAAATAGCTAAAATCGCCCTATTTATTGTAGAAAATCAAACCTCCATATGCAAATATAGCTCCCGTCTAACCTCATAATCGACGAACTTAACCACAAAAATTCAAAACCTGGCTTAAATATTCTGGGGCTATTAAGTCTACATTTACTTCTAACCTAGTACCCTCAAAACATAACCTCCAAAAGACTTAAAACCCCCCAAATAACCGATTTTTTACTCAAAAAATATAAATAGATACTTACATCATAATAATTTTTTGTTATCCGGGTCCGAATCTGAGTTAACTGAGCCTATTAAGCTCACATATTGTCCCTAACCCTTGAACGAAAACTTATGAATATATGAACGGGTTCTATTTTCTACGAACAAAAATAATTATTTTAGCTATTTTGAGGGATTTTTTAAGGTTAGAGACAAATTGTGACTCGATGAAATCGAAACTCGCCCCGGATTCGGGTCTATCGATTCGAAAAAATTAAATTTTCTTGAATTTATAATATCCCAGTCTATAGCCCAAGTCTATAGGCAGGCTATAGATCAGTTTAAAATTTTCGACTATAGAATCAGTTATTATGACGGTTTTAAGTTTTTTTTGAGGTTAAGTTTTTGTCCCTTTTCTATTTTTTTTACAGTGTTCGACGCTGTTATAGTTTTTTTTTTTGAATAAATAAATGCAAACTAACTAACCAACTAATGCAAGAAATGCATTGTAAGTAACCTTAAAATGTTGTCAGACTGTGATATAATTATCGAAAAGAATCTCAAAAGTTACTGTCAACGGATGGGGATTGCGGATGTTTTGAATTAGAATATGAAGGTGAATGTGTTCTGATTAGGATAATTCTAAAATTGCTACTTTTTGCGGTTGCGTTGCATTACACCTATCATGTGTTTATAGTCGCGCGCGCGATATTGCAAATAGAACTAGGGGTTTTTGGGGACGCTGATTACGAATATGTAATAATATGGTGGACAAATTTCTTAAGAATGTGCAGGTCACAAACAACTTCACAAAACCTTGTATACAGGGATTTTCGGGGTTGTTGTTCACGAATTTAGTACTGGATTTAAAAATGGGGAGGGGGCAAATGACACATTTAATTTTATTTAAAAATGAATCTGAATTTGTATCGTTGAGTTGTCGGGGTCGCTGATGATGATATTATTATATTTAATTTGACAATACAATTTCCACCAAATTTTCTTAAAATGCATACGATCTTCACTAAAATTTGTTTACTTATATTTTTGATGTTACTGATTTTGAATCCCGAATTGAATTTTTCGACATTTTGAGGATATAAATATATTGTTATATTATTGTTTTAATATTCAGTACTGATTTTCGCAAGAGCGGCGTAACTTTTCACAAAATCGGTTGGCTATTTTGAGTCGGCCATTTTGCTTTAGAAAATTGGTTTTGTATTTGGAATTCTTAACCCAGAAAACGATTTTTTAAGTAGTATCGAGTATTCGAGCACAATTCGATTTTTGGCCAGATTTTCGGGTGTTTGGGACCACTGTGCGATCGTCGGAGCCTTCGGTTCGACTTTCTCGATCGAATCGCGCGGCATCTTACGGGCGTTCGGGCGCCCCGCGGCGAAATTAAAGTAATCAAATCGGTTAGCGGAATTTAGAGGGGGCGCGGTTGTGGGGAGCAAACCGCACGGGCAGAGATAAAACAGCACGCCAAATTGATGCGAGGATATCTGTCCGCGTGGTGACTGATAACAGACCGGAAATGAGAAAGCGATAAGATGGGGATGCGGCAAATGGACCATGGATTAAATTACCGGGGGAGGGGCCGGTCCGTACGCGAAAGGTCGGGCGATAGTGCAGCTGGTGAGGTCGCAGTGGCGTAACTTACAGGGACCTCCAAAAAGCCTGGGAACTGTCGAATTTCTCGGAAACGAAATGGCACAATATAGAAGAAAAGTTTTAATGTTATTTTCGATAAAAACATGATTATTATTATTATCTGATTATTATTTTGCCCCTTTCAACTTAAATAATAATAATAATAATAATAATAATAATAATAATAATAATAATAATAATAATAATAATAACACCCTATAATTACTCCGAAGAGTAACCCCAGAGGTCCTCTCAGGGATCTGTGCGGGGAAGGGGTGGCTATTATACAGGGAAATATTTCCATTTCTGCTGCAGACTCGAACTGAGCAGAGTTCGAACATACGTGGTTTTAACCGTGAACGGTTTTTAAAGTAAACATTAATTCATGTTCATCGGATGTAAACTTTATGTTTTAATTAGTGCCATTTTTTGCCAACAAAAAGGCACACTGTACTTCGACGATAATATCTGGTCTTGTCTATCATATCAGTGATAACATCCAATGATTAGAAACTGGTCGGTCCCAGAAGTAACTGCACGCCCATCCTGTAAACCCATGAATGAAGAAATCCATTTATAAGAGCCGTTCAAGGTTAAAACCACGTATGTCTGAATTCTAGTGGTGAGTCCACCTCCACACCCAGCTGTAATTAGGGTTAAGTGGGAGGAAGGAAGTGCATTCTGTCCCAAAATCTTTATAACAATGTGGCAGGTTTGTAATGCGTTTTGGTCATTGCTAATAATGTTTTGAGACTGTCCCAATGCCGCGATGTTCTTGGAGCATCACTTTTGACACAATATTATTTTGCCCACTTTATTTATAGTTACACTTTGCAACGTAAATACAGGGAAACATTTACCCATTTCTGCTGCAGACTTTGATGAGCAGAGTTCGAACATGCATGGTTTTAACCTAACCTTGGTTGTTAAAAGTAATTACGAATTTATGTTCATCGGATTGGTAAACCTTATGTCTTAATTAGTGCCATTTTTTTGCCAACTTGTTTCATCTTCAAAAATTCTAATATATTTGAATACAGCGCAATTCTCGTTTTAATAATAAGTATCTGACAAAAAAGCCACACTGCACAAACGACGTTATTATTTGGTCTTGTCTATCATATCAGTGATAACATCCCAAGAACAGAAGCTGGTCAATCCCAGGAGTAACTGCGCACGCCTATCCTGTAAACCCATGAATGAAGAAATCCATTTATAAGGACCGTTCAAAGTACCACGTAACTCCGAAGAACCACGTAACTCCGAACTCTAGCGATGAGTCTACCTCCACCCCCAGCTGTAATTAGGGTTAGGCGGGGGAAGGAAATTTATTCTGTCCCAAAATTTTCCACAAGAATGTGGAAGGTTTGTAATGCTTTTTGGTGCTAATAATGTTTTGAGACTGTCTCAATGCCGCAATGTTCTTGGCGCATCACCCTCTCTGCCGATAGCATGAGGGTGTGTCTCTTTGTTTTCTAGTCTCCAAAGCCGATTCAGCTTGATTGCTAGGTTCTAATATTTTGCGACCTAATCCTTTCATTCTCGCGAGTACTGTGTGTAAGTAGTATTGCAATATCCACTGAAGTCCATTGAAGTCCACTGTTCGATCCGTAATAACTTCCACTATGTCATTGTTACCTCTGATTCCATCACAGCGTAATATTTGTAGTAAGGCGGTAGTGTCGCTAAAAGACCATGTTTGAGTGCCATTTGTTGATGGACATATTTGTAAGTTAATTGTGCTTGTCCAGATATACTGACTTTGTTGGCTCTGACCACATTCTTATTGTGTTCTATAGTTTCGCCTGTAGATCCACATTTTCTGAGACCTCATTATTATTATGCGAATTAGGCTGCTGGTTCCTCGGTTGGCAAAAGGTGTAGAATAGGTTACCTTGTATCAAGACAGGGATGGGATATACTTTTGACGCTAAACATTACGTTGCCATTCGAAATTACTGCGGTTGTTTGAACAGTGTCTTCTAACGTTCAAGTATTCTTGTTCATGGGATTATTTTTATGACATCGTAGGCGAAGGAAGAGGAATTGGGATAGGGTACCGATACTAGGAATTGGCCGTATTACACGGAGCTATTTAAAATTAAATTGCTGTAGCTGAGACTGCCTTAAAAAAATACCTCTCATGTATTGAAGCGTTTTTCTAATGGAAGTCTCCCCAATTCTCAAACAACCCCAATGTAGAAAGGCAAGTGGACTAACATAAAAAATATCCTGTTTGTCGCTGTTCGTTGTTGTCTCGACCTCAATATCTTTGTGAGAGATACCACGGAATATAAATGCAAGGTAAAATTCAAAATCACCGTTGAAGAAATGGTTTTAGACCCAACAACATTTTAATTAGTATCTAGGTATGTACTGGTTTTTACTAAAATGGTACACTATTGAAGAAAATATTCTGATGGTATAATATGTATACTAACGACTAAATAATTTACTACTATTGTACGGACAACCACAGCAATTATTTTTATAGTTACGCCACTGGCATACGCAACCGGCACGTGTTGAAAACTACAAATTGCCGTGCCTACCTGGGTTGAGAGGGTCACACCCCCCTATTGATTTGTCCTCCTATTTCAGAAACGTATCAATTTCAGAGCAAAGGCCGCATTCAAGTTTAGTTTGGCAATTTCCCATTTTGTCGAATATTAATTTCCATTATTCTCTACATCGCTCTCCCGCCTTGTCAATAAGCTGCAATAGTAGTAATGCGATTAATCAACGGTAATTAGCACTTGATATTAACGTACCTGGAATTAGTTTTCCTACTTTGTTTACTATTCGAACATCGGATATATTCCCACGTGCCCCGCTAACAATTGGGGAGATAATTGAGCTTTGTCGCCTGTCCTCTAAATGAGCGAGGCATTTTCACACGCTAGCTTTAGAGCAAACCCAAGGTTAGGTTATTGTTGCTGGTTTTCTGTTTACTTTTTGTTCCCCGCCACAAAACTCTATACATTATATTAACGTATCAATAAGTTGCGTATTAAAAAGTCAAAGAGCAAATTTTGTTCGCACAAACGAATATTCTTTAGTCCAAAGAATTCCCTTCTTCCTTAAATTGAGGATATATTTCTTCAATTGAAAAATAATATTTACTTGATTGTATCTATCTACACATACTTACGTAGCTATAAATATATACAGGGTGTCACAAAAAGTAACGTCAGGTCGAAAATAATAGTCACGAAAATGTGTTGATTCTCGAGATACAGTTTACAGAATATATTTGTAAATTTGGTGAAAAATAGCTTTTACCTAAGTTAATATTTTCATTTCACGGCTTCAAATGAAAGTCAATTGTTTTTTTTTATATGCTAAATAATACAATTTTACAATAATCACGGTATTAAAAAAAACGATTCATTTCAAGTTTTTGATTATATTTAATCGGCCGTCACATAGTTTTCATACAAAAAACAGAAAAAAACAAACAATTTACATTGAGTTTCATACATAGGGAACCTCGAAATTGGTGACTCGTTGTGGTTGAATAGCAATAATTTTTTTCAGATTAAAGGTTTTTATTACCATTTTGGAATTACCAACTTTTGAGAGCCATTATAGATACCAAGTAGTACATTTTTAAAGGGTGAATAGGATGTCAAAGTTGAACGATAATAACCAAAACTGAAAAGGAATTTCAATTTGTTTGTTCCTTGTCAAGTACCGTGACCGTTGTAAAATGTTAACCATTTATACATATGGCGTGATATTCAGCTCAATATAACAAAAAAAAAAACAATCGGCCTTCATTTGAAGTCGTTGCTCAAAAATATTGACTCAGGAATGCGATTTTTCACTAGTTTTACAAAATTGACACTTATAACATATATTTTTTTCTGTTTTATGACCAATCAGAAGTTCGTGTGTAATCCTTTTTCTCTTGTCGCTGTTTTTTGGGACACCCTGTATACAGATACGTATAACAAACTCACTAGTTAATACTATTTAAATAAATTATAATATAAATTAGTATAAAACTAGGATGATTTCCATGAACTTCAACGAATTCGTCACTGTCAGGGAATTGGAATCAATTCCAAAAAATGGTATTCAAAGAAACATTTTTCCCTATGTAACTCCTTGCATAATCGAAATCTACTGACTTGTTGTAAAATCTTCCGACAACGTCGAAGCAGCTGTTAATTACACACACAATTTGTGAGCGACAACGCTAATAATGGGATTGATGAACACAATTAGTCGACCGATACCGGGTTTTACGGTGCCGATTACCAGCCAAGCCATAAAAATCAAGCGTACGTTACACACTCCATCGACGGCCACTACTCATTCATTTAATGGTTAATTTCCTAACAGACATTTTACATACCTTTCAATTACCCACGGTGGCTCTACGACTACGACGGCCTCTTGGAATTTTAAGATGTACTTAAACACAAAATTTTATTGCTCGGTTATAGTTAGCTTAACGTTGAGCGAAGAAACTTCCAATGTGTTTTTAGTAGCTGAGGATGGTAAGTAATAGCTGCTGGTTTAGTGTTCATGTCATATTCCCAGAGAGTTAAAATTGTCTGTGGCGGCAAATGTAATCATAACTGCTCTTACAAGCGCTTTGTTTGGAAAAAAACTACTGTCGGTAATTGAGTGGTATGTACATATGGTATATATGGTTATGTATGGTAATAATATATGATAGGTTTCTTCATCGTTATGTTCTTCGACTCCTAGGAATCGCTCATATCATAAATGCTTTTACAAGCGCTTTGTTGTGAGAAAACTACGTATCGGTAATTAAGATCATGGTAATAATATGTCATTGGTATCTGCATCTTCATCGGTATGTGAAATTCTTTTAGTAGTCTTCAATAGATCGATATTTTCCCGATTTAGATCCTATCGATAGGGTTTTTGATTGTTTAAGGTCACCCAGTTCAATTATCTCATACAAAGCAACAGTATTGTTGATTTTTCTAACAGCGATCATTTTTCTAAAATACAAAATTACTATTGAAAATTACTTGTCATAACCTGTCAGCTTACTAATCTGTCGAAAGCTGACAAAACTATTACGTTTGTATCCTAAAAGTAGAAACCTATTAACAATAAGTGTAACTTTTGTCATCCTTAAGTACATTAAGGCATTTACTTTTGCTGACTTACTAGTGTGTAGATTTCGTTAGTTTGTCGTAGATAAAATATAAAACGTTATTCCTTTCTCTAGGTTTTTAAAATTTACTTAAAATTGTTTACGAGGTTTCACACTTTAACCGTCCATAAACAGACATTAACCCTTTGAAGCATGACTTTTTCTAGCCATCAATCTTTTATAAAAAAAATTATTGAGAGATTTTTGAGATCATTGATTGCGACCCATTTTCATATCTTCAAAATTCGGAATGGTAAAGTTAGAATATTTAAAGTTAAAAATAGATAGCAAGGAAATGTCGTACTTCAAAGGGTTAATATATGTACCTCTAAAAATTATTAATAATTGTTCGATATGTCCAGGAGTTAAGCTCTGGCGCCTGTCACTTAAAATCCACTTATAAGATGAAAAAGAATGTTCAACGTCTACAGACGTAACTGGGGCGTATTTAAAATGAGTAAAGTTTTGTAAGGGCACATTTATCTCTTGTTCAGACATTCACTTATTTGCCTGTAAATAGATCCATAAAATGACACAACGTCAGAAAGTCAAGGTTAGTAGCATCCTTTATTTCAATCTTAATCATATAATAAAATAATATAAATATTTTATCAATACTGAGCCATATAGGTTTATCATGCAGTTGAAGGTGATCTAATTTTACGAATGGAATAGTTCACGCTACCGTCATTTTGACTAAATCCAGGTTAAATTGTCTGTGTCTGTCTCGCGGACTTACACCACCATTTACTCGAGCTTTATGTTGCTGCAAAACAGCTGTTTTTACATGCCAGGTCAGTACACTGTCACACATGGTACAAGTTCACTGCCGTTAGAGGACAGTCCCGGAAAATTGTTTATCTAACGCTCGACCGTAACACGAGACGGACGCTGTCCCGACTTTTTTACAAATTTATTAGACATTTCGTGTACACGAATGATGATGCATCGACCACCGCAGAGTAAGTAATACTAAATAAAGTCTAAATTGCGTTCGCTTTCGCGACTCGACCTTGGTTGAAGTGGGGCGCAGAACACGGCAGACAGGTTGTATTCTGGAATTCATATAATGGCGTTGTTTGATTAAACTACGATTGTGCTATGTACGCATATAAGAGTTGTCGATGTACTTTATTGATGTGACAAACATGACAAATTCCAGTCGCGTGAAGCCTGGTCCTGGAATCTAGTATTAACCTACGAGCTATAATCATTAGTGCCTTTGTTGCTCTGAAAACGACATACTCTGTGTAATTCAAGCAATTGAGACGGTAGCTGTATAGTATGTTTTAACACCCATGTATTTTGAGGCACATATTTTTAAACAACATAAAAAAAATAACATGTAATGTATCATTCGAAAGTATATAACGGTGTATAACTAACTATTCCATCTTTGTTGCGCATAACATCTGATGATATTCATCAAAGTAACCTCATTTGTATTGCTGTTGTGTCAGTCCTTTCATCCGCAAGAAAGTGTTGGTTATTATTGATACGATCATGAATAAGCGATATTCGTCATTCTGTAAACATACCTTCGCCCGTGGCTCCAGAAAGGGGATCTCTCCCATTGACATGCTAAAAAATGCAAAATTATACATAATTGAAAGACAGTGTGTAGTTCAAACAAGATGACAAAAACCATCTTGGGTTAACTCCAGTGGCGGCTGGTGTCATCATCTGGGTATATCTGAAATAATAAAACGGAATAAACCTACATCATCATTTTAACGGTTGTACATTTGACTGGTAATTCCAAGGGCACGCTTTTATAGGTCAAGAATCTTTAGTAGCGCGATTTTTAACCCTGAGGTAGTCGCGTGGTAGATTTAATATTCAGTAGTTGCATCCAATATGTTAAAAGGATGTATTTAAACAAGAAAATGACGTTATTGTCACAAACAAATAGGTGTTACAACCGCTTTAATAAAAAAATCTTGCTGGTGTTTAAAGTGTCTGTTAAAAAAATAATTTTCCAGATAAAAGTGATGCTTTGTCTGTTAGTGAAGAGGCTGCAAAAAACTGGTTATTGGAGAAGCTCCTCTTTAGGACTGGTGTCTAAAAAATTGCGTCAACAATGCAGTATTGAATAAACAATATCAAAACAGTATTGAAGAACTTCAGTGAACTCGTTTTTTAGCTCATCTAAAAATAAATAAAACAAAAAATGGAACCCATCAACTTTGAGGCGTAAATTTTCAATAATAAAGTCAAGCCTGTTTGTTAACCATGGTGTTGACGTCAGCAAGGATTACAATGAAATTCATTTAAAACATTTTTTTGCGTGATTTTTTAATTGAACAAGTCTAGAGGCTTGTAAACATGGCTCCAGATGACAAATACTTGGTGGTTAAAGTTCCAAACATTTTTGGATCATAGGAACCTGCTGGCGAGAAGAGCTCTGTAACTTGTTAGTGGACTGCATTGAAGTAATGAACGTATCATTGAAGTAATGAACATATCATTGAAGTAATGAACGAATCGATGAGTCCATTGGTCATAAAAATGCTATAGCTAAAATAAAGATCTCTACTACCAGCTCCAGCGCAGCAGCAGATTTAGAAACCCCATCTACTTTTCTGTAAGCATCAACTAGCAGTAATAAAACTGGAAATTTAACTAGTTCAAACGCGTTACTCTTTCTCAAATCAAGTTATTTAATGCCACAAGGCATACATTTCCATTTACTAAACACTTTTTTACACTCAACATGCGTTTCGGCAACCAGGTTCTAATTCGCCTCCTATACCATTAATTCCATGGTTTTCGTTCTTGTTAAAATTTGTACTTTTGGAAATTCATTCCTGTCACCTTTACTGCTTTTTAACACAAAAGTTAAAATTGTAACACATAAAAATGATGAAATTTTAACAAAGATAAAAATAACATGCCATAACACTAACCTTTAACACAAAAACATTAAAGTTTCCATTGAATATGTCACTTTTCGTGACAGTTGTATAAAAAATCGTTTTTTCATTTTTTTCTTGAATACTAAAAGAGGCCTAGTAATTAAAGTAAATTAAATTTGTTAATTGTTTAATTTAATTTGATTTAAACTTTTTTTTATTTTATTATTATGATTATTTCCAAGCAAATATTTTTAAACAACAGTTTTAGAATGTTACTATTCACATTTCTAGGTGTGTGTGTATTATTTATGTTTAATTATGTTTTTAGTAATTTTTTTAGAAAGCTAAAAAGCGTGAAATATAGGTAGCATAAAAATTGCATAGCTACCATTTTACTCCATACCATTGTTATTTGTTTCTCCAAATAGAGTTGTGTTTTAGGATTATTGCACTACATATTAGTAGTTCCGGTTATGAAAAATCATTTCTCTGGAGAAGTAAATGTACAGTGTGTCCCAATTTAACTTTTAACTGCCAATATTTTGTGTTTTTTTTTTGAGACAGAAGGAAAATTCATTAAAATTAAAATCATTAAATTCATACAGATTTTTTTCAAGAAATATTAATTTAGCGGAACCTATGCAGATTCAGAAAGACGAAGACATATATCCTGTAAATAATATCCTGTTTCAACATTCGACTTTTTGGAAAATCTTTTAAGAATATATTTAGAACAACAACCTAGATAATAGGTAATACCGAATCAAATTTTCTCTCTTTGGAGAATTCTACATAACATTTTTTTTTAGGATTGTCGTTATTATTAATAATATTATTATTGTTAAACTGGCATAGATTCAAATACTGCTGTCCCCATCCTATAAATGGATTTATCTATTGGATCGTGTATCTAAATAAATAAATATATAACTTCAATGCTTGAATTTTCTTTGCAGCTCAAAAATAACCCAAAATGTCGACAGTGAGACGTTAAATTGGAACACCCTGTACTTCTTAGTAATGTTAGCTGTCACCTAAAATTGTACTGACTCGGAATACTACTATGTTTTACGACTCCATGGCAAATACTTACGTTGTATGTAAAAGTTCCATTCATTTACGGGCATAATAAAATTGCGCCTTATCCGCCGAGGAATTATTTTTATCGCCGCGAAACCGCCACTGGTTAACTCACTCTCGTTGCCCTTCGACATTACCATATTCATAGACGGAACGTATCAAGTCGCCGCACGTATTCTGTTGGCGGAAGCCACTTCAATTCCTCATAGGACGCGCTTATTTACGACTGGAACAAATAGGGGTGTCTGTCGTCGTCTTCGTGAGCATTAAGGAAGATTTCGGAGGCGAAAATTAATTTTAATTTCGTGGTTAGGTATTCAGGCGGCGTAAAAATTCGTCTTCTGTAGGCTCTTACATTTTTATCGGCTATTTACAAGTGAAATAAAAACTTTATTTATTGGTGAGGTTTCGGTATGCCGTAAAACGTGGGGCGCTTTTCCTGCCGATTTCTTTCGATTGAGTGATAGTCAAATCGTGGAAACGTATGTGTCATAGAAATTCCAACGTGTGGCACAACGATTTGTCAATAAGGCGAATAACATATATGATATTTGGACAATTAAAATGAATATGTGGTTCATTTTAAATTAAGAGAGATTAATTAATTATTAAGATATATAGAGCGATATATTAATTATTATAATTAATTAATTAGACAAAGTGCCAAAAATGAAAAACACCTCGAGAGGAGTCAAAATTTGCGAAATCGGTCACTAAAAATAAAGTGTCAATTTTCAATCCATTTTATACGCTATCCTCTAGGTGTATATGCCGGAAATACTAAGTTTTTATTTTTTTTTTTTAATTTGCATTTTTGGCGATGTTATAAACAAATTAATCCTAACACGCCTTTTTCTTGAAAATGCCATATCTCTGAAAATATACGATATAACTTGATGAAAGCTTGAGTATGTATTCATAGAAAAATGTAGAATCAGATGTAAAATTTGTTTTAAAAAAACTGTCAATTTTTTTATAAATAATTATTTTTTTTTTATAAATAATTGAAAAATTAAACAACTTCTCGTAGAACTAGGAGAATTTTTTTTTCACGATATGGTTCCTTAAACATTAAGCTACAACTACGTGAAATAAAAATTACTGTGTTCCTCATGGGAAAAAAAGTTATTGATGTTTTATTTTTAATATAAATAAAAAAAAATGGAAAACTGCTGTTGTAATTTAATTACTTCTAAATATAAAATTGAAAAATATGTGACGTCACACCTGGGGGGAGGGGGTTTCACAAGTGTGACAAGAACGGGGGGTCAAAAAACTATAAAATTTGTGTGACGTAATATATGGATGGCCCCTTACCAAAATGATAATTTTTTTTAAAAGAAAAATTTGGTGCTAAAAATGTGAAAAAAAATCATTTATTTCTCGGATGGGGCGGGCTCCCAATACAAAAAATAAATTTAATTTTGAGAATTTACTTAATCACAAGAAAGATTTTGGTCTTCAAGCAGAGTGGCACTTCTTTGCGACCGCCCACGGTAAAGGAGTCTGCGATGGCATTGGCGGTTGTATTAAAAGAAATGCCTATCGCGCTAGCTTGCAGAACAAAGAAATCGACAAATCACCACAACAAAACAGCTGTATGAGTGGCTCAAGGTTTTTTTCAAAAAAATATATTTTAGTTATACTTCTTTGGCAGAATACGAGAAACACAAGCAAAAATTGCAGAAGCGTTTTCACTTGGCAAAAGGTATCAAAGGAACGCGTCAATATAATTGCTTTAAAGTTGTGAATTCAAAAACTTTGGAATATAATTTTTTTTTCTAGCCACACCGAAAGCGTACTGGTAAACGTATGAATATATACACTAAACATGTATATTACTTGCGAAAATGTATTTTTATTTCAATAAATAGATATTTTTGTAAAAATATAAACATTTTTTAACTGTCTGATGATGGCCGATACGTATTTAAATCACTGCAAGCACGAGAGAGCACGACGGTAAAGTAGAACCCTCCGGGAACGGTAAATTGGCGCCGGGCCGTGGGCGCACCCTTCCACTAAAACATCGATAACATTTTTTCCCATGGGGAACACAGTAATTTTTTTTCACGTAGTTGTAGCTTAATGTTTAAGGAACAATATCGTGAAAAAAATGTTCTCCTAGTTCTACGAGAAGTTGTTTAAGTTTTATTGTTTATAAAAAAAAAATGATTATTTAAAAAAAATGACTGTTTTTTGAAAAAAATTTGGATCTGATTCTACATATTTCTATGAATACATACCCAAAATTTGATCAAGTTCAATCGTATACTTTCAGAGACATTGCATTTTCAAGAAAAAGGCGTGTTAAAATTAATTTGTTTATAACATCGCCAAAAATGCAAATTAAAAAAAAATAAGAATTTTGAGTATTCCAGGCATATACACGTCCGAAAATAAACATCGAAATTGTCAACAAAAGTCGAACTATTAAGTTTTTTCACATAGTTTATCGCCAGTACAGTGAAATCGAGATTAAATTCTGGAAACGTACGCATTTTTATCCAAAGAATTAAAATCTGAAGTTACTTTTGCGGGTTGCCCTTGTCTAACCTCAAAGACTAGATCCTAGTGTGTTGAACAAATTTCGTAACTTCTGAACTATACAAGGACAGTTTATTTGATTCGACCAAATGTACTACAACCCAAATGCAACTTGAACTACCACATCTGAAACAGAAAATGTTTTGCCATCATTGAGTGTGGAAAGTTTGTAGTTCCCGCATTGGTGTTACATAAGTAATGACGATTACTGTTGATCAATATCATTGCCCTAGAGATGAATTCTCAATTGTTTCAGCTACACGTTCACAAACGCTTTTTATGAACATTTTTCAATCCTGGGTGTGTAGCTTTATTGTCTATTATTTTTTTTTTGAACGAAAGTGTATTACTTACTTAAATGGCAGGGAGTGAAAGGGTCAATGGTATTATAGCTACAGATAAGCATTCGGGTACAGTTGATTCAATATTGCAAATTGCCTTCGTCCGCTGTTATTTTAAGTGAAAATTGGAAAAGAAACAGACTTCGATGATATTTTCTTTGTGAGCATTGAACTTAAAATTTAAGTAACATTAGTTATCTAACGTCAGTCTAATGTCAAAAGAGAATACTCCCTTTATTTATTTATTTTTTATTAACTTTGCATATTTCGTCTGAATTAGGATTTTTTTCTAAATCAGTTATTTATGTAAAGCTTGGATTTAAAATTAGAAAACGTAACTTCTTAATGCAATAGGTGCAATTATTGTTTTGCAATGAATGTTTATTTATTACAAACATATGTTTTCTTTATATCAGTCGAGCTATTTTAGATTAATGTAACGTAATTTAGGTTAAACTTGAGTTTAATTAAAAAATCTATTTTTTTCTTAATATCGTAGACAGTAGTTAACTCAATGGTAAATTGTCTATTGACTGCAAACAAGTTGTGCATAGCATTGTAGCGGATGTCAACAAGTGACTCACCATGAGACATCTCCGCGTAGCGCAAGCCGTTCCAATCGGCATCGAGTCCTTTCTCCAGTAGCCGGCCCATCTAGATGGTGCTCATCTTCCGGCTCATCAAAGAAATTTCATCTGAATATTCGCGTAAAGGCTAACGGGTAATATAAAAGCATGCCGGGGCAACGAAGAGTCAGTCTTTAAATTAAATACACGCGGTTCGTGTTTTGTAAAACGTTCGCCAATATAAATTCGGATATAAATTGTTGTATATAAATCAGCATTAAGATTATTACATATTACATTTTATAAAAAAATATTTTTATAATATGCTTATTAAAGAAGAATCCACAAAAAATATATTTCAGTTTGGGCCCTAACTTTTTGGTATCTGCAATGCGATTCCTAATGAGTAATGTCGTTATGATGCCTACGATGCCACGATGCCCGCGATTATGTCTTCACGATAATATACTCGCATCGCTGTCTTAAGTAATCGGCGATTATTAATAGATTATACATTTTTACTTACACAAGCAGGCCTCTAGTACCTACTGAATGAATTGTTTAACGGATTCGTTAAGTGTTACGCAGATATTTATCCGTGTTCCTGCAATAAATAATAATTAAATACTCGTATAAAAAATAAATATCATTACACAGTGTTTTATTTAGCTATAAAGTAGTTGTTAACAGCGTGTAATAAGGAATGTTTACGGTAAAATTCATGATATATTGTGCAATTATTAAAATTCTTTTGTTGAAGCAAATACAGGGTGTCCACGAAAAGACTGGATTTGATAACTTGTAAAACCATATGAGATTGATTAAATTATTGAAAAGTATAAGAGACATCGTCGATTTCTAAAATAAAAAATACATGTGACCATAATGAATACAAACGTTGAACGTCGTAACGCTTTACTAGCCCAATCAACGGGGAGAAAACCGGTCACTAATTGTTATCAGCAAACAAAAAATATGGTCGTATAGAGAAAAAAATTCTAAGAAAGATAGCGTTTTTTTGCGACTCGAGTTTTAATGGCGAACATAACAAAAAAAATTCGCAAAAGTCAAAAAAAACGGTTTTTTGCAAATAAAAACAAAGCTTCAAGTCCTCCACAAGAAACTTAAATTAGAAAGTTGTAGCTCTTAAAAATGCGCGTCAAATGAGATGTGAACGAAAAAAAATCGGTTCATAAACATTTGAGAAAAATTAAAAAAAAAAAAACGTCAAAATTCGCGTTTTCGTATTTTTGCTGTATAAATTCCAATTTTGTGTGAACAGACTTCTTGTTAACTACAAATATAGCCCAAGACAAGCGGAAAATAATCATTTTTTTCAAAAATTCAAAAAACTTATTATTTCGAGTTATGACAATTTAAAAAAAAAACGTTTTCAAAAATCAGCTTTTACAGAGGCAAAAATGATCGTACAGAAACGATCATGGGCTCATTTTATTCGCGAAGACTTGTACCTTCATGCTATTAAAAAACCAAATCGCTTCTATTTAATTTTTGCATAAAAAAATGAAGGTCCTACGACCTCAGGGAGCCGAGATCATTTTTTTAAGCGGAGGAAAAGATAATTTTGCGAGCGCGATCGATTTGAAATCGTGTTTAATTTTCGATGCGCCCAAGCGGAGTGTCCGTCCACTTTGTCGCCGTGTGTTGGCTAGCGCGTGCCGCACCCAACGCTATACTTTCGCAAACAATTATGTCAACTTAATTTATGCGAAATGATTTGAAATATTTTTTTTAAGAAAGTAAAAGTCTGAGATCTATTTCGTGTTAAAATTAAGTCAATTGGATGTGTACAGCGCTGTCAGGAATTTAAAAAAATATATATATCTCGGCTCGTTGAGGTCGTAGGAACTTCATTTTTTTTTAAATGCGTGTTTTGAATGCCAGTTTTCAAATATGCAACGGCCCAAAATGGAAAACCAAAATTAAAAAAGTTATTCGAAAAAAACTGGTTCGAAAAAATGGTACAATTTTACAACGCATTTTTTTATGCAAAAATTAAATAAAAGCGATTTGGTTTTTTAATAGCATGAATGTACAAGTCTTCGCGAATAAAATGAACCCACGATCGTTTCTGTACGATCATTTTTTCCTCTGTAAAAGCTGATTTTTGAAAAAAGTCTTTTTTTATTAAAATCGTTATAACTCGAAAAAATAAAGCATTTTTGAATTTTTGAAAAAAAGGGTCATTTTCCGCTTGTCTTGGGCTGTATTTCTAGTTAACAAGAAGTCTGTTCAAACAAAATTGGAATTTATACAGCAAAAATACGAAAACGCGATTTTTACACTAAACCTCTTCAAACCTCCTAGGCTGCTTTTTTTTCAAAACGTTTTTTTGACTTTTGCGAATTTTTTTTGGTTATGTTGGCCATTAAAACTCGAGTCGAAAAAAACGCTATCTTTCTTAGAATTTTTTTCTCTATACGACCATATTTTTTGTTTGCTGATAACAATTAGTGACCAATTTACACGTCGAAATAATAAAAGTGCAAATTTACAATTTTTTAATAGGAAACTTATTCTTATCTCTTATTTGAAAATTTTGAAGTTATTAGCAAAATTTGAAATTTTCAGGGTGAAATTTTGAAAACTTGAAGATGTTTTTTTACATAGCTTTTATTTTTTCCAACGTAATTATGGATAACCTGTAGGTATACATAATAATATGCTATTCAGCACAGTTACTTAATCCCTTAACGCAATAAAGTACTAAATATCCTTATTTTTTAGTTAATATCGTTGTCAATTAACAAATTACCATACAAAAAAGTGCTAAACAAAGCATTGTGTGAGAAATATTTTTTTTCCTCAAATTTCAGTTATTTTTTTAGGGTTGCATTTTCTAAGGGTATAATAATTTTGCCGCAAATGTACCTTCAAACTAATGAAAGTTATTTCATCAAAAGTTAACGGAGGGGAGCAAGTAAGAAAAATCTCTCAATCACTAGCGTTGAACGAATGAGCGACAAAGTGGAAAATTAATGTTTTTTTCTGAATACTGAAATATCTTTATAATGTACTGCAGTTATGATGTATGATAATAAATTCTCGACTTGGAGGGGCTCTTAGGCATTTAGGAATATTAATGTGAATAGTGCAGCCAAAACTGAAAAAGATAATGGTAGGAATGAGTGAATGATTGATGGTCAATGACAGGAGGGAATTGTAATGATAAGGATGTTGTTAGTTTGTCTACTAAATTATGTAACTGTGGTACATACAATTAGTAAAGTAGAAGATAATATTGACAAAGCGAAAAAATAGTGACGGACATCATTAAATATTTATTTTTGACTTAGATAAGTTCAGAAAAGTTATTTACATAGTAATGAAGGAAGAGGAAATTGCTTAATTTTCAGTTAATATAGAAAACTTGTTCACATAGTGTGTAGCTTTATAGGTTTCTTGTACATATGCATACGAGCCCAGTCGCATAAGTGTTGGACCACTGAAATTAATAACACAACTTTCTATATGTTGGTTATTGTCGCCTAATTCAATAGATAGCAATTATTATTGATTAATTGCAAACACCACATATTGCCAAATAAACTTATTGTTAGTTACTTTTGTTTAATCTACAATAAGTGTTTAAATAGCTACAGAAATATAATATAATTATATCCCTGGTCCAATACATATGTGAATGGGCTCGTATATACACCCTAGGAAATTGCACCTTTACATATTGGCGATACATGTGTAGAAGAGAATAAATTAAAAGACACCAGTAAGGACAGACAAAGACAGTTAGATCCACCAGTGTTTCACGCTTGTGTACGTATTAGAAACGTATGATGTAAAACGTTACCTGCGCGTAACAGAAACTGGAATGTGAAGGTGGCGAGACACCGCCCATCACCTACCGAATTTGAGTGAGTGGGACTCGCAGCTATGAGGGTGTACATCGACTTAGCTGTATGAAACGAAATTCTTACGTAATTCTGACTTACAATTATCCCATACACTTTAAATAAGTGTACGAATATAACTATTTATTTTCAAATTTTTGTATTCCTTAACTAACCGGTCTGCAAGAAAATAAAATTGAAGTTCTGTAAAAAATGAAAAAATAAAAATATAAATCAACCCGGTTATAAGACGAAAGAAAGAAAACATGCCCATTGAATAAGTGGTTCAAAAATGTCGCCCCTTTGTGCTTCGCAAAAACCTAGTCTATCGTAAAACTCAGTTCTTACGCGTTCTAACACTTCAGGGGAAATATTATTTAGGACTTAAGGACTTTAGGACTGGCCCGTAAATCATTAAATTTCGTGGTCTTTCATGTTCATGTCCGTAAACAGTTTGTTTTATTTGTTAAATATTTGTTGGCATTTAAGGAACCGTTTATAGAAAATGGCCCAACGATGGAATCGCCTAAAATACCAACCCAAACATTTAACTTCTGGGGATACTGCGTACGCACAGGAATACTCAAGTGCTTATTTTCCGTAGACCAATAACGATATAATAATTCAATTCACACGTGCGCATTATAATTTATGGGCGGGGCGTCCCGCCTACATATTTTATTGCTACCCTATCACGAAAGACAGAAAATAACGCTCATAAAAGTTTTAAAATGACATGTCAGTCTGGCAACTATGGATATAGTATTTCTCTGTCAGTTCCTCTATCTGTCAGAGTGTATTCTTTTCTTATCTTTTTGGACGTTCCAACCCTGTATGTATATATGCAGGTATTCCCAAATATGTATCCCAAATAAGACTTTCTTCAACACTTGTAATCTATATACCTATGTGATAATATCTCAGAAAAAATGAATTAATCTGGATGAAATCGATGGATTTTGATTTTTTATGATCTTGCCCTTAAGGAATCCTAAGAAAGCTCCTGAAAAGAGCCAGAAGTACACTTTTAGAATTCCAATTTTGGATAATTGTACCTCGTCCTGTAACTGCATACCATTTTTCATCTCTGAAAAAAAAATACACACGTAAAAAAAAATGAAACGATTGGTATGATTTTTTTAAATCATTCATTCTTTTTGCTGTCCATTATTTATTGCATTTTTTCCATGCAAGAACTTATGAAATCCAAATTTTGCATGAAACTACAATTGTCGAATTTGTCGAACCTACAATTTGTCGTATCCAAGCTGTCTAACTTGACTGTAAATACGTCGCATTTTATTACTGCCATCATATAAAAATTTGGGAAAATGTTGATTTATATACATAACTGTTCAACGCGTCTACATGATCCTTATTTATAAAAGAACGCGACGTTGATCAACTTTTGATAGAGCACAGAACCAAATACCACTATCTAAGGCTATTTACGTGCTCATCAGTTTTGTTTACCTGTATTATACATCCATGGCCGTCATTCAGCCGTGAACTACGTTTTGGGATGTAAACAAACAGCACTTTATTAACAGCACAAAGCTCCTTTATCCAACAATTGCACAGTGCGTTGCTTGGGTGTGTTCAGAAATGGCTACTACAATAATAATTACTTACTAATCGCGGAAGGGAAATCCTGTTGTTCGGTGCAGTTTAGCATCAGATTGGATAATCTGATAAAGATCCAGATGGCCTGAAATTGCTTAGGGCTGTTAGCTACAAGAAACGTTCAGAGGCCCTCCACTCTCTTTTTCCTAAACCGATTTAATTATTGTGGGCTGTAATTTGATCTGAAGATACAAATATTGTGCAACAAGGATAACTAAAACTAATGCACGAAAAACCAAATTCCATCTCGGCTTACCCTGGCTGAGAGGATATTCTCGAGGGTGGAAGAATAAAGATCTTAACAAATTTCACTAAAATCGAAGCGTACGTGTACGAGCGAACGTGTCGCCAAACGTTCTCGTTATTGCTGATTAATATCAAATAATGTCCCGTGGTGTCCTGGAGTTCGCCAACTCACTGGCGCACACCACAGGTACTTACTATATGTGTATGACTATGAAATTGACTTAAATCACGAACAAATGAATCTAGTGGTTGATAACCTATAGAATAGACCAAAATGTACCAAAATATACACAAAATAACAAAACTGCACACCGATCACTGGTTCAATTTCTATTGTTTTCAACATCTACTGAAATAGTTTCAATATTCAAAGAATTAGAGAGAAACGAAATATTTAAGTTGGGATCAGAGCATCATTAAATTTATGATGCTGTTTACAAACCTAACTTTTAATTCTAAAAAACCTTACTTGCGTTTGAGGATCAGCCAACGAGGGTTAATAATAGATTCCAGGACCTGTCTTAACTGGACTGGAATATTGTTATAATGAGCCATTCAAAAAAAAAACGTCATCGAAAACGCTCGAAACGAAACATTGTTGTCGTCAAACTTTTGCCAAATGATTGTCACAATTGTAAAATAAATAATGGCTGTCACATAATGTAACAGCCTTGACAATCAAAAAAGATTATAAATATAAGATGTAGAATAGAAATAGGAATTTTTTTTGGCTAACTTTGATGACGTATTTTTTGTATTAGTTAACCTGTGCTCGATCCTGTGCTCGAGCTGTGTAACGATCCCTTATTCGTGTGCATGAAGCTTCCAATAAGTTTAAGTAAAAATGTCGGGACAACGTCCGTCACATGTTACGGTGGAGCATTGGATAAACAATTTTGCGGAACTGACCTTTAATGGCAGTGATCTGCGTTGTACCGTGTGTGACAGTGTACTGACGTGGCACGTAAAAACAGATGTTGCTACAGACAACATAAAGCTCATGTAAGTGGTGGTGTGAGTCCGCGAAACAGACAAAGACAATTTAACTTGGATTTTGTCAAAATGACGGTAGCGTGCAATATTCCATTCCCCAAATTAGATCATCTCCATTTTAGTTCAAGTTGTCCAAAACGCTGTGAGGGTATTTCAAGTTAGTTTGCCTGCAGAAACAAGTGTTAGACGATTATACATAGCACCACTGTATGAAGATATAAAAAAAATATCGTCTCGGAATTGCATGATAAACCTATATGGCTTAGCGTTGACGATACAACAGATGTTAAAGGATATAACATGACTAGCGTAGTGGTCGGGAGACCTGATGAAACAAAACCCATGGAAGTGAATTTGATAGCTTCAAGGACATGTATTCACGTCAATTCACGTCACATGTTTGACACACGGGTTTCACTGAATTGTCGAAACTGTTACTCTTGTGTTGACAGTTTAACATTTCGGGACGCACTAATAGTGGTATCCTGGAGCCGCCCCTGGTAAAACACGGATCTATTATTAACCTCCGAGCTCTAGTAATAACAATTACTGTTGATCTTCTATTTCTATATAAAAAAAAGCAGACAAGAGTCAGAAGGAACTTTGAAAACATTGGGTTTGATGAATTTGGGATGCCTGCAAGAAGCAAATTAGGCATTATGGATCTAGAAGAAAATGATCTGTTACTACAGAACTCTAGTTAACAATTAGTTAATAATGATAAACAATGGTGATGGCAGAATTTGTCGTACAATTTGACTATGTGTTTGATAAAATTAATTAATGTCACTAACTACTACATTTACAAATATGTATGTGAATCACTTTCCAACATAAATCGCAAAAAAATATCGCAATGCTTTTGGCATTTAGAATTTATTCTATAATGTAAAATATAATTGTGTTTAGTGAAGCTTCTCATACCGACCGTCAAAAACCAAAACTCTTCTCGATTACTTTACGCTTTAAAAGGAACACATGGAAGTTGTTGGATCACGTACCGTTAATCTATATCCTGTAGAACTAGCTTTACAACGTCGAAATTTCCTGACATATGAAGTTCCCGATAATACTTCTCAATTGAAGTCCGAGAGGCCACAATCGATGGAAGCCGTATTGCCTTCCGCAAGATAAATTGTTTCTAGAGAACCGTTCTCGTTTCCAGAAAAAGGCCTTTTTCGTATCGGGACGATCTTCTTATCGCGCAAGTTAATTACGCTTATAATAAAAGCGGTAACCCGCTGATTATGTAGGCATTAATACACATTAGGCGTGTATATACGCCGACCCGGAGTCTCTAATGTGTTACTCGTGAGCACGCGATATCAATTAATTATTTACTACAGGCCCGAGACAGACGGTGCGTGAGATATTCGGTCGTTATTTTTGAAACGAAATCGATACCATTAAATCAACGAAGGTATTAATCAAGGCGGCTTGTGCTTTATTTCTTTTTTTTTTTTTTTTTTCGTGGAGGGCAAATCCTCTCCAAATTGATTGTAATGGATGTTGGCTATTTTGCGAGTACCTTATTGATTTCGTAAATAAAGATTAATTGTTCTTACATACTTCGTGACTTTTAGCCTAGTGTTCCGGTAATTGATCTTCGGAACCAGGGATTTCTACAAGGGAAAAAAAAGTTGTAAAAAAACATGTTTAATGATCATTATGTTTAGCAAAAGAATGTTAGTTGTCCATAGTAATAGGTCGTAAAAAAGTATGACTCCTCAGTTTAACGGGGGAATATACGAGGTGTTTAAATTAAGTAATGAGAGTACTTAACATTTTTATTTTTTTTTAATTCCAATAGAGTTACAATTCAGTATTGTCTCCTTCAAAATAACTTCCTTGGGAAGCCACACAGTGCTGGAGACGGTTCTTCCGTTCCTCATAGCAGTGCTGGAACTCATATACTGAAATAACCTTCAGCTAATCGGTTACGGCCTTTGAATGTTTTCTATGGTCTCAAAATGACGTGCCTTGAGGTGATTTTTCAATCTCGGGAATAGAAAAAAGGCACAAGGACTCAAGTCAGGTGAATAAGGAGGCTGAGGAGCCACATGAATGTTTTTACTGGCTAAAAACTCGTTTACTGAAATAGCCGTGTAGACAAGGCGCATTGTCGTGATGCAACATTCAGTTGTTCTTGCTGTTTGGTTTCACACGCATGACCCTTTTTCGAAATTTTCGAAGAAGCAAATCAGCATGTATTTGATCTTCGACTTGCTCATTCTTGATTTTTTGGGTCTTGGGGAGCTTGAAGTGTGCCATTCCATGCTTTGGCACCTAGTTTCCAGGTCGTACTCAAACACATAAGTTTCATCACCGATAATGACACGTTCCATAAAATGGGATAATTTTCAGTCAATTCCAAAAAGTCAAGACACCTTTCTCTCCTGATGTCCTTTTGTTCCTGTGAAAGGGTTTTTGCAACCATTTTGCGCAGATTTTTCTCATCTTCAATTCGTTAGTCAAAATCTGATTAACAGTGGTGTGATTCAAATTAAACTCTTCACCGATTATTCTTGTCGTCAACTAACGATCTGAATGCACAAGATCCCGTATTCTATAGACATTTTCATTGGTTCTTGAAGATGAAGGCCTTCCGCTTCATGGTTCACCTTCAATCGACTCTCTTCCTTCTGATAATGCCGAAACCCCCGAAAAACCTGGACTCTTGTAAAAACACTGTCTCTCACAGGTGTGTTAAGTATACAAAAAATATTGCAAAATATTGCACAAGTATCTATTGCGCTGTGTCCAAGTCTGAAGCAAAACCTGATAGCATACCGTAACTCAAAATTAATGTCACCCATTTTCAAACGCTCTAGAAAAAACTGGTTTATTACGAAAACAGTCACAAAAAAAACAAACAAATGACATCAAACTTTTACTGAAGGTATAATACATATTAAACGGGACTTGGAAGGGCAGTACCCTTCCAAGTCCCGTCTCCGCAGTGTTGCTAGATTGGGCGCTACGTTGCCAGTCTCATTACTTAATTTACACACCTCGTACATGCATTTCTTTACATATTATGTACATAGATGTTTCCATTACTCTGTTAAGTTACGAGACAGGTAATTTACCAGAATGGATGGGCGCTAACATTTTCATTTCTAGGAACCACATCGGATTCCGCAAGAAATATAAAATACGAGTGTATTTTATATGTCTCATAATCCTGTTGGGATTCCGGAGCGGCGGCTAAGACACATGACAAATATATTTCAAGGCACGAACCGTAATGATTTGTTCCCTACGTGACGGAAGGTTAAATATATCGAAACCGTCCGTGTCATTTCATTCGTTTCCTTGTCAAATTTTGGTGACTATATTCGTGTTTATTAATAGATGTGGTTAATTATTTTCTTAGGCGAACGGCTAAAATAAAGTCTGGGGTTGGCAGAGGACACGAATGTTTGGGATGCGTTTCTTGGGCTTTGAATTATACCTAACACATCACTTCTTAAAAACACGTGATAACTTTTCTAGTATTTTGTGCACTTCTGGCCAGAATCTATATTTTATTTTATAGAAACAGGCTGATGCTTTTTTATTTAATCATTTGTTAGAAAACACAATTGTCGTTATATTTTTGGAGAAACTTTAGATACATATAATATCGAAAAGCAAGTAGATGTAGTGACTAGAAATAAAAAAATTCTAATTTAAAATTTTCAAAATAAAAAAAAAAAAAATCTAAAGTTTGCTATTTCAGTTCTAATCTTAATAATGGTTACCCACCGACTAACACAAAATTGATGAGGATGAGAATGATACATTTAAGAAACATCAATACAATTCCACCACTCTGGAACTGTAAACTTAAACTCACTCTAAATTTAAAATTTGTTGGTTTACCTTTGGTATTTTAGTTTTCCTCAAAAATAAATTTCAAAAACTTTCATATCAAAAGGTACATTATCAAAAGATACAATAAATGACAACGAGAAATCGGTAAAAGATTAAATAAGTTGTATATGGTAAGATTATGTCTATAATTATATTGAGCAAACAAAAAAAATTAATTTAAACTGGATTAAAAGAACATTTAGGCTCACTTAAAATATGGTGGAACAGATTAGTCTTGTGCAACCTACTACATTTTTGAAAATAATCATTGTTTTTTAAGCCGTGTCTTGTTCCAGGGTTTCCCAAAAGTACGCACCATATGTATTGTACAATGTGCAATGCACAACTTGCATCCGCCATTATGAATCCGCCATTTTGAATTTCAAAAAATCTGATAACAGATTCGCGAAGAGCGATGTCAAAAATTACTAGAACAATTTTTTTCCTATTTTGTCAATAAAATAATTGAATTTTTTGTGGAAAAATTTAACATTAGCGTTACCCTTCCGGACGGGAAATCCAGTATACTGGCCCGACCTATGATCAATGCTTTACCCATGCTCAATCTATGATATAATACATTTTTTTATGCATTTCCTTAGACGGATCATATGCCCCAAATGCCCGTTCTCTAAAGGTTAAGGGTCAAAAAATATTTCACGATGAGTTTATAAAAACTATGACTATTAAAACACAAACTGCACACCTATTTTAACAGTCTACGTAGATAAAAACAGTAGTTGCACTATCACTAAATGATACTTGTTTACAGATGAACCAAATTGTTCATGTTCAACAAAATAATTGGTGAAATCTGCCTTTATATTTATGACCCAACTGAATACTCTAGTGTGACCCTTTAAGTGTGGTACCTACTTCGATTTTAGTGGAGAAATGTTTGTTGCTTCGCCAAAAGTTCTCAACCGATTCCAGTACGAATACATGTTATTTTAACAAATGAAATAAACACTAGAATTAAGTACTTTTGTAATTCTCAATGCGACAGAGCAGGAGATACATTCGTGACTCACAAGGACTTACCGTACTCAACAAGCTTTTTATTAACTTAGACCAACGTATGCCACAATAAATCATTATTCTATTGTGTATACCAACACTTGCGGAGAGAGTATTCGTTTACTGTCTTCCGCCGGTGTGTTTGCTGCGGAACGTATTATTAATAAGGTAAACAAGTTCGACAAACATCGTACTTTCCCGGGACCCTCACGGTATTTGCTCTAGACGTTACCTTTATATTAACTAATAACTTCAGTTTATGAGAAAACTGTCGGGGGTAGGTGTGGAGGGACGATATTAACTTTCTTTTATTTCGTTACATACAGAGTCGATGAACTCGGCGTTTATCCTTTGTTTTTATACTGGAAAAAATAAATAAAGAAGGCGGGTGCGTTTTGTTTTATTTGTTATCGGTTTTGTTATTTCTTTCTGTCTCTGTGTCTGTATCTTGTGATTGTAACGAACGCTACTGTATCAAGTATCTATATATATTGTCATCATACTAATCAGCATATTGTGATAAATGGTACAGCCATGCGTGTAGAATTGCTTTGACTTTGAAATTACTAGGTTATGCTTAGTCGTTGCTGCATGATATTTTAATAAATTTATGTGAACAATAGTGTACAGATACAGGGCAACTTCAACAATTTCATGTCGACAATGTCAACAATATAGTAAACTACTTAAAAATATTTTCAGAACTCGTACAACTCAGAAAAGTGCTAATACTGCTAATACATGTTACCTATCCATTTAATATTCAATAATTATGAAAAATCCAAATTCCATGAATTTGCAAAAAAGAAAATATGACAAGAATCGAACCCACAATCTTCATATCAGTAGGGTAACGATGTCCAACACTTACACAATTGCGCCAAACTAACTCATAACCACAGAACGTTGGACCTGAATGTCTATGGTCCAGAGCCGATATAATGCCAAATGACAACCTAAATCCGAAGCAAGGAATGCCCAAACGTTGAGCACGAGACTAAGTTTAAATATGTTGTGCAATAAAAATATTCGTTTAGTTACTTGTGACTTTGCAGTATTATTGATCCAGTTTTTTTTTAAAACGACCTTACAAAAATTACCCCTAGTGACATGCTTGCCGTTTATTTTTATTATATGAAATTAAGATCTTTAAAATTCTTGTTATACTTTCGACCACTTATCATTTAAAAGCGCATTTTCGATAAAGGGATGAAAAAACTGTAAGAAATACGATTATTCTGACTCCAGAATATTAATTGTTCATTTGTAAATACTAGTGTGAGTGCTTTAAATAATTTGATTACATGATATTTACAATAACGGGATATTTAGAATAGTTGGAATAAGAATGACCTAGAATAATGACCTGATTAATAGTGGAGCTAGAAGCATCTCTAGGTCAGTTGTGAGCAACCCCTTGCTCATTGATCAGAGAGCCTGACAGATCCGCCCTTCTGACGAAGGACAGAATGCTGTTTAATGAGGCTGTCTGAATTTCATAAGGTTCCAGATATCTGGAGTCTAGGTGAGTAACTCTCACACCACCCAAAGTCGGGCAAAGACAAAATAGATGGAGGGGAAGTATCATCGGTCATGACGTCAATAATCTTCAGAAGTCTTTCATGAGGCAGCGTCCTTAATGAAAGGGCCCTTAATGAAGGGTCCTGACTGACGGAGCCCCCTTTGCGTTCGCCACTCTTGGTGGTGGTACAATGTTGTCCACTCTTTAAGAGTGGTCCTGTAGCGGCTTTTGGGAATCGAAAGAGCCTGCTCCGGCCCAATGAAACCTATCTTTGGGTCTTCCTTTATCAGGGATCAGTCTTCTTATTGCCAGCAGTGTACAACATTTGCGTTGTATCTGCTTGATTCCTGCATTATGTTGTGACACTCACGGACAAGGATCTAATCAACCTTCCATGACTGCAGACTGCAGATCCATACAATAGTGAAGCCTGACTGTATGTGTATATGCTAATTCGTCATCTACCTACGTACGTGGTTTCTGCATACATTCTATTGCACATATTGTTTATGTGTGAATTTTGGTAGGAAATACTGTAGTATGTTTGCCCACTGGTGTTGACACACCAATGTTTGGGTTATTTATCCAAATTTCAGCACCTGATCCCTCTTGCGAAACCGATCCCTCTTGCGAAACGGATCCGTCTGCTTAGCAAATGAGCCAAATATTGCTTGAGCTTTGCCACATCAAAAGGCTTTTACAAGTATTACGTCATTGACGTCGTTTGCGTAGCCTTGTGTGCAGAACCCTACCTCATCTAGCTGGGTTAGAAGACTATCCCCGACAATATTTCACAGGAGAGGAGAAAAAAACCTTACCTGTGGACATTGCTCAGTAGCAGACAAAGTGCGCGCCATACTCTTAGAGAGAATGGTGCAAACCCAAGCAACAGCCGACTCCATGAACCTTTCCGCCTAGTATGCATGTTGAAATGGATGGAAAGACGTGCTCATGAGCATCCCAACTCTGATCAGTGAACCTTTCGATTATATTTAGGAGGAATAATGAGGGGCTGATGGCTGTGAAATTCTTCGTATCTGAGTATAAACTACGTCCGGGCTAGGAATAATGACTATCTAGAAGTCATACTGAAGATTTGTATTATGTCTAATATACCCGTTTTTTTTTAATATTGTGTGCTCCCTTTCATCTTCGACTGCGATTCGCCGCTGGTCGCCGTGCGTAGGTCTCCGCGCAGGTAGAGCCTGTCCGTAAACGTGGCGGCGGCCCCATTATCTCGGGAGCCATATCTCGGTGTTGGATTTATGGCCGTGTTATATCTAATCAAACCGTTGTGGGTGTCTCAGGCAATATCGGAATCAAATATAGAAACTTATAATAAATATCGACCAATTAAATATAGTCATTATCCCTCCGTCTCGGAAACTGCACATCGAAAAGCCATTAAATCCCACGCGTATTCGTTCCTGTTTAACTAAGCCGGGAGGAGGATGACGGGTAATGGTTGAATTTAATTTATGGAAAGGAGCTTATACTTAGGCGAAGGTAAATACGGGATGGGATCCTCCTCGGCAAATTTGATCGGTATAATTAAAATTACGGACATAGAAGTCGATTATGTAACGTTGGGTAAGCAATTGAAACCGTTTACACAGTGAGATGTTGTAAAGCTAGCGAATAAGGTAACATTCCAGCAATATGTGTCTGAATCAGTAGAAACTCTAGACAGTGCGATAAGAAGTGAATATATTTGTTTGTTTTCATCAGTAGCTGAGTTCAATGTGTCAATTATAATACATAAATATGCATAATACATTTATTCCCAGTGGAATAAAATATGGATTGGGACCCAGGAAAAAAAAGAACGAAGTAACTGCAGAAAAAGGATATCCGACGTATTAAGGGTGGATAGCTCCTGGTTCACAGACGGTTCCAAAATTCTCGAGCAAACTGGAGTTGGAGTGCAATGTAGTAACCTTAGAATCAAAATTTCTTCTGGCCTAGATAACAATAAAATTGTTTTGCAGCCATAAGTACATGTCAGTGACTTGTGCGCAGCCATAGATTGGGACTTTGGAAAAATAATAACGAAATAATTGCAGTAAAAGGATATTCAACCTATTAAGGGTGGATAGCTCCTGGTTCACAGACGGTTCCAAAATTCCCGAGCGAATTGGAGTTGGAGTGCACTGCAGTAACCCTAGAATCAAAATTCCATCAGGCCTGGATAACTATACAATAGCTTTGCAGACATTCGTATGTGCCAGTGACTTGTGCGCAGTAAAAGATTGGGACCAAGGAAAAATAATAACGAAGTAATTGCAGAAACAAGATATCCTACCTATTAAGGGTGGATAGCTCCTAGTTTCCAAAATTCTAAGCTTTTCCTAATGATTCCAAAATTCCAGAGCGAACTGGAGATAGAGTGCAATGTAGTAACCCTATAATCAAAATTTCTTCTAGCCTGGATAACAATAGAATAGTTTTGCAGACATAAGTACATGCCAGTGACTTGTGTGCAGTAAAAGATTGGGACCAAGGAAAATAATAACGAAGTAATTGCAGGTACAAGATATCCAACTTATTAAGGGTGGATAGCTCCTGGTTTACAGACGGTTCCAAAATTCCAGAGCGAACTGGAGTTGGAGTGCAATTTAGTAACCCTAGAATGAAAATGTCTCCTGGACTGGGTAACAATAAATAATAATAATTATGTTTTGCAGACATCAGTGACATCAAAGCTGTTACAAAAGCATCCTAAGCAACTGGAAATTGCAGACTAAAATATAATATGCACACTTGTACAATCCGCTATAAACAAAATGTGATCTCTAGACATTAATCATAAATACATGCAATCCATCTACAATGAACTCGCTTATAATGGAAACTAACATGTAATGAACTAATCCCTAGGATCCGGATTTAATATAAAATCCTATTATAAAATGAACCCGTTTATAATTGACTCTCGTTCTAATGGACTAAAATGCTGTATCTAAATTAAACAAACTTTTAGTCGCATTCGCGCTTGCAATTGAGGAGCTTGCTGCAAGAACGATGCAGCTCCATTTTCAACACGTGACGAGGTTAGCTGCTTATAAGTTCGATAAAAATATTAGATGTTATTTAACGCAAATTTGATGCAGCTAAGCATATGTCAGTATGTATACTCCATGCACTGAGATGTGTGGAATTTGCGTTAAATAATGCCTAACATTTTTATTGAAATTATAAGCAGCTAACCTCGCCACGCGTTGAAAATGGAGCTGCATTGTTCTTGCAGCAGGGTCCTCAATTGTTCTTCGAAGGTCATCACGCGCATCGTATTTTGTTTTTAAACTTACCAAAAAAAATGTCTAGAAATACGAAGCGTACATTTACAGTACACTGAGTACACTAAAAATTCACAAAAATTATATGAGAAAAAAAATTGTTCAAATGAAATGAACCGATTTTTTCTTTAAACGGTATTATCTATATTATATATTGTTAAAGTATTGTATTACTGAAATTATTTTATAATAATGCTTATCTATTTGTCAATAAAAGGCAGTGTTAATTACATAATTTATTATTTGTTAATTATCCTTATAAGATGGACACTCGGATATAATGAAATACGTCTCTCGGTCCCTTAAAGTACATTATAAGCGGATCATCCTGTATTCCGAGCATCTTATTCAAAACCAAAATTATTATTGTGTAGACTTAATTATTTGCCTAAATATTTTTTTCTGTATTGGTCCGACTATGTTTTTAAAGGTAAATATTTACAGTGCTATAAATTAAATATTTTTGAGAAAATATTTTTCTAACATTGATAAAGTCTAAGTACCTTAAATTGAAAAATATATGCACTGATTATAATGTACATTAAAATGCAAAACACCATAAGTACAACATATTCATGTGTGGTTCTTATTTCTTCACGGTTTCTCTATTTGCGCTAGCCTAGCCTACTCGCTAACAAGCTGTCACTTGGCGATACCCATTATTAACCTATTATCTATTTGTTACAGGTACGTATTGTTCCAAGGAGACCCGACAGTAAGACCAGTAAGTAAGTGAGGAATAATTTATGACCTCTGTCTCTAATTGTTCGAGACAAGTTATGTTTTCTCATGCGGCGTCTAATGCTCGTGCGTATGTTTCGGGAAGAATTGATGAGTAATTCTGGCGTCTGGTGACCGGGAAAGATAGTGTCAAGTTGTTTTATGGCTACAGATAGTAGACCAAAACGGTCCATTAATTACGTCTTAATTACGGCGGGGAACGCATCGCCGTTCTCGATCACATAATACGGCCCCAGTAGTACGCACTAATTTGGAAAATACACCCACACCTACACTGATTGAGAGAGAAATGGGGCGTTCGCGTGGTGCTCAGGTAACCACATAAAATTGTGAAGAAATCAGATAATGACATAACACAGGTCTACAAAAAAAATCCTGCCTTAACGTGCAGACCCCACAATTCCTATGTATTTTGAGGTGCTAAAATTAAATTTTATAATAAACTTTTTTTGGTTTCGATTTTTATCCACAACTACCTTTAACTGTGGGGTACAAATTTCAACAAAATTTTATAATTCATTTTTTGAAGATTTCGAGGAGTCAAATTTAAATTTCACTTAATGATAGCTGTCAAAATTTCTGAAAAATTTAAAAAGTCGATATTTGGAACATACCTATTACGTTTTTGGTGCCTTTGCCATAATTGAATTTAAATCGCACTTTTTCAGAAATTTTGACAGCTATCATAATGTCAAAATTCAATTTATCATCTTATTCGTGACCAGTCACCCAGAAAACTATAAAATGCACCAAATATCGACTTTTTAACTATTTCAGGACTTTCTATTTCAGATTTTTGACGGATTCCATTATGACAAATTTAAAATTTCACAATAGAATTCCAAATTCAGCTAACCTCAAAAAATGAATTATAAAATTTTGTTAAAAAATGCACTTTTGAATTTGATGTCAAAATTGAATTTTGAGATAATGATAGCTGTCAACAAGCTGTCAAAATTCCTGAAGAAGTGTTCGTGATCAGAGAACCCAAAAACTTATTATGCTAGAAGTATCGACTTTTTACCTTTTTTTATGAATTTTGACAGCCTATTGAGATAACTGTCATGTAGTCAAATATCAATTAAGACATCACATAAAGCCAAATTTCAATTTTGACATCATATTCACCACCAAATACATAGGAATAGTAGCCTCTCACTCGAGTATAGGTTTTTTTGTGTAGACCTGTGTTATTCCCATGTCTTTTTATTTTTGTTCAAAAGTCCCATTTCTTTGTGTTATTAATTATACCGGATGATTAATAAATGACGGAGCAACAAAAAATTTTTGTGGTCTAAACAATGTAATTTAGCTAAACCTCACGTTTAGCTAACTTTGTTTTAGCAACTTTAGCAAAATTCTAATTGTTGATGATAATCAAGATACCAAAGGGTACCAACGTTTTACTTTTGTTTTTGATTTTTTTTCTATAAATTCTGAATAGTGTTACTTTTTTTATATATAATTTTTAGTTTACTTTAATTTATACTAAATATTATTCCATAGTGGTGAAAATTAACATTGTTTTACAGTGTTAATAATGACGAAGTCTGGGTTCAGACTTATCAACAGCTTTGTGTATTCATATATTTATTTTAATAATTCTAAATTTGAGTATATTCATATCGCCTCTGTGGATATATTTTTTTGGGAAACATTTTATTTTCAATGACATACAATTTTCTCTTGAATCTTCTACTTACAGTTACTCATAGTATAGCGGAATACATTTCTTTTTTTATGTTTTCGTTATTATAGGTTTTGCTTTGTGTACATTGCACCTTAACCGTACTGTAACATGTTAACACAAAATAATTATTCACTCACCACGTATTATTTTCCTTTTTTAATGGATTTGGTTTCTTTTGTTTTGGTGAATTATTTGATAGTTTGTTTCTGAAATAATGTTCATTTAAAAAATATATTTTGATCGACACGAATATTGAAAAATTAATTATTCACATGCATTATTTTGGACGCGGTATTCTATTTGGATTTAACAACATTGGCGCTTAATTAAATTTTAATGGGTATTGAAGTTTATGAAAACTGGTTGAAAATATACTTGGTATATATTTTTAGTTATAAATCGATTATATATGGCAGTAAACTTTTATATTCCTATTAAAGCTTGTTTTGTAACATGCGTAATAAATGCCCTGGAATATTTCGTTTATTTATATTTAATGGAAAAGTTGCAATACGGCTTTTAACTGATATTAATCGAATTTGTGGTGTTTTAAATAATTTTACTATCCAGTAGAAGCGAACAGCGCCGTAGGTTTATATAAACATACGAGTGAATGCAATTTTATGAAATTAGTCTATAAAACGTCGACAAAAACATTTGCGCATTAGTGAAATTAAACAAATTATTGTACATATATGTACATACGAAAATTGCGCAATAGTTGCAAACTGTTCTTCGTCATATATACATATATATGTATGTACTAAAATCATACATACATATACATATGTATGTGATGCGGTCTGTGAAAAGGTACCAGATGTCGGAAAAACTGTTTTCGGGTGGGGATCAGATTTCGATAGAGCATAAATTTCGCTTTACTTAAAAAAAAAAAATAAAGTCTCTAGCGTTAATATAGCTCGAACTGGAAACAGGTAAAGTTTCAATATGTAAAATCGTAATTTTGAGAAAAACACATAGCTATAGGTAAAGTTTTGAAACAGAACTGTACACGAAATAAATCGTTCGTACACTTGAAATATCACGTCGTAGACGACTTATTTCTACTGTACCGGGTGGGCAAATTTCGAGTTTTTATAGGGTCTCGGTAACTGTAAGGGCTATGGAAAAATGAACCCACCTTTCCCGACCTCTTTTTTTCGAGATAAATTCATTGGTGAAAACCAGAATTTGCTATATCTTTTCTTTCGAGTTGAACGAAAATTGTTTTTTTGATTTTCGATTGGTTCAAACTGTTTGTATAATTAGAAGAAATCTTTTACTAAGGCACTTTTTTAGTAGAATAGATTCTTAACAATTTTTTATATCTTTTATTTTCGAGTTATGGCATAAACTTTATTTTTTAAAGGAAACCATAGTATATTTAGTAAAAGAGATTTTTTCTTTAGAATAATGGGAAGGGAAATAAAAACATATTCTAGACAGTAAATTATTAAGCTGAAAGATGTGGAAAAAATACATATATTATATTAAAGAAAAAGCACAAATTGTCAAAGAAACTACTCACATTTAATACTGAAGGAGACAACTACCATTTTAGATAAAAGAAAACCTCGAAGATTAAACCAAGACCAAAAAGATTAAGATAGGACCAAGCTATCCTCATATGGCATTGAAGCGGACGCTTTTTTAAAAAACAAATTTAGACCTTATACAATAAGGAAACAACAAAGCTCCTTCAACCTGAACGCGTTATTACCTACAAAAATTGACCAATTATTTTTTAAAAATATATTTGAAGATAAGTACGAGACGATTTCACGACAAAAATTGTCTGAATCCTTCAGACTAAGGCTTGTGTGGGTGCCCTATATAATAACCGCATTAGCCTACCATATTGATTAAAAACTACCAAATTTAGAATTCACTTGACATCACCCACCCCACGTATAATTGGGGAGAAGAAAGCCAGTAGGCCTCCTCCCATCTCTCAATTTTTTTGGCAACAATTTAAAAGACAAAAAACCATAAAAAACTAGACTTCCTTCAAATACACTAAACAATTTCAAAGCATGTATGTCATCGACACGGACAAATTTGAAAACTTTAGGTAAAAATCCTCTATTTTTTTTATTTTTTTTTTTTAAAATATAACTATTTTACATACATATACAAATTATAATGTTACTTTTAATTTAATATAAATACTAAAAATTTAAAAAATAAGAGATTTTATAAACCAAAATTATAAACATTGTTACAAGTATAAGAAACTTACTCTTCCTGCAAAGAAAAAACAAGTAACCTAACAAATTAATTTTCTTCCACTCACCCCACAAACTATTAAAAAAAATCCTTTTTTAGCTAAAGCAATACATTTAAAAAATATCCACGAAAACTACACAAAAAAAAACTTAAGAAATCTTTCTTAAAGGCCTGGCGCAACAGATTTCTTCTACAACAACCCAACGAATTTCACTCACAAAAGATATAGCAAATTTTTTCACCAATATTTGAGAGGCGGGAAAGGTGTATTTTTCCCTACTAGATTGTTGACTGACATGTCTAGCACCTATATCCGTTAAAATTCGGAATTAGTATTTTTCGATTTGAAACTGCGTTTTGGGCTGTACCGCAAAATTTACTTTTCCGACATCTGGTACCTTTTCACAGACCGAATCACATATTCATAGATATTGGATTGTTCATATCTCCATGAAGGTCCTTTAAAAATGATTTGCCGTTCAACTGGTAACTGATTAAATATTTTTTTTTTGTAAAAAAGTCGATCCCATTTAATTAAAAATTTGGGTTTAAAAGACTTTTACACTACATACTTCGCAATTTGTGATATACAAGGTGAGTTATATTTTTAACAGCGTGTAGAACTATTCAAAACAAAGATATTTTCCAAATAATATTTTTCAACAAACTCGATAATAGAAAAGTTACCTTATTCATTTCCAAAATAAGATTCATCGGGTGGTGCCAAAATTAGTTAAAGAACAGGTAAATTCAAAACACAGTAGGGAAACATACCTTTATTATCGTATCTTAAACAATTTTATTCTTTTATTATTAAATAATTTCGCTGTGTAACCTTTTCTGTAAATTTAAGGTTCTAGTGCTGGATAAATTCTATTTTCGAAATTAATAAAAAGGTAATTTTTCTATTTTCGAGTTATTTGAAAAATGTTATTTTGAAAGTGTTTATGTAGAATAGTTCTAAACCCTGTAAAAAAATATAACTCAACTTATGAATCACCCTATATATTAGGGTGCTTTTTTTTTGGCGACAATTTTTTTTTTCACTCCCGTCTCGAAATTTTGTTGGAAATACCTAAAAAAATTCCCTTAAAATATGAGCCCTTAATATTAATATTAAGTACTCCCCCCTCCACGTGTGAAGATTTCCCATTTAAAATACACGTAAACTAGAGTTTTTTTTTAAATGTCTATAACTCAGCGGCATTTTATGCTATTTCAACGTTTAAAAAAGCAAATTACTCTGGATTAAACGATCTGTAAAAGTGCCCATTGCGACGTAACTGTAACTTACACCGGTGAGACAGTACAGGTCACTGAACTCAATTTTTTTCAGGAATTTTTGGATTTTTCGTTGTTATTTCATAAATGGCTGTAGCTACAGGAAAAATGTAACAAAAAAATGTAAAATGACAAAGTTGTAGCAAATTAAATTTCCTACAAAAAAGCTCCTGTGAACCGAATCTCTATTATTTATATTTCTCCAGATAATGAGCTTTGATTTTTTTTTATAACTTGCGATTTTCATGAATTTGCGACTCAAATCTTTAAATCTATTAATTTTTCATTTTTTTTTTCACATTTTTAAGTTATTATCTATTTTTCCGAGGTTAGGAAGATAATAAAAAGGTAAGCAACCTAAAATATTTAAGCTGTAATTTAAGAAAACGTTAATACGAAGAAAAGTTTTTCTTTGTCCCCTATGAAGAATGGAAGAACCGTCTCCAGCGTTGTGTGGCTTCCCAAATAAGTTATTTTGAAGGAGACAATACTGAACTGTAATTCTATTCGAATAGAAAAATAAAAAAAAACTTTCTCATTACTTAATTTACACACCTCGTATATTTATCACTTACATTTCGAGATATTTGGTTTACAGATAAGCGAGATATGAGGGTAGCTCCACGAAAAGTGAAACACGGTGTTTCACAATTCAGAATTAATAACACATATTTTAATGGTTATTTAAATTGTTCACAACAAAATTTTAAATAGTATAAAATATTTTTGGACTAGCTTACGGAACGCCAAGATTCGACAGGAATTAGTGGATATCCGCAACAAATTTGTTTAAACAGACCATCTGGTCACTCATTTAACATCTTTTTGCGCTGCAAATAAACGCTTTAAACGCTTCAGATGTTTTACTCATCAAACGAAAGTACCCGCAATAAAATTTTACAGACAGGTGGTTTTCACATCGGAGCCGCGTGGGCGCCTCCGGTCTTTCCTCCAGGCGTCCGCCATCGCCATAGCGATCTGAAATAATTTAAAGATAGCGTCAACTCTTGCTCCGCGGTCTCGTATCGACAAACATATTTTTCCACTTAAAGAACATAGCGCGGTTAGAGCTCCACACACACTAACATATCTCAATTTTAATAATTAAATTTCCTGTTTCACTTGTCTGCGCGGCACAATGTAAAAGGCAGCCAGTCGTAGTGGTGAGCACGTAGTTTCGGAATATTAATGTCATTAGCATTATTTGGTTATTGCCTCGATCGCTGTACATCATCGGATTGTTCTATTTAAATTAATGAAATTAATAAATGTTGATCAGAACGACTTTTCTGAACAAGTACTTTGAGAACGAATTATACGTCAAATGCTACTTCACAGGTTGAAAAAAATGAAGATCGATGGTGCTTTATCGAAATAAGCAAAATGTGATTTTCAATGGTAAATTATACACAGATTGTTTCATTTAAAAAATATATAGTATATTTTATTAAACGCACCCTGTATATAGTTGTAGTATTCATAGCAATTTTAAAAAAAATCAGGCGCAGAACTGCATCTTTTACTTGTATCTTTTTTCATATTTACCATATTAAAAGAGTTAATGCCCCAGTCAAAATATAGTGAAAAACCTTGTATGCAAGTACTTGACTAATATAGAAAGTTTAAAGTGCGAGATAATACTGCGATAAAAACCGATTATGATGTGACAAAATGTTTTTTGCGTGCTTTGTTGTGGCATTTTTAGATGTTGTTCCATAATATATTAAACAGACCGTGTGTGTAAAGCCGACATCGGCCAGTTCTGAAAGAGGGCAAAAAGAAGTAAGACGACAGATAAGAAGCAACCGCATACGCATCGAAGGTAGTGAGGGAATAAGACCGGCCCTCTCACCACACTACGCTAGTCGTTAGAACGAGAAGTGTAGAATTTGTCCTTTTTCACAATTGACCGATGTTGGTTTTACACACACGGTATACTCGTATGTACATATATACCGTCTGTGTAAAGCCGACATCGGCCAGTCATGAAAAAAAAGACAAACAACGAAGACCCTCACATCGAAGGTAGTGAGGGAATAAAATCGGCCCTCTCACCACCTGTGCTAATGTTAGAACGAGAAGTGTAGCATTTATCCTTTTTCACAACTGGCCGATGTCGGCTTTACATAAACTGTATACAAATAGTCACTATTTTTTATGCAAAGTTAAAAAAAAGTCGTAGAATACCAACGAGTAGGTTATTTTTTTCTTCACCTACTTTGATCATTGATTTTTTTTTAATAGCTTCGCAGATATCGTATTTGTTATAGTGAGTTTACATATACGGTGCTAGTCACAAGTTCCTTCCCCTCCTCGTATCTTTTGAACGGTTACACTTAGACTAATTAAATTTGGAAAGTGAACAAACATGAATGTAAGCTCATCTATTACTGGTAACACATGACAGAGCCACAGTGACCAATAACTTTAAATGGGATGCTATGGCATGGTGAAACCTCATTTGCAATGTACTTAAAATACCTATTCAGTCTTCCTAATCTTGCTTGAATTTAAGCTAGTTTTGATGGACTAAACAAATAAACAAATTTCAATTGACCGTTCAATTAATACAGAATCAAAAACCAGATCTTATACTAAGTGCTCAAAATTTGCTTCACGTACTTTATGACAGCAAACCATCCTATCGTCCTCGTGTCGTACTCATTCAAATGTGTCAGCGGAAATTCATTAAATTCTTCAACAATTCTGTGTTTTAAAACATCAATACCGTCAGGTTCTGTAGCGTTGTGTAACTTTAGATTTAAGATATCCTCACAGAAAAAAATCTAAAGGTGAGGGGTCCGGTGACCGAGCCGACCATTCTATCGGACCTCGTCGTCTAATCCATCTACTACGATTTTCCTCATCCATACAACATCTTACTGCACCATATTAGTGTGCAGGAGCACCATCTTGTTGGAACGTTATTTCCAAATTACCAAATTCATCTGGATTGTCTTCCAGAATTTGAAGACTGCGGCCTAATTGCGTTTTGTAACGTCTCCAGATACACTTCACCGGTTAAGTTAATATTAAAAAATACGGGTCTGACGAAGTGGTTTCCCAGAATGCCTGCCAAAATATTTACTTTTGCTGGCAATTTTCTATGTTTTTCGCGAAATATGTGAGGAATTGTGTCACTCCAATTGTGCCCTTAAATTTTGGGTGTTAACATTTCAATTGAGGTAGAAAGCATTTTACGTACGAATGTACTCATTTAAAATGTGTTCCCCTGCATGCAAATTGTTTCCACTTTCACCAAGTACTAAGAGAAAAACAACTGCTACTTTGTTAGCTAGAACACATACCATATTACTTATTTAGACACATACACATCTTGTTAAACAATAATTAATTAGACATTTAGACATCTTTTAAACAGTAATTAAACTTGAAATTCAAGAAATACACACCTGTAAAAACGTAGCAAAGTAAACAACGTTGGAGAAAAAAAGTCAACTTTTTGGCAATTATCCAGCTGCGGCATTTTAAATCTGTATTAATTGAACGCTCAATTGAAATTCTAGTGTTTATTAATATATTATCCTATAAAAAGAGTAATGATAGGCGTTTTGAAGAAACGCGTATAAAAACTTCAAGTCAACAATTCCGTTCCATCATATATGCATATTTTAGAAATAGCAAAACAACTAATAAATTAACTGACAAAAAATAACACCATTTTAGTGACTATCCCACAAGCTTCGCGAAGTTCAGTCAACATGTTTACTATGCAAAGTCATTAAAACTGAAACTGGAGTGCTAAAATTTCTATTAGTGAAAATTTTGTGTAAATACTCATTGGGATTTTAACTAGAACTGGCATGGCTACTGACGCTACTAAATTCAAGTATGTGTAAACTCACCTTTACGATATGCATTTCTTACTTCCTTGGATAATATATTAATTAAATAGGTAATACCCCAATGGCACTGATAAAGTAAATCCCGTGCGAAAGTCGTCCGCATTGATATGTATGACGCTGTTTCCTTTTGAGGGAAGTTTCTCACCCCGCCCATAAATTCGTTAGCGACAAAGGGCCAAACTTAGCGGAAATACATTAAAAAGTTATATATCAACGTAATTCCGTTGCCCTAATCTTATTCTGACTCCGAGCAAATTTATGGGGAAAGGAGAAACTTACCGAAATGCATCTGAACACCGAAATCTTAAACCCACGTCCTTTCGGGAACAGGGCGAGATGTGCCTCTTTCTGCCCTCCATCACCTTCTAAAAATAAAACTTGTATACAGATATTGTCTTTGTGCGAAAGATCCTTTTAGTTTTAAAAGCTGGATAATTTATTATATGGAAAATAGGTCTCAAGGTTCCATTTTTTTTTTAAATTGGTATGTTTATCGTCTGACTCACTATTTTTATCACAATTTTGAATTACTTAACCTGTTATTTTTAGAAGGGGGATGATGCAGATTTGTGAATTTTTGTCATAAACACCACACAATTGGGGCAATGTGTTTGCAAAGCAAATACCTTGTATGTTGCAAATAATGAAATTTCTTGGAGCTTTCCAAAGTATGTATATATTGTTTCCAAAGTTAGTTACAACAAAAATATTTGTTCTCGGATATTTAATGAAATATTACAGGGTCACAGGGAAAAACACGTTGTTGTTTGCTAAACTACACCACTGTACATACTCATATTTTCCCGGTGCTACCTGAACCTGATCCGGTGTCTGTTTTCTCACATAGCGTCGCAATTCTCTCTAACCTTAAAAATTACTAAATGTCGAGAAAACGGCCCTTTTCAACTTCTGCAGTAAAGCCAAATGACACATTCATTATTTGTTTTCATGGTCACTGAATCCGAATCGGATGCCCGTTCAGATAGCCTTAAATACTGATCCATAGATAATTTGTTAATTATATACAGCGCACCAACTGCAGCTTTGCCCTTGGTGGCAGTAGACAAAACTTAAAATTCTGTTCATTTATTTTGTAGCTGCAGCCGCGGAAACTTCGAGAAGTGCAGTCGGTTATTGTCTATTTGTAGGTATCTCTTATATCTTTCGAGTATGGTCGTACTACCTCGTACTATGGGCTTTATGTGCAGTTCGCGGGCACAGCTATTTTGGGTGGACTCTAATTATACATTGGGTATATTGTATTGGAGCTTGGTAATTATATCAATTCGAAATACACTGCAAATATCTGTTCACTTTTTTTTTAAATTGTTTCACACGTTTTTTCTATTGTATCTAACTATTTTATCATCAAAAGTTTTATGGAGCAGCTTCCTTTCATTACGTTTGATTTCCTTTTTATATTTTCTCTTTTGAAAGTTTAATAGGAGTTAGTCATATTGCTTATACGTATATGTATATTGCATATACATGTGTATATTATATAAGTACATACATACTGTTTCATGTTATATTTATTTTTGACTATGTACTGTGGGAAGGAAATTGTGGTCCTACATTATTTTAAATATTATGTTAATTATTGGGTTGGCTACTATAGCTTATTACAAGAGTGAGTATGGGTGCTTCTAGAAGAATAGCAAATCTGTATGAAATTATTCGTAGCCGCGTTCTCAGCAAAATAACACCCCGTACGTTATATCATTAAAGACTAGGAATACGGACAACTAGCACTCCTAAGGCAGTTACACATGTAAGTGCAATCATAGCAATCTTGCATGATCCACAATTTGTCTTCGCCACTATACGTACAAGTATGAGGTGTGTAAATTAAGTAATCAGACTTTAAAATTTTTCTATTCGAATAGAATTACAATTCAGTATTGCCTCCTTTAACATAACTTCCTTGGGAAGCCACACAGCGCTGGAGACGGTTGTTCCATTCCTCATAGCAGTGCTGGAACTCGTATACTGGAATATCCTTCAGCTGGTCGGTTACAGCCGTTTGAACGTTTTCTATGGTCCCAAAATGACGTCCCTTGAGGTGCTTTTTCAACCTCGGGAAGAGAAAAAAGTCGCAAGGACTCAAGTGAAGGCAAAAAAGGAGGCTGAGGAGCCACAGGAATGTTTTTACTGGCTAAAAACTCGTTTACTGAAATGGGTGTGTGACAAGGCACATTGTCATGATGGAACATCTAGTTGTTTTTGATATTTGGTCTCACACGCATGACTCTTTCTCGAAGTTTTTCAAGAACCTCTCTGTAAAAGTTTTGATTTACTGTTTGGCCTGGAGCACACACTCTTTGTGGACAATTCCCTGGCTATGAAAAAAGCAAATCAGCATGCATTTGATCTTCGACTTGCTCATTCTTGCTTTTTTGGGCCTTGGAGAGGTTGAAGTGTGCCATTCCATGCTTTGGCGCTTGGTTTCCGGGTGGTACTCGAACACCCAAGTCATAAGACGTGATAACACCCGTAATGACACGTTCCTTAAAATGGGGATCATTTTCAGTCGATTCCAAAAAATCAAGACACATTTATCTCCTGATGTCCTTTTGTTCCTGCGGACGGTCTTTTGGAACCATTTTTGCGCAGATTTGCGAAAAACCTGGGCGTTTGAAAAAACACTGTCGCCGTAGGCGTGTTGAAGTTTTGTAAATGTATCCGTTGCGCTGTTTCCAAGTCTGAAGCAAAACCTGATAGCACACCGTTACTCAAACTTAATGTCAGTCATTTTTAAAACGCACTAGAAGAAAAACGGTTGACGAAAACAGTTACAAAGAACAAACCAATGGCTCTAATAAGTTCAAACTTGTACTAAAGGTGCATTACATGTTAACCTACCGCCCTTCCAAGTCCCGTCTCCGCAGTGTTTTTAGATCGGGCTTTACGTTGCCAGTCTCATTACTCAATTTACAGACCTCGTATGCTTTATTCAAGTGCTAGTTTTTGTGTCGTATTTTTGGAGGCATTTCTTATGTAAAGAGCAGTTGGTGTAAAGGTTGATGAAAAAAAAATATATTCGCATACTAATATGCTTCACAAGACTTGAAAAAATATCCACGCGATGGAAATAACTCTTCATCATCTCTGAATGAATGAAGAAACAAAACTTATATAAAAAGATTCGTAGTGCATGCTTGCTAATGTTGTAGTTACGTGTGTAATAGCCGCCTTTATGTAATGCTTAATCTTACCCGCGTCTTCTCCAAAATAGGATTGCTACATGTATCTCCCTGCCCTCTTACCTTCTAAAAATAAAACGTGTCTATAGATATTGTCTTTGTGCGAAAGATCCTTTTAGTTTTAAAAGCTGAATTATTTATCCTGTTATTTTTAGAAGCGGCAGAGTGCCGATTTAGGACCCACGAAGCTAACACGTAAAACCATGAAAAGCGACGACAGTTAAACCGATATAAATTATCGTCTGGCACGAATGCTAACTGAAATCCACGCGCTGCAGATGTGCCAGACGTTGTCTTAGTTATACATCACCATATTTAGCGAAATTTACGTCTCCGACCACGAGTCGTGAGGTAAACATCTCTGCCACTTTGCTACGCGACACACGTGCAGCCGCGCTTTATGATAAGCCAGATTTGCCAGAACTGCGAAACATGTGTAACAGGTCCAGAATGCCGCGGAAAGTCTTAAATCTGCATACCACAGTCTCCTCGCGTATTTTATTTCCAACGCGACAACTACAACGTGCTTGAGGCATAATATATATACATATGTATGTGATTTTAGTTGGCAGCCTTCGGTAATTGTTTTTGTTGTTGTCGTAACGGGATAAGAATCCTCCGTTACTCCCATGAATTTAAACAATTGAAATAGAACAGTGGACTACCTTTTGTTAGCATCAAGAATACGACTCTATGAAAAATAGTTGTTGTTTTTTTGTTTCCCACTTGATCCCAATGACGTTCAACTGATTTTCAGTAATACTATCACAAGACTCCTAGAAGCGGACAACACTAACTAGAGTGATGCTGGTGATGTTTGCCGTCATTAGACTTGTATCTAGCTGAGACGGCAATAAGAATGATGGTACGCCTCAAAGCTGTTGGCAGACAGACAAACGTGATCAGGGGTGGCCTGTGAAATAACGCCATCTGTAGATTGCCGCTACTATAGGATGCCACTGCCATAATCCCTCCCCAAATTATTTTCGAAAAACCTTAAACAATTATTGTCAAAGTGAGAATGAAACAACCGTAGAAGGGACAATAAAAATGTGACGTATGGTTCAAAGAGGAGTTGAGGATCAGGCTGTGGGATATACTCGACTCCGATATGCATGGGCCATGGATAAACATGCCAACACATCGCTAACCGAGCTGGTAAGAATAACTACTGCCGCTAAAGAGATCACTTGCAGGAAGGTAGCGGGTACAGTGGATACAATATACACTGATCGTATATTGTTGCTAGTTGCTATTGTTGCTAGCGACAGTTGTTGCTAGCCCTACAGAACTAATAAATAACTACTGAAGAACTACTGAGGCAGTACAAGAATGTTATTTAACACTTGCAGATGCGCAGGCAACAAGAACGCTGATAAGTTGGCGAGGAAAGCATCCTGCTGGTGCATTTGGGCCATCCTAGCTCGCTATCCGTGAAATTTAATCCTAGCGACACCCGTGTGAAATTTAATGAATCATAGGATGCAGCAAGCAGCTGCCAACTTGCTAAGGAACTTTTTTGGTACCCTAGAAAAGAAGCGGCAGTGTTATATCTGGCGATGACTAGGAACAATCTTCGTTTTCTAACAGGAATTCTCATTGGCCATTGTCAGCTAAGAAAACACCTCCACATCCTGAAGCTAAATGTAACATCCCTTTGTAGAGGCTGTCAGCAAGAAGAGACCATGCGACATGTACTATGCGACTGCTCCTCCATCTCATTATCGAGGGAATCCATACTGGGTGAACGTTGACCATCCCTGGCCAACATAAGGGATATCCCCCTAAGCAACGTTGTCACCATTTTTAAAACATTAGGATAGCTGACGGCTTAGGTAGGTTCAACTACCAAGAGAGGAAGCACAAGGAACCCAAAGAGGCCTAAGTGCAGCGGTCTTCTGAAGGCCTCTAAACCGCTTTTCACAATTTCCATATATCTCGTTCAGAACCACATTTGATGAACCGTTTGTTTGATTTTTTTTTAATTGATGATTTGATTTGATGAACCGATTGAACCGTTTTTTTATGGCTGGTATAATTGGTATAATTATCAGCACTGTTATTCTATTTCATATTCCAAGTCTTAACTACTCATTTTTTGTACTCACCATCATTAGTTTTTCTCATTTTGAACGCCTAATCCCTGAGAATTTGACTTGACAAGCTTAAGACGTATTTGCTTCTAAAGGTCGAATTTCATTTGCACAAAACTCCATAATTTTTTTCCAAATCTAGTTTTGGGTTCGCGTCTTGTTGTTATCTTATTTTTGCGGCTTATTTCCTTGGATAACTTCATCAATACATTCAAACTTACTTTGGAAAATGTATTTCTTTCCATTTTTAGTAATTACAGAAAAACTTTTTTCAATTCAAAAATGTTACTACCTACTGTTAGTTTTCGCGAAATTGAGAATTAATTAGCAGCTGAAGCACAAATCGAATAAACGATTATAATGAGCTCTCTTTGGTCAATTGCACCCTCAACCTCACTGTATATCCTTAATATGTCATTATTGCTTTGGTTCTCGAATTTTTTTATATGTTAAAAGTGTTCCAAATATGAAGGACATAATCTAGGTATTTTATCGGCCATTATGACGTTAGTTTTGACAACTATTGTAATTGGAATTTGTATAATCTATTATAAGTCTTATTGAGTTTGCCGCATTATTTATTTGTGTATGAAACATGTAGGTATGTAAGTGTTTCATCAACCTTGAGTTTAGAAGTACGGAAACTGCTCCAGAACTCTTACATAACAAGGATACACCTTACAAAAATATCTCCTGTATAACGCATAGGTGCGTTTGTCGACGCCATAGGTTAAACGTTAAAAGGATAACTATCCGAACCGTATCCTGTAATAAAAGCTTCGCAGCCCATCCGACCGACTTAGTCACACTCGTCCGGCGTTTTTTTTCTCATCTTCATCTCCGGAGCTTCGCTTTGAAGTCGCCCAAATGTTCGCCGTGATATTTTTTACGCGCCGCTGTCTCGCCGCCCGGGCAGCGGACGCCCATCCTGGGAGTTTTTGCGAGACGGGGATTGTTTAGTTAGCATACGCGCAAATTAAACTGGGAGTGCACCGCCTCCGGGCGTGCAGAGAAGGGACCGAGATTGTGTACAATGCAGTCGGTGGCGTCTGGCGGCGTTTATGGCGGTAACAAGTGGGATTGGTGGTTAACGCGAAAATTTAATCAGGCCCTGTTAATTTGCTCCCTGAAATAACAGAAATTTCGTATAGTAAAAACAACGAGTATTATTGGATGTAAAAGGCTGGCCTGTAGATTCACAGATCTGCAAGGCACCGATGTTTAAAAGGTGCCTGTATTTTTGTTTTGTAATTAATGTTTTACGTAGATTCAGAATTTATTCATTATATCAGGATTTTGAGATATTTGTGGTCAAATGGCCAATAAATGTATTCTTTGAAATCATTATTGGGAACAAGTTCCGCCATATTGAATCTGCCATCTTGAATTTTGAAAATTTTACACCGAATTATGATCAGCGATACCAAAAACCAGCGCAGAACTATAATAATGTTACATTCGCAAATTCATTCAACAACTAACATGTACATATATATGTAGGTATTCAAATTTCAGTAAAAAAGAACATAGACGGGCATCAATAACTCATTGTGAAGGGAAAAGGTGGTACTAGACAATGCAGTTAGCAGAAAAGAGCCAAAAACATGTTATTTCCTATAAAGGACATGTAGCCAAGAAAACAGAGCCATTTTTTAGTCATTTAACCTCATATAACTCAAAATCGTGACGCGATGGATAAATTCTGAGACGGTCAAATTCATATTCTTCGCAAAAAATACATAGGAAGTGTCTTCAAGTTGTCAAACAGCTTTTACGACCTCAACCCCGACCCCCCCCCCAATTTAAATTCTGTGATCGTTAAAGAGGAATATAACGAGCCATCCAAAAAAAAAAAAGTTATCAAATCTGGCTATGAACGAGAGAGATGGAAATAGCGGTTATGTTGAAGCTAGAACCGAAACTTTGTTGTTGTCACACCTTTAATAAGTGGCTGTCACATAGTGGGACAATTAAATATGGTTATGAATTTGAGATTAGGAAATTATCAGCAAACGTATCTATTTATTCATACAAGAGCACCTTTCTTGTCCTGAAGGATTCAAAGCAATCATTGGCGTATAAGATAGGGTTGGCAACGTGTAGGTCTAGCCTCCTTTCTCTACGCCACTGTGCACAATATAGGCATCGCGCTAGTTTGTAAATAAATACTCTACAATAATAGTCCACCACATAAATTTTGATTTTTTTTTACAAAACTTTTTTACTGTACCTCGTATTTCAGTAATAACGCACATTCAGAAGTACGTTGAGAATAAACTTGTTTCATCAAATGAATCATACCATATGTTACGGACATTTTCGAAACACCTGGTATGAAATTATTGCATCCCTAGGACTAATTAAGTGTCTTTTTATGTCATTATTAAACAAAACGTGGTATGAAATAGTGATGCTATTATTGTATACTAATAATAAAGCTTAGTTTGGCATCAGTAACGTTGCATTATCATTATAACGAGCCATCCAAAAAAAGTCATCAAATTTGGCTATGAACGTATAGAGAAAAAAATTCTAAGAAAGATAGCGTTTTTTGCGACTCGAGTTTTAATTTCGAACATACCCAAAAAAATTCGCAAAGTAAAAAAAAACGGTTTTTTGCAAATAAAAAAAAGCTTCAAGTCCTACACAAGAAAGTTAAATTAGAAAGTTGTAGGTCTTAGAAATGCGCGTCGAATGAGATATGAACGAAAAATATCGGTTCATAAACATTTGAGAAAAATTTAAAAAAACGTCAAAAATTGCGTTTTCGTATTTTTGCTATATAAATTCCAATTTTGTTTGAACATACATCTTGTTAACTACAAATATAGCCCAAGACAAGCGGAAAATGACCCTTTTTTTCAAAAATACAAAAAAGCTTTATTTTTTCGAGTTATAACGATTTAAAAAAAAATGCGTTTTCAAAAATCAGCTTTTACAGAGGCAAAAATGATCGTACAGAAACGATCGTGGGCTCATTTTATTCGCGAAGACTTGTACTTTCAAGCTATTAAAAAACCAAATCGCTTTTATTTAATTTTTGCATAAAAAATGCGTTGTAAAATTGTATCATTTTTTCGAACCGGTTTTTTTTCGAATAACTTTTTTTAATTTTGCTTTTACATTTTTGGCCGTTGCATATTTAAAAACTGGCATTCAAAACACGTATTTAAAAAAAACACATGAAGGTCCTACGACCTCAGGGAGCCGAGATAATTTTTTTTTAATTCCTGACAGCGTTGTATACGTCCGATTGACTTCATTTTTACACGAATTAAATCTCAGACTTATACTTTCTTAAAAAAAATATTTGAAATCATTTCGCATAACTTAAGTTGACATAATTGTTTGCGAAAGAACAGCGTTGGGTGCGGCACGCGCTAGCCAACACACGGCGACAGAGTGGACGGACACTCCGCTTGGGCGCATCGAAAACTAAACACGATTTCAAATCGATCGCGCTCGCAAAATTATCTTTTCCTGCGCTTAAAAAAAATTATCTCGGCTCCCTGAGGTCGTAGGACCTTAATTTTTTTTTAAATGCGTGTTTTGAATGCCAGTTTTCAAATATGTAACGGCCAAAAATGTTCGTTATCGTTATAACTCGAAAAAATAAGACTTTTTTTTATTTTTGAAAAAAAGGATAATTTTCCGCTTGTCTTGGGCTATATTTGTAGTTAACAAGAAGTCTGTTCACACAAAATTGGAATTTATACAGCAAAAATACGAAAACGCGAATTTTGACGTTTTTTTAAAAATTTTCTCAAATGTTTATGAACCGATTATTTTCATTCACATCTCATTCGACGCGCATTTTTAAGACTTACAACTTTCTAATTTAAGTGTCTTGTGTAGGACTTGACACTTTTTTTTATTTGAAAAAAAAAAACGTTTTTTTGACTTTTTGCGAATTTTTTTGGGTATGTTCGCCATTAAAACTCGAGTCGCAAAAAACGCTATCTTTCTTAGAATTTCCTTCTCTATACGACCATATTTTTTATTTGCTGATAACAATTAGTGATCGGTTTTCTCGCCGTTGATTGCGCTAATAGCGGTTATGTTGAAGCTCGAAGCGAAGTTACAATACTTGTAGTATCGACGTTTCAGGCCTACATCTTTTAGTTTAATAATGACATCAAAAGACTCACTTAATTAGTCCTAAGGATGCAAATAAAAGTTTGTGAAACATTGACTGATATACTAGGTGTTTCAGAAGGAATAATCGTAACAGATAGAAAGATTCGTTGGATGAGGATTCAAATGAAAGTCTGCGTTATTTTGTTAATTTGTTATAGTAATCCCACAATTTGCAAAGAAATTTAAACCAAACTGTATCGATTCAATTGACTTTTCGGACAATAACCGACTGATCTAACTCTCTTTTTATGGCGCGTCGGAGTGCATTTAGTTATACAGTGGGAGCGCAAATTAGAGTGCGAGTCAGACACCCCAGGCCGTATATCTTTTTTGCCGTATTATCCATCTGCGGTTCACGCCCCCTTTGAGTTATCAGGCGCTGTCCGCTGATCGCACATGTGTCCATTATTAGACGGCTTTAGTTTCAGCAAAGCTGCTGTCCAGCTACCAGCTACTCCAGCAAAGCGTGTCAGGCTGCATCTAGGAGTAGGAGAAACGAGTAAATAATTGAACAATTTTAGTCCAATACCTACTTCATATCCTCCAGAGAAGTATACAAAAAATAAGTTTTTATTGAAGATGTTTTCTTAAATTTAATTTCATTTATCATTTGAATGCGGAGGTACAATCTTAGGCTACTAAAATAAATATTTTCTTTTATCTTGTCTATTGGTATGCATAAGGTTTTTGGCTACTCCAGTTTTTCAGTTGTACAGATAATTCTGTAAAGATAAGTCCTGTACAGATAATTGTTATAGTCCTTCTAAACTCAATGTGAAGAGATATATTTTTAATTCCTTTGATGGCTAACGCCGCCCAATGGCGTGCGTATATCTTTTATAAATTCGAAAATCGTGAAATAATGTTTTTCATTCAAATCAATATAGGAGATTAAAATTAGCCTGCATACAAAACTCATAATATTTGTAATATAATTTTCTGTAAATAATGCTCATTTAGCCAGACAATCTGAAAAAATTGTCTGTTTTAATAAACCTAGCTGAAATAAAACACAAACACGTCACTGGGGGAAATAAAATAGAATTACTAATGTCGTAAATCATTTTAACGACACAGTGGACCGCATAAATAGCTAACTAACGTTTTCGATGCAATGCAAAATGTTGCCGGCTCCTCAAAATTTTCTTAAGTATAGTAATATACATAAAGTTGTTTTAAATTATAATTATTTTTTGCAGCAATTTTAAACGCCTTATTTTAATGCTAACTAATAAATGTATGTCTATGTAATTTTTTTAAATATTTCCAGAAGAACGTCACGAACTAACAGTTTACTGAAGTATGAAGTAACATTTGTATAGTGAGCTTAGCAATTTTAGAAAATATATCTGACAACATTGCTTTTTTTTATGTCTTCACATTCACATTAGAAATAGTATACTTAATATACTATACGATAGTATATAGTATACGATAGTATATATACGATAGTATATAGCTATACGATAGTGAAAATAGTGAGGAATTTCTCCCCCATATCCCAATTGCAACAGTAATTTCTATTTCCCTGGCAGCATTCCTTGGCAGCCTTTTCAGAAGGGAATCGATCTAGGTTCTAACTCTTTTCTTAAAGCTTGTGACAGTTTTCCAATGTCGGAAATAGTCGTCCAACTCAGTTTTGTAGCCAATGGAGCTGAAGAGTTAAATAATCATACACAATTGGTCCAATATTTCTGTCGGTTGGAAATATAATTGTTTTTTTCACGTTAATATCCCAATTGTTTCCAAGATATAGCTCACAATGTGGAGTTACACGTTACACGTGTGGAAATACACGTCTCTAAGTATTGCTGCACTAATTCCGTGGTGCTCCCACTTCTGATTTCAGAGCAATTATAGGTTTAGAGGGCCAAAAACGGATATAATGTTCCAAATTAATCTTCCTTTCCTCACTAAAGATAACTGTTTTCCACTCTTCTCACGATGAGTGCGAGCAAATTCCAATCGGGCTTACTTATGATGATCCAGCAAAATGGATATTTTGCGCAGCTTTTTAGTTTCAAAAGTGGACATTTCCATTTGTAACCTCGTCGATTATTGTCGTAATTTTCGATACCTTTTAGGTAAGCATGAACTACCCACGTGCTTCATCGTATTTTTCTAGCAATTTATGCTCTTGTCGAATTGCTTGCATTTTTTCTCTTTCTTTCAACCAGGTTGGGAATCTTTGTTGTGAAACTTGACAACTGGTGTTAAACTAGTGTTAAAGTAATTTTCATTTATTGTATGACCCCCAGTTAACTGAAGATAATTAAAAAATATATATAGTAAATAAGTGTCACTATGAAAATGGCAATCTAACTTTTAGTGCCTAGAAATCAGTAATTTAAAATTTTGAGGCAAAAATGAGCGTACAGAATGGCTAATGCAAAACAATGCTTTGATATATGCACAAAAATGTGGAAGTCCTGTAAGCTCTCAGTAAGTATTTCGTCCTTAACCTACATTTTTAACAAATCGAGGGGTTAATGGAAATTTTCAATCTCTTTTCTGCATCACACACAGACAGTAACGAGGAAATGAAAACAATAGACGAGCAACTACTACAAGCAAATGATCTAGGTTGAAAAAATCGCGAATTTAAAAACTGGGGGGGGGGGGGGCGGCTCCGATCAGGTATTTTCGGGGACCCTAAAATGTAAAGACTGTTTTACACATACCAATTTATTGGACAATAAATTGCAGAATTTATTTTTGAATTAGTTGTCATCATTTGTTAGTAGTTATTTTAGGTATTTTTTAAAATGGTTTACACTTTGCAATTTGTAACAATTTATTGGCCAATTTCAACACTGCCAACTCTCAATGACTAAAACCCAAGAGAAATCACCTACATATCTCGTAAAGAGTTTGGTACAATGAAATAAATGTAAAAAGTTTCTGAATATCCCTAAAATTGGCCAAGAAATTTGAGCTGTTCGAGTTGAGAAAGTTCTAATTCTACAATTTATTGTTGACAATAAATTGGTTAAAATGTTTGTTTTGCACGTGTTCAAATAGATTGAAAGTCAATTTGTACAATTTATTGTGAGAAAAGTTGGTGTGTAAAACAGTCATAATGTTGTCACCAGCCACCAGGCACCATTGGTTACTTACTAACTAATTAGTAATTATACAACCAACCAACCAACCAACTCATATTTATAAAGAATCGAATTGGCAACACCGCACAGCCTTGCTGGGATTAACGCCGTATGCCTACTGCGTTATTGCGATGCAGCGAGGGCTACATGCGATTGGCGTTCCCCGCAGCACGCACTGTCAATATCAAGAACGCCCTGGCTGCAGCCCGACTCCGATCCAAGGACCGATCTGAATTATTCATGCAATGTTTACAATACCTCGCGGAGAGATAGGCAGGTATTCCGCGAAAGCACTTTTCACCGACAATCGGCTTTGTCTTATGTAAAGAGAGTTCCGAACCTAAGAACTTCCGACTATATGCGAACGGATCCGTATACCCGTGAAAAGCGGCAGCAAACATTCCCTTTTTCTCTTTCGGCATTCGATTATGGCGTCCTTTGTAGTGGGAATTTGATATCCCGCGATAGGTTTTGAGGAAATACTTCGTCTGGGTGTATTGACAAAAAGTGAACGAATAAAGATGAGACTGGAAATAGTTTCTCTGTCGTCGTATATTACAAAAATTTCCAACTATAATCCCTTCAAAATATAGGACATTTTAGACTTGGAGCTAGTAGCGTTGTGGATATTGAAATGTGAACAGTAAAATTCCCAGAAGACTGGAATGTCTTATATCCAATATGACACTCAATGGCTACTAGGGTTTCTGAATTCCTGTTTTTTTTTCTCTCTCGAGACCCGGGAACTGAACAATATCATCGGACTGAACTTTTTATTGATTTTTTTTTAGTCAGATGTTAGTTCTTAAGTAAGAAGTTTTCGAAGAAGAAACTCCGATCTTCAAGCTTTTTAGGGCGTCTGTATGCTCTTCTTTGAGATATCACAACAGTGTTCTTGGGCTTCCATTGTGACATTAAAAGGAATTTAAAAAATAAATTAGACAAAGACGTTATCCTCATGTTGACCTGTACTACATCATTTAACAAATTATGGTTTACAACTATAAAATTTCCATGACAGCCAAAATGGCCGCAATGCTACCCGAATATCAGAAGAATGATACCTTCATTGATACATAGAGAGGAAGTAGTCAATCATAATCTATTGAATGTCTATTGTGATGGTTGTAAATATGATGGCTAAACCTGGAACAATGCACAAAAATTGTTGAACTATAAATTATTTCTGCATTTAAAAATCGTCGACGAAACAAACAAGTATTAATGATTCCACTAAATAGATGTTCTGCTAGATCCTGAATGGTTGGATGAGAAGACAGATGGATGATAGTAGATAAATTAATAAAAATAAAGAAATAATTCATCTCTCTATAAAAAACATGTCTATAAATCTGTCTTTAGGCTTTTTCGTTTTCTATAATCGCAGCAAGACTTGAAATAGTATAGTGCAAAAACATCACAAGAGTTTGTTGATCAGTTTTCAGAGCAGCTGTTTTTTGCTCTTTGACTTGTATATGTAGCTGAAGATGTTACTGATTAGTGATTTAAAACACATATTCAGGGAATTTATGTATGTATATAGCCCGCTGTCATGCTTTCAGATCTTCCACCTTCCATACCTTAGAAATGAAATTCCTTCTCCACCTTCATTCATTAATAAAATCATTGAACTGTGATGTAAATAGTGTCATCAAAGGATGTTGAGTTGATACGAATATAGGGTAGTGTGCTGTTTATTATACATATATAGTTATTTGAGAAATATGTGGACTTTCCACATCTGTGGAATAAACATGATAAGTTATTTACAATAGCAAATATTTATCTGTTTTTTTTCTCAAATCTATAAGAATGTCGAAACACAAAGACTTGAAGTCTTTGTGTTTCGATATTTCGGGTATTTTTGCAAAAAATAATATGTTTTACTTACAGTTTAACAAATTTATTAGAGCAGTATGATTCTCCAAATCCTCAATTAATAAATTACTCTCGAAAATTTGTAAATAATAATAGTAATCTGAAATTCATCATTACCATAAAATATCCTTTATCAGGGTTTTCTACCTTTGAATAATAATAAGTCTTCAATCAATAAGTATTCAATCAACAAATAAAAATACATTTTAGTACCAAATAACAATTGCAGCAACAAATTCAGCAACTTTATTTAACCAATGATACTAGCAGCTGAGATCAAAGTAAATTTTGAACTATCAATGTCTATTTTAACATACGTATAATTAATTTCACGCCTAGGTGGTACCTAACAGCTGAAATTTTATGAACTTAGAATTTTATGAACTCGCTGGAATATGTGAAAATTGATCATGTTCAATTGATTTGAAACATCCTAATACAGTAATACAACTTTTGTAGAGACAAAAATCATAACCTGAAATTTATTTAATTTTCAAAATAGAGCATAAGAAACTATAAAATAAATTTGTTCGTTTTACTCTTTTAGTTATCTCAATCTCGTAGTGTATTTGCGAGCGAGCAGATCACAAATAAAAGAAAGGCCTGTATTCCGTTTTTGCTACAAAACGAGCACAAAGGCAACGGACAACGTGAACACAGCGGGCCCGATGGCCTAGGCAATTCACGAAGTAAAGCAAACCCTATCAAACGTGATCCGGTTCAGTAATCCATGCGAACACAAATAACGGGCAAATGATTAGCTGTAAATGCACGGCACTAAATTTTCATTTTGCGTCTGTTCCGTTGTACGACACTGACGGGCACAAAATTAATGTATAAATCTTTTTGGATTTACTCGTTATTATTGCGTTAAAAATTAATAACGTTTGTTAAAATATCCTTTAATAAGACTATCGTGAAATGTGGCAACATTTCTTAATGTATTGCATGTATGCAAATGTTAAAGTATATCGTCCATTATATAAATTAACACTCGTCGGTATCTGAGATTAGATCTACGAGGTGTGGCTATTAAATAACCGAACTGCTGTCATAACACTTGTTATTCGTTACCAATTACAGCAGCAACTTTTTCATCTTCAATGTACTCCCCTTGGCAATCCCTACACCGCTCCATACGATTGTTCCATTGTTGAAAGCAGTGCTGGAAGTCTGCTTCTGTCAGCTGGTTCAGAACCTCCGTCGCTTTTGCTTTAACCGCTTCCACACTTTCGAATATTGTCACCGCAAGTAATCACCGTGTCTAACAAGCCTGGATCAGTGTCAAAGTTTTTAGAATGTCAGCGCATATGTTCATTCTTGATTCCTTTTGCTAGGGAGTGAGGAGTATTGGCACCATGTTTGCGCAAACTTTGAACGATTAATGCAAAATCTGACGAACACATTTTTTGTCGATTGCTGTTATTTCAGCAAGCCCTTGGATGCTGAGACGACGATCCTTTCGGATTCATTTACCAATTTTTTCAATGTTTTCGTCCGTTTTTGACGTTGGGGGCCGTCCGGGATGTGACTCGTCTTCGGTCGTTTCACGTTCCTCTTTAAACCGTTTAAACCACTTGAAAACTTATGTTCAGGATAAATATTCATTCTCGTACACTTCTTTTAACATTGCATAATAAGGAACTTGAGATTAACCCGTTGCTCCATCTGAACACTTAACATTTTTTCGACGCGTCACTGGTGCATAGACTAATTCAAACGACTGCTACAGTTAAATTGAGCGACCCACCGACTTATCCAGAGAGCTCAGGGTGGGAAAAGTATCACCAGACACAGTTCTGTTCAAACTTGTCGCGACACGCTCGCAGCGCGCTGGTAGCAGCTTCAGTTCGGTTATTTAATAGCCATACCTCGTTGACTAATCCATCTTGAATAAGACAGTACTTTCTGTAAAATGTGTACCGTTAGAGAAATTGTGTATCCGAACCATATATTTAAATTAATAATTACAATAATTCACTTCAAAAAAATGGTCATTAAATCATTTTTGGGTTATCTGATTACAAGGGCACAAAAAAAAAATAATGTAATCTGTGCTGACCTAATTTGACCTTCTAAACACGAATCTGATGTAAAAAATAATAGTCGATTCTCATATATCCAAAAAAAAAAAAAAAAAAAAAAAAACAGAAAAACTGGCCAACATCACGTTTTTCCAATGTTATGGACTATGGAAACCAAGCGGACTTTGGATATCTTGTTAGTTAGTTAGTATTTAGTGAGTTCATTTGGTCTGTTGTACCTAATACTTTCTTTCGCTTGGCTATCTTTTCCATACTTCATTTCGTTTTAAAATTGGAAAAATTTGGTTTTTACCATTTTTTCTTTTTTTTTTTTATCGGAATTAATGAGCATTAACCCCTATTTTTTGCACAGCACATACTATTTTATTTTGCCTCTGTTATCACAATTTTATTCCTCAGTGTATCTAAACCATTAACAAAATCTAGAAGTCAAATAATTTTAAAAGATTGTTTCTTCAGAATAAATCTTAGCGCTAGAACCACATGCAAAAGTATAGCATAACATATCCATATTATAAATTGGAATAAAAAAATGTAAAACTCAATTACATTCATTTTGATACCATTGCAAACCACTGTTACAACTTCCCTGAATGGAGGGCAGGGAAGAAGGTGAAGTCCAGCTAAACCAAAATAATTATTTATGATTTTTTGAGAGTCGTTAACTACATTCTAGGAGAATTAGTATCTATTTATATACGTACATATCTTTAAAAATATGACTAATATTTATTTTTGTCAGAAATTACTTTTCACTTGGCGCCAGTAGCTGACGTTTTGTAGACGTCTCAAAGGAAATGAAGTGACAAAGGCAGGTTTAAATTGAATTTGAATTAATAGAGGCCCACGTATGCACATAAATATAAATCTGCGTTGTTTTCTACTGTCATATTTTTTCATAAGGACAGGTACTAAGAGGGCTGTGAGAAAAAATAAAAGTTATCTTAATTTTATATAAAACAAAATGTTTAAATGTAGTAATAACTGAATATATTTATTCACTTTCATGGTTTTACTAATGCTTTCTAGTAACATAGAAATCATTTGGCGAACATGTTGAGAGAACATATACACTATGTACGTTGTGGAAAATGAAATAAGCACGTTCGAGGCAAATTGGCACTGGAGAAAAAACTTGTCATATCAGTCCCTTTGCTTCTCTCCATATTCGCCTAAGATATACAAAATGTTGTACTGGAATTTTTATGAACCGGCTGCAGAGGCCTAAAATACCTAAATGACATAATTTTATAAGGGTATATAATACGCCTACTTTGCCTTTATTCTTTCGTAAGAAAATCTACCTTCTTTTTTACGATACATGTTCAGTAAAATTTTAAGAAAAAAGGTCTTCCTCTTTTGTATTCAACGTAAAACTGTTACTTCCACATAAGGTCTGTAATAACTTTCATTTTAGTTTACCAACATACATATGTATATGTCATTAACATGTAATATACATATCAGTTCTATGCACTACATTTTAATTGGAAAATTCGTTCTTTTGTTATTCTAACATTCTTAGCCAAATTTAAAATAATTTTATAATAACTTACTCACATGAAATTAATGCAGAATATCTTATGTACTTTCCGTTTCAGTCATTATTAACAGCAAATTTTATCAATGTATTTCGTAAAATCAAATATCAATGTAATTCGTAAAATGAAATAAAATAGGCGGTACATACAGGATGTCCCAAAATTTTCTTTGTTTTTTGAATTCTGGTCTCATGACATCAGCTTTGTAATTTTAAATGGTACACCCTGTATATTATTATGTATTTTAAAAGCTCACTGGAAAATAAATTCAACGTTTTCAAAGTAACAATTTGTTGTGTTTAAAAAAACAATAAAAATGAAAATATTAATTAGTAAAGATGAAAATATTAATTAATTTTATTTTTATGTGTTAGCACATTCTATATTTATGTATGACGATGTGGTATTTGTAAAATTGTTTAAACAGTTAGCTCTTAAACGCCCATCTACATACATAATAATATATTGGATGTTTAAAATATACAACATTCCATCACACAAAAGGCCGATCTTGTCCTGCTTGTCTTAAGACATCTACAAGAAACTTCCCCCATTAAAATTTATAACCTAACTGATATCGAATAAATTTATGTAAATACAACATAATTATTGTAGCTGTTGATTTCAAGCCTGCCAATATATTCAATTAATCCGTCAATACCCATGAATTATGCAAATTTGTAATTATTACAATTTAAATTTGTACGTAATACCCATGTCATAGTAATAAAAAATGATATAATAATAATGCGCTTAAAGTATATAGTGGATAGCATGGAAAGTAGCAATTTGCCATAATGGTCTAATATTGAGTTATCGTAAATGCAGATGGTTTAGGAAGGTACATAAAATATATTGCCTCAAATGCAATAAACGTCTATTCAAGGAACGAGGAAACTGCAGGGTTCAAATGTAGTTACACGGACTCCGGTATATATTTACTATTCAGTATCTAAAGAACAGTTAATATAGGGATTGCCAAGTATTGTAGGTACATAAAATTGTCTTTAAAAACCTATAATTTTATTAATCATAATGCTGCCTTAATATTATTTAAAGAATTTTACGAAAGTTTCCAGTATGTTTGTATCCGAATATTATAGTTTACACAGTCAGCCATACTAGTTTTTTGTTTTTAGTTGTGGTTTTAGTTAGTTAGTTAAATAAGTCGGAAAAATTACATTATCCATAATCCATATGGAAAAATGTCTGTGGAAATAACATGTTAGTGATTTCGGTCTTTAATCTTTAATCCTTAACTGGTTTGGTATCGTCAGACAGGTTACGCCATAAAACTAATTATTTCTAATTGGTTAATGAAACCATCTACGTACCACCCCTTCAACCTAATCCTTCTCCTAATCTAAAAAGCATACCTGTAAAAAAAACACTAAACTAATTTGAAATGGATGTGCAGATAAACGATAAAGTTCTTGCTGAATTTTTATTTATTTTTTTGAACATCGAATTGAGACACTTTTTTGTTGCTATTTCGTGACCTTTATCGATGATACATGTATCAGTTTCAAATATTTTATCGTGTGAGTGATGAAATGCGTTCAGGGTGTCTCTAAAAGGTCCATACAAAATCCCACCACATATTCCTCGGCTATCGGCTAAGTCTATTTAAGGCAACTTACTTATATACCATGTTGCTCCGCTTGGCCGCTACGAGGCGCCAAAGTTCAACTTCTGAGATGGTTTTTTGCTAATAACTTCAAGACCATTGGGGCGATTTAGCTGAAATTTTGTACAATAACATAGTTTTTAGTTACGCATTTTTAGTTACGAGTATTAGCAATGATCCTCAAATCACCACCGAAATTAATTCATTGGCGTATTTATTTAAGATTCCGTGTTTTAAACCCTCCTCAAGTTTCTACGCTAATGAAATTAAAGACTTGTTGACATGAGATTTCGATTAATTGACTAACTTGCTACAAAAAAGGTACTCTCGATAGAAGTCGATAACTCTGATGGTTTAGGAGAAATTCGCATTTCAAAAATAAATCACACATGACTATCGCCCGACATTGTATTCACAGAGATGTCAATTGAAGGGATCTTTTTCGTGTAAAATCAAATTTCATGGGGACAGATTAATTAAAGATTTATTTTTACAGCAATAATTGTTCAAAATGTTCACCATTCACACGCATACAAACAGCTACACGACGTAGGAAATTGAAAATGACTCTTCGCATAATTTCTTCGTCATTCTTTAAATCATTAACTGTAACCTGAATGCGCTGCCAGAGCTCTTCTTCATGATTTACAGGTGTTTTGTAAACAATTGTCTTCAGATGACCCCAAAAAAAGTAATCCAACGGATTCAAGTCTGGAGACCGTGGGGGCCAAGCTACTGGAGCATAATTTCCTCTACCTATCCATTTGTTTTGGATACTGCTGATTGAGGTAGTTTCGGACTCCAATTTGAAAATGTGGAGGGGCCCCATCGTGCATAAACCACATATCCCTCAGCAGTTGTAAAGGCATATCCTCCAGCAGATCGGGAACCGTATTTTGAAGGTGTTGCAAATAAATGTCACCTGTTAATCGTTGTGGAAGAATAACAGGACCAACTATGAAATTGCCGATAATTCCAGCCCAGACATTGATCCTAAACTCATGTTGAAAATGTCTAACTTTGATAGCATGTGGATTTTCATCTGCATAAACGTGTTCATTATGGAAGTTAGTGATACCCCTCCTTGTAAAACACGCTTCGTCGGTGAACAAAATCATGTTGGCAAAGGTTTCATTCAACTGCCGTTGCGTATTCACTGCCCGACAAAAAGTCATACGCGATCCGGGATCCTGAATTAAAAGATCTTGAACTGGCGTCTTATGATATGGGTGAAGTAACTGTTCCTTGAGCGTCCTGTGAACAACATCTTTGGAAATTTCCATTTCCGCAACTATTCGTCTTGTGCTCAGTTCTGGATCTGCTTCAACGCGAGCCAAAATTTTTCCTCAACGTCAGCAGTCCTTACAAAACGGTTTCTTCCATAATCAGCAGTTCTAGCAGCAAATCGACCAGTCTCACGAAGACCTCTTACGACTGCCGTAAATGTCGTGTGGTTTGGCATACGACGATTTGGAAACCGTTCCCCATACACCCTGACACTTAAACGCGCATTGCCTTCACAAAACCCATAAACTAATATCATATCGGTATACTCTTCATTACTGAATTGTGCAGCCATAATTAATTAAAGAAAAACACAGCAGAAAAAATTTGACACTTGGCAAAACAAATAATTGAAAACTGACAATTCATTTTCAACGCTGTCTTAACTAGATCAATTCATTGATTTTGCGTAATTTTTTGAAATGCGAATTTCTCCTAAACCATGAGAGTTATCGACTTCTATCACGAGTACCTTTTTTGTAGCAAGTTAGTCAATTAATCGAAATTTCATGTCAACATGTCTTTAATTTCATTAGCGTAGAAACTTGGGAGGGTCTAAAACACGGAATCTTAAATAAATACGCCAATGGATTAATTTCGGTGGTGAACATCTCTGTGAAGACAATGTCGGGCGATAGTCATGTGTGATTTATTTTTGAAATGCGAATTTCTCCTAAACCATGAGAGTTATCGACTTCTATCGAGAGTACCTTTTTTTGTAGCAAGTTAGTCAATTAATCGAAATTTCATGTCAACAAGTCTTTAATTTCATTAGCGTAGTAACTTGGGAGGGTTTAAAACACGGAATCTTAAATAAATACGCCAATGAATTAATTTCGGTGGTGATTTGAGGATCATTGCTAATACTCGTAACTAAAAATGCGTAACTAAAAACTATGTTATTGTACAAAATTTCAGCTAAATCGCCCCAATGGTCTTGAAGTTATTAGCAAAAAAACATCTCAGAAGTTGAACTTTGACGCCTCGTAGCGGCCAAGCGGAGCAACATGGTATATAGGTAAGTTGCCTTAAATAGACTTAATTTGAGCCAAGGAATATGTGGTGGGATTTTGTATGGACCTTTTAGAGACACCCTGTATAATTCGCACAATATTTATATCAAAATGACCAGGGACCAAATGACTTTTAATGTTTGGGGTACGGTTTACCCCAAAAGAAACGAATAAGCTGCATTTTACTAGATAATCCTTTCTTTTAATTCGATAGTTTACTCTTCGAGTCACCGTGAACAGACGCAATGGATGGTAAACGAACGCTACGCCCTTCAGGCGAATTTCATGCCGCTTTCTCCCCAGAGTACTCGCTAACATTGGCATAAAATAATGCTCGCGTTACTGCAGGGGATAATTCCCAGTTTCAGGTTTTACTAGTCGTTAAAACGTCGTATCCATAAATCGTCAGTCTACCTTCCCTCCTTCCCATAGTGGTCAATTTTGCGATTCTAGGACAAAATTATTTAAACAAAAAAACTTGTTTATTTTGATAAAATATCGTTTATTTTGAAAGTTTAAGGTAATTACTGTGTCATATATAGCACATAAATAAATAAATAAAAAATAAATACATAATAAAAAGTACAAAGTTCCATAAAATTAGACAAATAGTTCTATCGCTACAAATGTTTAATAAAAATAATTGGAGTATTAAATAAAGTAATCTAATCACTATCAGAACTCCCATCGGAACCCCATTTAAAAATTATTTCAACATCGTTTAGTTCAGCTTTATTCTGCTCTAATATGACCCGTTGCACTTCACAAATCCGTCTCGTAGTATGTTCTATTAAAGATTGTAAATCCACTTCAGCAGCTGTTTCTGTAACGACGACATTTTCCGGATATCACTTTGCCTTGGCTTCAATCAGGAAAGGATATGATGGACATACCATGGAGCCAATACTTCTTAGGCGTTGTTGCACAGCAATACGATCTTTTGGTCATTTTCCCGTCTAAATAAGTGCTTCTTCATTATTTAGCTTTCGCCCTGTAGTATCAGGGGAGTGAAAAGACTTCTTGATACGTGTAGCACGTTTCGGAGAAGTAGATCTTCCCATCCCCCCCCAAGACCATCCCATCTTTTAGCAATGTTGCTGCATCACGGTTACCCTCAGACTGTAAACTTGCTTGAGTAGCATAAATCAATTCTTTACTAGTGCTTGTCTCTAGCAATGGCTGTATTTTGCGTCTTTTGGTCTTTTCACTTGATTGTTCAAATAATTTTTTTGGCCTCCCTGGACCACTTGAACTGGAAGCTGCAGGTTGGCTCTGAACATCCGGTATATATGGTTGTAATTCAGGTAAAACCAACCATGTTTTGTGTTTATTTAAAAACTTCTCCTTATTTCTATAACATTCTGCCCATCTTTGAGACAATTCATGGCTAAATGACGAATTTTTTTTCATAAGAACATCTAAGTTAGCATCAGGGGTTGCAAGATTGAAGTAATTAAAAATATACGAATATTTTTCTTCGTATATCTTTTGCCCTTTTCCGGTTCGCTAACCCATATCTCGAACAGGCTTCTGCGAGGTATGACATACGTTTCTAAAATTAAGGATAAAATAATTAGACGCACTTAGACGCAGGCAATTTTTTTGTAATTTAGTAGAGTAAGTTACAGGCAATCTATGGAAAAAAAAGATCAACGCGGAAGAAAGCGGAAATCAAATTGTAGCTCTCGAGAAACTTTAATATTGCAGAAAATGTAAAATTTTTTCAGAACCAACTATAACCGAAAATTCTGATATAAACAAAAAAAAAAACACACTTTGTTTTATACCAAAATAAAGGACATACCTTCCACTAAATTTTCCATCGAGAACAAATTCACTTCACACAAAAACAACGGAGATTCAACTTCACACATTAGGGTCAAATAGACTACTAAAATATTCTCAAGCAAGTACCTGGTTTTATACATATTTCAACCCTCGTTAAGGGTCATAAAAATTTATAATATAATAATACATTTTACAGCATTAAATACCTTAATGGGTCTATTATACATTATTAAGGAAACAATTTAATTCTGAGAACATGCGTTTTTGGAATTTTGTCCTCCTAGAATCGCAAAATTGACCACTGTGCGTCCGTCTGTTGATCCCGTTGACCGAACGTCCATATAATCTGAACAGTTTCCTTACAATAACTCGAAGTTGGCTCCCTGCAGTCGAGCCTACTGCGATAACGTCGCCTTGACAGCTTCACGAAAGAGGCCTGCAGGATAAAAACGCAATTCCTAGTAGTCGCTATTAAGGCGGGCATACACAGTCTGTTTTTCATCAATCTAATCCATCAAGTAGATGGACGAAAAAAAGTGGGGGAAACCATCGATTTCGCAAAGAACTAATGCTCCCATACACCTCCGTTTACTAAATACCAATAGCGACTTCTTATAAAATAATATATTCGTGGTTATATAAACATAAACATAACCATAAACATGATAATTGATGTACCGGTATATTTCAATAAAGTCTAAAAGACAGTGTTATTCATTTGGTTTACTTATGTGCAGCAATTTTCGACGGACATTTGAGTAAAATTGAATTACCTCTAGTGATTATGTTTATTGGGTATGTCCTGCTTTCAAAATAAGAAATGATTAGAGAATTTCGAGAACATCCTAGAAGCAAGCTGCCAGTTACCAATAAACTACATGAATCAACACGAACTCCAGTTATCAATGAACTTCTATGAAGTATTTGCAGTGAATGTTTTTAGAAGGTAGCCAGGAGGGGTGTGCTTGAGTTCTCAGAGGGTGAAAGCCAGTTGTAGCACGATAGACCAATTGGCAGCATTTGGATCACTGCAACAGAGGGCAGAACAAGCAAAATGAATGCAACTGCAAAGAGGTGGCTCATCTCACGAGGGCCGGAAAGGTGTTTAAACGCTGAACCAGCGACCAAACGCTCAGGAATTAGAATTGGGAAATCTTAATGTGTGGTAGAACAGAGTTTTTACCGGCCAGCGTCTTTCTCAGCCCATTCTGTAGGTCCTGGAATTGACGCCAGATTCCTGTGACCCAAAATTTTGACATGGTATTAGCCTTTTTGGTGTAGTCGGCGAACTCCTTAAGCCACCACGTAGTACCTTTAGGGCTTTAGCACCAACACTCTAGGCTACCGAAACTCCAATTATCTAGTCCGCAAAGGACGCAATTTTAACGAGCACTTTATTAGATAATACTTGATACTTAATTTGGTTCTAAAATGAAATTGCAATGAAAATCTATGCAGATATATTTGAAACTGTAGATAAAATAGCTGCTACGAGCCCTAACAACTATGTGTTCGGACAAACGCATTTTTTCAAAAAAAATATCCACTGCCATGCAAAAATTTACAACCACGCTTTAAAAACCTAAAATATTTAAAATTACATATATTTGCAAAATAATTTTATGCTGAAAATTATTATTAGCTTGGATTTGTTATGAATTTACATATGTCCAAAAATATAAAAATCTGCTGCTGATGCTGACATACTGACAACTAAATGCTGACAATTTAGTGAAACCTGCCCTAAAAAATAAATAAATTTGTTGTTGCCGCGGTAACCATTAATTTCACAATTAGATGTGTCAGTCACAGGTGATTTCTCGTAGTTTTTGCGAATATTCGTTATTTTTAAAATAAAAATGGGCTGTGGACGTGCGACTGATAAAAAACTGCGGCAGCTCATTGTAAAAAAATACTGCAGTGGCAAAAAATCCGCGAAATTGCGAAAGAATTACCAATCTACTGTTTAAAAGCAAAAAGAAAAAAAAAAAAGGGAAAAAAAAAAAAAAAACCGGGGAAAAACAAAGAAATAAAAAAAAAAAAAAAAAAAGCCCTGGGGCGAAAAACTCCAAAAAAAGTCGACGGAACACCTTAAGGTATATAACAGCGCAATCGAACTCTGAAACAGGAGAAAGGCTATCCCGTGAATATTGCGAAAATACATTCATTAGTCTGGGCTCAGTTTTTATAAGGTATTAATATTTTGTTTTTAAAATTTTTACTTTTTCAATTTTCGTAAATGATTGTAGGCTAAAGAAAAGCCTTTATTAACTGAGGCACAAAAAAATCTACTGAATTGGGCCAAATCGAGGGTATCGTGGACTATAGAAGATTGGTAATGAAAAGTAATTTTCAGTGACGAGTCCATATTTGATGTCCGCGTAGGCGATCATAGAAAAAAAGGTAATAAGAACAGGAACAAAAAGTGAAGCCTTCCATAAGGACTGCCTTAAACGAATCGTAAAATTCCCGAAGGGTGGCATGATTTGGGGATGTATGTCCGCTAAAGGTTTGGGAGAGTATAAGGTCATAGAGGGTACCGTTAACGCTGACTAAATATATACAAATACTTACGAATAGCTTATTACCGGCTGTTCAGGATATGTCCCCAGAAAATAATGTCATATTCCAACAAGACGACGTAGCTTCCCATACTGCAAAAAAGACGAAAAAGTGGTTCGGGGAACAGCATATTAAAGTCCTATCATGGCCATCAAACAGCCCCGACCTAAATGTCATTGAAACACTGTGGCATAAGATAAAAAGAGTTTTGAGAGATGGTCCTCAAAGAACGGTCTCTATTTTAAAGGAAAAAATCGGCAAAATTTGGGACACCTTTTCACCAGAACTTTGTCGAGGCTTGGTTGAAACAATGCCTGTAAGAATTCGGGCCATAATTAAGGCAAAAGGTGACGAACGCCTTATTAATACTTAAAATATTTTTTTCCGAACATTTTATTGCCAGCTATTGTATTTTCTTTGTAACTTGTGACATTGTTAATTTGGTTTTTTGAAAACATTAATTAACATATACTTTTAAATTCTTTAAGTTCTTATGTACTGTCAGCTGCATTAGTCAATTTTTGCTTCGTTATACATAAAAACAGTCTAATACGCGAAAAAGGCGTTTGTTCGAACATATACCTGTATGTAGTTGCTAGGGCTCGTATGTCAGTTTTGCATGTTCACATGAAGCGTTTATCACGTCATTGTGTCTACTACACAGTTTTTTTTTTCGGTCTTTGCCAGATATCTTAGAACGGCACGGTTCTCACGCATTCATTATGTTTGTTTTCATGAATTTCGAATGACGCGTCAAACGTCACGTAAAACTGACGAAAATCGTGTATGGCCGCCTTTCACCTTTTTTCAGGTCATCCGACGGCCGATCTGCATTATTAAGTCGCTTTAGCGTCGTTCCGATACAGTTTTAAATTTATGAAGATTACTACCCTCGCGTATATATTCGTAATGAAAATTCATAATTTATCGCGAATTAATTATAATGTGTAACGCGGAGCGGTGGGTCCCGTTTACCCGCTTATACTTATATTTATTGCTGCGTTTCTGTCACTACCTGGTCGTTATGTTTTGCCGTGGAAACGGTGTTGAACAAGTGCCATGCTTGCAGGAATAAATAAATACCTACCACATTGATATTTCGCGGCGTTGGTCGTACGTGACGTACGTGAATACGTGGTTTTGCTGCGGTCGGTCGTACTTCTTAAACAATTTGTTCGAACAAGTTATGGTTTAGAAACGAATAATAGCGATACCGGAATCGATTCTTCATTCTCTGAACTCAGACAAACGGTTAGAATAACGAGGAGGTAAATAAACACCCCACCATATTTGGAAGTATTCATGAAAATAAAAATCCGCCAGCTACTCTAAATTGCATTCTGGAGATCACAAAATTACGTTTTCATTTACTAAAATAGAATAAGCTGATACAATCGTCTGTTGTTTTAGTAACTGGTAACAAAATCAAATACGGGAGTGGCCTACTCGTATTTAACGAACTATAAATGATGAAGGGCTGAAACTTTGTATCTAGGGGTTTCCAGGGATGCTTTACACATCTAATGTCATGAAAATAACGACATTTTCTGGTGGAATGGATACTAACTTGCTTATTAACACGTTATATTATTTATACCATATTTACTTTTATCTAGCTATTTATCAGTGGTGTGTATGGTATGGAGTGGTTAGGGGATCAAATTTGAACTTTATCCTTCTTTCAGTCAATTATTTAAAATGGAACATGCAGTATTTTATAATATCGTTCGCTTCATTTTTTAATATAAATAAATAATAATAAATCACACCACAGAAATTGACATTCTCCCTCTAGAAACCATTAGGATTATGCAGAGGAATACATATGGAAGAGATATAGGACACACAACCAAACCCTGTGAAAGTGTCAATATTGCCACAGGTGGGATTTAAACCTGCTCGTATAATAGATCTCGGAGTAATCGCCATCTTCATACACCATATAATATAATAGTTCGCTCTTCATATTAAAATATTTTGTTTTTGAATTATATGAAATTATTTATTAAAGTAGTTAAAGCGAGAGCTATATCAGGTACAGTGTACCATAGAGAAATATTTTACGACACAATTTAAACTGATGTACATTCAATACAATATGTATCAATCCATGTCAAATAAATTCAACCATATCGCAGGTATAAAGAATATTAGTAATACATACTAGTATTCTAGAAAGAGAATGAAAACAGGAAGCGAACAATATCATAAAATACAACATGTTTTATTAAAGCAGTCGTCTTAAGAAAGTATTAATTTGTTCATATTGATCCTCTAACCACCATGTACAAAAGTGTAGAATATAAATGAACTATTTATTAAGTACATGATAAATAAATAAATGATTAAATAAAATGTTTTTGTATTTATCTCATTTAGATTCTTTTGACATGGTGAAAAACACAATTTTTCTTTTGTAACCTATGTGTATTTTTTGTACCCCCTTTTACAAATCATGCATGAATTCGTGTATTAGTATTCAGGCAGTTACCCTCCTATCTAATCTTTCTCTTAACCCCCAGATTTTGTAAATCATTAATTACTGACTTGTATATTCTCCAAAACTCCAATATGTTCTAAACCCTAACTAATAAAACTTTCCTAATCTCCTTATTTTCTATGTTTACAGGTGCTTACCTCATTTTCAATACTTTCTTTATTCTTGTCCTGTTAAAATGGAAATGTAGATATTAGGGTTTCTCTCAAATCCCTTTACAAGATAGCTGTTCCTATTCCTGTTATAAATTTCTCTTTGACTTTTATAATGGTTTGGGTCTCAAGCTCTGTTATCATTTGTTATCTGTTATCATTATATGATAATTTTCAATTTCATGAACCACCACTGAGTAGAGCGAACAAAACTCGATAACATAACACGAAAAACGATAAAAACACATATATGAAGTACAATACAAATAGCACAGTTGGCTAAAAAGTCAACTAATTGACTAATTAAATATCTATGCATTCAATATCTTTGCATTTCAAAAAAGTAGTATCATAGATTGTGTTTTAAGAAAGTTAATTTTGATTCACAAATAACTCCATTAGATCATTTAGATCACTGACATATGTATGTAGTGAGGCCTTCTTGGGTTGTGAGGTGTACAACTAAAATATGTGTACATTTTTTCTCAGAAGTGTCATGACATTACATATTTTTAAGTTGTGTGACAAGAAGCAAGAAGTCGTGTCCAAGTTTGAATGATTAACGCGTTTCAAAAGAGAAGAAGTGTGTATTGATGCTCATCCGCGTTCATTTCCGCGTGTGTATTGAAGCTTCAACTAGGTTCAACAACTTCAAACTTTCAAAGTTCAACAACTAGTATTAACTTTCACTGAATTGAAACAACAAAATAAATCTTATATTTTAACTACAAGGGATTTAGTTCTTCAGTAGTTTTACGGATTTAAACAAGAGCGTCTACAAGAGCAAAAAATACACCTATCTAAGAACTCTCAACTCAGGCAGGGTTCTCTTGTGTGTTTTTTTTTTTTTGGGTTCTCGGAGTATATCAATCGCTATTTTAACTTCAAGTAAGGACCTTACGCCATTAATATTTAAATGATGTTGGTATCATTAGGTACCTCAAATATCTTTACTGCTTCTGTTTATGTTTCAATTTACGGTCCAATTATTGGGTTAATTTAGAAGTTGACTCTCGCTTAAAAATGAATCTTGCGTTAAATCCACCATCTGCTACCATTTATTATTTCGATATCCTTATCACTCGGACAATCTCCACACGCCATATGCGCCTCGAAATTATTATTGATACTTGTCACAGGTCGCGCGGTTCGACCAAATCATTTTTCATTTTCCCCTCACCGTTACCGATACAGATAATAAGTCGGCGCTTGGCACCTAGTCGAAGAAGTCTTATCAGTTGTTAACCTAATGCGTACAATGTCGACTGAACGAAATTTATAAAAAACAATAATCGGGGAACACTACGATATCCTGATAATGCCGATATGGTAATTCGTGAAATGAGTATCGCTCTTGGGTGGTCCGACGTTTGAACGCCCACAGAGCCCGGCTATCTGGAAAATATGACAAAACGTAGAACGCTGAAATTTTGATTATCTGGATTGCCTTTTAAATTATAGTAATAATAAGGGATTCGGGAAATGGGAAAGGCCGCATTGATCGGAGGTCTTCAAGCTTTTATGAGAGACGTATCAGGTGGAACAATCTATAAATAAAAAAGGCAAAATCTATTAAATGATTCACCACCATGCCTGTCGAACCATTGACCTTGACAGCCTGAAATTTCGTATGAATATGCGTCCAGAAGACCGACGGCCAATATAGGTAGACTGATTTGTTTACAATATTTCTCTGCTATGTACAAGCCCAGGCTCATAATAGTTCGGCCGCTTAACATTTTTAGCTAGACGTTATCAAATTATGAAATTTATTAATTGGAAAAATTTAAGAATACTTTATAAACCTTTATTAGAGAAATATTCCATTTATAATAAATTTATGTAATAATATCTTACACTTTTTTTTAATTTTTTTTATTTTAACTTTATTTCTTTACCTGGTGCTATGTAGATGCAGTGTTGCCAGAACGGATCCATGTGAACTATGATCCGTGGAAAAGTGTAATTATTAATTGTTCTCTATTTTTTTTTGTTTCCAAAAACTTAAAGAAAAAATTTAATTACTCGTGCGCAATATCTGACCACGTATGTATTAAAATGTTACCTAAACATATTACTATTACATATTTCAATCAGTAAATGATGTACGTAAGTGATAATACGCAATGTATTATGCGTATCGCCATTTTTTACAGTCGGCCAATCGTATCGGCTATTTCCTTGATTCCCTTCTCCCCACTTAACCCCACTTAATTGTTGCTAGCAAGTAAACAAATAGCAATTTGTGACTCTCTATCTAGAAATGTATTTTAATTCTCTATACAGTGATAAAAAAGATCTAGGAAAACTGTCCACCCGTTTTCAACTCATTAGATAACTCAAATTGATTGATATACTGAAAACATTAATTAAATAAGTAGGCTGTTTTTATATATGTTTGTAGGAATGTAATTTATTTTCTTTTAATAAATTATGAACAACTGTTAAACAACGCATATCATGCTAATCGGCTAGCTCGGATGTGGACATTTGGATTTTTTTTGGAGATTGACCAAAATGTAATTTGCTTAATCTTCGAGGCGTCTTCCACTTCTTTTCTTGTTACCAATATTTCCAGTTGTTCGGTGGATTATTGCTGACTTGTAATTAATAAACGAACAACTTCCTGGGCATTATTTTTATACTCAAACTAAAATGAAACTGTTTTTCAGTGAAATATATATCACAGTAAAAAAATGTATCAATGATCGTATAAAATGTGTATGTCTTCTTTGATGTTTCCCATGACACGTTGATATGTCTTCTGTAAATATGTTTTACGCAATATTATAACTAGTTCGCTATGGAAAATCGGATACGTATTTGGCAAAAAAAAATGGGTCGACCCACGTTCCACGAAGGGCTACACGCGCAAAACATTGTGCACAAATCAAACCGAAATTCCTCTTTTCTAACAGAACCAGTAATATATTTGATGAATATTCGAATCTAAATGTGTTTCACACTCTCGGCGTCTACGAAATATACATATATCGACGATTGCAAGTAATACATAAAACAATAGTGATATGGCTGTTGTAAAATCCTCGTAATTTTCAATCATATTTTTCAGTCTATTCACAAATGGTAACGACTGTGCCATTATTGCAAAAATCCACACAAAATCAGATAATATGTATGTATGTATATGCACTACACGAACTCTAAAAGAAATACACGGTTAATCACACAGTACACGGTTAATCACTCACGACACATAAAATTATTCTAAACTCGCGTTCGTCCTTTGCACGTCGAGGTACTACTAATTCGAACAACGGAATATTCTCTACGCTATATGACAAAACTGCATACAAGCTTCCCGCAAACCCTCACGGAAGAGCCCCAGTGTCCGTTACTAGGCGCGGTCAGTGGTGTACGTATGCGCGGGCAACAAATACACGCGTACATAATTTACACGGCGCTTAAAAAATACGGTTTACACTTTCCGGACCCTAGTTAACACTAATTTTGTGATGGTGTATATTTTTTTCAATAAATAATGTAATTTATGTGGAATATGGGTAGCACAACCATAAACATGGGCGCACCTGTTTTTGAATTAAACAGTAGAACGAATATAGAAAGCAGAAAATAAATACTTAACAGAAAATGGATAGGCCGTGAAAAGGGACGGTTTATTTAGGGCAAAACATAATTTACTAATTCAGTAATGTACGGCTTCCAGAAGTTTCTCTTTGTAAAACGAATCACAATGCACGGGAACACCACAAAAACCCCTGCCCCGCTTTTCAATATATTAAAAGTTTTCAGACACATTAAACTAATGGGTTTCCCTTTTAACAAAAAAATTTGCGACGAACAACAGCATGGCGTCTAATGCGTCCCGAGGAATATCATTGCTGACAGCGTTTTCTTACAAAACCCGACTTTTTGTTCAGTTACTTTTAACAAAAAAAAACTATTCTATATCTTAATTCGCTCCACTCGGATTATTAAACTCTGTTAGTGATCTTTTCTGATGTACCTAATTGGGTCTTCTTGTAGCATGAGAAATACCAGGAATTTGTCTTCCGGACATCTTTAGAAACTCAAAAATATTGTCTTTTAAATCTTAATAAACATGCATTTACTGATCATGGTACCACCAGTGAAGGAATTGGAAATTAAAGAATATTTAAAGTGAGAATACATACATAGAGAATATTTAAAGTGAAAAGTCATGTATGTACATTTTATTGACTAATAATGGACAATGTTTTCGTGAAAGTATTACTGCACGTTGAAATATGAGGAACATATAAAAGACACGTTCCTTGATTTTTCAAATCTTTGCAAATTGTTTAATATAGGAAATTAGTCATTTGGACCAGTGAATAGTCTGGACCAGTGGGTTCCTTATTATTTGGATCAACTGAAAACAACTTTTTGTGAGCCTTTTGTGTGTTTCGATTGTTTTTTTCAGTCATAGAAACATCGGGAGTCTAATATTTCATTAATAGGTACTAAATTTAGTTGAAACTTCTTTCAAAGAATATATTATGTACCTGATGTTCCGATCAGTCTAATCGAAAATGAAAAATTAAGTTCGTTTAGACGGGTTATTTGCGGTCACAATAGTTTATTTTAGCGTTCTCAACGACGCCCAAGTGCGTTTATTAAACCCTATCTAGCAGAAGACCCCATTTACCCACAACCCCCATGCAAAAAAAATCGCCAAAAGAAAAGTTCGTTTAGACGGGTCTAATTTTTGGTCACAATATTTCTTTTAGCGTTCTCAACGACGCGACGACCAAATGGTTTATCAATTCCTAGCTGGTTTTAGGGGTCTTCCAGCAGTAAACGCTTGGGTGTGAAACTATTGTGAACAAAATTACCGTCTTGGCTGTTTTGGGGGTAAAGGGGGTCTTCCGCAAGCATAAACGCACTTGGTTGTGAAACTATTGTGAACAAAAATTAGACCCGTCTATACTGACATTGATTTTTGGCGAATTTTTTTTTGTATGCGGATTGTAGGTAAAGGGGGTCTTCCTCAAGCTAGGGTTTGATAAACGCACTTGAGCGTCATTGAGGACACTAAAAGAAACTATTGTGGCTAAAAATCTAACCCGTCTAAACGGATTTTGATTTTTCATTTTCGATCAGACTTGATCGATCGGAACTTCAGGTACGTCAGTACGTTTCTTCAGTATACAGACAGCAACAACAGTAAAAACAATTTTTACTTGAAGTAAGTTTAGGTACAGGTATTTCATACACAGACACATAAAAGTCGGCCGTGAAGTAAATAAAACAGCGAGCACGAGTATCGATTAATTTAAAATTCAGTACACGTTTACGTGGTTCGCTATCTCTAATTCAAATCTCCAACTTGCCAGAACAGGGAGATAAACTATTGCTAATAAGGAAACGCGGTATTATTAAAAAAAAGGAGGATCGAACCAAACTGGCGAATAAACAGGAATAGACATAGGCACTTCATTATGTGGTTTAACTTGTGCAAGAGATTTAAATCGGCTATTTTTGTGGTCTACGAGGTGTGTAAATTAAGTAATGGTTTTTTTTTATTATTTTTTTTTTATTCAACTAGAATTACAATTCAGTAATGTCTCCTTGAAGATAACTTTCTTGGGAAGCCACACAGCGCTGGAGACGGTTCTTCCGTTTCTCATAGCAGTGCTGAAATTCATATATTGGAATAGCCTGCAGCTGGTCGGTTACAACCGTCTGAATGTTTTTTATGATCCTAAAATGACGTCCCATGAGGTGATTTTTCACTCTCGGGAAGAGAACAAAGTCACAGGGACTCAAGTCAGGCAAATAACGAGGCTGATGAGGCCACAGGAAAAGGTTTTACTGGCTAAAAACTCGTTTACTGAAATGACTGTGTGACAAGACGCAGTGTCGTGATGCAACGTCCAGTTGTTCTTGATGTCTGTTCTCACACGCATGACCCTTTTTCGAAGTTTTTCAAGAACCTCTCTGTAAAAGTGTTGATTTACTGTTTGGTCTGGGGGCACAAATTCTTTGTGGACAATTTCCCTGGCTATCAAAAAAGCAAATCAGCATGCATTTGATCTTCGACTTGTTTATTCTCGCCTTTTGGGTCTTGGAGAGCTTGTGTGCCATTCCATGCTTTGGAGCTTGGTTTCCGGGTCGTACTCAAACATCCAAGTCTCATCACCAGTAATGACTCGTTCCATAAAATGGAGATCATTTTTAATCGATTCCAAAAAAGGTTTTTTAGAACCATTTTTGCGCAGTTTTCTCATCCCTAATTCGTTAGTCAAAATCTGATGAACAATGGTGTGATTCAAATTTAACTCTTCCCCGATCATTCTTGTCGTCAACCGACGATCTGAGCTCACAATATCTCGTATTTTATCGACATTTTTATAGGTTCTTGAAGATGAACGCCTTCTGCCGCGTGGTTCATCTCCAATCGACTCTCTTCCTTCTGAGAATGCCTTAAACCACCTAAAATCCTGGGCTCTTGAAAAAACACTGTCTTCGTAGCACACCATTGCACACCTGATAGCACACCGTTGCTCAAAATTAATGTAACCCATTTTTAAAACGCACTACAGAAAAAAAAAACGGTTTACGAAAACAGTCAGAGAGAACAAACAAATGACTCCAACAAGTTAAAACTTTTACTGAAGCTCCGTTACATGTTAACCTATCACCCTTCCAAGTCCCGTCTCCGCAGTGTTACTAGATCGGGCGTTACGTTGCCAGTCTCATTACTTAATTTACACACCTCGTATATAGATAGTTTTCAGCTTGACTATTTATTAGAATTTTTCAGTCTCTCAACCCATGCCGTTTTTCGTGGCTTAATTTTTGGTCACCCTATTTGTTTTTGTATCACTTAACCTCTAGGTAAATATCAATATGCGCATCTTTAACTCAACACTTGCTACCAAGATAGTACTCCAGAGATAATAGTCTAATTGCAATTGTGCATGTCAAGATTCATAGATCATTCTATACACGTAAATAACTAATACAAATTTAATGTTTATCATCTAATTTGTTTAAAAGTAAATTTATTACGGTTAACGTGGCTAACGATAACACCCTTCCGTTGCTTTCAGTCCGATGACGCTGAAACTGTCAGTAAAATTAAGGAAAAGTCAATACTCGCTCTCTAATTAATCTGGCTCTACAACTCTATGAGCATGCACTCGCAATCCAGCTGTTGTGACAAGGAGTGTATGAACAGTTTTTAATGCTATTTTTAATTCAACTTCCGTGTACCGCGACTGCGCTAAATGTGTTGACATTTTTTATTGGGTTTTTAGTTGTTTATAAAAAACACATTAAGAGATCCCTAGATGTTTCTAAACAGAGGTGCGTCTGGTCTAGTTTTATGAGTTTCTTCTCGGGTTTTATATCAGCCCATTACGTGTCACGACTCTTTTATTATTGAGAAATGTATGGGCGCTAGGAGATGAAAGAAAATTTAAGATAATGGTGTTTGGTGGCTCGAATTGCTAAATAAAAGATAAACTACTTCGTGATTCATCTTCTGCGGAGGCTGTAAATTCTTGTCGTTCTCTAAACAGTTTTATTTATTCACTACCTAAAACATTTATTAGTTTTCGGTATTCAGGCCATATCATTTTTGCAAGCAGATTTTTTTCAAAGGGTTAGACCTACCATATGATAAATGTATGTTATAGAACCGTGGAACGAGTGATTCGATGTGAAATAACCAACAATTTTCCAGAAGACCGATTCTGTTTTTTTTTCTGATAGGTTCTAAGATATTTTAGTTATTCTCTCAACAATGTAAATGTAGGTTATTTTGTTATGAAATTTAACAGTACTTCTGCAGCTTTAATTACCAATTTTTCTTTAATTGCCCAATTTTAAAATTATATCAAAATGATCGACAAATTAAAATCCCTGTCCGCAAAAAACTCCCAATCACCAAACTTTGCAACAAAGAAGACGTTATTTACGGAAATCGAAAATAAAATTATAACTTTTACACCTTCTATCTTGGTTACCAATAACTCTTGGACCAAGGTAAGTTTGGTTAAATCGTAGTACTTTTACCCAAAGAATTTGTAGTTTCTCTGTGGCTACTAATAGTCTAAGAGCGAGTAAACAGATGACAACACATATTTGATAAAAGCCTCAAATTTGCTCAGTTACTCAGTTGTACCTACCGTTCATGAGATGGGGGTTAGTTAAGCCCAGTCGCGGTAGGTTCAGCGTCACACAGGGGCGGCAGGTGTGGTAATTTGGCAAACTAAAAATGTATTTGATAAAAGCTGCCGTTTTGGTATGTCAAAATATACTATTATAGCCACTTAAAAATAAAATGGCAGACCGTTCCAGCGGTTGTTACGTCATGGCAGACAAATTCAAAATTTAAAATTTAAATTTTTTTTCAAAAGTAATTTATGAAACTTGAAATTTATATATGTTATTCTTGATAGTATTAGAAGCATATACTTTTCAAGGCAGTCGGGTATGTCGGTTGCTTTGATCTGGCAGACAGTATAATATTTTCTCCTGCGCGAGCATACCTATGTGTAGTAGATACGTTGTATACGGAATAGAGAGATTTTCGTTTTCTCTTTCTTTTCTATGATATTTAAGGGTCGGCTGATAAGTTCCGGGCCTCTTAATGAAAACAACATTTGAACATTTTTTTTTTTTTTTTTTTTCGGTTTAATTTAATTAAACCATCTCTGTAGTGCGATTTATCAAGGTCCTCAAAATAGCTGATTCTCCAGGTAATTATATAGTTATAGAATTAAATTTGAATAAAAAACACTCGATTTGCAAATTTTAATTTCACTTTACAGAATCCGATGGAGCCAGTGATGACATTCTCTCACATAACGATGATTCAGGAGATGACACTGAAGTATGAAGAGAAAATATAAGGATCTGAATTCTTCGAATATACAGATTCAAATTTTTCATTTTAATATTGTTTACAATTAATATTTTTATTCTTAATTTGTTTAATTAAAAAATAAACATAACATTGTCATTTATACAAGATGTGTAAAACCGACATCGGCCGGTTGTGAAAAAGGAGAGTCTACACTTCTCTTTCTAACGTGGTGAGAGGGTCGGTCTTATTCCCTCACTACCTTCGATGCGTATGCGGTTGCTTCATATCTGTCGTCTCACTTCTGTTTGTCCTTTTTTATAACTGGCCGATGTCGGTTTTATACAGACTGTATATTCATGATATCATTATTATCCTCTACCACTGAACATAGGTTTTTAATGGCCCATTTTCCCCATAATCCATGTAACGGCAGTAAGGATGATCATTTATATGATTCATATTATTTCTTATATTCATAGTACCTAGTTCATGAAATAGTCAGCAGATTCCATATATTGAAAGGAAGTTCTATGTATATATTTGTGTGCTCGCGCAGGAGAAAATATTTTACTGTCTGCCAGATCAAAGCAACCGACATACCCGACTGCCTTGAAAAGTATATGCTTCTAATACTATCAAGAATAACATATATAAATTTCAAGTTTCATAAATTACTTTTGAAAAAAATTTTTTTTTGAAATTTTGAATTTGTCTGCCATGACGTAACAACCGCGGGAAAGGTCTGCCATTTTGTTTTTAAGTAACAAATTTAGTATTTAGTAACAAGTTTAAAATTTATTTTGTTAATAAATAACACTTTGTATACTGATGTGACACCCATTTTTTCGTGTAGTTGAGTTGTAATGCAAAATTAGTTATGTAATGACAAATTTAACGAAGCTGAAGTAGAATAACAAAAAACGTTTTCTCAGATGAAGGCTAGCTTCAGGCGGAGTCGTATCACTAAAGTCTTTTAGGCAACTCGTACAGCATGTGATGGGGGTTACATAAATTTTGTTTGATTCCAGTACTCCTGTGTCAGCTGGTGCTGCTGTATTACCTCCATTAAATGCAATACGTTGAATAGAGTGATATAATTTCACAGCAAAATATAGTAAACATGTGAAATGTTATTAATAACTTTTGTACACTTTTTTTACACTTATTACACAAAACACGCGATAAAGGTGCATGTTTGGGGTGCTTCTCCACACATGAATGTGGTACTCTCTACTTGTTTACAAGCAGTCTGAAAGCAGATATTATGGTCAAAATTGTTAAAAAGCATTGATGCCATATGCCCAACAACGGTTTGTGACAAGACAACAGGGATAAATTTTGTAAGAGGACTCGAGGATGTAGGAATGACGTTTGACATAGAGGAATGACATGTGCATGCAGTGGAAGAGAGAAAATGAAATAAATATTTTTGACTGGCTATAACCGTCATCTCATGACAACCCAAGAAAAAATATTTAGGTATATGTAAAGCACACGTTTCGTGGAAAAAAGTTATGGAGGAGCCAGATAATGATACACATTCGTGCAATATGGAGGTCTTTATCTCGAGAATATGCTATAAATTTACTGAAAAGTAAACTTTTTAAATAGCAATATGGATGTTATTTTGAATGCTGAATATCCAAGGCACTTAAATTCGTCTACGTATATCAAGGCTTTTACACATCTTTATACCTTAAGAATTAATGAAGAATCAGCGAAACCGCATTTTTTTTCGAAAACGGGTGAAATAAATTTATTATATCAATGGTATCAATAAATTTAAACTATCAATATGATAGTTTAAAGTTCTGAATAAGTGCTCTAAAAGTGTATTTACGAATACTTGCAAATTTCGGAATTCTGTCAATTTTAGTGGATACCGGTAGCGCTCTGAAACTATTCGCTAAAGCAACAGTAATGCTTATGTAGGGTCTACTGTTGATTTGTTCCTGTGACAATTATGTATGTATTTGTAGGTACCTACCTATTTGTGTATATTTTTCTACAGACCTAGTTTCCACGTTTCGGTGTGTACCATTTGTACATTTGTGCAGATACGTGCCAAACCTCTGGTACAGCCTCTTTCCTTCCTGCTAACAACACCTGAATTGCCCTTTGGCGGCAAATAAATAAATCGCTTATATAAGCATTACTATTGGTAAAGCTCCAAACTCCAAACATCAACTGTTAATAAACAATACATTGCCATTCTTGATCTAAGATACTGTGTATTAGATACTTTCTGACAGCATTTTGTACCTCATTTCGTAAAAAAGTATTTAAGATACCCAAAAAGTATATAAGCATCACTATTTTAACCGTTAACAAACAATCCATTACCAATCTTGATCTTCAATATACCATTTTGTAACTTTAGTAACGCGCACTCCCCGTTTTATTATTCGTTCGACTATCGCCCTACGTTTCTATCAATCTCCCGTTATCAAATGGTTGAACCGCTGCCTGCGGTTCGGTTTTCCCAAACTAACAGCACATGTACCTACATATGCCTTTGTCATAATGACCTGTCTTAGAACTTACTTTCTGTTTGGATACTACCTCTGTTAGTCTATCTTTGCCGTGGGTCTCTCTTTTCCATCTTCCAGATGTAAATAAATGACTGTATATATAGCCGATTAAAGTATTTTAATTACAACATCACCCTCGCCATACCTATGATAATGCCGTATCCGACGTGATGAATGTCATTCCTCTTCCTTACGTTGAGAAAAGGCCTAAGATGCCTGGAAGGGCTTCAGTCACTACAGGGAAAACAAAACGAGAACATTTTCGAGGGAAGCAACGAACCAGTGTCGGAACCAATAGTTAGTAGAAAAATCACAAGGAATGTCTTAAAGAACTGTCACTTAGTATGGATAACAACAAGGATGGCAGCCCCGATGACAGCGATATGGACTAGTAGTAATATGTAAAATCGTCACGTCTACCTGTTTTGATTTTCACGACACAAAAGAAAATAATTACCCGTACTTTATTATGGACTCGCCATGATGTCACACTATAGTAGTGTATTGGTAAATTCTTTCGTTAATAATAATTTTTATGTTACGCCGGTAACATTATTTGTGACAGAGTGTATATAAACAACTCTCAAACTGTCGAAACAAACTGTTTGGAATGTACCGAAATATGAAGTGGTCTAATCCTCACCATAACAGAGAGCAAAAATACGAAAAGTGTCCGACACCCGACACAGACAGCATTTAAGTAAATCCTTGGCGACGCAAGAACACGTTTGACAGTTTACTGGCGTAATCCGGTCGCGTGACGTCCCGTCCAGGTTCAATCGGGCCCTCCTTTTGTCCGGCCGTGCGGACTGACGAGGGTGAGCCGGCCGGCGGCTTTGAATTCGCCAAAAAGTCGTAATAACGGACCTTTAGACTAATTTATGGCCGGGCATCCGGTTACCGCGTTCCGTACTCCCTCCTCGAGGTTATTTTCGCCTGGATCGAGAGCGCGCGGTAATGCGCTCTTTCCGGTGAAAGCCGATTTCCAGCCGAAGTGGATCAATAAAATCGTGTATGCATATTTCCGCGGAAAGTAATACGTCGGGCGCATATGCCGGATGAACGTGCGCTCACTTTTATCAGTTTCGGAAAAGATGCTCCGGGATAGACGGGATAAATTTAAGAACTGATTTTTTTTCTTTCGGCGGCCTTTCATTTTCTATTCGTCAGAGGCTGTCCAATTAATTTCAAAATACCTATCGACTGATTGAAAGTACGGATAATCGGAATTATATTTACTGTTCTGATGATAATAATAATCCAGGAAACTTGATTTCCAGGAGAAATCCAGGAAAAAAGGCATGTTGACATATTCTTTCGGAATCGTTAAGTGCTCCATTACTAATTGGAACTCGACCAACTTACCAAAGTAAGGTTAGGCACTTATATGTATACCTACTCGTCAGTAATCAGACTTTAGGGGTCTTCTGAACATCAAGAACGTTAACTTAACCTTTTTCCCTAACCAAAAAGGTTCCTAACTACTTACTAACAGAGACCTGCTAATAACCGCAGTAGTAAGGGAGGACTTTGGATCTAGAGGCCTTTGAGTCTAGAATGTGAACTTCTTCTTGTCGACTTACTAACAGAATACATGCTCCAGACACAGTGGATAGAGCATGCTTTACAGGGTCGTTTTGCAAAAATGCTACAGCCAGACTTCGTTGATAAGGACAATTCAGTAAAATTGCTTACCGACGGCTATCTGTACCCGAAACGGAAGTTTTTTTGACAACTATTCAGGATGGGCTATAAAAACGATAAATTACCAGAAGCATCAAGGGATCACGTCGAAAACTTGTAGAAAATGTTGATCTGCAGGCGAAACTATAGAACACATAATCAAAGAGTGTTCTGCAGTAGTAGAGTCAGCATATTTCGGAGGGCACAATCAAATTGCGAAGGTGGCCTACCAACAATTGGCACTCGGCAAGCATGGCCTGTTATCGACGGCTCTGCCATACTACAAGTAAGTGTACTTAAAGATATTCTGAAATTAGAAATAGCAATGATGTACTGGGATAGGCTAGTTGTTACCGATCGAACAGTGGACTTTGAATAAAGGGCCAAATATTGTGCAAGAAGCGACGAAGAAGAATCATCATAGACATAGCAGTACTACTTACCCACAACATTCAGAAGGCTGAACGTGAAAATATTGCGAAATATGAAAACGTAGCGATCGAGCTGAAGTGCCTTTGAGGACTGTAGAAAGTTATATGTATATGCCCTAGTTATATCGGCAGAGGGAGGGATGACGACCAGATTCGCCAAGAACATCGCGACACTGCACTGGGACTTCCTCGTAATACCATTAGTGGTCATAAGGTAGTCTTACTACAAACTTGTCACATCGTAAGAAGAGTTTTGGGACAGGATTCCCAATTCCAGCTGGAGGTGGAGGTTTTTATGTATAATGAAGCAAAAATTGACTAATGCAGCTGACAACTGCTAGATAAGAACTTTAGTATGTATTAATTAATGTTTTCAAAAAACCGAATTAACAATGTCAACTTAACAAAACAAATAAAATATAACAAAATAAACTGGCTGTAAATGTAAACTGTTCTGGTGAAAAGGTGTCCCAAATTTCGCCGATTTTTTCCTTTAAAGAAGAGACCTTTCTTTGATGATTATCTCTCAAAACTCTTTTTATCTTATGCCACAGTGTTTCAATGACATTTAGGTCTGGGCTGTTTGATAGCCATGATAGGACTTTGCCTTCTTTTGTCTTCTTAAGCAGACATCAAATTTGAACTCGTCACTGAAAATTACTTTTGACCAGTCTTCTATAGTCCAACGATACCCTCGATTTGTCCCAATTCAGTCGATTTTTTGTGCCTCAGTGAATAAAGGCTTTTCTTTAGCCTACGATCATTTATGAAAATTGATAAATTAAAAATTTGAAAAATAAAATAGTAGTTAGTACCTTATAAAAACTGAGCCCAGACTGATGAATGTATTTTCTGCAACATTTGCGGAATAGCATTTCTCCTGTTTCAGAGTTCCATTGCGCTGTTATATCCCTTAAGGTGTTCCGTCGCCTTTTTTTTGCAAATGTTCACCAACAACCTTTGGCTCTTTTCAGTAGCAAGTTTGGGTCTTCCAGGACTTTTACCTTTTACATCCAATTTCTCACGGTAATGCTTTAATATGTCCCCAACAGTAGATTTTGCAAAGTACAATTCTTCCGCAATTTCGCGGATTTTTTTTGGCACTGCAGTATTTTTTTCACAATGAGCTGCCGCAATTTTTTATCAATCGCACGTCCACGGCCAATTTTTATTTAAAAATAACGAATATTCGCAAAAACTACCAGAAATCACACAATGTGACTGACACATCTAATTGTGAAATTAATGGTTACCACGGCAACAACAAATTTTTATTTATTTTTTAGGTCAGGTTTCTCGATTTTCCGAACATTTAGTTGTCAGCATTTTTAGGGATTTTTTATATTTTTGGCCATAATGGCCATAATTTGGCCGTTTGTAATTTTATATATTTTAGGTTTTTAAAGCGTAGTTCTAAATTTTTGCATGGCAGTGAATAATTTTTTTGAAAAAAATGCGTTTGTCCGAACATAGAGTTGTTAGTGCTCGTATATCAAAAAGATGTACTTTAAATTCTTAAATTAAGCAGAAACTATTGGCGTTAATTTTTGTCTACAGTCAAAAGTAAAAGTATTATAATGCGTACTTTTTGGGAAACACTGTGTATGTACACCGTTTATCGTCACTAAGATTTAAATAAAATATTTGCATTTGATATGTTGTACCTAAAAGTAAAAAATATGATGAAACCATTGTCCTTTTATTCATTTTTATTCTTAAATGTACATATTTCTACTAGCGTGATTCCATGTGATTATATTATTATATTTTTTCCTCGGTATATTTATAATTAGGCTTACCACTTCTATTTCTTCTAACTTCATAAAGGTTGTGTATATGAATTATGTCAGTGTTTAACACCCTGTAAATATCCAGATAACATATTTAGATTTAAACATAACTATTACGTCATTGTTTTTATTCAATTGCAAGACACACTTCTATAATAGAGTTTACTACAATTATTATTTTTTTTATACGGAAGCGATAACAGCAAAACAATAGCGATAAATAATCACAAAATAGATATTGTAACTGTTTTCTAAGTAATAATAACAGTATCACTTCAAAGATAACCAGTCTATTAGAATTGTAAAAATAAGCAAATAACCATTTATTATCTATGATCCTATATCAATGAAAAAGTTTCCAGTAAATTTTTGATTAATAATAACCGCAGTTAGTAGCATGCATATACCTGTATGTATATAAGAAATACATTCTGTTTTTACGAAACATCATTTTAGTTTTATTTTGGTCAATGGTGGGTAGAAAGCTACAGCTAATGGAAATCAAATTAATCTAAGTAAGAAATTTAGGTCATAATTTCTGGACATGTATGCAAAAATATGCAGACGTTTAAAAACGGTCTTAAATCTTAAGATAGTGATAAGTGAAATTATAGGTGCTTAATATTAATTAAGCTTATTACTACCGTGAGAGTAATGTGTGGGGAGAGAATCAGTTGATGCAAAGAATGTCTTAATTAATAATGTCATGATGAGGAATTGCTTCTTATGCGTATCATCTTATAATTTTGATAATACCAACAACATAAATCCAAAATTTCTGAAATTATTATGTTTAATTTTAATTTCATATTTCCAGATTTCTTAGAAATTCATGTCAAATAAAGATTTCACTTTTGCATCAATGTTTTTGTCAATTATTGATACAATAATAAATCAAATTCAGATAAAATGATATTTTATTCATATTATTAATAAATTATGTTTTTTGTGTGTACTCTTGGGTACTGGTTGTAACTTGTAACGTAAATTCTTGTCAATATTAAGACAATAGGATGGTGCCAATACAATTTTAATAAAACCCAGGACCACAAAAGTTTTTCCAATGCTAGGTCCAGTCCAGTTTTTCCTCGTTTACCGCTAGTACACAGGAACACAAATCAAAATCTAAGATCAGGATGCATTTACGAATATAAGTTTTTTCCTTAGGAACAAAAATCCCTATGAAAAACACTAAATCACACACCATGTCATATATTTGACGAGTTGTTGACTGTAATGGTACGGGGATGATCTAACAATAACCCTAAGTTTCAGAAACATTCAACCTATGACACACATTCTCAAAACACCATAACCTCAAAAACCCTATATCTGACTGGGAAGTAGACTGGGTCTGTACTTTACTGTAGAACTGCACTGTAGAACCGCGCATTGGAAAAACTTTTATGGTCCGGTGTAATTGGTCTATTCATGCAACGCTGAAACTTTGCAGGAATAAACCAACCAATGCAACGTTTAACAAAATGCTAATATTTTATGTCCAATGTTAACAGTCCGGCATACAACATATAAGAAAAAGAAGCCTTTCAATTTAGGAGGTGCCCAAGATATTATTTCCTTAAGTTCTGGTAATAAATGCAGCTGACAATTCTCATTCACTTAAGATTCGTCTCATATACCATTTTTTTCTGCTACTTACACTGGCTGAAGTCGTAAATAAACCAAACCGAACTAACAGCGGGTTCATATCTGATGGCCTCATAATTTTTGTCAAGCCTCAACTTTTTTTGCTCGTCCAAAGTTCGAGTCGCGATTTTTTTTCCGATATGAAGCCGACCGTCAAGTTCTGTTCTTCCTACCAAATATGGCCGACATCGGGCGTCGTATAATTTAAAAACCAGTTACATTCTAGAAACTAATTATTATACAATTAGTTTTAGATTTATCGGAAGCTCGCCTAGTCTTACCATATGCAGTTAATCGGAGAAAAAAGCTTCTAATGCTAATGATCCTGCATTAACGTTTACGTTACTTTGTATTAAATGCTTATCGGGTAGCTAAATTTACTGAAATATATTATTCGGTGAGTGGCTTCGATAAATATACGGATACTGATAATTTTTGAGATAGTAATTGCCGCGCTAATGTAATAAAGCCTTTAATATGTAAATCGGGTCCTTTATAAAAATTACTTTATAAATTAACATTTAAATTAAATATTCAAAATAGTGTCGTTCGATTTTATATCAGTATTCACTAGTGTCATAGGGGACATAAAGAATCTAGAATACGTCGGATTAAACTTATTGTTAGAGGAAACGAAAAAGAGCTAACTAAATCATGATTTAAAGAAATTGTAACCAAAGAAAATGTTGAAAAAACACATTTTGAGTCTACTATATTGCAGCAATCTCTTTCTTCGGTATTATATACCTATCATTTTATCTATTTTTTGATTTATTATTGTTCTTGTCACTATGTTGTTTACCTACATTTTACTGTTTATAGGTACTTAAAATTTTACTATTTATCTAAATTGTATTATGGATGTAATTAATTCTATCTATTAATATTTTGTGATTCATTTATGATATAAAGTTTGTATCTATAGGTATTTTTAATATCACTAAAAGTGTGCAAGAGTATCAGTTTATTTTTCAAAAAATTACTTTGATATTACTGATACAGGAAAAGTACAGACCTAAAAAGAAAAAACATTGTAGTTATAGGTATTATATATACACATTTAGGTCGTAAAATAAATAAACGAAAATTTCTTTAATAAGCAAATACAGTTTTAAATTAAGTGTCCGAAATGCCGTCCATCAACTTCTTGGCAATATGCAAGCCTGTGTACAAATTCTTCTTGTACATTCTGAATGACTTCCGGGGTAATGGATCCCATTTCATCTCTAATGCGATCTCGTAGTTCGGCTAAATTATGTGGTCTTCTGCAGTAAACTTTTGATTTCAAATAACCCCATCAAAAATAATCAAGTGGTGCAAGATCTGGGGATCTCGCGGGCCATTCTATCGGTCCTCGTCTGCCAATCCACCTCTGAGGAAAGATTACGTCTAAATATTCACGAACTGAGCGTGCATAATGCGGGGGTGCTCCGTCTTTCTGAAACCAGAGTGTGTTATCTGGAATGTCAGGACCATTCTCGTTTGGGAAAATTACCGCAAGCGCTGGAACTAGATCATTTTGTAAGAACTCGAGATATCTTTCTCCTGTGAGAGTTTCTTCAAAGAAGAAAAGCCCTATTATTCTGTTTGCGACTATTCCGGCCCACACATTTAATTTCTGCGGATGTTGAGTATGTGCTTCGATGATCCAATGAGGATTCATCCGACTCCAATACCTGCAATTTTGACGATTCACTGTGCCGTTTAGACAAAACGTGGCTTCATCGGGAAAAAGTATTTGCTGGTGTAAATTTGGATTTGTTTGACAAAGATTCATCATAGTTTCATAGAATTGCAGTCGTCGGTCGGGGTCGTCTTCGTTGAATTCTCGCACAAGCTGTTTGTAGGGATGATAGTTAGGATGTATTCTTTCCTCAGGATACGTAGAACTGTCGTCTGACTAACTTCATGTTCTGAGGCAACTAGATACCTCCTGCTGAGTTCTGGTCTTATTTCCACATCCGATGAAAATCAAAATTTCAATTCTTTGTGTCACAGTTAAATGTGCCATATTAAAATTGGAATTTTTATAAAAACTAACACGTTACATTAACTTTTCGCACAATTTAATGACAAATCTTCTGATTAACTGACAGTAAAAACCATGGATACGCCAAAAAACTTAATCCGATATTTTTTTTTGCTTAGCAACGTACTTTTTTGCTATGTTTTACTTGTGTTCAAGTTTTTTCAGAAATTTTCGTTTATTTATTGTGAAAAATATATTTTTCATTTTGTAACATTCAATTGTCATTTTCTCAAAAATTTTGTTATGTAAGGTGGCAACATTTTTATACCGTTAAATCGACAATGAAAGGGTCTCTCAAATCAAATTAAAAAAATGGGGGGTTACCATTTGTAAAATAAGTTGATGACGTCATTACTGAAAAACAAATGACATCTGAAAATAGACGTTCCCTCAAAATGTGTGTTTTTATTAAACAAAATCGACCTGTTCGAGGATTTTTTCCAAAAATTTTTTTGTTTCACATTTACTGAATTTATTCCATATTTTAGGCGTGCATTGTATGTTTTGATATTAGGATATTTGGAAAACTAAAATATTAATTAATTTGTCTATTTCATTTACAAATGGTAATATATCAAGAATTCAGCACCAACATCGACATTGACATTGACTTTCTGGGCAACGAGTACTGCTAATAAATACAATAACACATATAGGGAAATTTAAGGGAAACAATTAGGAAAAATCAGTGAAATAAACCAGGCATTAAGAAAAAACAGAACCAAGCAGCTAGAAATTTAGGCAGCTAGGAATCTAGGCAGCTAGGAACCAAGACGAAAATATTTTATGATGAAATAGACGAATTATTGCGTATATTTCTTTTTCATTATTACGTAAAAATAGGGGAATAAAAAAGTAGAAAAAAATGGGGTGTATTCCATTTAATAAATATGTATATGTGTGTGGCGTTTTGTGACTTTTCGATGTTCAGTGGTTAATTTAGATAAGTTTAAAAGATAATAGAAAATAATTACTAAAACTATCGTATTAGAATATCTCCTATAATAAATTCTGGAAATTGGTCAAAATATAATCGAAAACATCTTTGTTAAAAAAAAAACTAAATCATTTTTTCATTTTTCGATCCACTGAATTTTACAGTAAGCTTTGGATTGAAGACGTCAAATGTAGCACGGTGTTTTCGATCCTGGATTCTGGAAGCTTCAGAAGACGCAACAATTAGGTCCCATTGAGCCCTTTGTGCTTCTTCTGTTGGAAGTTCAATCTATCTAACCTAATCCGTTAGCCATTGTAATATTTTAAAGGAGGTGATGACGGGGGATTTCCCTTATGTTGGCTAACGATGCTCAACGTTCATCCAGTACGAATCCTCTTGTTGCTGAGACGGCAGTCGAATAGTACATGTCGCCTGGTCTCCTCTTCTTGCTGGCAGTCTTTGTAAATTGGTATGTTCATTTAGAGACAAGTTGTGGAGGTGTTTTTTTTAGCTGCAACTATAGTAGCGGCAATCTAGTAATGACGTTATTCCACAGGCCACCTCGAATCACACCACTGCACACGTTTGTGTGCCCCAACATCTTTGAGGCATACCATCGTTATTATTACCGTCCCAGCTAAAGATATAAGTCTAGTGGCGCCAGACAGTATAACCTCCATCGATCTAGTTGGCGTTGTTCGCATTAGGCCGGTTATGCGTAGACATGCTGTTCATTGTACTTGGCTAAGCTTTAGTTTTGCTGTGATTTGTTGGCATTTGGGCCACCAACCTCCAGAGGTTATCATCTGTCTTATAATGAAACTATACATCCACATGATCACTTTGGATTTCATATCTTAGGTTTTCTCTGTAGTTCTGCTCCACTTCTCATAAGAGATATAAGCCTTTTTTCTTTTGTTCTTGTTTTTGTTTTTCCTTCTGTTCAAATGCAGGTTCCAGGTTAGTTTAGCATCAAAGGTTACGCCAATGTATTTTACTTCTGATGCAAAACTTAGACTTGTGTTTAGAACAGGTGCCCTTAGTGGTTCGGTTATCCTTTTCTTCGTGAAGAGAACCATCTGTGTTTTACTGGGTTTTACAGATATATAATGCTCCCTACGCCATTCTTCTGTTGTCCTTAGAGTTGTCTGTATTCTCTCGCAAAGGGTTCTTTCAAATTTTCCATTAAGCAGTATTGTTAGGTCATCTGCGTAATCAATTGTGTACAACCCTTCGAAATTGAAGCAGTGCAGGAGGGTATTTAGAACCAAGTTCTGTAGCAGTAGTGATAAGATACCATGCTGGGGATATCCTCTTGGGATCATTCCTTTATATTTATCTGTACCGCTCTTTGTGACAACATATTTGTTATCCAACCACTAATTACTGAGGTTATGTTACTTGTTGTTATGGCTGATTCAATTTTTGGATAGGTATTTAAAATAGTTGTAAAAGTGTTGTGTCAAAAATGTTGGATAATAAATTATAGGATAATTTAATAGAGCTACATAGGTTCTTAAAGACGGCACCCTGTACATAAACTCGTTTTATAGGAGTGAATAGTAGTTAGTAGTCGCACTAAAACGCATTTGGCGCGGATCAGGGAAAGGTAAACGGTCATAAATGACACATCCAATGAAACGAACTTTGTTTCACGTGGATATATTAAAATCGATTACGGAGATCCTGCCTTCCGTGCACCCCTAATGGCGCACAGATATCCGCCGTTATGCACCCTTCCGGGATTGTTTTTTCCAGCTATAAACGAAATCATGGCCGTCACGGCTAACAATAAAAAGGTTGGCCCTTTTTATTAGCAGTCGACGCTTTTTGAAATAGCGAGGGATCGCTCACGTAACGAGGGCGTATCGCCTACTTCGATGCAATACAAAATACGTTTAATGGCGACGTGCAGCGGCGTATCTAGCCGGGTTGTTAAATTTATTTATTCTGGGCGAAGGAAACGAGATTGGATCGATATCCGTTCCTCTCTAAGTACCACATAAAACTAGTTAGAAATATAATAGTTCACTACAGACTTCGTACGAACACACAAAAACACGTTTTTTACTACAATACACTTCTATCCAACGCGCTCGCCAACCATCATGCCATGTGCATGACATCCGACCAAAGCAAAACCGCATGTTAAACATGCGGTCGGACAGAATTGGCCGTGCAATACCTCACAAACCTTATCGGGTGATTATACCGAATGAAGGAGAGGAAGACAAAAGTCACACGTCAGTCCATCAGAATGGAACCATCCGGTACACAGACGGGTCCAAAACGGAACAAAGCACTGGAGCGGGTACAACAAACGGAGACCCAGTGTGCGAAATCAGCATAAACCTGGGGAACTTGGCAACCGTATTTCAGGCAGAAATAACTGCAATATCCGCTTGTGTGCAGGAGATGACCAGGAGATCTTACACAAATAAGAAGATCCAGATTATCTCTGCTAGCCAAGCAGCACTCAAAGCCCTGGGAAGCTGTAGAAATACATTCCCAGGCAGTTAAAGACCGTATGGATTCGCTAACACAACTAGCGGAACACAACAGTATCACTCTCAAGTGGATGAGAGGGCACCAAGGCCATGAAGGGAACGAAAGAGCGGACTTTCTTGCAAAGAAAGGGGCTGAGGTTCCACTGATAGGGCCGGAACCCACCTGCGGTCTGGCTTACCGGACAGTCAGGAGGGCCATAAAGGACCTATTAAGAAAAAAAACATATCGCACTGGGCGAAAGTCACAGGGTTGAGGCACTCGCGGATGTTCATTGGCGAACCATCCTGAGTCAAGTCAATGCACTTCATAAAACTGGGTAGAAGCCAGCTGAGATGGATAGTAGGACTGTTTACATGACACTGCCCATTCATGCGACATCTCACAACAATCGGGGTGAAAAATGATCCTAATTGCAGAAGGTGCGGAGAGGAGGAAGAAACATTCTTCCACATATTATGCGAATGCCCAGCACTGGCAGCTCTTAGGTATTCTAACTTTGGGGCTATAACAATAGAACCAAAAGAAGTTACACACGCTCCATTAGAAACTGTCCTTTTTCTTAAGGAAACAGGACTAATGGAATGACTAGACCATGGGGGCACAATATCGGCTTAAGTGCACAGGGCATGCACCTACCCCATACGTAATCGTAATCGACATCCAACCATGTTCTGTCTGTCATATACCGTCTGATGATGTCTGATGACATATTTTAACAATTAACATAAAGGAAAATGGTTGAAAACAAATATTTAAAGTTTTGGGGCAGACCTTAGGTCCAAATAAGAATAAAAGTTCACAGGTGTCGGAATTTCTTGAGGGAGGTAGAGTCTTCTTTCAATTTTAGTAACCGATGAAACAAATTTACTACATTTTTCGGGGTAATATTTTGGCTGGTGATAAAAAAGCCGCTTAATTAGGGGAGGGAAACACTGTGGTGGGGGCGTTTTTTTACATTGTATAAGGCGTTTTACACACATTTTTAAAAAAAATGATTTTCGACGACGTCCATTTCGAGAAAAAATTTTTTCTCTGTCCTAAACCATCGACACAATTTTTATTTAGAATTAAGGCGACATTTAATTCTGAAATAAAAATAAACCCTCGACAGGTGTAAATCCTTCAAGGAATGTTTTTTTTTTTCAAAAGTGGAAAAGCTTTGGCTTTATTCCTTAAGAAATTAGCACATTTTCCATAGACCATTTTTTTTTTACCTAAGGAATCATTTTAAACATTTTTTCCGTGCACCCTGTATATTGATATGGTCGAAGTGGACCAAGTGGTAAAGCATATTTGACGTTTGAGACTTTTCGGCCAGTATTAATGGATTTTTCGAATATTTACTCTGATGGTACTATTTGACAGCCTTTCCCTAATTGCAAGTGTACTGGAATTCAATCTCTGCCTATAGTAGGGAATGCAGGAGTGCTGACATTTCCATCAGCTGAGCGAATTGTCCAGAGGTCGAGGATTTCTTGAGAATGGTTTTTCTTTTAAATAATAGAAACCATCTTAATCGGACTTTTGTGTTCTGGCTAAATTATGGAAAACGAGGGACACCAGTGACCAAGATAAATAATGAGTATTAAGTAAATATTTTATTTCTTAAGCAATAAAAAAAATATTTTACTGGCACGAGATTTATTGCTGATCACTAATCAGTCAGATGGTATTGAATGGTTGCTGTAAAATATGAGCTTCTAGTTTGAGATAGATCTATATTATCTATAGATTTTTTGAGCTACTCCTCGCGGTCCAATACCAATGACAGTGGTGGTTGTAATGGTAGATACAGGTTGGAACTGGGGTAGCGTGGGTTAGTATATAAACGATTAATGTTTCTCGTTGATAGCCTTATCACGGATTGTGGGAGAAGTGGCTGTTATAGTATGAAAAAAAATGGGGTCATAGTGAGGGGCGCCTTAGTCCATTCAAGTCGGATTATACGCTTGAATCGAAACACTATGATTACAATTTAAACTAGAAACTACACTTTTTTTACGAAGAACTCGTTCTCTTGTCATCGCCACCATCGCTCCTGACCTTTTGCTTGTAAGACGTCTGTGAGACATAATAGGCACCTGATAAATCTGGACATCTGATTTATAGGTTTTGTTAATCTATCACAAGTATACACTATTATGTAAACTGAATGTTAGGACGATTAAGGAAGTGTGTAATAGTTGATTTTTTTACTAAACGACATTTTTCTTATGAGTAGGTACATACATAAAGAAATATATTTGAGATTTTCTCCTGTTGAGGTATCATTTACCTTGATTCGTACCTTCTCGAAATGTCCGCATATACCCTAAAATGTAATACCTTTTGCAAAATAATGTTTTGATTATCCCTGGTGAGTTATAATCATAATGGCGTGTATTGCATTGTACCTTATTCTAAGGACAAGAACGAAGTAGCTCCCGAGAGTGCGTCATATCTGCTTTTGGTACCGTAGAATTCCGAGTGTATCTTTCGTGTAAATGATTTATTGTAGTCGGTTTCGCGATTTATAACGTGGCCGGACTTGCCGACTGGGGAATATTAATTAACGTCTGAAATAAGCGAGAACCACGTGTGAGCACATGTCTTTTGATTAACGCGAAATTGGGAGTGCTGTTTGTGTTCGTTTCGTAACGCGTTTGGTCCAACATCTGCAGATACTACTTGATCATGTTGAGACGATGGCGCCCAAACTTTAAGAGGATTTCTTTCGTTACATATGAAGAGTACAAGCAAAAAAGGAGCTACGTCAATTTTAAAGAAAATTGGGATATTAGTGCCATCTGTTAGTAAGTCCTTCAACATTTTGTACTGTCAAACCGCTATTCTTAAAAACACGTTCAGTTAGGATATACATATTATTGAAATGTCCGCAAACACGCAAAAAAAACGCTACATCCGTGCGATAACGGCTAAATATGCGCGTTGTTAGATGTGCACTGCATGTGTTAGAAGTCTCTGTTGTTTCTATATGAATACACGACGTGTTATCTGAGCATTTTCTATGTTTGGTTGGAGATGGTGGAGACGATTTAAATGTTTTGGGATTGTCCACGAAGAAGCAAGAAGAAATATTGTCAAATAGTGTAATTAACTAAATTCAATTAGCAAATAAAATATATATTCATGTGGCCTTATAAGTAGAGACCACGGACTAGGTAACCATTCCAGATCAGGATTCCACAAATGCCCACCACTGGCATATACAGAATGTTACTTATTGGTATGTACTTATTTTAAGGGATCATTCCTGGAACAATTTTAAGTCGAAATATTCATGTAAACGTATATCCTAAAGTGTTTGGTTTTCTAGACACTAGGTGCTAAAGCTTTACTTAAAAATCTTAGCACCCTGTATCTCGAATACCAAATATCGACATACATATACGTTTATATGAACTTTTAGATTTATACGTTACTAGCGACCCGCCCCGGCTTCGCACGGTTTACGACATCACATTACAAACCTCTAAAATTATCAGTGTTTCTCTACTATATTATGTATGTATTATACATATAAACCTTCCTCTTGAATCACTCTATCTATTAAAAAAACCGCATCAAAATCCGTTGCGTAGTTTTAAAGATCTAAGCATACATAGGTAGGGACAGACAGCGGGAAGCGACTTTGTTTTATACTATGTTATGATAACATCGGAATATTTCTTTACACTCAACGCCCGTTTCACCAACCATGTTACCATCAACAGAAGATCTCCTGATGATATCAACATTGTTACCAAAACACGCGTTGAGTGTAAAAAGCGTTTCGGTATCAAGTGGAAAAGTATTCAGGTGTGAATTTGTTTTAATGCCAAAGGTTTCAATTTTCCTCCTGTTGAAACGACAAACATAATTATTTCAATTTTTGAAGAAATAATAATTTGCTAGTAAAACTTCAAACAACCAGTTAACCAAAAAAACCGTTTCCCTCGAAACCCCGAACTGCTATACTTTACTCGAGGTGCGTTGCGCCAACTAAGTTGGCATCTTCAGGAGAAGATTAAAACTTTTCCTGAAAACTTTAGAAGATTAAAACTTAGTTGGCGAAACATAAGTCGATAAAAGTATAGTAGTTCGGTGTTTCGTGGAAAACGTCTGGATTTTTGTTTCTACGCTGAAAGTTCCAGTACCTACTCCAGAACCATTTCACCGTTTCTAAAGGAACAATCTCCCAGTATTTCATTGGGTATCTAATGGGGACAATTAGTGCCCTACTAATTTTTGCTCTACTAAAATAGCTTTGTGTTATATTTTATCTCGTTAGCGATGAGAAAAAAATATCTCATCTACCTGGGAACTGTAACATTCTGTAACTGTATTTTTAAGGTACTGTAACATCAAACATTGACTGAAAACATACCAATGACCCAATCTTCCAGATGGTCTTTCATTTTATGTTGTTTCCACTTGAAATAATCAATATCAATATCAATAATGTAACACACCAGGATTCTTGGACACACAAAAACAGCAGTAAGATTACATAAGACAAACGGCAAAAACAATGAGTATGTAAAATACAATTGATGCCGAAGCGAACGTAGCAGACTAACGAGAAAGGCACGCGTCAACGGTGACGTAATTGTGCTGGCATATTAGTCCATACTAAGTAATGTGACATAACGCTCCCTATTCAAATAAATGCTATTAACTTCATCAATAAACATTGTTTTATTGAAGAAGTTTAATATGTAAACTAGAGAATATTCATTAAAAAATACATATATTCCTTTAAGTAATAATTTGTAATAGAATTTACCAGTATATTTAATAAAATTGATTCTTGTGTCCAACCAGTGATTGGTGTATTAAAGGAATCCTTTTCTCTGAGTAATGGTGATGTAACAGTGATACGAATACTGGATAATAAAATTAAATAAAAAAGCGAAAAATGCAAGTAATAGAAGGAGTCCAGTATGTTTCTTATGAAAATTGTCTTCTGGTTGTACTTGAATCATATCTGTGTACAAAATAAAGGGTGTACAAAATAGTTCATGGTCTTTGGCTTTACTACACGTGCCTATATAGTTTTCGAGGGCACTGTCATCTGGATTTGAGTTATTCCGACTATTTATTCTTTCTCAGAAAACTGACTATAATTAACTGACATGCTTGTTGACTTAAAATGTATAATAGTGTAGACAATCAAACACACACACGCTAAATCAAATGCATATGACGTGAACAGTTTAACAGATGATGTACAACTAATAGACGATGCAACATTACAAGTCATTCTCACAGGTGGTTTTGGCCGTCAGGTGATTGGTTCTGGCATTAACACAACACGAACCGACGATTACTATCTAATGAAATATGGTTTGTCTCTTAACTAACATTGTCTCATTTCCATATTCTACTTTCGTTGTATGAACCACACATCGATATTTGTATAAAGTAGTCCGAAGTACCCCAAAATGCAATTTACAACAAACATTACGAGTACAATATACTTAGTTCTATACATATAGTAATCCTTCATTAAAAAGTCTGCTACACCATCGTCTTTTGGTTATTTATAAGGCATCGAAGCAAACAATTGATCTACATAGAGATTTTATGGCTTTCTGAAACCCAGACGCCAAGTGGTTTGGGTCCCCTATGGGTCGGAAAATAAACTGCAAGGATTTATGATAGCTATAAAAAGGTCAAAACTGTTAATAGGATCGTATTTGTCGGCGGATATGTAGATTTTGAAGTGAAATATTTTTAAGGGCTGGCCTTTTATGTGTTGCATAAGTAGTTCAAAGAAGTGTAAAGGAATATCCGTAGTCCTTGTGACATAATAGTTTAATCAAGTGGTTCTTTGTCATTGCAGCTTATTTGTAAATATCAATTTTTAGTAAATTGATATTGTAGCATTGTAGAAAACCATATCAAAACAAAATTATTTTGCAGTAACGTAACATTACGTATACATGTTTATTAAATTAATCTCTACTTGCAGATTCTTATTTTTTTTTTTTTTTATTTTTTGATTTCCTTTGACCTGCAGAATTGGCTCTTTGTCAGCTAATCAATAAAATATTAACACTTCTTTGTAAATTTATTTTTATAGACTATGGCTAATATGTTAAATTCAAATTTAATCAGTATAGTTAATATGGGAATTAGACTGCAGAGTAGTCTCCATGAAATGGATCACATATATGAAGCGAATATGAAAATCCAACAACAAAAAATTACACTATCACTATATTATACTTACCTTTCCCTTTACGTTACAATTTCTCAAAGAGTAGGGGTAGTTTATTTTGAGAGTTTTTTTTATTGTGATGGTAGTCAACGTGTTAATAACAAATCGACAGAAAATAGGGGAAAAGTACCTTTAGCCTGTCAAACGTATACCTATCCCTTTCGATTTATTTATTTGACACTCCACTTCATTATTCCCCAAACATAAAGACGGCACGTTGATATCTCTTAGACTGGCCCTTGATGTCCCTAGACACTTTTTAGACGGACCCTTCGTCGGAAAAGCCTCCCTTTGAGCGCTGCAAAGGGTTGACGTTGGCATGAAAACATAAAACAGTAATTTATGACTCACTGTTCAATCAGAAGCGTGCAGGGTTGGGGTCAATTAAACCATTGTACTATCTACAGGTATTAATAGCATTGCATTATTAATCTTAATGTTTAATAATCATTGTATCTAATTAAAGAAAAAACTCCATAACATGAATAATGAGTCGGTAAAAGCATTTCACTTACTTTCTAATCGCGAATTTGAAAAAGAATCCAAAAGAACGCCTGGAAATGTTACTCTTATAAAATCCGAATGAACGAATAAATTTAAAAATCCCGTGACAAACGACTATTTGTCTCTGGCATCTCGTTCTCTGCTTAGTACACATAGTCCAAATTTGTTGTGGTAAGCAAAAAAAAGTTGGTTAAAGTGATTTTCTTTTTTATAGGGGTTATTTTCTAAATTCACGTGTACAGTTCGGGCGATTAATTTTTTTTTATTATGTTGCCTGAATTAATAATGAGGTAATTATGAGATTTTTTAATGAAATATTTGGTTATTAGTTATTACAAATCAGTAGAGAGTAATACACCTTGAAAGAAAACATTGCACTTCTGGTAAAACCGGAAGTGTTATATAGATGTCGAATACTCCAAAATAAGGCGTCAAAATTATGGTTAATTGCCTCAATTGCCTCAGTGAGACTAACAAGTAACACTACCCAAGTGGTAATCGCCGATTTTCCCTACCACTTTCCAGAAATTTTCATTACATATGTAGAAGTCATTTTAAACTATTTTTAGCTGCCCGTTTTAATTTTTTTTAATAAACCTTGTAACTCAAGGTCTTGGGCATTCAACCATGTACAATCAAAAACTTTTGTCGTTTTTCAGGTATGTAAGATTTGAACAGCAATTTAAGAAACGAGACAACACATCTTTACGTTTTTGGGGTCGCTGAATCTGAATCCATTTGACCCGATCAGCTCAAGATCAAGGTCATTTCCAGGTCAAACTTGTGAAAAACAATTCCCAACATAATAAACCATCACATCTATGCATTTTCGGGGGTTCGCTGATTATGATTCCGAGGTCAGATTCAACTAAATAACATACCATAAAAGAAAACAATATTTATTAACAATGTTTTTTACAAGAAAGTAACCCCTAGTTAGAACTGCCTAAAATTTCCAGTATATTCAATGCTGTCAGCTGACAGCAATAATCAATATATATATACATATGGGACATTTCACGCCAACTAAGTGAGGTCAAAAAAAAAATCTGTTTGAAACATGTCACAATCGATAGTACTTGCTAAAAAACTAACGTCCCTAAAATTTTAGATTCTTTGAGCCACAAGGGAGAGGGATGGTGAGGGTGAGAAAATACAAATTTTCGTTTCGACTCTAAAATTTCAATCCTTCTCGGTAAGAAAATGAAAAAAATTAAAAAGAAGGTTGCAATGGTTTTCGATGTGTTTTTTTGCCGTTTACCGTTTTAGAAAACGATAAAAATATTTTCAAAAATATTGGGAGTAGTTTTCACCCTTATTTTGAGGATTGAAAGTTTAAAATCGTAATTTCGAAAAGTATGACACGATTTTTTTTTTGAATTTCAATCATTTTTTTGTACTTTCGATTAATTTTTAATTGATACTGGGCGTCGACCAGGAGCTGGCCAAAAAAAAAACGCCCAAAGGTGAAAAAACGTGGTTTTAACGTATATTTTCCTCATCCTGTGAGGTAGTAAATGGCAAATGAATAATATATTCCAAAGTTTTTGGGGTCGCTGATTACGAATCTACGTCAGATTTTCAAAAAACAAAATGGCGGATCCAGTATGGTAGTCTTTTTTAACTTTTAAAAAACCGAAATTTTAAAAAATGGCAAAATTTTGAAATTTAAAAATACCATCGTATTCTACGGGAAATTTTATACGTTAGAATCGTAATCAGCGACCCCAAAAACCTTGGAATATATTATTCACTTGCCATTTACTATCTCCCAGCATGAGAAAATACGCTAAAAACCAGGTTTTTTCACCTTTGGGCCGTTTTTTGGGCAAGTTCCTGGTCGACGCCCATTATGAATTAAAAATTAATCGAAAGTACAAAAAAAAGGAATTAAAAAAATTGAAAAAAAAAAATCGTGTCATAATTTTCGAAATTTTGATTTTAAACTTTCAATCCTCAAAATAAGGGTGAAAACTACCCCAATAATTTTGAAAATATTTTTATCGTATTCTACGCAAAAAAAAACACATCGAAAACCATTGCAACCTTCTTTTTAATTTTTTTCATTTTAGAGTCGAAACGAAAATTTGTATTTTCTCACCTCACCATCCCTCTCCTTGTGGCTCAAAAAATCTAAAATTTTAGGGAAGTTAGTTTTTTAGGAAGTACTATCGATTGTGTTATGTTTCAAACAGAATTTTTTTGACCTCATTTAGTTGGCGTGAAATGCCCCATATGTATGTACATTCCATACCCCCTTTCGAATTATTATGCTATACAAACGACATCAAACGCTAGATGATAGAGATAAGAATATTAATAACGTTGTTAATTGTTAAATTCGCAAACAGTGCTATAACTTCGGCAACGTGATACTTGCACCAAAGTTATGGTACAATAATTACTTTATCGTTTTTGGGCGTTCTATGTAGACCTAGACACTTGTAGCGGTGGCCATTTTGAATATTTAACGAGGTACGCGGGGTGCATACATTATACCAACTTAGCTTTAACGCAGTTAAGATTAGTGTAGAATTTAAATACAATTTTAACTGCGATGTAGCCGGAGATTTGTTATATGCAAAAACTGGGGCAAAAATTCTAAACGGATTTGTAATCCTCGCGCCGCACATCCTATCTACCTTTTCCGACTCACGGCTCCGATATCCATACTTTAACAAATTAATTAGGATGAAACCGCCATTTATTATACTTAGATTAACATCTATATTACTTTGCATTTTGCGGTCTTCCGCTTGTAAAGATAACGTAATTAGCTGCCGGAGAAATGTCACCTTGTTTTCTTATTTTTAGCCGAATAAAGGGCGCAATCCAGTAAACCAGGAATCTTGTAGTAGTACAAAAACCCCTAGATAGAGGAAAATTTTATACAGAGTTGGAAATTTTACGTTTTTAAACAACCAAGCTTTTCTGCACATATGCTCTTTCCCTAATGCTTTTATTTAACTGTTCAAACTGTACAATATTAACTGCACCCGTTACAGGCTGCTCAAGGCGTGGCATATTCCCTTCCACACCGAATCTTTCAGCTGCTAATCTACTATCTCAACGTGTACGTTTTCCTACCTGTATATTTTATGATACTAATAAATATACTATTATGAAATAATAAATATAAATAAATATAAATATTTTTTACTTTTGTTCCGTTTATCAAAACTTTATTATTTGAAAAAGTTTACACCCAGCTTCACATTCATAGAACACTCATATTTGCAAAACTGGGGCAAAAATTCTAAACGGATTTGTAATCCTCGCGCCGCACATCCTATCTACCTTTTCCGACTCACGGCTCCGATATCCATACTTTGACAAATTAATTAGGATGAAACCGCCATTTATTATACTTAGATTAACATCTATATTACTTTGCATTTTGCGGTCTTCCGCTTGTAAAGATAACGTAATTAGCTGCCGGAGAAATGTCACCTTGTTTTCTTATTTTTAGCCGAATAAAGGGCGCAATCCAGTAAACCAGGAATCTTGTAGTAGTACAAAAACCCCTAGATAGAGGAAAATTTTATACAGAGTTGGAAATTTTACGTTTTTAAACAACCAAGCTTTTCTGCACATATGCTCTTTCCCCCTAATGCTTTTATTTAACTGTTCAAACTGTACAATATTAACTGCACCCGTTACAGGCTGCTCAAGGCGTGGCATATTCCCTTCCACACCGAATCTTTCAGCTGCTAATCTACTATCTCAACGTGTACGTTTTCCCTACCTGTATATTTTATGATACTAATAAATATACTATTATGAAATAATAAATATAAACAAATATAAATATTTTTTACTTTTTGTTCCGTTTATCAAAACTTTATTATTTGAAAAAGTTTACACCCAGCTTCACATTCATAGAACACTCATATTTGCATTTAAAATATGTGTAATAATAGTGTCACAGCATAAATCATGCATGAAAAAACAGTGTAAAACAGCATGAAAGAGTGAAAATTATCTATGGTCCCCAGAACTGTCAAAAAATCATCTACAAATAATGTTCTCTGGGGTCTAAAACCTCAATATGGCTTTTATAAATTATAATTCGAAGATTGAGGGTTGTGGAAATTCTTGCAATGCATATTTCATCAGGGTTCCCACGAATAAGATTTTAAATATATGGTTGCTGGAGTCCAATAGATCCACCCAGCACTAAGGAATACGTTTATATTTAGTTCAGACATCTACATCTCTTTTCCAGAAAGAGGTGCTGAAAAGTCGTGTTTCTTACGATACTGTTGTAAAAAAAGGGAATTAGCCAGATCAACTAAGAGGTTGTACTCTGCTGTGCCAAAGGAGGATGCATTGTCAAAGGAGGATTCAAAAACTGGTTTTCTTGAGTCGGAGCCGGCTCTTCCGATTCCCACTATAAAACCACTCTAAAAGAGTAGGCAACATTGTGTCACCACCAAGAGTGGCAAATGCAAAACGGACTCCGTCAGTCACCGTTCATTAAGGGTCCTGTCTCAAAACACCCTGCTAAAACTTTGTCGTAAGAATCTTAGACTTCTCGTGGAACTGTTCTTTGTCCCATGAAGAGACATTTAATGATCATCGGTGTCACAGCTCCTGATACTAGTTGTAGGATTTATGGAAAAGAGGAGGAAACTCCCTCCACATTCTCTGCTCCTACTCGGCTTTGGCTGATGTGAGCTGCTCACCTGGACTCCAGATATCTGAAACCTAGTGTAAGTCAGAGGGCCTTGTTAAAGAGTATTCTTTGTCAGGGGCGGACATATACAGAAAAAAAAAACGATTTGGGAATCTCAAAATTTCAATATGAACAAAATTAGTATATTTAAGGTTTTTACTTATTTGATGAGATGTTTCACTAATATCCTCTTTACTATTTTTGTATAAACCGGTGCCTGCTGATTATCTGAAAGCGGTTCAAGTCAAAACTCAATTAAAAATATTTCCGCTGCATTATAAACCCATAATCTATCTTGCGTCCATTAACTATAATGAACTACAACCACTTGGTTGTGCTCAAAATGCGCGCTAGCTCTGAATGTTAAAAAACTTGAAGTCTATTCAATTAAATGAAATAAACCTGAAAAAAAAACAAGAATACTTTATTTAAAAAAAAAGACTATGGAAATAGTCCATAGCAATAGTTTCCGTCCATATTTTAATGCACGTAATGAAGTACATTTAACAGATTCTTATTAAGGAAGGTTCTTGGTAAATAAAGGAACATATGGTTCATTAAACAGGTGGCATTATTTGTATCTTTATTCCCTATCCATTTTAAGAATATGTCTTCCTAATGAGTCGTTCCATATAAAATCGTCTGAAAATAAAAAAAATCGTTACCGACTCTTCTTTAGGGTCCCAAAGAACAAAATTTACGCAAACTTTATTTTTACAAACGCTCGTTTCAAATTTAACTCTAAAATTTTTCCTTTTTAAGATATCTACCCGCTTGAGGCGGCATTTTAAAGAGGAAAGATGGCAGTTTTAGTGTAAGCATACAAAATTTGATCAGTCAGTACCTCCGAATAATGGCAACATGTTAGAATTACGTGTTGACTGCGAGATAGAAATATGAAACTTACAGAATCTATATAGTTCTTACCTTTAAAGATAAGAATATAGACTCTGTAAGTTTCATATTTTTATCTCGCAGTCAACACGTTCTTTTCATAACCTGAATAATGCGATTTTTAAAGATTTCGAAACTTCAAGCAAAGTTTTTTTTTTATAAGAGACCAGAGTGAGCTGTTCGGGTCGACTCGTGGTTGTATTTCGTCTATGATACGTACACTTAATTCCTGAGTAACATAAGCTGCTTACTCTAAACAGTCAAGACGCTAGAGTCGATTAAAATTCACAAAAAAATAAGTATAAAACACGTAATTTTACCACGCTGCCATTATTCGGAGGTATTGACTGATCGAATATTTGATGCTTACACTAAAACTGCCATATTTCCTCTTCAAAATGCTGCCTCAAGCGGGTAGATATCCTAAAATGGAAAAATTTTAGAGCTAAATTTGATAAAGCATAAAAATGACGATTTTTAAAAGTTTTAATTCGAATAAGCGGAAACGAGCGTAACTTTTGTTCTTTGGGACGCTAAAAGAAGAGTCCTCAAAGTTACAGCAAAATCTAAAATGGGTCGGCTTCTTCAATTAGACGATTTCATATGGAATGACTCAAATACCTACTAAAAATGTTATTTCTACCACATACACCTAATTTAATCTCATTTTCCCGTACTACTCGATAAAAGTAAACACGTCCGCAATATCTGAATTGTGTTCGGCATTCCCTTGTCGCCCTTTTGTCAAAGGTAATATTTGCTGTCATTACAGCTAACAATTACGTAGTCGATCATCGGACATAATTAGCAATTTGAGAAATTAGCGGAGCGTTGACTTGTTTGCGGAGGCAGGACACGTCCGTGTTTATGCGAGCATTATGCAATTATGATGCGACTCGCGCGACGTGGTCCGACTGCGCTAAATGTAACATGCACGGCGCGGGGGTGGACGATGACGGCGGGCCTGCTAACACGGTAATGTTTAATGATTCTAAATCAACAGACGCGAGCGGCAGGTGCCAGATGTCATGAAAATTACCGTTCGCAGGTAATTACAGATGAGTCAGTACAACAGAACGCAGTTAGTTCCAGCGAAATGCTAATATAAATTCGATGGTAAAACGTGAAATGCCATTAAAAATATTGGATTTTATTGATGTAGTGCTTGACGAAGAGCGAATCGCCGATGAAGCGTTAAATAACTGAAATGAAATAAAATAAACAGCGCAGGGGTGCTTTAAATGGTACGGTAATCCTTCACAATTATTTTATGTTTATCATCCTTTCGTATGAGCGCATGCATTTTGTCTGTAGCCAATGGATTTATTATGCAATACGTGAAGTATACAACAGAATACCATTGCATATTACTAAACACTCCAAGTCGCGGAGATGAACAGGTTCAAAGGACAGTGTTAAAAATAGACGTTTTTCTGCCCCACCTGGGAACGACCGAAACCCACCGAAAACTATCATTTGTAGTTAGAAGAAGTCAAATATACTCATTGGCAACCCGGAGTGTGCGGGGAAAACTAGTACGTGATCCCTAGAGTATATATATTACCTTACTTCAAGTAATAAGGTTTTTAATTAATCAGTACAGTAACAATGATAGTTCAAAAACGAATAATCAATAATTCTAAGATAATTAATAATAACTAAAGTCAGTGAGTACAGAAAGTATCCGGCATACAAGAACTACCCCAATTACAGGGGTTGAATGTACGTGAAATACATACTTCACCTGAACCTTCCTGCACCTCTCTACTATTCTCAACGTGTAGATTTCACTTCACGTGTAGATTTCGGGAACACATAATGTAGCTGAATGATCCTTGAATGATATGTAATCATCGTTAGAAATAATTATAAAAACGTCTTAATAGGCCTGTGAGATCTCTACGTTGAGAATAGTAGAGAGGTGCGGAAAGGTTCAGGTGAAGTATGTATTTCACGTACATTCAACCCCTGTAATTGGGGTAGTTCTTGTATGCCGGATACTTTCTGTACTCATTGACTTTAGTTATTATTAATTATCCTAGAATTATTGATTATTCGTTTTTGAATTATCATCGTTACTGTGCTGATTAATTAAAAACCTTATTACCTGAAGTAAGGTAATACATATACTCTATGGATGACGTACTAGTTTTCCCCACACATTCCGGGTTGCCAATGAGTTTCCTTTCGTTATTTCGTTCACTAACGTGAATTCTACCGTGCGCACAGAACTGAAGTTGTTAAACATGTAATTTAGCTTGTTTCAGCACGTCAGTACTAAATAACGTCTTACGTAACAAAACAACTTGCTCATTTCATTTTCATTTAAAAGTCATCCTCAGAATGGCGGGGTTCATATACATATAATCACTAAGACTTTTTCTAAGTTAGCTGCTGTAAAATGCAAAGTTGTTGATGCTATTGACCTGTATTGCATAATTTTGGAATGTAACTCTCGATAGGTGCCATCTAGGTTTTTGCATAAATTTTCTGAAATATGGTGTCATGGATTCTTTTGAAACACTTGAATCAATTTGTTTTTTATCGTAATGCTGATAGAACTTGCGGTGGCAGCATTAATCTTGTTTTGGACATCATGCAGGGTTTGAAACTGGTCACAAAGATAATCCATGTGTTTCCAACTTTTGTATAGCATTAATTAAGATCAGTGGCGGTGCGTGATCCTAAGATTGGGGGTGCACCATACATAAAAATAACGATAATCATAAGAATAATAAGAATATCCCTAATATGAGATAAATATTTATCTCATATTAAGGTTATTCTTATTAACTCTATTAATTTGAAAACTTACCTAATTTTCTTTGTAAATGAGCTCAATTCTGCGATTTTTACATTGTGCAAATTTTTCAATTACTTTGTTGTTAAAATTTTCGATATTTGTAATAAAGTCTTTTTTCAATGGAGAGCATAGCCAAAGCCGACAGTCTTCCCTGGCACATGGTGGTGCGCAAAAATGTCTTTATTCGTTTTAAATAGAAATTTTCCACAAAAACGAATACAGTTAATAATAATGTTTAAAACATACCTGTTTTTTGAAACCGCTTCATTGTGTGCTGCCACTGCTCGTCGATGAGCAGAATCGAGCATTGTCGCAATATTTATAGTGCCTAGCATGGCTAAATTCAAAACATTATTCATGTGTCCAGCAGAATTTGCATGTTTTTTTTTATTTTCTCGTTTATGTGATTTAAATCCGTTACTCCAGTTTTGATCCAAGGTGTTTCTCCGCCAAACAAAACACTTCGTTCAATACATCGCATCCACTTAACCACAAATGTTTTTTAAATAAGTCATTATTAAATGTTCTTACAAATTGTTTACTTTTTCCTTTCACGGCTAATTTTAAATTAATTTGTGGAGTGGGCTACCTAGAGTTTTAATTTGCACTTTTTTCCTCCAAACTCAAGTTAGAGAATTGAGTTTTTAATAAGTTTTGAATATAATTCATTATTCCAAACTAGATTGTAACCGAGTTTATATTTATAAAATGTGAGCGATAAAACAGCAATCGCAATGTGCGAAAACAATTCACAAACTAACCGATCGATCACTCTCGTGCGCTCTTAAACTCCGCACATCATATCTATAGGATTCGCCCACTACGCGTCCTAATTGTGGAGGGGCAAGCAGTAACAATACGCGTTCGCTTTTTCGTATTGCACGGAAACATGATCGTCGTGCCGCTTTTTCGTATTGCGCGTGTCGACTCCCGCGCCGCGATCGGAAACCAGTGGCGTTGGAGATAGAGACCTAGCGTCTAGTCGATTTGTAACGCTGCGGCCAAATAATATTCAGATGGTATTAACGCTAGGGATGCGGCAAGGCGATAAATTTAGAATGCATACATTAATTACTAAATAAAATTATTAATGCTAAATTGTTGGTAGTGCGCGCGCACCAGCGCACCTTATAGCCCACCGCCATTGATTAAGATACTGCAGTTGCTATTAGAATATCGTATATATTCTCGAATTTGTCTTTCATCAGGTACTATAGATACCTATAACAGTACATTCTGAGACCTCCTCAGAATCGACTCGATCTGATCGGCTGATTGGCCTATAACAGTTTTTGTATTTTCAAAATATTCATCGTAATATTCTAAGGCTGTCAACCAAGTAACATCGGGTTACAACCGGTTCAGGAGGCAAACGCGTATCTCCCAAAAACTTCTTAAAAAGGTGTCTTCTTGTAGGTGCTTTGACATTTTTTTTTATATTTGATATCAACTTGTTGACCAACGGAAAAGAGTCTCTTATGGTTTCAGATACCCTGTGGAATACGTGAACAGCATATGTAAAGTGCTCATTAGTCAACATTACTAACACTTTATCGGAATTATCTTAATTTGACCCATACGTAACCAAAACACTGATTGACAAACTGTACAATTGTTTCATGATTTGTTTTATTTATTATCTTTGAGACCAATAAATTACTGGCACTAGCACTATCACTTTGTAATGTGCCAATTTTTTAATTTGTTTCTTGCATAACTTTAATTTGTAACTTGCATAACTTGTATCGTCTAGATAGTTATCAGATATTTCTAGTTGGTATATTGGTTATTTATTTTATAAAGTCTATAACTCATGTTTTGTAAAAACAGATAATTGGATATTGGAACTATGTAGTAAATATATTTTGTAGTTCATTTGCTCACCAAACGTTACTGATTTCGGGGTTTTCTTCTGTTTTTTTTATTATTTTTTATGTGTCAACTCTGAATTAGATATAAGCAGTGGAAACCCGTGTTTATACTCGTATATACGTGCAAATTGAACTGTATTCAACTTCCGATATTTTTCTGATATGTCTCTTTTTTATTAACAACTTTTATATAAGTGGTTCTCCTGTTTATTGATACTTCTTTCGCTATACCAGTGAGTCATTAAAAACAAATCATAAAATCTGGTTATTAACGAGAGAGATGGAAATTGCGGTTATTTCGAAACTCGAGGCGAAACTTTATTATTGTCAAACTTCACAAGTGGCTGTCACAATTGTAAAATAATCACATAGTGTCACATAATGTGACACATTCAATATGCTAGTTGGTTTCATTTTTCAACTTGAAAAGGGCATTTTTTCCTTATTTTTTAAGGTTATAGATGAATTATTACGACATTAATTAACTAATGAACAACTTTTTTCCCGTACACCTGAATATTCAACAATAACAACAGCGAAATGGAAAACCTGAATTTTATTTACATTACATTGTCTGAGCCAGTCTCTACAGAAAACAAAACATATACAAAAGAAACATCTGTACATAGGAGCTTTGTTTTTTTCGATACGTTTTTTATGAACAATTTGTCTATTGGCATAATGTTTATTGGTGAACGAACTCTCAACCGGATTTTGTGTTTTCAATAAAATGTAACATGGTTTCTTCAATTTGCGTAATGGAAGCTGACTGGTTTTTCCTATTATTCCGCCTCGTGGCACATAAAGTATGGAGGCGTATTACTGTTTAGACGATCTACCGATCTGAAATGCTATATTGCGTAACTTTGTTTCGTTCTGTTTAAAAGCTCAGCCAAGATTATTACAGAGCGGGGATGCTGAGGATGAAAGAAACTCCCTACGTTGCAAACTTTTGTACGGCCATACAAAAGCACAATAATGTGTTCTTTCGGGGAGATTAAAGCGGAATTAAATTTCGAAACGAAATATGCTAAGAGACTAGCGTTTCACGGGATTTGCATTAACAAACGTCTATCTACAGATTCTAAATTGGGTGAATAAGTTAATATGAAAAGCGTGTTTTTTTAGACATAGCTTGATTGAATATGGATAAGAATCAGGCGGATGGTGTATACGTGCTGCAGAGGATCAAAATACCTAAAAGATATTATTAGGGGCATGTCGAAGCTCTTCGGTTTTGTCAAACTTTTGACAAGTGACTGTTATTACTGGAATTAATACATTGACACCTGTCATTATTGGAATAGCTCGCTGTCTTACGGAGAAATTACGTCGTCCTGGGTTTCCGCACAGGACTTCGTTCGGGAAGGTATTCTACGCACGGTCAGTACGTGGGTATACAGGGGCAAGAGATATGCGCTAAAAAAATACGGTTTATACTTTAATTATCAGTTGTATAATGCCGGCTCTGCGTAACAGCATAGTTTTCCGGAGCCTAGTTATAGTTTGTACAAAACTCTGGGTAGTTCAGCAATTAAAAATGATACGACGACATTAACCACCGGCATATCGTATATCTAATTATACCTAGACAACCGGTGTCCTTATTCTTATAATATTGCGTCCCGAACACGGCAGAATTGGGTGCACAGCGAATAATTTCCCAAATGCATGGTTGTCATTGGTCTACGAGGCTCTTGATCTAACACGGTGGCTTATAGGATCGATGGAGCTGCAAAATTTGCAGCATATCTCAGTCTCATTCACAATGTTTATGTGTTTGGACTGTCCGACTATTTGGTTTTGGTTAATTGACGCGGTCGTCTAGATAGACAACGATATAATAGATTCTGCTGTGTTTTTACAATTACATAAAAGTACTTTGGCATACGAAGACAAAATTAAGATCAAAGAACTGGGTAAGTCAGCAGATATTTATTTATAAATCTGTGCAAATTAAAAACGCAGTTGAAGAGGTTGAAGCATTTGAAATGTGCATAAAAAATATAAGGCAGAATATCGACGAAAGTCAGGGAAAGAAAAATTACAAAGCAGTGATTTACAGCACAGTAGAAAACGCATTTGTTTGTCAAAAGATAGTGTACATCATGTAGAGGTACACAGTAGTAAGTTATTCAATTTGCCTGTAATATATTGAACATACAGACCATATAGTAATTTATTTACTTCATAATTATTCGAAACATTCTCAATAACATTTCCGGATGATTTTTTAAATAATGGTCTGCTAGGTTTCTGTATTTGAATGCAAACGCTTATAAACAGAACTGTCAATTACTTACACTAAACCAGATTTTAGAAATCTTAAAATAGCAATGGGGCTATGGGAAATCATTATAATAATTATATTTATAACTATTTTTTATTTCGGAAAAAAATATTGTTCCGATGATCACAGTGTTGTGGTCATTGGAGCACTCACAGAGAAATTGTTGTCATTAATCACGAACTTTTTGCGAAACACTATTAGCGAAGTTATCTTTTTTATGTAAAAAATAAAAAAGGATCCCGATTTCGGAGACAAAGTAACATATGAGTTTACTGATGGCAAACAAAGAAGCAAATAACACAATCCAAACAGGATACCAATCAAAATTGTGATCAGAACTAATTTATTTCCAATATTTATTTGTATGCATATAAAGCAGTATTTCGTATTAATTTGGTTGACTGGCAAACACATTTAAGCAAGAGACAAAATATTTAAAGGTTAAATTAAATTATTTTGTAAGAATTTCGAGGTTTTCTTTCAGTGGTTTGAAATGATCGATGTTGACTATCGGTTACATCAACTTTTTTTGCAAGAGAAAAATTAAAAATAATTTATCATAAATCTTGTCAATAAATGAACTAAGCGTATGAAAAGAAATTGATTTGCGTGTATTATTTCAATGAGTACATAGGACATAATTTAATAATATAAATTTTATTATTATGTAAATTTAACGATGAGTATTAAATCGATAACTTCTGTAACACGTGATGAAAATGCAGGCACATGGGTTAAAGAACGGTTCACTTTGAGTGAATAAAATGATGGTTCTCCCCTCTGCAATCGATAGAAAGCATAAGCAAACTTTAGAGCCAGTTTCAGTTCGAAGGATGCAAATATTTATCATGACGACATTTTTTGGTAAACTTTGACATGTAGTTCGTGGCTTTTATAGCTTACATTTTATATTTCCGTGTGTTTACATTATTCGAAAATATTCGGTTAGATGTTCACAATTTAACGGTTTCTTTTTTCCACAAAAGCACACACTACAGTATCAGTGATGTTACAACATTTTCTTTACTATTTATTGTATACTAGCGACCCGTCCCGGCTTCGCACGGTTTACGACATCACATTAGAAACCTCTAAAATTATCAGTGTTTCTCTACTATATTATGCATGTATTATACATATAAACCTTCCTCTTGAATCACTCTATCTATTAAAAAAACCCGCATCAAAATCCGTTGCGTAGTTTTAAAGATCTAAGCATACATAGGTAGTAGATAGGAACAGACAGCGGGAAGCGACTTTGTTTTATACTATGTTATGATTAAAAGTTTCTGATATAATAAATTAAAATAGAAATATCGAAATGTATCATATTAAAATCATTTATTGTATACATGTAAATAAAGTAATTTGATTTTCTACTATTTTGGATTTGAAGGTATTCATAATTTTGCTTTTCAATTTTTTTTGTAATTACGTGGAGGTTTGTAGAATTTAGAATTTTGAAGTAAAAAATGTAAAATAAGCGACAAACCCTAAAAAGAAAATTAAATTACATATTAAATATTACTTATACGTAACTTTTCTGGGTATAAATAACGAAAGGTGCTTCGTTCCTTTTAGTCTGCTTAATTAAAGACGTAGGTATTGCGACTGTGGCATTTAAAAACACTCAATGTGAAGGTAAACCATGGCAAAATAAATGACTTCTTAATAATTTTGATTTATTCGAGTGACTGAATCATTAGAAAAATACAGAAGCTGTATTTTGTTTCAATCCTCGGTTTGGTTTGTAACCGATTGAAAGAGATGAAAGAGAATAATAAACTGAACATCAAAGAGCGACTAAGTAATTGGCGAAAATATCACCGTATTAACTGGTGTATAATTTATAATATGCATAATTAAAATTAATGTTTGGCTTTAAACCAAAGCCATGGCAAGCGAATGTCTGATTCTTTTTGAACTTTTTGTAAACAGGTTGATTCTCTTGAGAAATGTCAACAGAGCATTCGTTGCAAAATACTTACGTTTAACTATCTTTACTGACTTACGAAGCTCGCTTGGTAATTTGTCTACGAGCGATATAAATCGAGTAGAAGTGTTATTATTTTGAAGTTTTATATCAGGTAGATATAAAATTGTTGACCAGACGAACTTATTTAATAAAAATATGGAATTATCTTAGAATGACCTAAACAATTACAATGATTTCAGTTTTTATTGCTAGTCCTTATTTCATTTATATCCAGCAATGAAGTTATGTTATATGAAAAATAAATTACGCAGAACAAAATCCACACTACCGTGATCATGTTTTTACATATTTTGGTGTAGAAATATTTCGGTTTCATCTGTTTGCTCAAAAGATTTTAAATTAAATAAAGTGTTTAAACTTAAACTTGATAAACCTAATATATGTTTTGATAATATGCCAATAATAAATATTAAATGAGCTTCACATGTCGTGATCACAAACGTAACAAACATTAGGTTATAAATCACACATACTTGCACTCACTATTAGGTAACCAAAAAAATATATATATAACAAAACACATTAGATATTTATAAAACCTATTATTATAATCAGATTTAAATTATCTTGCGTTCAGTCGGTTCATATTATATATTTGTTCGAATCTATAATGGATGCAAAATTATCAGACCGTTTTTGGAAAACTTGGAGAAACTCAAAAATTCGAAAAAACTAATTTCAAAACTTTTAGCAAAGTCATAGAATTTTTATCAAAGTCAGAGTTCTTTTCGTAATTATAAATAGAAATTCCTTGTAAATATTCCATACTCCATGATAGTATTCGTACCTATATCCTATCAGTAAATCGAGTCATTTTTTAATTAAATATTCTGGAATAGCTGGGAAAATCTAGGAATTTGTTTTTCATAGACTGGTAGAAACCTTTTATAACATCAAAATAATACTTCAGTAGAATTAATTTTCCTCAATTTTGTATACATGCGTATGTATAGTCCAGTCGTTTTCGGATGTAGATGTTGGCAATGAAACGTTGGTGGTTGGTTGCTTTCTGATCTAAGTAATTTATATGTAACATTAGTCATAGGATATTAAGGGGCGTATCTGGGCGTGACTTATATATATCATAACAAATGGAAAGCGCTTAGACGTATTTGTCTGGTCTCACCAACGTTTTATTGTCTATATCTGCTTCCTAAAACGACTGGACTTTATACATCAGTACCTGCGTACGTATTAGGAGAAAATATTTTCCAATGAACAAAGCGATGTAATGAATGACGAAGATTTACAGATAAATTAGATTAATACATCTTAAACGGTCAGACACTAATACGGCGTTAAAAACTCCTGTCTTAAGTCGTTTCACAATTGTTCCGTTGGATGTGTTCGTTAAGATTAATTATAATTATACGGGACGCTTTAATGAAACCATTTATTCGTGAAGAGGATAGCCGTAAAAATTAATAAAATGGTAATTTATTCGGTTAGTAGTTTTTTAAACTGTTTACACGTCCGGGAATATTCAGGGAACTACATAGAGGACAATGTTAGTCACATTGAATATGCAAAACGCATGACATAAGTTTCCCTTCATATTTTTATCTTTGAGTCCAATAAATCTGATATTGATTTTTTCTTTTTCGATCATTTTCGAGACATCTGACGCAGCCATTCCGAAAATTTTGGTGGAGCCTGTGTATATGTACATGTGCAGTTACTCCTGGAAATATTTGAAATAATGACAATATAGACAATGAAAATAACAGCGGATCTTGTGTTGACAGACTAGATGAAGTAAGAAACTCAAACTTCAGACACCATCGTTTGAGTGGTTGTTTTTGTGGATTGGTTTACAACTGGTTACTGTAAAAGTTTATTACGTTACCTAAAGTCTTCTAGTTATATGGCAGTGATAGTATTTTTGGGTACTAACTTTTTAGGTATTATATCGGTACAAAATTCCAGATGCTAACATATTTTTTTATGTAAGAATGTTAATACGTGTGTCAAATGCAAATTTACTAAAAAATTGTTAATAAAGACCAACAGTTCTGTTAGTTGGGAGCAGTTAAGAAACTATTTTCATCCACGACCATTCTTAAAAACCTCTAGTATGGTTAAAGCGTCTTGAAAAAGGGTCAGAATTTCTCAAACGGGTCACCTGAATTACGTGAAAATTAAAATTTGTCGTCTTTGCATTTTTTCCATAGCTGTTGACAGTGCAAACGAAAATCTAATTGGATTTTGCAAAAAAAAAATTACAGGTATAAACAATTGAGGTTTTTTTGTCAATTTTTTTTTTCAAAATATTCATTACGGACGATCGAATTAAACAATATTTACTATATAAACGTAATTGTAATTACCACAGATTACTTTTTGTATCCGAGCGCGCTCCAAGCGTTGCACGACAATGTTTAAAACAATATAACTTTTTTTTTCGATTGCGGGCCATTTTTTTTCTCAACGGAATATTTATTAAGTTTAAAATGCTGCATATGTGGTATTTTATTTGAGTGAAAAGGAGGTGAAGAAGACTTTTTTTTTTCAATTTGTTATAAACAATTGTATAACAAATTGACTTAAATGAAATATTTTTGATTGAAAAAAAATACACAATCGAAAAGTAATATGTGGCAATTACAATTACGTTTATAGCGTAAATATTGATTAATTAGTTTGTCCGTAATGAATATTTTGAAAAAAATCTCAATTGTTTATATCTGTAACAATTTTTTTTTCGCAAAATTCTGGATTTTCTGGATTTTCGTTTGCACTGTCAACAGCTATGGAAAAAATGCAAAGACGATCAAATTTGAAATTTCACGTAATTCAGGTGATACGTTTGAGAAATTCTGACTCAACAATGGCAGTAGATACGTAGATATATATTCTTAGTCTAGATAGAGTATGTACCTATTGTCCTCAAATGCAATTCAAAGAAAGAAGCATAGCAGAGATGTATTTGGCACTTATACATATGTAGCTTGTTGTTGTGTAATATTTTTCCCAGTTAGTAGTGTAATGAATACATTTTTATCTCCTTACTTAATTTTCACATTAAAAGTCACACATAATATAATGCTCCTGTATATCCTAAATGATGGCTATAATGTTGCTGACTATGTCGGACCTCCAAAATATGTCTAGCCCCATTAAAACGCATCAGAGGGCAATATCTCAAAGGTAACACCATTGTATACTATACGTTTTTGTACGATGAACGGTGAGAACGAAAAAAGTACCTCCCCTGCCACCCCACGGCTCCTATTGGCTGACAACTATCTACAGAAAAAATATCCCCAGTTCTGATTGGTGGAATAGCATTGTGTAACGTCATGATTTTTTTCAAATAACTTGAGGCCGGTTCGATGGATTTTCAGATTTGCATCTAAAGCCCTTTGTGTTAGATTTTTTTTGGGCGTGAATCAGTACTGTGTAAAATAAAATCCACTTTGTAAAAACTTAGAATTACCCACAGCTCAACCGCGCGCGCTGCGTGCTGCGCCATCTATATCTGTGATGAGTAGAGATCGTCGAGCGCGGAGTGTAACAGGACCGTAATCAGTTAACGAATGAAAATATTAATATGTGTACATAAATTATGTAGCAACATAGTACTATTTTTACCAAATAGTACGATTAAGTCAAGGATAAAATAACTATATAAATTAAGATAATACGTAACAATGGCAACACTTACCCGACAAACGTCAGTGTTGAGACAAGGTTCCCATGGCAGGTTGGGGTGGCTGTTACTAGCAGTGTCACTTTTTAACGCACCAATTAAAAAAATAGCTACTGAACGCCCGCAAGCATCGGTAGCTTCGTCTATAATAAAATACACGAAATTGTCCGCAATGTCTTCACGTATTGATGTCACTACATTGTTGTAAACCCGATTGACATATGCAAGTCTTAACGTACTTTACAAAATACGGAGTCGTCGGCGCTGGACGGGGCATATCTTTTCAGATGTCTTGTTACTTTAGTTTTATCTGAAGAATTTATAATGCGTTCACACACATTACAAAAAAGGTCATTTCCTTGAATATGTATGTCCCTAAAATCCGCAGGATCACTGTCAAACCAAGTTTGAAATACTTCCCGTCTATTTATTTTCACCTTTGGCATGGTACCTTACTTTATTCACTTCTCCCCCTCAACTAATAATTATTAATATTTATAAAGTTATTTAAACACACGGCGAATACAACACACAGCAAATACGTAAAAACGAAACGTATCAACGCGATGCAATACTGGCGACTGTCTGTTACAGCGTGCCATAAATAACTAAAATTTCTAGCGCAGTTTTCGTAATGCATGTCATCTGTGAGCTGTGAAGGCCAACGAGTCAAGGGCAGGACATGCGCAGTGTCGGCCCTGTGACATTTAATTGCGCTTGGTAATAAGTAATAATATTTAATAATGTACTATGATGCAACATAGTTTCTGTGAACATATTAACATTTTCATTCGTAAACTGACTACGGTCCTGTAACACTCCGCGCTCGCACGAACTCTAGTGATGAGCCACACTTTGGCGAATTAATCATTACTGTGAAAAAAAAATCACCTAAATTCTAAAGATTGTGTCCCAGTTTGTTGCATCCTCCATGTGGATCATATTTTACTCTACATCCCGCTATCAGACAATCTGAGAGAAATTAGAAACGTACATGTGCCTTCGAAGCATTAGGTACGCACAGTTCCCTTTATCTGACGGCATTCAGTAATTATAATCGACTAATTATGAATGACTAATGAGTTGTACCTGTGACACGAACAACATAATCTTTTATATCATCAGCTTTGCTGAGGTGCCAGTGACCGATCTTCCTTTATACCTGCCTGAGTCGAAGACAATATGTAGGTGTTAACACGACGATATCCCTTTATCCTCCAACGTACAGACATAACATACGCATTAAGAGTAATAACCTCCACTTCGAGTGTATTTATTTAACGTATAATCTAATCTAATTAAATTTACAAGTTCGCGGCTTAATGTTCCTTTCAGTTTTACACCCTCGTGTATTAAGGCGATCGTACGTGTTTTATGGCCCTAGATCTCGAGTGCACTCGCTGCGCTCACGTAGCCGTCTGCCTCTTGTAAATTAGATTTCTTCACTTCTACCGGTTTCCTTTCCAAAGATTATACGTTAGCCATAAAGCAAAACATCTGGAGCTTAATCCAATTTTCTCCATTTCTTTGGCGCTATTCGATGTAAAATGGGAGATGTCGAGATGTCGCAATATGTAATTTTTATCTAGCCGAGGCACGTCTAATATCTCGAGAAGTGCAGCCTGTGGCTGTTGGGAGAATTCAATAGAGACTAAGTATATTGCTTTGCCATAGTTTGTATGACTACTGCGTATCTCTTTCTATAATTACAGTCAGCGTTAGAGGACCAAAGTCTACAAGGGTTGATTTTAACTTTTACCCAAAGAGAAATCATTTTCAATTTTACCAGATAGGAGAGTGGTATTCTTTTCAATACTTAATACTTAATTACGATTATTTATTGATTTTAAATTTTGAGTGCCCCACATATATACAGCAACCCACATACAGAGTGGTCAAGAAGTTACGGAATGGTTGAAAATTTTAGAAAATGAAATCGAAAAGAAATACATGTCTAATATTTTGTTGAACTGTATTAAACTCTAAAACTAAACTTCTAAATCATCCACTCTTTATTATATCTTTGTATTTTGTATTAAAAATGGAACAACTTTCATTCGTGACATTTTTTTGAAAATATGATTATTTAGAAGATTATTCTGATTTTTATTCTTAAACAGTACGAGATATTTTGAAACATCTGATTATCTTTGAAAAAAATCATTAAGATGAAAAATGATGCCCCACTCACCCCCAGGGAATAGGAGGTAATTAAGTTTTCTGTGATTGATTAGAACTCTCTAAAATTATAAACTTTTATTATTATGTTATACATAATATGTTTATTATTTAATGGTGACCGGCTGCATAATAAATACTTTGAACTTGACGTAACCCCACAGAAAGAAGTCTAAGGGTGACATATCGGGTGATCGAGCTGGTCGTCCAAAAGGCTCACGCCTATCGATTCAGCAATGGAAATTAGAAATAATAATAAATGGGATTATCAGGAAAGCGGTCGTTAAAACTTCATTCAGCATGGAAATTACGGCTTGTTTCAGCTTAAATTAGAACAGTGTCTATTTTTTCTTGCAGAGGTTGAACGCGAACCAATTGAAGAGAAAATAAAAAAAACTTGATAATACGTCTAAAGCATCAATTTGGGAACTGTACTATTCCTTTACAACAGTTAGCATTTTGTTTATTAAAAACGTTCACCAAATATTTTTTATACCCATGTTTTTAATCATAAAAACGTGAATATCAGATCCACACGAAAATTTGTGAATTAAATAAAATACATTTCATTTGGGAACGGCTGGATATTTTTAGAATTAAAAAAAAATAGAGCTACGTTAAGAGAGACTTGAAATGCGTGTCAAGCGAAGTGTCACCACTCCCCCTTCCTATTTGAAACAAATGCGATGACAGCACCCTCTGGATCAAGTGACATATGTCACTTCCTTCTATGTTAGAAAGTAATTTTCCGCGACGAATATCTGCTTCCTTCAAAAATGCAATAAAAAGTAGGGATTTCAATATTGCCTCCCGCCCCATCTACTTAGGTTGAGGTGGTGGGTTAATTTTAGCTGAATTTAGTAACATTCAACAAAATATTAGACACGTATTTTTCTTTTCTCAATCTCTTGTATAGCTTGTAACTTTCAGCCGTTCTGGAACTTTTGGATCACCCTGTATGAAAGTTTTTAGTGCTCCTGCTCTTAATGATGCCGACATGGTTGGCGAAATGCGTGGTTTACGTAAAACTTTAATGTTTAGTTTACATTTCTTCTACGCCGAACGTTTAAATCCCACTCCAGAAGCGTTGAAACATGAAATTAATCTTAGTACAAGACCCATATACGTCATGAATATAATCCTTCTTCGTTGAACGACCCCTTCGGAAATATTTAGAACTAGTTTGTACGCAACAATCGTATAAGCCAGAATAAATTACAACGCATAAGTACTCAAAGGGAAAGACGAAGTAATTTGTTATCGGTGGGTGCGGTTAGTACGATCGCCCCCGAATGGAATCGTATTCCGTAATGCCGTCATCAAGACGGGGTTATTTAAAAGATGAAACTACAATAAAACAATTAAGTAACCCCCATGAATACAAATCGCAAACGGGAACCGGCAAGTGGGCGGAAGGATTTCGGTAATTGATACAATTGCCTCTTATGTTAAATTAACCAAAACTTTGTCTCACAGAGCGTAGTTACTCTGTCAGTAGTTCTCTACACAGAAAGAAATATATGTAAAAATACATAACATAACGTTGGCCACATCGGACCTACGTTTGTTTATGTAAAATTACGTAAAATATGTAATTACAATACAAATATTTGTACAATATACAAACATGAAAATACATACAATTTTTCTACATAATATCCTGCTTTTGTTATGAATTTTTCCCAACGGATTGGAAGTTTTTTAATGATAATTCAGGACAGGACAGAACAAGTGTGTTCCAGTGGGGGCATTGTCGTGAAGCAGAATTACGTTTCTGATCGGAAACTAACGTCTTTTCCCGAAATTTTTCGAAACTTTTTTCGATTTTTTTCGAAACCCCAGTTCATCTGTTATGACTACCGAAGCTTATCCCGATCTGAGCTGCCATTTCAGCAACAGTTAAATGCAGGTCGTACTCCAGAAGACGTCTAACAGTGGCGATCTTTCGCTCATTCACACATTTTCAACTTGTGTTCGTCCTTCTAAAAATTTTTTGTGCCATTCGTGCACTGAAACAGGTCTCCCCAAACTGTGCTTGAAGTCTTTGAACAATTTCGGCTGGTTTGACGCCTTCAACTGTGAGAAATTTTATAATAATGAATTGGGCGACCTGAGGATGAACCTCTTGCTTACCGATTGCGATGTCAACTGAAGAACGGAGAGACCGGAACGGAATGGAGTACAGGAAGTCAACGTGACATCCCCGTCTGCCACACCCAGCAGTACGAGCCTCCTCCATATGCCTTAGCGGCCACACGAAAGAAATTCCGGTTCATATTTGACTCACCCTTGTATAATGTAAATATACGTTCCAAGTTTATAATTTGGTACATAGTAAGAAATTCTTTGGAGTATGGCAAAATGTGAGTTCATTTTTCAATTGGAAAGAAATGAAAAAGGGGGGGGCTTTTTCTCACAAATTCTTTTTCCAATTGAAAAATGAACGCACATTTTGCCATACTCCAAGGAATAAACACAGCTAGGCCGGCTATTTTAAAGAAGATGTATCGAAAGTTTGCAATTTCACGGATGACGCTACAATGCAGTAATTATTTTAACAACTAATATCTACGACATAAACTGACCCCAAAATACCTGGTTATTAGAATTAATAAAGAGATACATATGGAAGGAAGTAGAAGATGTTTAAAATCCCTGACACGCCTTCTGATCAAAGAAGAAATAAGAAAAACATATCAGAAAATTTACACCATAGATATTAACCAAAAGGATTTGTGAGAAAAAGGCCACCCTTTTCATTTCTTTCCAATAGTAAGAAATGTATCGATTATCATATAACTTTATATTGTATTCATATTCATACCCTGATTTTTACATGCTAATATTCCAAAACCTAATACAGAACATTTGTGGCCAACGTTATGTTATCTATTTTTACAGATTTTTTTCTGTGTAGTAAGTTTTTATAACAAACCGTTATACTTATATCTCCTTTATTCAATTTTACGTGTATTTCACACTGCAAGAATCTTGAAAGTAACGATTTACAAGCTTCCCTTGATTTTAACAAATTATAAAACAGTGAGTGAACCCCTTGTAATGGGAATTTATGAAAGATGGCGTGGCCGAACATATGCATCGCTGTTTTATAATCTACTAGGATTGAGGGACGCAATTTGTATATAGATATATAGGGTATTTCGTGGTGAGTGAAACGTTCGGGACAACTATAATTAATAGGGAACTAAACATATATATCTGGAAGTTTTCGGGAATGTTCTATATATCTAAAATAAATGACGTTTCTTGGCACTACAGAATATACTAACTTTGGTATTTTAAATGGCTGTTATATTTTTTATGCCATATTTAATTTCTACACCATTTTTACGATGCTGTAGCTGTAGGGAATATTGGATACATAGAAGGACACAAATTAATAAAGGTTGTTCAAAGTTTATCATCTAACCATTTTTATGAATAAGTTGCTATAACTCGAAAACCGTATATTTTAGGTATACTGAATACTACTATGTCTAGAAAATAGGAAGCGAGAGGACTCGTAAAATATATCATATTCTTTTTAAAATAAGCAACAAGTTTGGTCAAGTTTGACCTCTATTTTGAGCACCCTGTACATGTGGCCATTATGTAGAATTATTGACAGTAAACTCAACCTTTCATACTTACATAAATAAATTAATGGTAGAGTTTTACCACAGCAAGAGTTACTAATTTCTTTCCAGGATTTTGCGATTTCTTCTTTTTTTTTTCTTAAAATTGAAATACCTCAAAAACCGTTCATCTTAGAGGTTGAAATCACGTTACAATTATAAAGAGATGATTAAGCTAACTAACACTAACTTCAGTTAAAGTTTCCAGTGCGATTCCAAGAACCGTAAATTTTGTTCTTGTTTATCGACTAGAAAAGCTGAGTATTGGACCAATGCTTTTATTTATGTTACGATTACATATAATAATTTATAAACCTTGCTTTCTTTTTTACACTGTCGTTTAAAAACTATTTAAAACTATCAACAACTAAATACATTTAAAATTTGTGTTTATCAAAGAAAGATGTACAATGGGAATAATTCCCGTTTATTGTTAATTGTCATCAGAAATAAAAGATCTGGATTTTGACCTCATCACTGTGACATATCTGACGACGAAAAACATTGAACGATAGTCTCGTTTTATTTCCTCTCCAGGGAAATACAGGAGAGTGCAGTCTAGTCTGCAAACTTCGCCCGTAATGAATGTACTCTTGTTTCATTAATAAAGACGTTTATTATTATTGTTATTATTATTATTAAATACAGCGGTGACATATAGGGAGTGTCCTCTGGTCCTCTCGAAATTTAACTCGACATGTTCCGGTGAGTCTGACAAGGTCAGCAACAACTAGATGTTCCTAAAAGCACACCACTAACGGTATGTCGTTAAACTAAAGTATAATGAGATAATTTCCATTCCATGTTACAGTACGTGTAGAAACATGTTTGAACATTTCTTTAAATCATTCAGTTTATGTATACATACGTTGGGTATCGAAAATGCTATAATCTATATAAAATTTATCTTTTATGTCTGCGCAATAAACTCGCTTTGTATACTGCGAATTATTTGGCGGCTCTAATTTTAAGACTCAACTGAGGCTATTGTTTAAATTCTGCCTCAAGTCTTAGTCGACGGCATCCATTCACCGGACCCATAAGGCAACACAACTCTTTAAAGCTTGTTAATCCTGCTTTACTCGTTTAAACCCTCATTAATTCAAATACGACAGAGATGAAAGCGCCAAAAAATCAAGGGATTTTACATTTCCCCATTATTTAAATTTAATGGCGTTATAAAAGCGTTTACTTTATTTTAGTATACTGGTATATAGACGTTCTAAGCCGATTACTTTTTTATCTCTAAAATTGAGTAATTAATTCCAGGTAATTCTGATGTTTAGGTATAGCAACGTTGTACAACGTTTTTAGTGAATTATGCCTCTAATCCTGGTTTATGAAAGTAGATAAGTCATCTGCCTTAAATTAGTTTGTAGGCGTTTTATTTTAGGACACAAGGAGATATAAATATTTCTTAAGATTTTCGTAGAAATTGGATTTCAATTTTAAGCTTAAGTTTTCAAAAGGGAAACCTTCGTAAAAATTATTTATAGAGTGTTTTATTACATATTAAATAATTATTATCTAATGTTGCAATAATTTTATAATTATTGCTAATTTATTCAAGTTATATGTATGTATATATGTGCAAAATTTTTGGATTCTCAGACTACTTTAAAAATTTTGCCAACTAGTAATCTGTTCAGTTATTATAGACAAACAGTGTTTCAAATTTTATTTTGCAACAAAGTTATGGATTTCGTCATGCTTTTCATAAAATACAATTTTAAAAGAGAATCGTCTGTTTTGTCTATTTGACACTAGAACTACTAGTTGTTAATGTAGGCTAATGTTTTTCTTTTATATCTTGAGCAAAAACAGATGTTTCTTTACAAAAGATCAAGAAAATTAAATTTGCCAGATTGTCATCGTCGGACCATCTGTCCAAATTCAAAATTTCTCATATTTCGCGTATATCGAGATATATTACCTACTCTGAAAATGAGTTGTTAGTTTCGTTCATGGCCTGCTTGATTGTTCGAAAACAAATATGGAACAAATAACTTTCTACATCAGCAAGTCCAATTTTCAAAAAGACAAATTTCAACTAAAAATTTGTTTATACCTATTGTTAACCATTGTTTTCATTATTACCATTAGTATAAATCATGTTGAGGTCAATCATAATATTTTGGTGTTTAGTATCTCCAGTTTAGTGTTGGCCCATTCTTTCTGACTCACTCTGTATATAAACATTTTCAGAATCAAAATTCAAATGTCCAAAATTAAGTAAGTAGCGAAGTGGAATTGAGATTATAAACGTGGTGCAAAAAGGTGGATTCTTTTTATATTTTTTGTTGTATTTGGATACTTGGGACCAGTGGCGGTTGGTGATATTTCAGTTAGCCATATCTTGAAAAACGACGCATGGGACCCACTTCACTTTTAGATGATGACTATATTCCTCTTACAGAAAGGATTTATAGTGAAAAAACACCAGAAATATCACCAACAGCCACTGCTTGGGACTCAGATATCTGCAGGATATCACTGAGTTGTAATTTTAGACCAAATATTTGTAAGATTCTCATGTGCTGTGTTAAATCAAACCAAAGAAATTCACATTTGGTCGGAATTAGATTGTCTTTGTAAGTCAAAAATATTCTTGACAATTTAACTATTCACAGTTGCAAAATCTGCAGGGGTTGAGATAAATTCCTTAAATGGTATTTTAGAAACAAGCGTTCTTTAGACGGCTTAAAGACATAGCTATAATGTAAAGTTTCTAGAATGTAAAGTAATAAAATGATTACCAAAAATACAAGTATCATAGTCACAATTTTATTTGTTTAGTCCAATTTTCTATATATGTATAAAAATTTATTCTGCAAAAAAAAATCAAGATGTAGTAGCGGAGTGTCAGCTTTTTAAGAGAAATTATTGTTCATACCGAGGTAATGATGTACCATTTATTATTCTGTGTACAGAGCCATATGAAACGTACATAGATTATTTTTTATCCATCCGAATGTCATTCACCCTATAGATTAATCACACTTTACGATATTTGTACCGTTTCCTTTAATACGTTAGATGTGCCGCCTCGATTACCACAAAAAATAAACTAATGAGATAAATTAGTGAGTTTTGTAAAAAAATGTGTTAACGATATGTACACACCATAATTCCGACTGTTGACTGTTTATTATCTCGCGTTGCCGATTGTAAATAAATTACGAGGCACGGCGACCGATACATACCGCATTCGTTTCGAGTTGTGAGGTCCTCCACTAATAATGCAATGTGCATTCTAAATGTGCTTCCACAATCAGACACAGGAGATATTCGTAGTCAGACTTCCAAGGTTTTATTAGGACGCGACCTGCAGACCCAATAAATCTTCAGGAAACGCGTTACATAGCATAGAGGCTTGATTTTTTACAATACTTTACCGATTTTTTTCCGATTTGTTTTATTTTTCTAGGATATACGAGGCTGAGTCAAATATGAACCGGAATTTTCATTTTTAAATTAATTGGTACAATATACAAACATGAAAATACATACTATTTTTCTACATTATCTCCTGCTTTTGGTATGCATTTTTTCCAACGGGTAGGAAATTGTTTAATGCCATCATCATAAAAAAGAACGGCGGCGTGTGTCCAGCCAGTTGCGCACGAAAGCCTCAATACCAGCGTCATTGATGAATCGCTCATCTCCTAGTGCTTCTTTCAGTAGCCTAAACATGTGATAATCACATGGGAATAAGTCAGGACGATGAAGAGTGTGTTCCAGTGTTGTTCAATGAACAGCCTCCAACTTTTTGCGTGTCAAATTGACTGTGTGGGGGCAAATGAACATGAGGTCCATTTTCAACTTGTATTCGTCCTTCCAAAAATTTGTTGTGCCATTCGTACACTCAGACAAGTCTGCCCCAACTGTGCTTCAAGTCTTCGAACGATTTCGGCTGGTTTGGCGCATTCAACTGTGAGAAATTTTATAAAACTGCATTGCGCGACCTGAGGGTGAACCTCTTGCTTACTGATGGCGATGCCAACTGAAGAACGGTGAGACCGGAACTGACTGGAGTACATAAAGTCACGTGACATTCCCGCCTACCACGCCTAGCAGTACGAGCTTCCTCTCTGGGTCTTAGCGACCACACGAAAGAAATTCCAGTTCATACTTTTTGACTCACCCTCGTACTTACACATTTCAAAACCTTCTCAGTTAAATTTTATTGAACAGTATTTACAAATAATGGCATTATGCCCTCTGAATTAATACAAGGTTAAAATATCAATATTAAAAATAATGTTGACTGGATTGTGACACAGTGAATCAAACTTAAGTGAGCTATATTGTAATTTTTTTAGTAATTAATAACTGTAATTTTTTGTCCTGAATTTAATAGCAATTTAAAAAAAGCAACTGAACGACGGTGTCACGTGATATTGACAGAAAGATCATTTTTGACTGTAATATAAATTAATAAATGGGGTGCATTTATTGACGCAATTTTGAATTTTATTCGACTATCAATTTAAATCGAATAGTTTCAGAGATATGATCAGTTAAATATTGGACAGTGGTTTGAATATTATTTCTGTTTGTGGTTCTGTTACGAGAGATGTTAATTGATAATTAAATTACGGGTAATAAACATAATTTTGTATTTTTTTTACACTAGTTGGGATTATGGCAGAAGGATGTCAATGATTAGGTTAATTCTAATTAACGAAAATAAGAAGTCGTCAAAAAAAAACGTCAAATCCAGCTATGATCGAGAGAGGTGGAAATAGCGGTTATGACGAAGTTTGAAGCAAAACTTTTTTTGTTACGTTTAAAGATTTTTTGCCATGTCACTGCAATACCTGGGTCATAAAAGGAACTCCTCGTAAGAGAGATATTCCATCTAGCATCCTTAAACTTCTAAAATTCTTCTTCTCAAACGTTTGGAGCGCGTGATCAACTAATTGCTTTCCAGTATAACTTATAATTATTATAATTAAATATTCAGAATTGGCAAAATCCTTTCGCTTCATTCGCAAAATCTTATTTTACATGGCAAAAAAATACGTTGTCCACTAGAATCTTCTCCTTCATCGTAAGTTTTGTAGGTGGAAACAGACAAAAGAAAATTATATTTTAATTTGCTAGGGCACGAATTTACCGAGCTTACGAGTCGACTTTTGTATTTTACGTATGCTAATTTTTAGAATTTAACGCGACTGTAAATCCTCCCCTGCTTTATAATTCCATAAACATTTAGGTATAGCGTAAACGTGAACGTTTTAACTCGAGGTTTAACCTCCAACTTGAACTTTGTACAAGGTGGAGCGGAGCGTAACATTGTAGAGTGTATTTTGATTCTAGAGCAAATTTATGGTCAAGAATTCGAAGTAGAGGACAACTGGTAAGTTACCTTCTAGAAGTGCATTACATATATTATTAGATCTTTTTGGAAAGCTCTCGGCACAGGGACCTATTGAACTTTTGTATTGAATTTCAGTAATTTAGAAAAGTAATTTACCCATCTCTAATTTTATTGGAAGTAATATCCTGTTAGACGTTTTTAGCAATTTAAAAAGTGGATGTTTATAGTACTACTATTATGCATGAAAGTACATAGTAAATAAAGATCATTATGCTCATGACAGAGGTAATTCATATAGTACATAAATAGTACTGATTCATACCCACTGGGTTGTAATTCACTATATAAGTGTTATCCTAGGTAACTATATCAGAACAAAAATGTAACAATATCTTCGCGAGCACGAAATAATTTAATGACTACACAACATCGAAATACGGGAAAATTGAAAAATTTGAGAAACAACCTCATCAAAAATTGTAAATAAATAGACTGTCAAATTGGTGAAGCATTTTAGTACTACAGTATTTATGCAGTATTTCTATTTCCCGGTTGTTCTGACTGTTCTTAAACTCTACATTCTTTTTATTTCCCCAGCAGACATCTAGAAGTATTAAAAATAAGATCTTTACGAAAATTTTTAACAGTAGAGGATGTTTCATTTCAAAAAAGATATAAGATTTTTTTGCACTCTGTGGCTTTCGCACGCCACTGTGCTTTTGATGGCAAAAAAAAATCAGTTACAGCCGCACGTTTTATTTGAAACATATTTTGTATGTACAATAATAGTCATATTAAAGGGTGGATAATTTATAATGAGGAGAGTTTTAGATGAGAATATTATACAGGGCTATACTAAAAGGTATGCCATAAATTTAACAGCGTGTTCCTGGATCAAAGTTATGTTGATTTGACATAATTTACCTATATACAAATATGCATTCCTGCGGAGCTACTTATTTTCAAAGCCAACTAGTTTTTTTTTTTAATTGCTACTAGGTTTTTATTTTTTCTCTCAAATTGACTACTGTCCATGAAATAATCAGAGATAAGCTTTTGTTTTCCGTAGCTACCTAATATTGAAAAACTAAACGGCCATAAAATAAAGCCAGGTATTTCTAAATGCAATTTTCACGAAAACAGTTAACTTTTCGAATTTTAAACAAGAATAAGTTTCTTTTTACTTTCTTATTATTTTTGATGGGCTATAGCTCAGCAGGGTTGTGTTAAACATACATTATTTTGTTCCAGAAACACGGTATTATATTTTACTTATTACCTATATTACTTACCTTTACCTTTTACTTATATTATACCTTTTAGGAAAGCCCTGTATAAGTACATTTACAAGTACCAATATACAACGATATTTTACAGACATACTATATCTATAGGTATCTTAATGGTTTTCATTTCACTTCACTTACACCTACATGGACTTTTTAATTAAATTATAATCAAAATTCCAAAAAAAAAAACACACAACATTAAATTTAGGTATTCATGTTAACACTTCAATTCCTCAACTACATGCATGCTCCGTTTTACATTTCTCACAGTGTAGTCTATTCACACAACCTTACACAATAAAATAACTTTTGGATGTATAAGATTTTATTACCGAACTCAACCATACAATGTCTGCAATAAAAAGGAAGAGAACTGTTGAAGCGGCTTGCCTCACGATGGTCTTGGAAGTAAAGTGGCTTTCAAGTTTTACTGCTTTGATTTCTACAGGATCCGTCATATAACGATATAGCAAGGGAGCCAATAAAAGTCTCAAACTTGAGACAGTGCTGAAGCTGCATACGCTGTAAAGCAAATAGGAGCACTAAGAGTGGGATTACGGATTTCCAGGGATAAGGCTTCTGTTTGGTATAACGGAATTACGACTGATATTGGAGTATGAGTTTATATATATATACAGTGTCCGCCATAAAGTTGGAACCATATGGGATTTTTTTTTAATGTTAGAGTTTGATAAGAACTTTTGGTACCAATCACTTCTGCTTCCAAACCAACTTAAAATGCAGCAATTCAAAGTTGACAACTAACATCTGGCAACTGTAAAATTTATGATTCTCCAAAAAAAATATTGATTTTTTCCATTTTTTTTAAAGTGATTTATTTATTGTTTGTTATTTTTAAGTAGTAGTTTCGTGTTAAGATAGCCAAATTGTAATTAAACAATTTTTGTACTAACAAAATAAAGTTTAATAAAAAAAAACAGTTGAAAAACAATGGGTGATTTTTTTGGAAATTGGAAAATAATCCAGATAGTACCTTTTTTTCGATTAAGAATATCAATAATCTTCAAAACCAACGATACCTACGAATATTATTAGCACAATATACATTGCAGTGGCGGACTTTATACTGCTTTGAAGCGTTTAAAATGTTTTCAGTAAATCAAAACAGGAGTAAATCAAAATTTCGAAAATATAATTTTTTTTATATTTTATTACATTAGAAAAATCACAAATTTGACAGTTACCAGATGTTATCTGTCAACTTTGAATTGGTGCATTTTAAGTTATTTTGGAAGCAGAAGTGATTATCACCAAAAGTTTCTATCAAACTCTAGTATTAAAAAAATTCCCATATGGTTCCATCATTATGACGGACATTGTATATAGAGCTTTCATGCGTTTCAATTTCTATGTATGGCAGAAAAACTGAAATTCAAATTTAAGAAGACAAGACCAAGTAACTAAACACCATTGGTAACTAGTGGCTTAGTGCTTATCCACCATACTGCATACAGTACAACAAATAAATAGTGAAACGAGGCATCCAGGAAAAACGGAGGCGAGCACTGCAGTGGCAGAGGTTGCAAACGGCGTAATATACTGTAATAATCAGTTGGCAATCGAGAGTAGGGGTACAGGTTTGTTTAAGTGAAGCATTTTATTGATATTTATTAGGGATCAGTGCACCTTTCTGAGTTAATGTGAATAGTTATACAGTGTTTCCCAACAAGTACGCACCACACTGGAAAAACATATTCTTAAAATTAGACCAAAAATGATTTAAACTGAATTTTAACACCAGAAATAAATTTGAAGTCGACAGTTCAAGCTATATCCATGTCTGCCAAAGAGATTAAAAATTAAAAACTCAGAATAATTGCCTTTTGTTGTGCATATTTTGGTGAATGTTATTAAGGAAAGATGTTTAGAAATTCATTTTGGACCTGTGTATAAGTTTGAGGTCGATATTCCACAATTTAGTATTTTCCATTTTTTTTTTTTAGTCGGAACCGTCAAAAACTTATAATGTGGCAATTCAATTTATTTTTTGATTAAAAAATTAAAAATTATTTTTACCTCCACATCCGCGTAGTGGAGTAGAAGTATATCTACGAAAAATTAAGCGAACATTTTCTGTCCGTCGGTCGGTCTATTAACCTTTATGGTTTACACGATTAGCCGATAACGCTTTGAGATATCAAAATGATGAAATTTAAAATCATGAAGAAATCTGGTGCTTAATCGGTTGGGAGACTGAGGGAGAAATGAGGGTAATACACTTTTTATTTGTCTACAGGTAACTCGCAGACCGTACAAGGTACTTGTGCATTTCTTTGACATACATGTACAACATAACAAGAGTCTGCAAATGTAAAAGTTTTTAGTTTAATAGGGTATATATTAAAATGAGGTCAATTAAGATCTTAGTCACTACACAGTAGTCAAGCCACTACAGTGGGGAGAGCTCTAAAAAAATCCTCTTCGGACAAGGGTCCGGTGGGAGGGTGTAAGAAGGCTTACACCCTCCCTTCCCCGGGGAGGTACAGGGGCAACTAAAATGAATATTAATACTAAATATTTATTCAAATTCAAATGTTAAATACGAATCATGACGAAGTCTGGTGCTTAATCGGTTGGCGGTTGAGGGATAAATGGGGGTAATACACTTTTTCTTTGTCTACAGGTAATTCGCAAATGATGCAAGGTCAAATAAGATCTCAGTCTTAGTGACTACACAGTGGAGTTAGCTCTAAAAAAATCCTCTTTCGATTTTCCTTAAACTCTCCCTTCCCTCCCTCGGTGAGATGCGGGGGTAATTAAAATAAAATTTAAATACTAACTTTTTTATTCACATATAAATTTTACATGCCCCATAAGATTTTTAATTTTACTCAGAAAAAATCCATATCTATTTTAATTTGGTTTTTTATATTTTCTTACTACGTTTTACAACCTCTGTGGGTAGTTATCTATATGTAGGTATTTCCGTTTACGAAAATATACATCTATTTATGTGTCCAATGCTTTCGAAATGTGCGCCATAAATTTTAGACCCCTTATGACTGCTCTCTCAAAGGTGTTGGTACCTATAAAGTATAACATGTGGGTGTATACTACAACGTGGTATCACTCCCCTACAAGTTTTACGGCTTTTTTTATGATCGCATTTATTAATTGACGAAGGCGGCAATTAATAACTAATAAAATGTAAACATTAATCTGGGTTCTTACTGATTTAATGACTGCATTGTGTCACTAAATCATCACTTTCAGAGACAGATACACGCCTATTTGCTTTTGTTTAATTGTACACGTTACGTAAGACGTGACGAGAATTTAAAAAAAATGTTAATATTTATTTTGATAGATACAGCGCCGTTTCTTTCCCACGGTATCGGTTTGTCAGTTATTGAAATTAGAATTTGTATATTCAGACTAATTAAGCGCTAATTGTAAGTTTGTCTTCGCCGAAACGTACGATAAGCTACTGTTTTCTTCATAACTGATGGTTTGTTTATACTACCGAAATGTGGTGTAGGACGTGTAGGTACTGGAGTTGGTGGTACCAAATGGTGCTCTGTGCAACTTAACGATATCATCAGACAATTTCCCTAGACTATTCATTTGGGGATTGGGAGTAAAGTTGGCGATATTTCCGTGACGTATTCAGAGACTTTTGATCTATGGCAAGAATCTGGACGCTGTACGAGGTGTGTAAATTAAGTAATGAGACTGATTTTTTTACTTTTTTTTATTCGAATATAATTACAACTCAGTATTGTCTCCTTCAAAATAACTTCCTTGGGAAGCCACACAGCGCTGGAGATGGTTCTTCCATCCCTCATAGCAATGAGGGAACTCATATACTGGAATAGCCTTCTGCTGGTCGGTTACAGCCATTTGAATGTTTTCTCTAGTCCCAAAATGAAGTCCCTTGAGATGATTTTTCAATCTAGGGAAGAGAAGAAAGTCGCAAAGACACAAGTCAGACGAATAAATAGGCAGAGGAGCAACAGGAATGTTTTTACTGGCTAAGAATCCATTTACTGAAATAGCTGTGTGACAAGGCGCATTGTCGTGATGCAACATTCAGTTGTTCTTGATGTTTGGTCTCACACGCATGACCCTTTTTCGTTTTTCAAGAACCTCTCTGTTAAAGTGTTGATTTACTGTTTGGCATGGAGGCACCAACTCTTTGGACAATTCCCTGGCTATCAAAAAAGCAAATCAGCATGAATTTGATCTACGACTTACGGCTCATTCTTGATTTTTTGGGTCTTGGAGAGCTTGAAGAGTGCCATTCCGTGCTTTGGCGCTTGGTTTCCGGGTCGTACTTAAACACCTAAGTCTCATCCCCAGTAATGACACATTCCATCATTTCCAATCGATTCCAAAAAGTCAAGACACCTTTCTCTCCTGATCCTTTTGTCCTGCGAAAGGTTTTTGAAATCATTTTTGCGCAGATTTTTCTCATCCCCAATTCGTTAGTCAAAATCTTAGGAACAGTGGTGTGATTCAAATTTAACTCTTCCCCGATCATTCCTATCGTCAGCAGACGATCTGAACTCACAAAATCCAGTATTATATGGACATTTTCATCGGTTCTTGAAGATGAAGACCTTTCGCTGCATGGATCATCTTCAAATCGACTCTTTTCCTTCTGAGAATGCCTTAAACCACCGAAAAGCCTGGGCTCTTGAAAAAACACTGTCTCGGTAGGCGTGTTGAAATTTTCCAAACGTATATGCCAAAAGTAATTGCGCTATGTCCAAGTTTGAGGCAAAACCTGATAGCACACCGTTGCTCAAAATTAATGTCATTCATTTTTAAAATGCCTAGAAAAAACCGGTTTACGAAAACGGTCATAAAGAACAAATAGATGACTCTAACAAGTTCAAACTTGTATTGACGGTACATTACACGTTAACCTACAGCCCTTCCTAGTCCCGTCTCCGCAGTGGTGCTGGGGGGGGGGGCCCCCCCCCCCCCTCAAAATAAAAAAAACCCCCGGGGGGGGGGGGGGTTTTTTTTTTTTTGGGTTGGTGAGGGGGGGGGGGGGGGGAAAAAGGGGGGGGGCGTCCAAAAAAAAGCCACCCCCCCCTTTGTCTCCCCCACCGGGGGGGGTTTTTTTCTAAAAAGGGAAATAAAACCCCACTTTGGGGAAAATAAGGGGATTTGGTTATTTTTTCACGGGTTTTTTGGGTCCCCCCGGGGGGGGAACACAGAAAAAAAAACAAAAAAAAAAAAAAAAAAAAAAAAAAAGAGAGGGGGGCGTTCCCTAACCACGGAATGGAAAGTTTTTATTTTTTGTACTTTTTTTTTACCTAAACATACCTATGGTTATTTAGAACAGCGTAAGCCGCCTTCAAATTTATATTGGAACATTGTCGGAACAAAAGATAATCACGTCACATTTCATATCAAATAAACAAGACTTTCATATAAAAAAAGGCGTACCGCTTTACTCTCCTCTACTTTATGTAAATTTGAGTCAGAATCACCAACCAACAATAGTCCCCTAATTTATATCATATGCTCTTGCTGGTGAAATGCTACAGGTTTTTTCATTTTTTAAGTTCAAATTTTTCATTTTCAGTTTCAGCCACGCTTGAGAATGAATTTTTTTTTTTTTTGTAGAACTGCAGAATTGTACTTCACATTCATTTTTCCAAAAACATAAAGAAAGACAAGTATAAAAGTGTAAGAATACTTTGCGTACCCACCCTCTAAACCCAATAATAAACTGATTGTTTTACAATGGCCACATACTTAATAAATCATTATTAATTTAACATTGTTTCATAAGACTCTTTACAGTTCAAGTATTTATAAATAAGTGGATAAAAACAGTTTGTTCATTTTACAACCAACCAGATGTGATAAAATATTTATGTCCATATACGTATTTGTCATCGATAGGCACACACGTTCCGAAGAAGATAAAAAAAAAACATTTCTGGGAGGACAAAAGTTAAAATTTATAAACCGGCATTATTTTTGACAGTGCATTTTATATTTCAGAGAAAATGACATGTCATTAATGTTAAAACATGTTAAAATTTTGGGGGGGGTTCAAAAAAAAAAGATTTTTTTTTTAAAGGCATTTTATATTTTGGAAACCCTTTATATCATTAAAATAGATTAGTCCTCTTGCCTTACTTATTTCAATCATCCACTACGTTAAAAACGATTATCTTTTAATAATTTGTGTGATTCTCTATGATATTTTGCCGATCTCACCGATTAAATACTAAAAATAAAGATCACTGTAAATGTATCCAAGAAAGAAAGGAACGACACAGTCTCCACTCATGAGAAAAACAGTTCATACAAAAACTGCATAACAAAATGTCTTTGGTAGATTTGAGAAGCTTAAACATAAAGAAAAATATGTATGTGTTTAGAAAGCGTGTAATGTAAAATTCTTCAAGAAAGTGTAGGCGACACTAAGTAATACCTAATTGAATGAACCACTCAACTGTAATTCATCGCAATTAACTATACGAGTATTAATATATTATTAGATACATACAGGCGTCCAAGACCGTAAACATTATTACTAAATGAACAATATTATAGAAAATTCCAGACAGTCAATGATTTCGATTTACACATTTTGTCACATAATAATTTAATATACAGGGTGTCCCTTTACTTATAACCCACCACGATTTTTTAAATGGAATACTTTTTTTTATTGGCAAGGCAGCCATTCCATTTTTAGAGTCAACGGAAACAATTTGACATTATTGTACTTTTCTAAAAACAGACGTAAACTTTCTAATGAATTTCATAAACACTTAGACAAAAAGACGGTCGCCACAATAATAAAAATAATGGACACTTATAATATGACAATGAACCCATCAACTGTAATTCACTCCGGAATTTTAACTATACGTCATTGCATTAATATATTATGCTCACTTTGGTACGATATGTATGTGGCACTTATATATCTCAATTTATCATGCTTTGTGTCATTTTGTGCACTTTGAAACTAATTTTTGAGCGGAGAATCTATGGTATAAGGACTTATAGGAGATAATTTGTGCAAAAAATAGAAACATTAAAAATCTAACTTTTGTTCTTGATAAATGCATGTTATTCTTTGCCTGATTTCTTTTAAACTATGAACTCTTTCTAAATAAATTTCTTCATGGATATCATAAAAAAAGATGATAACAAATGTTTCACAATACACTCGAACCCCTCTTAATTCACCAAATCCGTGCATCATCACCTCGCTTAAGTAGAGAAATTTAGTCTCGCTTAAGTCGCGATCATAACGTCAACTTTTTCGTGTTTTAGCTGCAAAAAAGAAATATTTAGAGATATACCAAAGCACTTGTTATAACGAAAAAATGAGCCAACTGAACAAAAAAATAAACGTAAGTTTACCCAGTCGTGCGTGACAAAGTTCAATTTTCCACTTGAATGAATATTTTAAAGGTTAAATATTTTTAAAAGACACCTAACCTATTTTAAAGGTTAGGTCTCCATATTTAATGTATTACACAATCATTTTTTTCAATAAAAATTGTACTCATACGAGAATCCAATTTCCAAACGTAGTTCTAAAACTTTTACAGGCGGCGACTTAACCGGGACGGTTTCGCGACATAATAGGGGAAACGTGGTGAAATAAGAGAGGATGTGAATTAAGCGAAGGTGAATCAAGAGGGGTTCGAGTGTAGTTTATTTTTAGAAATATGTAGATATACTTAAGTGTCATACAGAAAATCGTGTTTTGAAAGAAAAATAATATCGTAATACGATGCTTCTTGAAAAATGTAAGATATTAAAAACCCCATATGTTATTATCGAGTTATTAGATTTGAATAACTTTAAAGATTTTAATTCTCTTCTCAGCTTTTTTCGTTTGTCTTTTTAATTTTTTTTTTTTTTTAGTTTAATTATTTATACGCCATATTTTTAAAGCGAAATTCAACCTATATTACAAAAACTGTAACACTTAAATTATCTTTTAGGCAATAATTTTAGAAAATGTAAATCACACTTTAAAAATATACGTAAAAATCGAAGAAGAATATAAATATTTAAGTTGTTATAGAATAAGTTAATTTTGAAATAGTTTTTTGTATATTTTGAGCAAAAAAAATAAGGGTTAGTCGATTCAAACTTACCTTGGGTAGTTAACTTATCGCGGTATTAATAATTATAATTAATACTAATTATCAAATTTACTAACTCGTCGTATAATTACAGACAACAAACTCCGCTGAAACTCTCAAAGTGACTGCCCTCTTTACTGTAGGTACCTATCTTCCCTTCTCGCAATCTGTTTATCACTAATTGGTGCTTCCCAGCGCTTTCCTTTCCACTTGTTTCACGTTTCAACTGAAACTACCACTCGCGTTTTCATTGACACAGAGGCGGCTCGTCAGCGTATGGAGTGACAATTACAAAATGGAGAATATGATATTTTTTTTTTTTTTAGAATTATGATTTTATTATTTAAGGTTAATGTTCAAGTAGATAACGCAGATTAAATATACACGGTGTCAATTTGTTCATTGAAAACGAACAGCATTTAATATTGCCTAGACTAATGACAGTATCAAAATTTGGCGAAATACGTCAATTTACATATCAAGGGAGACAACTTTTGAGGCATTTGTTGTATTACTTTCAACCCCCTAGTCCCCAGGGCACCTACCCCTAAAATTTTATATGGTAACCCCTATTTCTTTTGCGATTTTTGAGTTTCTTGTACAATTCTAGATGTCCCATATTTCTTTTTTCTCAAAATTGTTGTCAAAAATTGGTAGTTAACCTCATGAATGTGTGGAATGTATTTAATTTCTGATTTTTTTTACTTAAAAATTATGCACTTTTACAAAACATTGTCAAGAATAAAAAGTTCTTAAAATCACTCAAAAATTGCACTGAAATTTTTTTCAAAATTTTTGAGCAACTTTTTGTATTTTGCAAATAGTCGATTTTTGCAAAATTTAAAAAAAAATGCTTAAAACATTTTCTCTATGTAGTAACTATATGTAGGAACTCTATGTAGGAACTCTATGTACACAGAAGATTCAGTCTTTTTACATCAGATTTATAGATGTCTATTTATTATTAGTATAACTACTCGGAGATATATTTGTCAAAAACAAACTCGCGCTCACAGCACATGACACAGAAAGTTGATACAGTGTCACATTACCACCAGATCAAAGCAATAGATCGAAGTGATTCTATGCGAGCGAACCTATCTTAGACCTCCATCTCATAATGTGGAGAATTAAATGTAATATGACCTGACTATTTGATTAAGGGAGATCACTTTTCCGACTTGATCGGTGGTACGTGCCAACGTCAAAAGACAGTTTCCTACTACACGTCCAAACCTATGTGATTTGATCCCCAGGGTTATATAGTTATTAGGTTTGTAGAAATGGGGTTAAGGTTAATTAGTCTTGAAAAAAATTTGCTCACAGATCTTCTTGTATGCTAAAAAACTTTCGCGATACGTCACTTCTAGTTGAATATACTCAGCTATTGCACTATTTGGTTATTAGATTCAAGAGTATGGGGTTATTTAGTCTGACTCTCAGACCCTCAGAGCTATGGGATTATTGGGTTTGAGGTTGTTTGCTCACGAACTATCGAGATACCTACGTTGTTTCTAGTTTCATACACCCAGGATATTGGGTTATTTGGGTTATTGGTTATTGCGTTTATGGGTTTAAGTGTAGTCTATGTGTTTATTGAATAGTAATATTAGATTTTAGACTATTTTTTCTAGTTAGGGACGAAGTATTACGTGAACACTATTCGTACCCTACATGTTTAGAAATAGACACAAGAGTTAAAATTCAAGTTAATAATATTTTGTACTATTGTAATTTAATATTTTAATAAGTTCATCGCGTGCAGCAATTATAACATTCAAATAATTTGGCATACTATATATTAAGTTTTGAATGACTAGCTCGATGTTTCGGGTTTTTGTCAAGTTAAATATAATAATGAGCCATTCAAAGGTACTATCATCAAATCTGCCTATGAACGAGAGAGATGGCGGTTATGTCGAAACTCAAAGCGAAAGTTTGTGGTCAAACTTTTGCCAAGTGGCTGTTACATAATGCTGAAAACTAAACAAGGTTATAAAGTTACTATTAAGAATAGAAATACGCCTTTTTTGCTTGGCCATCTTTGATGACGTTTTTTTCAATGGCTCGTTAGTTTTAGATTTTTCCATAAAATATTTAAATGTACTATTTTATCCATTATTTCGATAATGAAAACCAGGTGTCCGACACCGCTCCTTGTTTTACAAGCTCAGATCTTCAAAGAACCGCACCGTATTTGATAGTTGGTTTTAAGTTTTTCATTAAGTTCACGGCACAAAACTTCTCCATCGTAACCGAAAAAAATATTTTTTATCGCCCGGCATTATGTTTATTTTATTTGATATGGGCGACGCTTACAGAAATGAATTAAAATATGTTACTCTAGTTATAACCTTACCTATCACACAAAAAAGCTAGTCCAATAAAGACGTCGGATTATTTGATTCGCCGACGATTTTTTACTCTTTATGAACCCTTTTAATTAAGACTAATAAGAACATATGTTTTCACAGCTCACTTAACGCCTCGGTCGACGTCTGCTGTGTCGTAAAATACATTTCCAGTGACATCTTATCGTTGAGCACTACACACCACGGCCGATTTTATGAACGCTCCACGAAAATGCCATATGTAGATAATCTCCCGAATGTTGTTAATAAAAACTAGTGAGATACCGAGGTGCGGTGCCGGTGCCGGTACGTGTGAACATTGATAATGTTTATTACTATAAATTATGCCAGACAAAACTGTAAAGTCATTCGCGCAAGGAAGTATTTTACGACTATGGTCGCGACGTATCTTCTTAAGCATACGGTCATCATTTATCCTTTATATTCGGCAGTAAATTAAATTTTGGTAGCACGTAAGTGTACTGTCTAATAAAATGTTAGTCTACAAGTTACTTACTAACTGTCCGTTTTATACCGGGAATTAAGATTATTTACAGGGCATTTATAACGTACCTGCTCAAGTAAAAAATAAATTGTCAAATGTTCGCTTGACAACTACCAGAGAAAATTTACATTGGATTACTGACTTTGAATATGTTTGTATTTCCAACGCCAAGTAGGAATGCTACAAAAATTTCACATATTGCTATTTTAGTCGTGTTTTAATATGCAAAATAAGTTCAATGAGTACATATTTTGAACAATCTTAATTATTATTTTTAATTAAATTAAAGGAAACTATAATTATTGTGTCGCTTCGTTTATATTTTTCGCGGATGTCCGAAGCAATTCACTTGTATTTTCTTTATAAATTTCGGTGTATACTCCTGTTACAGTATTTTCGCGATAAAAAGTTTCTAGATAACTTATATATTTGGAACGAATGGTTTCGTGCACTGAATGGACATTGGCACACCAGTAGACCAATGTCTGATGAAAAGTCCATATTATATTCGGTTATAGCTGCATCACTTGGTGGCCAGTACTTACTTAATATCAATAGTTAACATTATATACAGTAATGTATTGTGATGTCCATTCCAAGAGACACTGGAGAATATGTTGTTGTATGATCAACCACTCCTCTTCTATGTGCAACTGAAACTCGTCTGATATAACCCCAATACCACCACAATATCTCAATAGCCCATATGCGCAGAAACGCTTTGTCGTTTAAATACGTAGAAAGTCTTATTCTGTATAGAACTAGAACCGACGTATCCCGGAGTTTTTTAGCAGAAAACCTCACACCCCATAGTCTGAAAATCTGAGAACAAAGATTCCAAATCTAATTAATTTAAGCGAACCTATCATTAACCTTCAATTTTATAATATGCAGAATGACACGTAATATAACCTACCTATTTGATACTGTGTTATGGGAGACATTTTCCGATTGGTGGTAAACTTTAGGCAAACCAATATCGAAGGACAATTTCCTATTTATCCAAGAAATGGTTAAGATTTATTAGTTTTGAGGATATGGGTTTATAGGGCTGTGGAGTTCACACTGGATTTTAGTTGACCCCTAGATGGTATCTAATGACAAAAAAGTCATAATTTATCTTTATTATATACCATGAAACTCGGTTCAACCTTATAAATTGCAAAAATGACGATTATATACCATTTTTTGAGGTTAGGGACGACCTACATATGTCATGATGGGTTTAAACCAAGTGTGAATTCAGATTCAATCAAGAAACTTATGGGTATGGTGATGTAATGTACTGTAATTTCCACTTATTTTTTGGTGTGCCAGTGAAATAGTAGATACAATTTTACACGACCAAGCTTAACTCTGGAGTATTGATAAAGAAACTATATTTAGCGTTGCAATATACAAACAAGTGTCATAAATCCTCGCGAAAAATAAATCGTTTCGTGTATATACTATCATAAATCTATTTAGTGTATTTGCTAAGACGTCCAAGGCAGATATTTATCTTTAGCATCTATAACTTGCCTCGTTCTTCACGCCATTATTTCTCCCTTACTAGTGACATAACGAGTAACGATCCTTTTTTTTCTGTTTCAGGTGAGTATCGATGTGCCCTCGGATATTCCCGGAACGTGTTTCAGACTACTTCCGATTGCATCGGTGAGTATTAAACGCCGTGGGATTTTTACGCGAGAAGCGCACGTATTTCTCGTATTTCACGGTAGAGCGAAGACAGACGCGCTCGTTTTAATAGCGCGAAGGCTATTTTTGCCGCCCGCAAGCCGGGACGGATACATCGCGAGGTATTTGCTTCTACAAACATCGGACTAAAAGTGCTCTTCGCCTCGCGTGATTCAGTGCCTCTACGCGTCTTCTTTGTCATGTTTGTACGTTCTTAAGCCGATGCAGATTTGTTTTGTCAAAACGAGGAGCAGTTGGTCTGATGTTTTTGCGTGTAACGCAACGCTGAAGGATTGCAATTTAATTCAGACAATAAAGCTAGCCAGTAGCAGCTGGTGGAATTTGGAATTCACGTATTATATTTACGTAAGGTAACACGGGATCCATTTCGGATTTTAGAGGGTTGTTATTAGACTTAAATAGAAGGACATATGTAAATAAAAAGATCAAACGAAACTTCGAAAAGTTTCAAAATAACTCCACCTCACCAGAAGATCTCAGTAATGTCTTGCAAAGTATTTGCGAAGTATTGTTTATCAACAGTTCATTTTCCTTGCTATTTTTTTTTTTGAAATTTCAGGATCTGTTTAGATTATGGAAATTTTAGTTTTGATCCACTCCAATATTACGTCTCAGAGATTTTATACTTAACAGCTCCTTATGTTAATCTAAACAGATCAAATCTAAACAGATCCTGAAATTTAAAAAAAAATAGCAAGAATAATGAACTGTTGATAAACAATATTTCGCAAATATTTTGCAAGCCATTACTGAGATCTTCTGGTGAGGTGGAGTTATTTTGAAGCTTTTTGAAGTTTCGTTTGATTTTTTTATTTACATATGTCCTTCTAACTTGTACAGAAAAAATTATAAGATACAATGCTCTTTTCTTCACTTGGTAATAACGAAAAACTTGGTACAAAAAAAAATATTTCGCAAAAGATTCCAAGTTTCCAAGATCTGGTTGGGCAGACATTTTTTGAGTCAAGCTTTTTCGCACATTTGAACGTTATTCTCATAACTGCATTTAATTAGGTCTAGCTATCATTCTCTAAAATATGATGTGGATGCCATGCCTCCTGGCGAAAATACGAGAGTTTCAAATATTACTAGCTGCGGTGAAGCAAACTAAATAAAGGAAAAGATCTCAGCTGACGAATGAAACGGTTAGGTACCTATATAATTTATGTCTCAATTTTAATTATTTCTCAATTCTCAATATAATTTTTTTTCTCAATCATAATTTTTTTTTGACATTTTTAGCCATATTTTTTGTGGTCAGTAACGTATACCATACAGTTCCTTCGACAATATAGACCTTCACTAAATAATGACAAACTATGTACGTAACTCAATGGCAGTTAGCTGCAAAACTATAACACACAAAAACTACCCCACATATTATCTGCTAAATAGTTGTTACTATTTTTTTTTGTATAACGTCTTGGTTTCCTTCTTCACATTCCAACGGTAAAGGTGGTTTTCTAAAGAATCGACCTACGTTTGTGCTACATCCTGTATATAAATATTTCCGTGAATACATCACACACGTACAGAGGCGTTAACTGCACATAAAGACCGTAATTATTGTATGCCGTTTATATCCCCATATCGTTAAATTGTCAACGATAATAACAGTAACAATGATACTGTGTTTTCGCAGCACTCAACAGCACACATGTTATTCTGGTTCCGTTTGATTGCAACATTTATTGGAATACAGAGGGTGGCAAAAGCGCTGCACAAATTCGAAAACCGAAACGAGTAAGTTTATGAAAAAAGATCAAATTTTAATTACAAAAATGCATATTTTGACGGCCATATCATCTTCCATTCGTCAATTATTTTTGAGAGATGACGTCATATATTTTTTTTAATGGTAATTCTCTATTATGTGTTGGTCTTGAAAAATTAGTAGTATTTAAAACGACTACATAGAAGTTTTACCACTCTGGATTAGAAAATTGGGAAAAAAATGTAATGTGTAAGAACAACAATTTATTATTAACCCAATTTATACGCTGCTAATCAGTGTGTGAACGCAAATTAGTGTACACTACTGGTGTGGTTATAGAATTACACAAAAATTCCTAGTGTCATAGTGTCTGACTTATATCTTATATAACTTACATATATATTATATAACCACTATAATATCTTCCGTATTGCTTCATCACCCTTAGGTTTTCTTATAGGAACAACAATCCCTTTGAAAATCTCGATCTTGGCTGTAACTCTTGAGGCAAGACTAGTGTCATGCTGAGAATCTTCTAAAATAAATAATTAAAATATGACTTTAACACGAGTCCGATTATTTTTCCCTGTCTCTATATATCACTCTCACATCTTTTACCACATTTTTTTTTTCTCTTTAATTCTGAAGCCAAGTATTCCTGTCCAATCTTAGGGAGTCCCTAATCTCTTACTAAGTCTCTCGTTCCATATGGCAATATGGAACTAAATCAGACCTTAGTCAAAGTTCACGATATCTTCTTTGTCATCATCAATTAGGGTTTCTGATTTCTCGACTTATTTTTTTTCCCGGAGCTCGAGAATTCTCGACTAAGAATTCCCGGGAATTCTCGAATATTCGAGAAATATTTAAATTTAAAAAAAAGTAGAAAATTTTTAATTAAATGCAAAACAAAACTACGCTTATTATGCAATAAACAAAATTACTAAATTTGAGTGTATTTTTCATTAAACAAATAGTAAGTAGTCGGTCGGGACTATTGAAACTGCGGGGCAATTGCGCTATTTAGCTAATGTTCGTTCTATAAAGTTCATTAATAACGACATTTATTTAACGAAATAATGAGTATTTCCTCTACTGAGACCTTATAGAACGAAAGTTACAGCCACGGCGCAATTGCCCCGCAGTTGCAATAGCCCCAATTGACTTACCTAAGTATCATTCTAAAATAACGAGTATCTTCACACAAACCGTTTTTAAATTAAAGTTGAATACTTACAGTATCTTTTTTCCTATAAATAATTAGAGCTTTTAATCACATTCGTTTTACTTTTAGTCTACCTTAAAGAATTTACTTTTAGTCTACCTAAAAAATCTGCCCATAAAGCGATTGCCTACACAGTCTTTTAATTACCTACGTAAAAACACGGAGAGAGCACGGACGCAAACATAATCAAGACGCGATTACTCGATTTCCCGATTTCTCGATTTCTCGACACTTTTTTCTCGTCTCGAGTATAGCCAGATTTCCCGGGAATTCTCGCTTCGAGAAGTCTCGACCAGAAACCCTATCATCAATACTTCCAAGAGATATTATTTTTCATTATCTTCCTTATATCCAGCTAGCTTTATCACAGACGGAGTCACTGCATTCCTTTCACCATAGATATCCATTTAACCCACTTACAGGTGAGATATTCACCTAATCTTCCATTTTCTTACAAAATTCTAGATACCGTTCACGTCATGATTAGGAAATGACAGAAATATAATAATCTCTTTGTAATTGACTATAAGATACAGGGTTGTTCAATGATGTAGGAATAATGAGAAAAAACTATAGATGGGAGACAATACAGTTCAACGTCTATCAATTCCCAAATCTTTGGATTTATTCAACTTAATTTCTTAATTTTGTTGTAATGCATGGGAATTAGTCAACATATATTGCTCAGCAGTGAGATAACAGGTTTTTATAAGGATTCTTCAACCTCAAGGAAGACCCATTAGTGCCAAATCACTGGTGTCCTCAGTGTGGACTCTTGTTAGGAGGTTCACATAATATTTCAATGATTTATTTTAGCATTATACTGGTCATGGCTCAAAATTTACAGCCAATATTGAGGATTCCTACGGGGTTTTTATTATTAGGGGAAAACTTGAGGATGATGGATTAATTCTGACATCAGATTTGGATGCAGCACGTCAACATACGTAAGGATACCATAGTGGAGTTTCCGGTACGCTAGATTTTTATGTGCTCCTATGTTAGTGTAGCTATCCAATACCCAAAAGAATGATTAAAACAAACTTTTCGTTAACTAAAAAGAGGCTTAAAAATAGATAACTTTTTTCATGGGAAGTCAATAGCAAAACCGACAACAAAGATAGGGGATTGCCAATTAAAAAAAATGAGTACGTGGTCTCTCGAATGCAGTTGACTGTGATTGATCGAAATGTGATATGTCTGTGATTTAAAATATGCATGTTTGTATTTAAAATTTGACCTGTTTGGGCTTTTTGCGAAAACTTGCTTGTTTCGGTTTTATTGAATTTCTGCAGTACTTTTGCCGCTCTCCGTATAATGATGTCCGTTAGACAAAATTCGCGTCCAACGCCTGCGGCCGTTTCTTCAGCGTACCTTGTATTGTCTCCCCGTTGACATTTAAAACTCCGAAGTTAATGCATTGCCTACATGACTCACCCGCCGTGAAGTATTTATACCAACTTGTCTTTCCAAATAAGTAAGTGGGATAGCCTGTCAAAGCACGGTCTCTATATCGCGTTTGTCCACAACTTCTAATTATACCATCAGCGGAGAGAGACTCATTACAATTGCAAATCGACAGAATTAAATACAATTAAGCTTGTATATAAGGTACGGCAATTTAGAATAGTCTTTTGCGGCAGAATGTACAACCGCCAAAAAGGTGACTGAAACCATCATTTATCCACGTAATAAGGGCCGAGTATTCATTAATATTTACAGGTAAATAATTGCCTTAGTGAGAAGTAATTCTTTTAATTGCTCATATAAAAAACATCACTTACACACAATATGGAAGAACTGGGGTAGATGTAGTTTTTGATTTTGTCATCTCACACATACATACAAGAAAGAGTAGCTTTGAATGTAATAATTATACAGGCCCATAAAAAAAGTCTCGTAGTTAAAAGTTGAAGTACCAATCGGTATATTTTTGGTGTGCTAAAAACGAATCCGAGGTCAGAATTCACCTCAGCCTTAGATTTTGACATAACCTCAAAATCACACTTTACAAATACGTTAAAAAGGCCCACAAAAAAAAGATTCAAAAAGCAGAAAATAGACCTCATATTACGTATTTAGGTGTGCTAAAATAATATCTTACAATAAAAATGAGTTTTAGTTGTCCAGGAGTGGGTACTGGAACCTTCGGCGTAGAAATAGAAAACTGGACGTTTTCCACGAAACACCGAAGATTAAAACTTCTTCTAGTTTTAAAATCTTCTCCTGAATATGCCGACTTGGTTGGCGAAACCCGCGTCGAGAAAAGTGGAGTAGTTCGGTGTTTCGTGGAAAACGTCCAGTTTTTTAGTTGTCCACTTTTCCTTCAGCACTCCCATTTACCCCCCCAAGGGGTTGAAAATTAATTTCTTTATGAGAATTTAAAATTAATAAATACATATTCCTAGGTATTTCGGTGTACTAAAACTGTTACTATCGATAAAAACTTATTTTAACCCACTAATCGCCCCCCAAACCCACCCTAGTGCCTTATTACACCTCCAAAAGGGTAAAAAAATTAATTTCTTATAAAAATTCAAAATTAATACGTATCCCCAGGTTTTTTAATGCACTAAAACTCATAATGTCGATAAAAACTTATTTCAAATTGGGTGCTTTTTTTGAGCGAGTTCCCTCGCCACTCACAATATTAATATTAATTTTTGACCCTTTGGGAGGTGTAATAAGGTACTGGGGTGGGTTTGGGTGCGATTAGGGTGTAGAAATCGGTTTTTATCGATATTAATAGTTTTAGTGCACCGAAGTACCTAGGAATATGTACGTATTTATTAATTTTGAATTGTTATAAGAATTTAATTTTCAACCCCCTGGGGGAGTAAACGGGATGTAAATGGGGAGGGGGGGGGAAGGAGAAGGGACAACTAAAACTCATTTTTATTGTGAGATATTATTTTACCACACCTAAATACGTAATATAAATAAGGTCTACCTTCTGAATTTTGATTCTTTTTTTTGTGGCCTTTGTTTTTGACATATTTGTAAAGTATGATTTTGAGGTTATGTCAAAATCTAAGGGTGATGGGTGAAATCTGACCTCGGATTAGTTTTTAGAACACCAAAAAACTTACCGTATGGTACCTCAACTTTTAACTACAAGACTTTTTTGTGGATCTGTGTTATTTATTCTTGTGTGAAGAAAAGTACTAATTTTTTTATAGAATATCTATTAAATAAAAAGAATCACATCTCAGTATACGTCGTCCAAAAATTTAATAACGAATGTGTAATGAAGGAAAATGTTTTATATACCATTTTTAAAATAAATATACTATAATTTTGAAATAACTTGGTCAATCGAGTGTTGAACTAGAAAAACTGAAACATTTCTGTAAACATTAAGTACATACTAGTGCAGATTTAAGTACCCACTGAAATTTCATATAATTTTCATTATTGTCTTATAAGAACACTACAGTGCTTGGAGGTGAAATAGTTACTTTTGTTTCTACATAAGAGAAAACGCTAAAACGGACAAGTCTGCCAGTCAAATAAGAGTTTGAATTACTTGTGTTATTCACGTTTATCTAGAAATTACATAATATTGTAATTGCATATATTATGTATATAATTTTTAATATTTTCAATGTTTAGAAAGCGTAACTAAACATCTAAATGTTTTATTTAAGTCTAGTTTTAGTTCAAGTAATGTGTATTCAGGTATAATACTTCAGTACCTACTGTTTAATTTAGTGCTACTCTGTCACTTCGTTAAAAATGGAATATTGCTTATTTCAACCTTGTCAGTATTTTTATAATAAGTACATATATTTATATCATTATTCATAGCGTTTATTTAACTTCATGAACAGACATCATTTCCATACGGTTCTTTTGTTTTTTTATTACAGTTTTGTTTATTCAACACGAAAATAGAAACACTTACGAAGAATATGCGTATCCTGCTATTATAAAAATATAATGCATATAAAAGTGTACATAAATACCTTCATATATACATTATTTTACATATATACATTCATATATGTATACCTAAGTGCACATTTTTGTCTTACTAGGCAATGGTATATCTGTCACAATGCTTATTGCTTCCACACTAGAAGATTAAATTTATATTATACGTGTAGTTGAGTATAGTCCAACAAAATTCATCTTTTGATTTTACAGCATCCAACTAATACAGAATTTTACCATCAAATTTTAAAATGTCTTAGGCAAGATATTTCACATCAAGACACTAATTTTAGGGACATTATTTAAATTATTACAAAATTTGTTATTCTATCTCATAGTTCTAGTTATCCTTCGATTTTTAGCCACAGGAAATTTCTTCCAAATCTTAGTGTATTTCACTATCCAACTAGTTTTTTAAAGTTTACCACTTGCGGAACATTCATTTCTGTTCGCTAACGCTGTTCGGAAATGTTTGAAACGAATTTTACTAGAAAGTGGAAGAATATCTTTTAAAATCCTGTACAGTACAACATTAGTGTTTTTCAAGCTTATTTCTCTTCTTATTTTCTTAACTTTGAAGAACTTTAAGAGGTTTCTCCGTTCAACTTGTGACACTAACTTTTTACAGTTAACATATTTATCCCCTGTGGAAGATTTAAAACCATTAGCACGTTCGTCGAAGCTGTGCAGGTCTAGAACTATTTAAAGTTGTTAACTTAAATATTTCAACTCAACTTCGGTAAAGATTTGGCCGCCGCTTTACACTTTATGACATGTTCATCGAGGCGGCTGAGATATTTCCCGGATATTACGCGGCTCAGGTTAAAAGTTTCCCAGATAACCGTAAATTGAGAGGTTGAAATATTGGCGTTCCGGTATCCCCTGCGGGTTGAGAAAACGGAATTTAATTTTTGCTGGGAGTATAAATTTTGGATGGCCTGCGAATAGCCCTCACTTCGTATCTACGGTGCTCTCGTAAAGGAGTGGATACAATCGATAAAAACGTCGCGAATTTATGTCGGAAATATCGTTGGAACATATTATTATTAAAAAACATTACTCTCACTCATCGGAGCCCACGTTTTTAACGACAGTCTCCTCCCCTCCCAGTCAAATTTACTGCCACATCCGCGTAGATGAAATTAGTATTAGTTTCTTAGTGTCTTTTTTTGTCACAAGATATTTTGTGAGACAGCCCTTTCTCATGTATCATTCTTACCTAATGAGGTCTTTAGCTTTGCAATCAATCTTATATTTTTATGTCCTAGCGTAAAATTCTATGCTCTGTCAATCTTTGGTGTCAAAAATTACACCAGCACACACGAGTATAAACCGTCAAGGTTGAATTGAAAATCATGATATAAGGCATATGCAGAAATTGTGGATATGCCTTATGTATTTGAACATTTTTATCATAATATGGTATACAAGGGTCAACAGAGACCCAGACTGAATTCCACAACTCTAAAACCCCATACCCCTAAACCCAATAATCCAAGGGTTTGTATATGGAACTAAAACCATTCAGGGGTTGGCAGACTCCTCACTAATCTCCACCTGAGGTTAGGTCGAATCCTCATCCCCTAAGACCCCGTTGAACTAGAGACACCTGGAGGTTTTTTTGACTTTTCCCTTCATTATTTTATTTTCCTACATCTTGTAGTAAATAGACAACGAAGAAAGTTTTATATAATAACCTGTAAAATTTATGGAATATTAATGTATGCAATAGAGTTTACTTAATTACTTTGGAAAATGAGAGAGGAGGGAAATTTTACAACTAAAATTACCAAGTAAAATTTCAAAACGGAGCAAAAGTTCTCAAATTTTCAACTCCAATCCCACTTATTAAAATCTAAATAACTTCATAACCCTGGGGATCAGTTCATCACAGAAACGACCAACCAACTAGTAGAAAAATTGAAAAGTAGTTCCACGTCCTCACTTTCTCAAGTAGGTCATAACTAGATAAGAATTTTCAGCGAGTGTATCTATCTTGAACTTCCATTTTATAATATGGAAAATGAAATGTAGTGTAACGTGATTTGATACTGTGTTATGAAAGAAAACTTTTCCGACTTGATCAGTGGTAAATTTGGGACTAGCCTGTGTTGAAGGACAATTTCTTACCACTCGTCTAAACTATGTGATTTGCTCCCTAGGATTATGGAGTTATTAGATTTGAGAAAATGGGTTAAGGTTTATTGGAATTGAGACCATTCCTCACTCACAGCTCACATATCTTCAGGCTAATCTAATGACCTCAAAGATCATTAGATTTGAGGGTATGTGTGATACCAACAGGGCTGTGGGGTTAATGAATTTGAGGCTGTCTGCTCACGAGCCTGAGACACGTGGTTTGTAATTTCATACATATATATACAGACCTCTGGGCTGACTAGTGTTATTATTCCCTTTGAAAAACAAAAGTTGACCATCCAATTAAACAAGTCACATTCAGGATCACTGTTGAATTTATATTCAACTCATAATTCACACACACAATTCAAAATTATTTTTGAATCCAATAAATTTTTATCATCCACCGTTTCTGTTAAGAATTTATTTCCGCCTTCTCTTGAAGTTTTTTTTACAATTATGGTTGACATAAGATTTTTTTTTCTTAAAACTAAATAATTACTATAGATAACTTGATTTCAGATTGATATGGGTGAAACTATTCAACCAAAATTGTGCTCTTCAATACTGAGTACTTAGCCTATATACTTGTATTACCAGGAGACTTTACTTTCTTACGCCTAATAAAAAATGCTAACAATATATTTTATTCATTATTAGTCGTTTTTTAAACTTTTATGTTCAACATTAGAAATATATTTCCCTTAAAATCAATTAAAGTTCATAACTTTAAATCATTTAAATCAGTTGACAATCACTTAAAAAGAAAACTGTACTACAACTTGACCTCCTACTCAGCTTCAAAATTCCTAGGGGATTTTAATTAACACAACACAGCAAATGACATTTCGTTTATTTCAAAGATAAATCGTTCCCTACATTACTTTTTAAAAATGGGGTAATGTTATCATAACTTTATTTGAAATTTTCTGGGATCTTACACCTTATATGTCAAGCTTCTTTTCACCATATATATGTATCTCGACATCACTCGTACTGAATATATTATTTTAATTAAATAGCAGCTTTTAAAAATTTGGATTTCCCTCTAATGGACGCGATTTGTGATGCTAGAGCGTAAAAAAAGGCACTTTGTGTAAAAAAGACACTTTTTTACGCACCAGTGCGAAAAATTAATTTTCGCTAACTGTGAAACATGTGTAAAGGTAGTACTCTAAGAATGGTTGCACAGAAAATACTTTATTTACTTATCACAGAATAAATTGGAGGTAAAGTTGGATTGAGTGATAGCGAAGCATCCATACGCTTAATATACTATTTTTTGAAACCTTGGAAAACTGCTCTGCTCTGCTTTTCCTTAATAATACCAATTTCCGACTTGAGCGCGTATTAAATTAGAACGTGCGTCGTCATCTTCATTACTAGGCCGCCTCCTTTTTCTCTCGTTTCGGCGAAATTAATAGTCGAAAACGATATTATAATCCTCGAGGCAATATCCCGGTGAATAATTTCGCGTTGGCTCGCTACCGTCAGCGGCGGGTTGCTCCCGTTATAAATTTATTTCATTAGTCGGCCAAGTCCCCGCTCACCTCTATATTAATTGTACAGGGTGTCCCATTACTAATGGAAAAGTGCAAAACTACGATTTTTTTGGGTAAAATTATTACAATTTTACCAAACTCACCTTAGTCCAAAAGTTAATAGTACCTAACCTAGATATAAGGTGTTAAAGTTATAATTTTATACTAGATTTTCGTGAATAACTTTCTTAAAAATCAATATTTTTGTGTAGTGATTAGGAATTTTTTGAGGCAGAGAAATTTTAGTTTACAAATAACACACATATTTGGGATTTTCATATTAACTAAACAATATATTGGTGAAAAAAGTTATTTATAGCAAATGAATAGTTCGACACTTTTAATTATTGACAAAAAAGACAATGTTAAAAATAGGCGTTTTTCTGCCCCACCTGGGAACGACCGAAACCCACCGAAAACTATCATTTGTAGTTAGAAGAAGTCAAATATACTCATTGGCAACCCGAAATGTGCGGGGAAAACTAGTACGTCATCCCTAGAGTATACTAGGTGTCTCAGCTTTTAGTTTACAGACTTTATCTGCTCGCCCAGATAGCAAAAAAAATTATATACAAAAGTTACTTGAATTCATGAGGCCTATAAAATGACATATTCCGTTTGACATGTGCTAGTGACCTTGAGGTTATGTCAGTGTCAATATAAGTTTTTTAAATACAACACCCTGTATTTTTCGACATTTTTGTATTTACCGAACAATTCTACACATATTTCATGTAACATACCCTATACCTATCTTCAACCGTTTTCGAGATTTTCAGTCAAACAGCTATTATTTCACAATACAAAGAATTTTCAGTTTGCCTTGTCAGTTTTGAAACGATTGAGAGGTATTGTTAAAGGTAATTTTAATCAGATCAATGGGATATTTCAGTAATTATAAGCAATTAATTTAATAAATTTTCAAATTGAGCTGGCAAACAAGGCAAACTGAAAATTCTTTGTATTGTAAAATAATAGTTGTTTGACTTTGAAAATCTCGAAAACGGTTGAAGATAGGTATAGGGTATATTACATGAAATATGTGTAGAATTGTTCGGTAAATCCAAAAATGTCGAAAAATACAGGGTGTTGTATTTAAAAAACTTATATTGACACTGACATAACCTCAAGGTCACTAGCACATGTCAAACGGAACATGTCATTTTATAGGCCTCATGAATTCAAGTAACTTTTGTATATACATTTCTTTGCTAACTATCCTGGGTGAGCAAATAAAGTCTGTAAACTAAAAGCTGAGACACCCTGTATATATTACCTTACTTCAGGTAAGGTTTTTAATTAATCAGCACAGTAACGATGATAGTTCAACGAATAATCAATAATTCTAGGATAATTAATAATAACTAAAGTCAATGAGTACAGAAAGTATCGGGCATACAAGAACTACCCCAATCACAGGGGTTGTGAAATACATACATCACCTGAACCTTTCCGCACCTCTCTACTATTCTCAACGTATAGATCTCACAGGCCTATTACGACGTTTTTATAATTATTTCTAACGATTATTACATATCAATCAAGGATCATTGAGCTACATTATGTGTTCCCGAAATCTGCACGTGAAGTGAAATCTACACGTTGAGAATAGTAGAGAGGTGCGGGGAGGTTCAGGTGAAGTATGTATTTCACGTACATTCAACCACTGTAATAGGGGTAGTTCTTGTATGCCGGATACTTTCTGTACTCATTGACTTTAGTTATTATTAATTATCCTAGAATTATTGATTATTCGTTTTTGAACTATCATCGTTACTGTCCTGATTAATTAAAAACCTTATTACCTGAAGTAAGGTAATATATATACTTTAAGGATGACGTACTAGTTTTCCCCTCACATTCCGGGTTGCTAATGAGTATATTCGACTTCTTCTAACTACAAATGATAGTTTTCGGTGGATTTCGGTCGTTCCCAGGTGGGGCAGAAAAACGCCTATTTTTAACATTGTCCTTTCACCAGTTTTTACTGCCGCTATGAATAATCGTTTTCAAGATGTTTGTATTTATAAAAGTTTAATGCATACTATTTAAATCATGACTGAAACGAATGATTTTTCACAGATTAAACATTCTTGCGATTTGTTAGCGTGGTGGCTGTTATTTGTAAGTTTTTGAAAAAAAAAATATATTAAATATTAGTAAAAGATGTGATTGAGATATTCTAAGAATTTTAAAGTCAGTCTGTCTTCGGTTTCGATGCCTACATTTTCAAATTATCCTTGTTGTATTCTGCGTCCCTCTCTTTTTAATATTTTTTTTTTGCGTGTAACCATACGATATGTCACACTATTTTGTTAGGAAATACAAAAATTTGAATCCTCATCAAAACATTTTTAAAGAGTTTGACAAAAAATTGAGTTTGAAAGAGCATTCTTTGCATTGCATCCAAAGCCTACTATGATTGTACATGTCATAATCATTATTTAAATGGATTTTACTGAACAAATTTCGAAAACGGATAATAAGGGTGGCGTTTGCAAGGTATGCCTATTTTTCTGTGAAAAAATGATGAGAAAACTTAAAAACATAAATATATGCCTCAAAAAAAGTTTTTATGTAGATATTAAAAAACCTCATAGAACGCCTTCTACAATCTGCATCAACGTTATTGACAAATTAAAATTCCCATGTCCTAAAAACTCAAACCCAATCACCAAATTTTGTACATAAATGTTTTTAAAAAATATATATATATATTCACGAGAATCGAAACCAAAATTAGAACTAGGACTCTATATCTTGGTTACTATTAACTTTTGGACTATAGTAAATTTTATTAAACCGCATAATCGCAACATCGGTTTTGCACTGACCCATTATTAATGTGACACCCTGTCTAGAAGGGCGTACAAGGAGGACGTGATGCACCTTCTCCGTAATGACCGAACTTGTGACGGCGCGTTATTAATGAGATGAGTTCTCGCAGGAACATTGAACTTGTGCGACACCGAGAGGCCGTTTCGTCCCGTGAGCACATTCCTAAATTGGATAAGCCGAAGTGTTGCAGTAACTCGCGGCGATATTGAATACCTGCGGACTGCTGGCGAGGCTGGTGTGTCTTATTCGAGCTCTTCGATAATGCGGGTCTGTCGTTAAGGCGCTCATCGGCAAGAAACTTTGTTTGTTTTTATTGGGGCACACTTGCAGCTTGTTATTTCAATCAGGTGAATGTTGAAAGCTTTATAATCGCAACATATAGCCAACCTAATGAAATCTATTCAAACCGTTTCACTCAATATTACACTCGATTCAAATACATCCTTCGTTTTTCGGTTAGAACAAATATGGGTCAATTGCCGATTATGTGAATTTCAAATCTCAAATAACAGTTTTTGGAAGTCAGAGAACATTTGGCTGAAGTTTGGTAGAGATCACTTATGTTTTATAAGTGAATATATTCGTAGTTGTCTTTGGCGTAATGGTAGGGCGATTAGTCACACTTCTCAGCGTACACGCTGGAAAACATTCACCCTTTCCTGCTGCAGGCAGTGATCTTACCCGTCCTCACTCCCAGCAGGAATTACGCTCAGGTGATGGAAGGACGTTCACCGTGTCCTTATACCGTCTTCCAATATGATAAGTTTGTAACAAACTCCTGGCCTCTATAGGCCGATTGCTAGATTTTAAATTCTCCCCCCCCCCCCCATTTATTAATTGGAGGGGGGGGGGGGAAGAAGGGGGAGGAAAAATGGGTGGTCTGCCCTCCTCCCTAAAAAAAAAAAAAAAGAAGAAAAACCCCAAAAAAAAAAAAAAATTCCCTTTTTTTGGGGGGGGAAAAAAAAAATTTTTTGGGGGTGGGGGGGGAAAAAAAAAAAAAAATATTTGGGGGGTCAGGTTTTATTGGCCTTTTTTTGGAAATGGGTTGGTGCCTGCTGAGATATCACTTGCCTCTACCTTACTGCTAGAATACGACATCCTTCAATTAAATGTTGTATGGTTTCGTTGACCTAACCACATTTCCTCCATGTCCGCATATCTTCCTTCAAGATATGGGACTGTTAATTTCAGGGTTTTATAACCCTGTCCTGTATAACTGGCAAGAACCCAGTTTCAGTGTACAGAAAACTGTCTATAAGCCATTTTAATGACTTCTTGTAGATTATATAGTCTACCCGAAACTGTTTGAAAAATGGTTCAAATGAGAAAATTATGGGAACCAGCATAGTTGTTAGATTGTAGTAACCAATCTAATAGTAACTATGAAATTAGTAGTTGATAATGTACTATATATTTAACATATTGACACTAAAGTGACAGAAAAGACCGTATGTTTAAAGAACTTTAAATGACAACGAGGTCAAGAGACACTCAGAGGTAGTTTGCTTCGAGGGTCTAAAAATTAAAATGGGAAATAGTATACACTTCAACAGATAAATAGATTGGAAAGTTCTTGGGTATGCTACGTTAGAATACAGATATGCTACGTTTGAATCAGAACTTTATTGTTTAAATATTTATGAATATGAATGACATGTTTAATATATCACAAAGTGACAAAGGTATGTTAATAGAGATGTTATAAAGGTATGTTAATAGACGTGACAAAATAAATTTTTTGTCGAAAAATAAAACGCGACGACATCCAAAACAAATAGGGAAATGGAACTGAAATCTGTTGTTCTAACAATTTAATAGCGGCCGACCACATGTTTTATAACATGCGTTCGGAATACCAGCCTGTCTAAAGCCACAAGCCTATTCCATTTATTTATGGACGTGAGTATAAAAATATGACCGTCTCTTGATTAAACTTTGGTTTATGTAATACCATGGCAACATTAATAGGCTTACAACAAAATATCCACCTCTAACGCAAAGCCAACAACATTAGGATTAGCTAAAGATACATTTATCAAATTGTATTTAGAAACAGCAAAATTATAGTAGCATAAAGTCGTGAAAGTACTGTTGACAAACTGATGACAAACTTTTCATTTAACTTTTCTTTTTTTTTAATTTGGTTTCGTTTTTTGAAGACTGGAATAAATGCGAATGGAACATAGTGCATGAATGTGGTGTTAAACAAGTAATAACCAGTGTTACGATTACTGCTCTCCAAATTGATATATAGTGTATAAACAAGCGATATAAAATTAGCGTTACATAACTCTGAGTCTATTTATAGCATTTGCAGCAATAAATTTGCAAATAAGTCAAGGTACCGTTTACTGCAGCTTTGTTTAACCAGTAAACTATTCATAGCACATAATGTTTAAATAACACATACGAGTAGGTATACCTACATATCGTTAAATCTGAGGCAAGGTTAAAGTTTATAAGCGCCATTTAACGTACGTTGAATGACATTTACACGATTTATTATAATTTTAAAATACGTTTACAAATTAAAATTATTAATTTTTTCCTTCCTACAACCGAAGCTGTTTTAAATACATTAATAATGAATGAGCTATTTTCAGAGGTCAACGAACCGTCTGTCATATTTTATTTATTGATCGGATATTCTGACACGGACTTGATTAATAAATGTTTATAATAAGTATATTACTTCTGATTTAATTAACAAGTGTTAGTAATATCGATAAATCTGTTTTGATGTATGAATAACGATGAGATTACATAAAACAATCGGTGTTTTATTATTTATCAGTTTATCAGTAAACTGTGGACGATTGAAGTCACACAAATACTGATTAACAGGCACCAATAGTTTGTTAATGGTTGTAAAGATACCTAAACATTTTTTATCATACCATGGGATAATCTTTGTGTTGTCACACTTTATTATCTAATAATGAAATTGTCGCTTGAACTATACGATTTAATTCTTAAAAGTATTCATACAATTTTCAGCACTCTCATAATACATTGATAATGTTGGCCAAAATCTAACTTAGTATTTAACTTTTGGAGTAAATTTGGATTATGTATTGTCAAACTTTGTGTTAAAGAATTTATGTGATCAGATTTGTTTTATCTTGGTTTTGGTTTAGATTTTTTTGAAAGGATTATGTAAGATACACCTCCTGTCAGTTCTGTAGATGAACACTACAGGAGTGTGTTGCTGTGACTGATTATTTCCAAGTTATCTTTTTCTAAAATTAAAAGATCCCACAGAAATATAATTCGGAAAAATGTACAGAAATCTACATTACTCATATAAGGGGTGTCCCAAAATTTACGCAATATTTGAATTAAGTAGAAGTTTGTTTTGTTTGTTTGAACACAAGTTTGTTTTTTCAATTGTTTTTGTTTTTATTAAAACAAAGTACATAGGATAAGGTTATGTATGGAACAGCACATCGGGCAAATGACCTCCACGGCTTTGCTGGCATATACGCACTCTTTTGTCGAATTTTCCATGACCATTTTGCATAAATGTGGCTGAATTTCATTAATGGAGCGTTGAATCTCCTCCTTCAATGCACAGGTGGATATGGGCTTGTTGACAGACTTTTACCGCAAATAACTCCATAAAAATAAATCCAATGGTGTTAAATGGCATGATCTATGGGGCCAATTCTTATCACCGAAATGAGTACACAGTAATTGGATTGTTTCACGGGCTGAATGACATGTCACACCGTCTTGTTAAAACCACATGTCGTCATCCAATTTAGGCAGAAAGAACTCAGTTACCGCGATATCGAGCACCAGTAACAGTAACTGCTTGACCAGCCTCATTTTCGAAGAAGTATAGTCCAATGACGCCTCCAGCCCAAATACGCACCAAACAGTGACACGTTGTGGATGCATTTATTTTTCGTGGGTTCTCTGAACCCCCAAATGCGGCAATTTTTACGAATAACGAAGCCATCAAGTTGAAAGTAAACCTCATCGCTTAGGATGATTTTACTCGAAAAATCAGCATTCACTTGTTGTTGTTCAAAGCTCTATGAAATTTACAATTCTTCTCCACGACGCTGAATCGATGTTCCTAGTCTTTCACCAACACTCTCACGAACTGCTTCGATATAACCTTTTGAATGGCTTGTTATTGGACGGCCAGTGTGTTTAACGTTCCCCATTGATCCAGTCTCCCCGAATTTTTCAATTACTCTCGTCACAGTTGACGAAGTTATATCAATATTCCGACCATATTTTGTACGAAATTTGCGAGTATTTGTGAAATATTGATGAACAATGAAAATCCTGAACTGTCAGCTGTCAAACTGTTTTCTTGTTCGGTTGCTAACACTTTACCGCACAAATGGCGGCAAATTCAAATCTTGCGTGAATTATGGGACACCCTTTATATGAAGGTTAGAAATTATGTTCTTATAATAATATGAAGGTTAGAGATTACAGATCGCATGATATATTTAGAAAACATCACATAATATTGAAGCACTTTACTTATTGCTTATGTATCTAAACTAACTGTAACAGTTTTTGTTACACGAGTTTCCCCCGTTGAAGGAGATACCCCAGTGAAGGATATATGTGTATATATATATATTGTATATTCCAGTAATATAGGTAAAGTGAAGAGTCCTTGCTGATTGTTTGGTATTTGATAATTATGTTTTAATATTTGTATTTTAAATACAAATGTATAAATACATGCAAGACATTATTTCAAATGGGAGTATTAACTGGCAACAATCGTATCTTTCTAGCTTCCAGTCATGATTCCGCATTGAATTCTTAATTACTTTCCTCTGCTGAAGAAGAGTTTTCATAAAAAAATAACGTTTCCAGACAGCAAGTCGCCTAACAGCCCGGCTGAATACATAAGCCGAAGGAAAATTGAAATAAGAATGAATTGAAAAGAAGATTAAAGAGGAAAAATGAAACTGGAAATGTCAGAGCAAATTTTAAAGTTAGGAAATGATGAATTAAAATTCTAAGATGAAAGATAACTTTATGAACGCTTCACAGAAGTCCCTAAGAGCTTTCGCAATATCTTTATGAAATAAATATTTAAAATACCGTGTATTACGCTGCTCAGATATCATTCAGTAACATTTTGCCTTTAAGTTCTGTAATGTCATAATATTTTAGCTTTGGAAACAATTTGACGCACTGATAAAAGAAAAAATATATTTTGTAAACCTCCTTTATGCCTTTTATTGGTATACCTCGTGTATAAGTATCCGTGCTAATTCAAATAATGTTAGTGGTTATTTTCTTAAAGTCTTTTCGAGGTCATACTGGGTGGCACTCCTTAATCCAAAGTTTCCTATTTCTCATGACATTAATTTGCTGTTGGAAGATTATAATAAGGCACATCTTAAGTAGTAGCGAATACTTTGGTCTAATAAATTTGCAGACTTTAATGGTAGACTAAAATTGTCGCTATTGCTTAATAAGCTTTCTTCCTTTTTATTTTTTTCTTTTTTATATATACCTATTTTCTGAATCGATGGACATTTATATATGTATATTTTTCTGAATTAATGTACAGTCGTGGGCTAACTTTGCACAAACGAACTGTAACATTATATTATATGAATTATTATATACTCTGGCAGCGTGGAGGGCCAACTTTGAAAAGTCCGCAGTTCTTTGGCTTCATTGGGCCCCTTGCTCTTCTTCATTCCATGGAAATTCAACCAATCTAAGCCATCAGCCATCCCAATGTCTTGGAAACGGTGGCGATGTTGTTTAGGGAAGTCTTCCTTATGTCGGCCGAAGATGGCCAACATTCACCCATCAGTATAGATTCTTTTGTGATGAGTTGAGCAGTCGCATAATATATGTTGCACGGTCTTCTTATTCTTTAGCTTCTAAGTTATTTAAACTTGTAAACTATTAAAGTTGTGGAGATGGTTTCTTAACTGACAAGTCCAGTCAGTTTTGTAACAGGCATTATGTTACAAAACTAAGATTCTTCCTGGTCATGGTCAGATATTACCGCCTCTTTGGTGGGGTACCTTAAAAGCTCTTTGGTAAGTTGACACCTGCCCATTTCATCCCACAGGTCATTAAATTTCACATGGGTATTCATTTCTTAATTTGTTGAATATTGCTTTGATAGTAGCGAGGAGGGATTGGGCCGAAAATGCTTTATCTGGATGCCTTTCTCGACAACATATCACCTTCCTTGTTGCCTCTGCATGGTGTTCCGCTCAACAAGCAGAAACGTTGTTGGTGATAGCTGTATCGTAGGTGGTTGATATTATGTAGGGTTAGTAGTGACTGTTTACTGTCTGTGTAGATTTTGATCTTTTTATCCGTGATTCTCCTGTAGGTAATCTCTTTAGCAGCAACTGTTCAGGCTTTACGAGTACATCTATCCCATATAGTATATTCCACAGCCAGTTCTTTCGATTGTGTTTGAACCTTCCGTAAAGATTATTATTATGATATATTTATAATTTAAATTGTTAAGTATGACGTTTTGCACTTGTTAATCGTTATAAACGTATAAATTAGTTTTTGATATTAGTCCAGTGGTTCTCAATGGAATTAAAAAAATCCACTTTTTAACTGAAGATTGGCCAGCTAAGTACTTATCGGGCAAACATGGGCAAACGTAGACCATAAATTAAATGGGACCATTAGAATTTACGAGGATGCCAACTTCGTAGACCTACAGATTTATCCATTTCTGTTTTCTAGATTCTGCTCTACATTGTAAAGTATTAAACGTTTTTTTTTGTTGTTGATTTGTTGAACACGCGAAACAAACATATCTCCTTTTCAAGTTAACACAGGTTGACACTGATGTGAATAAACAAAACAAAACCGCCTAAATGAGTACTGAGTGGCAAAACACGAATTTCTCATATTCAGGAAGTTAATTTATTAGCGTGTGTCCGAGTGAAATACATGCGTGCGCAAAAATAATCCCTTATGAACAAAGTAATTCGGTAAATAATGTCGAGGTACTTGCCATGTCAAAGCACTTACGACATGAAAAATGTGTTTACTGAAAACATTTAATTAAATGTGTACAATATTTAGCGGGATATTCCCAGATTAATGCTTATATTAATGCCATGTCGTTTTTTTGTTTCCATTCGCTTTAGCGGTTTGTGTTTATAAAATCGGGGTAATTGAATTACTAAATAAATTATGTTCAAACAAATGAATAATATTATATTTGTTAATGGTCAGACTTCAGTTTACTGATAATAAATTTGATTAGAATGGAAGCAGAACAGTGAAGTGTAAACAATGATCCGGGAAGGGGATTATACCGCGTGTCGATAAGACTATGTGTCAGTCATTTTGAAAATTAGATAGAACCTTTACTAAACGTAAGTGAATATATGTATATACTTAGACATACTAGACACCTGAGTAGCATTTTCAGTTTTACGGTGCAAGGAACTTTAAATATGTAGGTAAATAGAACAACTTGTATATTTGTACACAACTGGATTCCGCATAATATTTACTGCTGTGCAGCAGATTTAAATGTTTGACATGTCGATTAAAAAGTCTGGGGTTATTTAACTATTTCCGGAAGTTTTTTTTTTGGAAAGAAATTTTTTTCTGAAAGAATGTTCTGTTACACGTAGGAGACAACTTGCATTTTCAATTTAATTTGAAGTGTGTGTATTATAGGTTGCGGGTCATACTATTTCAATTTTTTTGTCTTCACTTTCCGGTTGATGAGTTCCATTAAAACGAAACAGTGGTCCGTGGTTGGATGAAAGTGAAAGAGTCTCTTTAAGTTTAACAAAACTGAAAACTTATTCAATAGGTTACCTCCCCCCCCCCAGCTAGGTTGAAATGAGTCATCACTAGAGACCGCCAAAGTGAGGCTCACTTTGGGTCACACCAGCCTATAAAATTATCTACGTATAATAAATACATCGATGTATTACCTTGCAAATTGAAAATCTGTTAAGCCGTCCTTGAGATCTCTGAAAAAATCGTCACAAATTTAATCTAATTAGAAATAAACACTTTTTTCCTATAAAAATTACGAATCCAATGTGGCGATATTTTTTCTGGACATATACCTTGCACACCATACTCAACTTGAGATGCCGTTTCTTTATACTTACATAAATAAAGCACGCGCGGTTGGGCTGTGGCTACTTTTAAGATTTTATACAGAGGATTTGAAGAAAAGTGCTGAGTCACGTCCAAAAAATTTTAACCTAAAAGGTTTTAGATACAAATTTGAAAAGTTGCTAGAACGCTAGCATTATTATGGCCGAAAATCCATCGAACCATTAACTTCTAAAGGACGGAAAATCTAGTATACTAGCTCAAAAAAAAAAAAGGTTCCTCATCTTTGTTTAAACATCATTATTGTGGGGTTTTAGGGTCGTCAATTACGAATCGAATCTGTAGTCAGATTTTAAGATGGCGAACCTAATATGGCGGACAAATCCTATATGAGGGACAACAAATTTCAATTTGCTAGAATTTTGACTGAAAACTATATGCATGGGGTTTTGTGGTCGCTGATTACGAATTAAAAACTCAAGATCCAATGTAGGGGACAAAAATTTCAAATTTGCTCGAAATCAGACTGAAAACTGAATACATGGGTTTTTGAGATCGCTGAATAAAATCTCTATCTATTTGTTTTTGTCATCACTGATTACGTATCAGATTTTTTTAATTCAATATGACCTGTTCAGTTGGATGGATTCGAACCGGTGCTGTCAAGATACCAATTGATAGAAAGAATATATATGAGCTATTTACTTTTGAAGAGCATTGTTTTCATTCAGTTGCCGAATTGAAAAATGTCCACATAATGTGTCAAAATAAATTCGAAGTACCAAAAGTGTTATTATCACTTGACTGTTTCATGTGATGAACATGTTTCGTTTTGGTGACATTTGCAGTTTCATTGCGTGATAAGCAATTTCAATCGATCTCAAGAAGTGATGGTTTCCGAAAATTCAAATAATTGAATTTTTTCAAAGTGGAAAAATTTAACATTAGGGTTATTCTTCCGAACGGGAAATCCCGTATACAGGCGCAACCCATGATCAACACATTACCCATGGTTAATCAGTGATATAAGATACTTTTTTATGCATTTTCTTAGAGGGATCATAAGCCCCAAATGCCAGTCCTCTAAAGGTTAAACAATTAATTCGTTATGTTTTCGATATCTCGTACCGTTTGCATGAGTTATGAACTGAGTTATGAAATTGAATTATTTAAAACATTTAGAAATCCCTTATCACTCTAACCTATCAGCTTTTTTTTGTTTTAAATTACCTCTTCCCCGTGAACCAATCAAACTCACGACACATGTGTCTTTTTTTCGCCCATTCGCATGATGGGTGATGCCAACTGCATCGGTAGTTGGCCCCACTTTCCGAGCCGAACTTTCTCAGCCGAATTTTCCCAGTTCGGTAGGTCCAATCTGCTTTGATCCTCTCTTCCGCGATGTATATTTGTTATACGTAGGTACATGTATGGGCTAGTGCAACCCTGTAATGAGCCTCACTTTGGTGTTCTCTAGTAATCACAAATCACACGTTGTAGACCAGCGAATATTTTCGCAATTAGGTCAGAATTTCTCAAACGTATCACCTGAATTACGTGAAAATTCAAATTTGATCGTCTTTGCATATTTTCCATAGCTGTTGACAGTGCAAATGAAAAGCCAGTTGGCAAAAAAAAATTGTTACAGATATATAAACAATTGAGGTTTTTTATAATTTTTTTTAAATATTCATTCCGGAAGATCTAATTAAACAATATTTACGATATAAACGTACTTGTAATTGCCACAGATTACTTTTTGATCGTGTATTTTTTTTTCAATCAAAAATATTTAACTAAGTCAATTTGTTTTACAATTGTTTATAACAAATTGAAAACAAATGTCTTCTTCACCTCATTTTCACTCAAAAAAAATACCACATATGTAGAATTTTATACTTATAAATATTCCATTGAGAAAAAAAATGGCCCGCAATCGAAAAAAAAGCTATATTGTTTTAAACATTGTCGCGCAACGCTTGGAGCGCGCTCGGACTTGCCATAGAAAATAATCACCCTTCAATTCCCCTTCATCAAACACCCATCTACTTAGCCAAAGAACCAAAACATATTATTTGCAAAATAATTTCAAGTGTAGAAAAAGGTATTTTGCGTAAGATTGAAAAAAAAATACACGATCGAAAAGTAATCTGTGGCAATTACAATTACGTTTATATCGTAAATATTGGTTAATTATATCGTCCGTAATAAATATTTTGAAAAAAAAATGACAAAAAACCTCAATTATTTATATCTGTAACAATTTTTTTTTTGCAAAATCCAATTGGATTCACGTTTGCACTGTCAATAGCTATGGAAAAAATGCAAAGACGATCAAATTTGAATTTTCACGTATTCAGATGATACGTTTGATAAATTTAGACCCAATTACGTACTTATCACACATGATATGTTCTCCACAGCAGTTGATATAGTTAGTGATTGCGTGGGAAACTGTTTTATTTAGAGATAATTAGATATATTTTAGGGATACTGAAACTTATCTCATCAATCTCATCGATTTTCTTCCCGTTTTAGTAAAATTGTGACTTATTTTGTTGATTTAATTTTTTGTCTGACAATCGAATTAATCTGGTTTAGACTAACGCCACGCGTTTTAAACTGTAATTACGTAGGTATAAATTACCTGCGCCGGCCTCGTTAACAAGTAAGTAACGCCGGCGTTTAAAAACAAATCCGTTTTCATAAAATTGTCATAATCCCGTAATAACGGCGCGAGGCCTATGCAAATGCGTAAAATTAACAACATTAATCCGACATTAGCAGCAACGTTGCGCCGCCCGGTGTGATATATCGGCGCCGCATTTATTTTGATATCATAATCGTCGCGGCGTAGTCACGGAATTTATATCTTGAGCAAGCGCGTTTAATAGAATTATGCAGTTTAACAACACGATACGGCCGTAGTACTAGTTTTATTTTTATTTTTTCCAGCCGGAGTAAAAATGCACGTTTCGCGGGGAATTCATAGCTCATGGCTGTAGACCTGTTTATTATAATGTACGCAGATAAGGCCGTGATACCGGCTGATTTATGTTATTTAGAGGGAGAAGTCGAAGCCGTTACACGCGACGCCGGTGACGCCACCGCTTGACTGAAACAATAGCCTCCGGTATTGTGGATATAGTCCGGTGAACTATAAATTAACTGAACTGTTTTTAATTTCCATAAAAAAAAGCTTAAATCACAATAATCACACACAAAAAAATGTTTTTATGTATTTGCAAGTGTGACTACAAAAAACTAATTAGACAGAAATATAAGAGTCCGTAATACTGGGTGTAACAGGATCATGGTACACCCCCTTTTTCTCCTTTAGTTTTCAAGATAATTGATTTAAATTTCGGATGTCCTATATACATAATAAGCGGCACTGTCTGACATACAAGTGATTTTTTTTCCACTTCCGGTTTCGCCGGAAGTGACACTAACTTTCGATGTTTAAATGGAACATCCTGTATATTATTGCATTTTTGATTTCTGCATAATTTTCTGAATCCAACGATACCAAATAAGTGACATTTGAAACGTCAATATTTTTTTACAATTATAATTTGTAGTTTTCCATTTAAGTGGGCCATGACGGTTCCGATTTATTCTAAATGACCCATGTACGAGGGCGTAGCCAGTATTTATCTTTGGGGGGGGGGGTGCGCCCAATGATAAATACTGGCGATTAACAAAAAAAAGTCACTAGAGGCAACGGCAATCGCATTCCCCCGAGTATTTTGGTTTTTACTTGACCCTTTGGGGGGGGGGTCGATCACCCCCCATCGCCCCCCCTGGCTACGCCCTTGCCCATGTAATGCTACAAAAATCAAAATCCCGTCAAAAATGCTAAATTATGTGATTTATGAGCAAGTTCATCATTTCTCTTAGCTATAATTTTGTTTGTATTCATCGCACATATTAATACGACATAAGAATAAATTACTTATTAATAGTAATAATAAAGCTACGGTACCAATATGATTCCATTTGAAAAAATTGAGTTCTGCTCCAAAAACAATTTTGATGAACTTTATTTGCTCATAAATCACATAATTTAGTATTTTTGACGGGATTTTGATTTTTGTAGCATTACATGGGTCATTTACAATAATAAATCGGAACCGTCATGGCCCACTTAAATGGAAAACTAAAAATTATAATTGTAAAAAATATTGACGTTTCAAATGTCACTTATTTGGTATCGTTGTATTCAGAAAATTATGTAGAATTCAAGAATGCAATAATATACAGGGTATTCCATTTAAAAATCGAAAGTTAGTGTCACTTCCGGCGAAACCGGAAGTGGAAAAAAAATCACTTATATGTCAGACAGTGCCGCTTATTATGTATTTAGGATATCCTAAATTTCAATTAACTATCTTGAAAACTAAAGGAGAAAAGGGGAGTGTACCATGATCCTGTTACACCCGGTATACTAGAGGCAGTGGCGGTTGGTGATATTTCAGTTAGCCATATCTTTAACACGACGCATTGGACCCACTTCACTTTTTAGGTGATGACTATACACCTCTTACAGAAAGGATTTATAGTGAAAAAAACCGTCAGCAAAGTTTACGGAAATTTTTTTCAAAAAAACTGCAGCACACACTGGGATCTCAGTAACGCTCTGTGGAATATTTGCAGTATATTATTTTCATAATCTAGAAACGAATATGAGAGGTTTTTCGATTTGTTACAAAATATTTTTTTTCAAAAAAGTTATGACCATTTTAATTTTGGGAAACAAAATGTTCCTATAAAATTAAAATTAAAATGGCCATAACTTTTTGAAAAAAAAAATATTTTGTAACAAATCGAAAAACCTCTCCTTATATTTGTTTCCAGATTATGAAATAAAATATATTGCAAATATTCCACAGAGCGTTACAGAGATCCCAAGGGCGTGCTGCAGTTTTTTTTGAAAATTTTTCCGCAAACTTTGCTGACGGTTTTTTCACCTTTCTGTAAGAGGTGTATAGTCATCACCTAAAAAAGTGAAGTGGGTCCCTATGCGTCGTTTTCAAGATATGGCTGACTGAAATATCACCATCGCCACCGTCTAGAGGTAATTCCCTACATAATGTTTCAATCTGAAGTGGTCTGTGACGTCAGATTTTCAAGATATCATATTCGAGGTATTTAACCGTGAGGATTTTTTTTAAAACTATCTATAAGATTTGAACAACATCCATTCTCATCAAAATCCATTTTGAATCAACATTTTCTACCTTTGATAAATAGAGCTCTCAATCTAATAAGTCCTGCAAGCCCACATATACATAAACACACCGACAAAGGAGGAGGGTCCATTTGGGCTGTTTTTGTCCCAAATTATTTTTTGGATGAAAAAATCAGAAAACATATTTTTTAATGTCTACTAACAATAATAAGTCGATTGTACCCTAAACGGAAATACCACACTACCACACTAACTCCCTATTAATTGTATTCATTTCGTATTCAAACCGCTTTCATTTATCATTTTTCCTATTTTACTGCCCAGTGGGGAGGGTGATTTTACTATTTATTCGTTTGCGGGAAATATGCAAAATATCCAAGCTTGCTCACTAAACTTGACCAGGGCGTCCTGGAGTTTTTGGGGTTGCTGATTCCGAACCCGAAGTCCGTTAACCTGTATCACATCAAGTTCAAGGTCATTTGAAGGTCAAATTGAAAAAGAGCTGACAAAGAAATCAAGAGAAATAGATAAATACGTTTTTGGCGTACAGAATGGTCCGGCGGATGGTCCGTTTAGGGTAAAATCGACTTTTTATTGTTAGTAGGCATTAAAAAAATGTTTTCTGATTTTTTATCCAAAAATATTGTGGGGCAACAACCGCCCAACTCGACCCCCTTCTTTAAAGGAACGGAGATATATTTTTTTTGTTGTTGTGCTGCAAAATTAGTTTTTTATACTGCCTAGGTCTAGACAACATCAATTTCTTACTACATTTTTTGTATTTTGCACACTTTTATCAATTTTCTCAAAGTCGAAGTCAACTTGTAAACACCAGTCAGTTGTTGCATTACATTGGAAACGCGTACTTTCTCTGCATTAAAGTTCATTGGTTTTCGTAAGTAATTGTTTACTGTCATTTTGTTTTTGTTCACTATAGTCACACTGATTGTGAAATCAGTCCATAATGGCTGATTTAGCACCGACTGATATAGCTAAAGCTGCAGCAATGATCGAAAATGGTCGATCTTATAGTAATGTTGCCGATATGTTGGGTATATCAGAATTGACGATCCATTGTAATGTTACACGTTGGAGGCAAACAGGGGAGTATGTGAGAAGACGAGGTCAGGGTAGAAAATAGAAAAACCTCGAAATAGGCGTCGAACGGCAATTCAAACAAAAAACGAACTGGAAGAGGTTCATGGAACCAGAATAAGTGAACGTACAGTTAGAAGAAGACTCAAAGAAGTTTGTTTGAAGTCGTATGGACTAAGAAAAGCCCCAAAACTCCGGATACGTCATCGAGTAACGCGACTAGCCTTTGCTCGAGAACACCGAAGTTGGAGTGATGATCAGTGGACTTAAGTTTTGTTCAGGGATGAGAGCCGTTTCTGTGTAAATTCTCTTGATAGCAGGGAAATATTGTATCGACGTCCAGGAGAACAAAATGAACAATTTAATTTTACTCCTATTGTCTCTTTCGGTGGAGGCTCAGTTATGGTGTGGGGTGGCATATGTTTAGGTGCACGTACAGAGTTGGTGGTGATTGATGGTGGCACTTTAATTGCACATAGGTACATAAAGCATGTTCTGCAAGATCATGTGGTACTACCCCACATATCGGTCTTAGTGACTTTTCAAGTGACTAATCTAAGACTATGTCAAATGAAGAATACCTACACGAAAAACTTGTTCGAAATTCAACTACTTGCTGTGATATATGCTGTGATAGAAGTATTAACATAATGCTTTATCTATTGAGCTGCGATAAGACTTCTATAGACAACTGCATATGATACTCTTAAAAGTGTGTCTGAAAAATTCTTGGGATTATATATACAATGACGAAGTAAATTACTGCTTAAATTTAAATACTTAAACTACTTAAGTTTAATTGTTTACTATACAGTTATAAGTACGTACTTATAACGTGGACCAACAGTAGCTTTTTCCTTGTCTTGGTACGTTACCAAGACAAGGAAAAAGCTACTGTTGGTCCACTGTTAATCACTGAATAAAAACAATCAATCAGTCAAGTTGACACTTCCTTCAAATGAGATGCAATTATCAATATTTATAGAATGTGATGAGTTTTTAACTAATGTACTGGACTATAAGAAACGCGTCATTTTGCTAAATGGGATGCATTTGTTTACGTAAACGCCACTCTTTTCGCATTATTATTTATGGGTTACTTAAATAAAACAATATTTCATCTACAATTCTGTAATTGTTTATTCTAAATATGTATGCTAATGGCTTTATATGACGCCTTCTTTTGCCTGTTTAGAGTCCATAAATGAAATCATTTCTGTTCATATTATACACGCCATTTACATATAAGACTAATATTAGCCACACTGGGGAGATACATTTTTATGATTAACGGTGCTTCTATAACAAGTTGCGTTTTTTTTAATTTCAAGATAAAATAATTTAAAGTATACATGGATACAATCTTTACGTTGTTGTTGTTAATGCATACTTTTGTTTTAACGGTGTATTGACATCTCTGACTTCGACAATGCAGGATATGTTGAAATATTTGTATCAATTATGCACGTAAACCGCTCTTTTGACATGAAAAGCTAAATTCAAATGATTTTTCAGTGTTACATGTAACTGTAACAGAATATAATGCAACTGTCGTAAAATATTTAGGTTAATAAGTTTTATATATTTAATAAAATAAGTTTTTCAACAGTGGATTTTCAACTCTAATGAACTGTGAATTCCTTCAAACCTAATTGTGCCGCCACAAGTTAAAATTATCGTGAATTAATTTAATTCCCAAAGCCAATTATCGTTTTTTAATATCAAAAATTCAGAATTTATTTAGCAATTTTTTTTTATACGACATAAATTTTATGACACAAAATTAGGCAACCCCTTAAATATAGGCAATACATGTATAAACTTTGTATTTGCAAAACGTGAACTGGTGTAGTAGAAGAGGTTTTTTCTTCTCCTAAGTGCCTAAGATTTCAAAAATTTATAGTCCATATTTTCCTGTCTGTCCATTTCAAAAACAGTTTTGAAATAAATTACATTTACTTTTCTGACATTATAAAAAAAAATTGACAGTGTAAAACTAAGAATAATTTAATCAATCACAGGAACTACTCGGAACGAGTAGGTATGTAGGTAGGTAGGAACTTGCAAAAAAAATCCAAAAAACGTCTGTCTCCCCAGAAGAAGAACACAAAATAATTGCCAAATATTTTCTTTTATACAATTAAGTACCAAGTAAATATTTTTTTTTTTTATATATTTTTGCAAAATTTTCTTAAATGTATGCCTTAACCATTGTATAATCTGTAAACTAAATGTTGGGGTGAGATAAAAATTTTAATTATTTTAACTTTTACAGATTTTTAGAGAAAATCAGTAGTATAAAAGAAGTTTGTTTTGTTAATTATTGGTGATTATGAAAAAACAAATCCCAAATATTCTCCAAGCAGTTTCCAAGATCTCGAAAGACAGAACTTTTTTGAAAAAAATAATTTTTTTCGCATGTTTCGTTTGAACTTTTTTTGCTCTTATAGCCTTCTACTTAGCTTTAATAATCACACCCTAAATATGATGTGGGTCCCATCCCTTCTTACGAAAATACGAGCTTTTTAAATTGCACCGCCATGGTGGTAATTATTTTTTTTACTATAAAATTGCTTAGACATAAAGCTTACGTATTATTAAAAAAACTAAAGCGACACCAAGCAGTACTTTTTTATAGGGCCTAATTTAATTCATGCTTTTGCCAAAGATTCTATGGACACAGCTCTAAACACTGTATACACTAACTTTATATGAACATAAATATTTTAAGAATGAAACTTCTTATAATTACTTTAAAATGTCATAAATTGGCTTAAAGAGTAAACAACAACATCGAGACTTATTGCCTTCTTTCACACAATTACTTTACTATATCGTAATTCGTGTAATCAAGTGACTTCGTCGACATTATAATGTAATAATAATATAATAAATAATAATATGTTCTACCTAATTTCTTCTAAACTTACAAGAACTTCTAAATTTTGATTTTGTCAAGAAGCTTGATGTGTGATTTATCCGTGTGAGGCGCAACGCAGAACAGTTTGAGATTTGCTAATTGTTTGTAATAAAAATAAGGCCATAGAGTTCAAGGGTCATAATGTCCCGAGCAGTCTCTGCAAAATGCATTAAAAAATCAAAGACGTTTGGAAATAAGTGGGAGAAACGATTCCAGGAGACAAAAATTGTCGATAATTTACCAGAATGTGGTACGGAACAAAAAAACAGATAGTATAAACTGATTGTGGAGATGCTTTCGACAATATCAATGTTACTGTGTAAATTCAGTGAAAACATAAGAGAAATAAAGAGAAACTATAAGTTTAGTGAAAATATGGAGGTATGCATCAGCGATGTCAGGCTATAACTGATAGGATTGGACGACTTAGTAATATGGAGACGCCATAGTGCTACTATTTATAGTAATATACTTAAGTGTAATTCTTTTTTTACACTGTACAAGACTGTACATACATATTACTACGTACAAAAAATACCCGGAAATTGTAAAAAAGCACATACACTGTTATTTATTCATCAAAATTTATTTTATCCCCTTCAAAGTAGGCTTCATCGAGTGCAATACAGCTATGCCAACGTTTAACCCAATCCTCCATACACCGCTCATAGGCCGCCTAAGGTTCGCCTTCAGCTCCTTCAGCTCCTTCAGCGAATTTTGTTTGATGGCCTCTATCGTTTCAAAGAGGCGACCTCGTAGTGGAAATCTTAGTTTTGGATATAAAAAAATCACACGGAGCCATATCCGGTGAATACGGTGGTTGGTCGATCGTATTTATCGAGTGTTTGGACTTGTATTCGGTCACAATCGTAGCTCGGTGAGATGGTGCGTTGTCATCGTGCAAAATCCAAGAATTTTTCTTCCACAATTCCGGCCGTTTCCGACGGATACTGTCGCGCAAATGCCTCAAACTCTTTCCGGAAGGAATTCAGAATGTTCCACGCCTCGCTAATAAAAAAAATCGTCAGCATCACCTTCACTTTCGACTTTCACTTTCACTTTTGCGCGTTTTTTTCGGTTTCGGCTCATCCTCATAGCATCATTCTGATAATTGATGACTTGTTTGTTGTCGTACTGGTAGATCCATGTTTTGTTTTCAGTTATGATGCATTTCATGAAGTTTGGTTCACTATCGGCTCTGAAAACCATGTCAAGAGCAATCTGCTTCCGATGCCCTTTTTGAAGAACATTCAGCTCTTTCGGAACCAGTCTCGCAGCGACACGTTTCATGCCCAAAATATCACTCAAAATATCATGAACTGAGATTGTCGATATGTCACACTCTTGAGCCAACTCTCTAACACTCATGTGGCGATTTTCAAGCATTAATGTTTTGATTTTGTCGATATTATCGGCTGTCGTAGAGGTCGATGAGCGACAGGAGCGAGGTAAATCTTCGACGATTTCACGGCCCGCTTTGAACTCCTTATATTAGTCATAAGCTTGTGTTTTGGACATACACGACTCACCAAAGGCCTTATTTAACATTTTCAATGAATCGGAACACGGAATTTCGTTTGCGGCACAAAATTTTAAACAAACGCGTTGTTCCACTATTTTTTTCCCATTGTACAATTCGCCGAACACACTTGAGATCGTCTATTACTAACAGCTGCTGTAAACACACTGAGTGACAAATCGCGTTCTAAGCAGGCTTGGTAATTGAGGGAGGAGCTACCAACCTGAAGAAAAAAATATTTTACCGATTTCTTTTAAGCGGTTTATTTAAATCCAAAATTCCGCGTACTTTTTGTACGTAATTATTTTCAAATATTAACTATAATCCATCATTACGTTTCATAAAATAAATTATTTCTTCATAAATAAGAAAAATAGCGGTCCAAGAAACATTTGATTTTATCCTATATTTTTCTACCTCTATAAATATCTTTTTATTCTGTCGTCTCATTTGTCGTGGCAATTTAAACCGAGCAAGAGATACAACGGCCGCGATTACCAGCTTTAACAACGCCAGCAGCTAATAATTCAGGCTTGTTTACGGAAGATAAATCCGCATTTTCCGTATCACGATTTCATTTTCGGAATCGCGCGGAACTTTTGTACCTACGAATGGGTCGCAGACCGTCCCGATCCCCTCGTATATCATCGCGTATACGCACGCACCGTCTAATATGATATATAACGTCGCATATTTCACGACGTACAACGGCCCTATTCAAAATACAATGGACGCATTCACAGGTAAGCCGTCTTACGTTTGTATTTCTGCGCATCATCATGATTTATAAAAATTTCGACATTATTCGTCTGTCTTTTTTGACCCGCCGCGTAACAAATGAACGCAGCGCCGGGTGATATACGGTGAGTCGAAAAAGTCCGCGTACACTAAGCCGTTGTCTGAAAAAGTAACAGAAAAAAACTTGATAAATATAAGCATATGAAGGGCAGGCGTGCGATTCATATTTATACAAATGTGGCATTTGCATTATAAATATAAAAAAGTTTATGGATCACACGCGGCAGATCAAATACATTTACATATCTACACAAAGTCAGTAATGACATCGTCTTTGTTGAATGCGTACTTATGTATGCATGCATACATAATTCAATGTACAGGGTGAGTTCGTGATGAATCCCTTTTCTTCTCTGTTATTTTTCGGCACCAAAAAAAAATTAGGAACAACTTTATTTTCCTGAAATTTCAGAATATGCTATTAGAAAATCAATTGGGAGAAAAATGAAGCAGTTGTTTAATTATCATAACTTTTTTTAAATGGAACACCCTGTATTTGTTGAACACACTTTTTTATTCTGATTACAACGATATAACATATGTCGTACTTTACTTTTACTGGTTTTTGAAGTATTATGCATGGAATATATAAAATAATAGGTATATTCGAGAATATCATATGATGTAACTTATTGTAAGCCCTGAATATTTACTTATTGTTGTCGAAAATTATCATAAAAGTTAATGTCTTGGTTCCTTTGTTAAATAAACTGCTGGTATATGTTGGTTTCAATAAATAATCTTTTTTTACTGCATATTATGAGTTTATGAAAAAAATATATTTGCAGTTCTAAAGGTAACGGAGAAAAGGAGGGTGGAAATTCTCATGAAATCACCATGTACAGAGAAAAACAAAAAGAAATCAACACATAAATGCAAAAATGCCACCTAAAAAGTCATATACAGGTATATACATACATATGTACATATGTATGTCTAAGAAAAAAGTAACAACGTTCTATTGTAGAAATTGTAAATTTATTGGGAAAATGAAAAAAAAAGTTTTTTCATTCAGGTGGACGTAGAAAATTTGAAACCACAAAATGTGTACGCGAAAATTAAGTTTATGTTTTAGATATTTTAAAAATTCTTTCATAATCGGGAATATTTCAATATAGATGAAAAGGGTGTTTATAGATCCTAAAGGTGTTTGGTGGGGTTTAGGTAGGGATTCTGATGAGGCCAGTGTAATAATTAAATGTGCGTGTAACAACAAAAACAATAGTCTGATTTCCTGTCCAATTTTGTTGCTATTTTTGATTTATCAAAGCTAACTTTACATTATTTAACAGTCAAACGGGATTTTATACAAGACTCACAAAAAGTATAAATCGCTTTTTCTCGAAAATGGTGCAGCGTAGCGACTTCAAACAAAAGCACATTATTGTTATAAAATAATTTTCCAAATGTTTAAAAGAAGTCAAAAATTCGAAGATAAACAAATTATTATTCAAAGTGTCTGTTGTGCACTCCAAGTGGAGCGTTTCTGACTTACTCTTATTTACAGTGGATTTGCCAAAAAGCTCTTGTTGTTATTTTCGTTCGTAGTTTGTAGTAATATGCCATTATTATTAAAATATTTTTTAAGCATATTTTCACCAGAAATAACGTATACGCAAACTTTTTTAGAGCCACTGTATTTTTATATTCCCGCTGAACTCCCGCATTTCGCTTCTAATTCCGCGCGAATTTGCGCGAGGAGGAAAATATATGCATAAACTAGAGAAAATGTAAACGTCACAATAAAAGGAAACCATATTTCAGATTTATAATGCGATATTTCACGTATGCCGTTGGATATATCGTCTTGTTTGGTACGTATTTTATCCACTCTATGTATAATCGGGTGCATTCGGGACACACATTACTGTCGTCTCTGCACATACGGATGTTTTTATTGAGCAAATGAAAATGAAACGGCTGCCCAATGCACAGAGTAATCAGCGGATGTCATTGAGTGTATCAAAATAGAGTGAATATAACCAAGTCATACTTTCCCAAATATTTTTTACGCGCTGAATACGAATGTGATCTCAGAATTGCCACTTCGTGTCAGGTCTTCGTGATATCGGTACCTGATAGCATGAAAACCCCAGTTTTTGTACAATATTTGAGGGTATGTAACACTATGAAGTCATTTTTCTCCAAAAAACAAAAAAAAAACTCATTGTGGCGTCTGAAAGTCCTATTCTTCCCCTTCAATCCCGTTTGAATCGTTTGGATTCCTCTCCGAGAAATCGTCTGCAGAATTTCATTAGTGTGGCGTATTTGTCGATGTTCTGAAATTGAGTAGCATCAGACGAAAATTTAAAAAGAGTGCATAATTAAATCACAAACGCATAATTTCCCATTGGCTCTCCGGGTTGCCGGGGTCGATTATTCACGAATCTCAAATTCGAATAAAATTCAAAATGATAATCCAATCTAAGATGATGATCCAATATGGCGGATGGAATTAAAACAACATTGGAATGAAAGAATGAAAATTTGTATTGAGCGACTATAATGACATTAGAATACACTATAACAAATATATTGAAAAATCGTGTTTTTCGCATCTGTAGGTTAGGACATCTTGAAAACCGGGCGTATTTAGCACACCAAAAGCCTTAGGAAATGTATAGCATTGTTTCTGATTTAAAATTATATCAAGTTGTGTAATCTTTGAGAATAGTAACCACACACGTCGCTAAATCATCATATGTATGTAAAACAGACATGTAACCTGGATAAAAGCTAGTTTATGTAGACGGTTATGTGTTATTTTATGTTTTATTGTATTTATCAAGCAAAATCCTTAGCTATGTACAAGATAAAAACGTTCCTTTTTTAACAAACATAATCTTTTTTTTTTAATTTTTTTTATTAACCTAATAGTGTCCGTTAGTATTCCCTTTTTCCTATCATGCAGAACATTAGATATTACGTAACATCCTTTAGGTGTAATCCAACCTTAAGGATCCAATCTTAGGGTTGGATGACACGTGAAACCAAGTTTTTCTCCCTTTCCAAACTCTATGCGCGCTAAATTTTTCTTTCAACATGCGTCAACTTCCATGGAGTCGGGGATCGTATCTATTCCTATGAAACAAATGAATGTGCAGTACCTACTGCCGTCAAATTTAATACGAGCATTTCAGTCATATCATCGCTCATTAAGCCAAATTGAAAAGTTTCGCAGTTCATATTAATCTCGAAGCCAAATTACTTTTCCGTCATTAGTGCTTAAAGTATCAGTCAGCGTTTTGGAGCGAGACTTGGTTAATTGTAATTACTTTATCTTGACGGGGCGGGATGGGTCGGACCGCTCTCTGCTCTTCGGTTCCCATCCCACTTATCTCTGTGTCGTTTAAAAGTCCTTTGCCGTTTTCTGGGATTTATCTTCGTAATTTTTCAAACGAAAATACATTCCATAAGATCGGAATGAAAATTGCGCTCGTCTCTGTCATGAACGAAATTGAGTTGGAACGTGGATTTATATTAAATAACGCTTTCGCGTTCTTTTTTCCTAACGTAAAGCGTTTTGAATAAGTTTACCCGCGATCTTTCTTACTAACGACTTTTCAATTAAAGAGCGTTTTATGTTACATAATTTCTTTAGAGGGGCAGGTTTCAGAAGGCTTAATTGAAATATCAATTATTAAAGCATAATTTTTCATATCCGGTGTAACAGAATTATGATTCACCGATTACTCACTTGCGTGTTGTAATATTTGTAGTTACTGGAGTGGTATTGGGAAAGCAATAGACAAATAAAATGAATTGCTTATGTAGTATATCATTTTACAAGATTGCGAGATGGAGGGAGAATATTCGAAAGTTTGATACACCATCGATCGTTTTAGTACTCAAACGTAATACAGTTTGAGTCATGTAATTTATAAATATGTAATTTAACATGTAATTTATAAAATCATAACAAATAAATAGTGTCTGAAAGGAATATAGTATATAGTAATTTACATAGATTTATTCTTTTAGTCGCTGCTATTCTGCATTTAACAAACACATTGTGATTTCCAACAGTTTTCGAAAGTATTGACTTTCACAGTAGAAGACATTGGACTAATACACCGTAATTTTCTCTTTATACGCGTTTTTATTGAAGTCGAAATATGGAATTTTTTATGGATGAAGATATTAAAATACCTGTATGCAATGAGAACGCAACATATGTATTTATAATTAACATATAAATATATTTACACGTTTACAATAAAGTACAGTAACATTGTATTACAACAGTTGTCAAAATCCTAGTATCAAAATAAACCCATCTCTACATGTGCTATGGTAATTTTGTCTATGGTATTCTTTTTGTTTTGTGAATAGAGTAATCGTAAATTTATGAAAGATATTGTTTCCCTACCCACTTTCACAGTTCGAGACGCATTAGTCAGTGACGTCACATAGGTTGAGGTAAAAAAGGATGGGAAATTAGTTCATACCAAAATAAGCTCTGTATAACATTACACAACAAATTACGGTAATAATGGTGGTAACCGAGGTGACTGCTTCGAAATCAAATTATTGTATTCTGTGACACATCTTGTAATATATGTAAGACTACATACTCGTATATACATATGTAAATAATAATTTGTCTGAAGTATGTTGACAATGCGTATTGCTAAACGTTGACCACATGTTCCAGATATAGATTTTAAATGAGCAATTGAAGCATTAAAGTATATGTTGACACTTCAAATAAAGACCCTCCTAGAAACGCAATGCACTGCTGCAAATCTGAATTTATCTATAATAAATTGTAAGCACTTTAAGTATATCTTTCTTGTAGACACTTTGTACGATGTCAATATACTGCCGTATTGTATCAGCTTATATAATAACAGTCGAACAATTTCGCCATTTATCTCTTAATTTCGTCAATAGTGCCCCTGGCCAAGTTTTATGATTGGTCGCGCCAAAAATATACGTTAAGCCACTAAAACGGATAGCTCTGATGATGTCCTATTTCATTATTTGTTTGTTGGAGTAAATAACCTGCATCTGTAGCCGTGAATGGTCATATGAATAAAATCAAAATATTTAGAATATAGATACAGTATTATACAAAATGCAATTCGTATAGAAGATACAGTAAATAGATCAACAAGTACATATCGATTGTTAAAGTGCAAAACCTCATAAGTCATTTTTTGCCACACAGTGTTCGTTTATATGGAGACATCCAAAAAAAAAAACGTCATCAAAGTTGGCCGAGAAAAAAAAGACGTATTTCTATTCTTGATCGAATTTATAACCTTATTTACTTGTCAAGATTGTCACATCATATGACAGCCATTGTTTATTTTACAAATTGTGACAGTCACTTGTCAAAAGTTTGACATAACCGAAAAGCTTAGACATGACCGCTATTTCCATCTCTCTCGTTCATAGCCAGAGTTGATGACGTTTTTTTTTTGGATGTCTCTATAATTTAAGATTTAAAATATCCTACTTTTTGTTTGAAACCTAAGTTTGACTGAGGTGTTTCTGTCATCCTTAAGTTCGCTGATCATAAACTTTTTTCATGACTTACTAGAACTTATATTTGGTAAGTTTAGCACAGATAAAATGTGGCTACATCTGTGCCTTATAAACGTTTTTCCTTTTACTATTAAATTAATTTAAAAATACTTGCGCGGTTTCGCACTCTAAACTTCGATGGGGAATTTTATTTTCCTTTATTCTTTTTGTAATTATTTTATAAGTATCATCCAGCCCCCTCCAGAATGGAAAGGATGATTGTACTTTGTAAACCTCATTCCTTTCGGCAATCACAGAGACAGACTATATTTCCGAGTATTTAACTGCCGAAACTAAATATGCAAATAGGGTTATGTTCATGAATAGATTTTATTGTTCTCCGTTGTTTCGTGCAGAGCGCCATTCTTGTCGGGGAGAATTAAACAGTTCTACTATATTGTTCTAAACAAGAAACCGACTGTAATTGGTATTAATTATTCATCAAGTAGAAAAAAAAGATTATGTACGACCGTGTCTAAGTGCTAGAAAAAACGAGACAATTAATTCTTTTGATGTTTTAAAGACAGAATTGCATTAAAAAATTGCAAGATTTATACGTACCTTTGTAGCATATTTACATAACTTGATTAGGATTGTAGTTTTATTCCTCGAGAGAGTTGCCTAACTAACGGGGTGGAATACGTGCTCTTAGCGACCTAAGTAGTTTTTATTAGATACAATAAACGTAATAGTAAATATACTTCAACCAAAAATAAATGAAATACTTTAAACATAATGTGCCAGTTTTCATACTCTCGACTGTCAAACGATTATTACTGCAGAATACTGCATAATTCGCAACTGCCACAATTAAGCTGTTATCACCGCTCACCAACTTACTTTGACCGCCTCTTTTTGCCTCTGATGACACGTATGACTCATTTCCATAATTTTTGGTTGAAATGTTCTTATAGTATTCAACGAATTTACAGAAATTTTGGACACAATGACAGTTTCAACAAACACCAGATATTTATTTTCGACACCACCATCTGGGGACGATTAAAACTATTGTTTTGGTGTTCCTGGAAAACATCCTCGTTTTTATTTTAATCATACACAAAGTATTCAAAACTTCGATTAAACTTGTCATTCTTGTAAATTCATGTCCTTTATTAATGTTTTATGTCTGAACACATCCTTGTAGATAACCATAAATCGCCAACAATTACACCATACAGGAAACGTAAATACAAATATTCACGATTATTTTAATCCATAATACCTAATTTTGACCTAACTTAATTCATCGAAAAGTAATGAAGTACTAAAATAAATGAAGTACTGTGGTGGCCATATAATTAGGAACGACAGTGTATCAAAGAATTCACTAATTTACTACCACTAGGTAATATTTGTTGCAGATTGTACATACTATTAAAGAATACTTTTATAACACAACAATATATCAGCATTATAACTTTATTAAAATGTATTCATCAACTGTAAAGTGTAACATATTAATAGACAAAAAAAACGGATAACTACCTAGGCACAGTAAATTACATATGTTAACTATGGGAACACAACAAATCCAAAGGATGTAACCGTAACTAAGCTAAATCAATAAATAATCTCTAATACCTACTTGCCTAAAGATTTATTCAATATGATATTGGCAGCGTTCTTGAGGTGTGGAGTACCAGTCTTCTTGCACAACGTCTTACAAAGCATTGAAATTGGTTAAATTTTTGTGCTTCCACAGCTCTTGAAGTGGCCCCGCAGGTCCTTTATGGGATTCAGACCTGGTATGTAAGATGGAAAAGGTAAAACAGACACAGTATTTTCCTCCAACTAAGTACGAACAGTTGCAGCTGTGTGCTTTAGGTACTTGTCGTGCTAAACCTTCCAAAATACAAACAAGCTATTCACCACAAAGTAGCATAACCAGCTCTAAAATATTCTTATACCACCATACTAGAATGTACAAGCCCTACTCTCGAATATTTCTATCTCGGTACACTGTTGCCCTAGTGTACTGAGGCTTAATGCCATTAGCACTTAGATTTGTCTGATAAGAAAATAAAATTATTTTCCATTGGTGAGCGGATTCTCGCTGTCGTCGGCTTTTTTTAGTACAACACCATCGGCTTTTTGAGTGCAATTCTACCATTTGTGCTTTACCAAGTGTCTCTTTCAACCTACGTCTCATACTTGTGACCGACAATTCGCAGCTGTCTTCACTTAACACTTCGCGATAAATGTCTCCAGTACTTGCAAGTGAATATTTGTCAATTGATAGCCGATGTATTCAGTGATCTATTTGAGAAAGCTATGAAGCACAAAAAAATCTCAATACGACGATATGCAAGATGCTTGGTACTTCATGCCTTGAGAACTCTGCCAACGTTTTAAAAAGTCAACGCCTAGGCGTTGTAATTGCTATGAAGTAAGTATCTGTAAATAAGCGATATCCGACTAAGTATATATTGTTAAACTTTCCAGATACTGAATACATTTATTAATAAAGTCATAGTGCTGATAATGTTGTGTTATAAAAATGTTCTTTAATAGTATGGTTAGATTTTACAATAAATAGGTACATGTTAGTTCATTTACACAGTGATTTTGCTTTGACACAATATCGTTCCTAATTGCATGACCACCACTGTATATTTGAAGTGTGGGTTAACACATTTTTAACAGTAATCATAATACGCGAAGCCAAAGATATATACTAAATTAAGTACTTTACAGTGAACATCTACATTTCTTCAAGCTAGCTTTGCACAGAACCCCTATAAAGAAGTTACACAAACCAGGATGACTTATGGCAAACGTTTGAATTATAACAACTTAAATACTTTGCGTCTGTACACAAATAAAGGTGTTGTTTATCTCTATAGAATAGGAGCGTAGTAAAATTTGTAAGCTATGGAATCTGCGGTTCACTTCACAAGTTCTCCTATCATTCAGTAAAAACAAAGTTTTTTCGAATTGTAAAAACCAATTGTTACAGATTTAGATATAATTATGTAGGTAGAGCTAGTTAGGTAGGATCTTCATTGCTTCATACATGATACATATTATGAATCTTTCAAAAAAAAAGGTTTCTACTGTTTGTCTATGGTTTACTTGAGCTAAACCCGATCTGAGCTTGGTGTGTTTCATGGACTTTTATGTTTCAAAAGAAATATAGAACAATAAGTAAAAGTACAAAGTAATATTGTGCTTACAATAATTGAACTTTAATTTAACTTCAATTAATAATGTTTGCAAAGAGTATACACATCTGGAATACATATTTGTGATCCATCCTGTCTGTATAAGGGAAAATATAATCAGTTTGTTATTTGATTTTGTGTGCAATTTTACTGTCACAATGATAAATGATCCATGAACAATTTGAGTAATTCCCACAGCCTTAAAATAAACATCATTCGTTTATATTTGCCCTGAAACATTTGTTTGAAATTTGTACAATAATTGTGTGGCTTCACGTTGTGTTAAAAAAGTCAATAGCAGGCTGATGCATATGCACACATTTTCGTTGCTATTGTTACCAAAGGTAACAAAGGTGTTTTAAATAATAATGGCATGATGTAATACATTTTAGTCCAGGCTTACCTCAATTGTAATGTCACAGACTGTTCAACAGATATGCTATTTTTACAACAAAATTTGCCTTTATGGAACTCTATACAGTTCAAATGTTAAACTGTTTTCTTTTTTTTTAAGAAAATAATACCCATTGGCTTGAAATATACAGTAAGCGGCAGCCTAATGCGTACATAGCCGAATGAAGGGCAATTGATATTTTAACTTCTTTGTGGAGTAGATGTATACATGAGGTGAGAACCAATCGCGATCCAGTCGCTAGCATAGGCGTATGACAGGCATCCGGTTTGTCGGTAGGGATATTTGAGCTAAAATTTGAAATACCATTTTATATTTTATTCTGGTCTAGTGCCTGATTAGAAAAGTGCGTTATTACGAGCGTATTGTAGAAGCACTACATATGTACATTCATAAAAAATAAAATTGGATATTTATCACATTGACGAAAAAGTTCAAATAATTAAATGGTGTTTTGGTGGTCGGTCTGTCAGAGATATTAAAGCCATTTTTAACGAAAAATTTCCCAATAGGCCCTCACCGACGATATCAACGATTAATCAGATCGTTAAAAATTTCGAAAAACATGGTTGTCTTTCATCTAGAACCCACAGAAAAAATGCAGTTCCGGTAAATGACGAGGGTCGAACAGAGGGACATAAATATTTTGGTTACTGTCAACGACAAGTCCCCGAGCGCTGGCGCAGTTTGAATTTGACATGCGCAGATACTACTAACATGAACATGGTGATTACGTCAGATTTAGGCGAATCTCAACAGAGGCGGACTCGGGAAGTATATAAAGTATATAAAATTAAATTTAAAGTTGATCGATCAAAAAAAAGAATATCTATAATGTTTTATTATTGGTCACGCCGTATATTTCTTTCCTCCAGAAAAGTAAATAATATTCTACGCTTTTTATTTACACCAGTTTATATTAAAGAACAGAAATTTGAAAAGATAAATAGATACCCATCTGACAAGGTTTCAGATTATATGAAATGAGTGCAATAATTTTAAACCAGAATAAAGTGTAAACACTTTTAGTACTTGTCAAGCGAATTCTCTTGGATGGTATTTTAAAATTTTTATTTCACTAAAGCAAGATGGCAAGGTCTTTTATGCCTGTTTCACGTAAATTATGTCTCCATTAACTCGGCGAATCAAGAGAATTGTGGATTTTACCGAAACGGTATTGTAAATGTGTAGAAAATCGTGAAAATCAACATTAATAAGACAGTTTCAGCCACGTTCTCGACTTTATAAATGTCCGTCTTTATGGACGGCGTGCAAAAATGTTAATTTATCTTGGAGTATCTCGTTTAATAGAGTGGTACGTCTGAATTTTACTGTTTTATTTGGAATTTTTTATTCCGAACTTCTAAGGACTCATCCTTTTTTTCACAAACTACTGTGAACTTAATATTTTACTTTACGTACATGCATTATAAAAAAGTGTTGTTTTTGTGTACATGTTTACACAATTATCTATTCCTCTATCTGTTATGTTATTAGTATATGTATGTATGTATATCCTGTAAAAACTTATACTGTACGAATGCAACAGAAGTGAGAAGAATATATCTCATATTGTAAACCATGTTCGAAGTGCATTTTGTCATAGGTTGTCAACAAGTTGATTGACAACATTTTGAGCAGTTATTACGATAAAACAGACAGACAAAAGTTTTTTTAGTGCAGATATTTTCGTGCATTTTGACCTGTTGGACTCGAATCTGATGTCCGTTTTGTCTGATTGGCTCTTGCCTTTCTGCTAACCTCAAAAAACACCTCAAGAATGATCGAAAATTTTAAAAACAAGTAAATAAAAAAGCTTAAATGAGCTGACTATCATTTCCATACGTATTTTGGGGCGCTGAGACTTCTGATCTTAGGTCAGAATTGGCCGATAAGTCAGGTATTTTGACACAACCTCAAAAAACACCTTAAAAGTGCCCGAAAACAGTACTTAAATAAAAAGGTTAAATGAGCTGATCACTATATATATTCGTAAATGAATAGAATTAGCTGATAAGTTATGAATTTTGACATAACCTCGAAAAAAAAAGCAAAGAAATGCCCAAAAACCAAAACAAGTAAATTAAAAGCTTAAATAACAAATTTTAAACATAACGTAACCTAAGGCAAGAGCTTTACACCAAGAATTTTAAACTAAGAATTCTTAACCTAACATAACCTGAGACAATAACTTTAAATCAAAAAACTTAAACCTATTATAAATTAAGACAAGGACTCTTAAGTTCCTAAGGCACGAACTATTAAGATTTAGAGTTCTTGGTTTAAAGTTATTTGTGTGAAGTTCCTGTTATATTTAGAGCTCTTGGTACAAAGTTCTTACCTTAAGTTAGATTTAGAGTTCTTTCTGCAAAATTCTTGCCTTGTGAATTCGATGTTCCGAAATATTGAAATATAAAAATACGAAAATCTATCAATCGAGCTGAAGCGCCTATGGAAACTGGAGAAGGAGACGTACGCCCTAGTAATATCGGCAGAGGGCGTGATGACGACCAGATTCGCCAAGAACATCGCGGCATTAGGACTGTCTTATAATATTATTCGAAATGGCCAGAAGGCAGTTGTACTACAAACATGTCATATTGTAAGAAAGGTTTTGGGACAGGATGAATTTCCTCCCCTCGCCTGAGCCTAATTTCTGCTGGAGGCGGGGATGAGATATCAAGCCATCACTGTCTGCAGCAGGAATGGGTGAATGTATCCCAGCGTTTACGCTGAGAAGTGTGACTATAAAGTCGGCGAAATAATAATAACAATAAAAAATATTAACAAAATAACAAATAACAATAACGAGGTCGCCCACAAAAAAAAAAAAAAAAAACACCCTCTTCGGATGACAATGTAGATCAACACATCTGTTTTATTTGTTTGGAACCGATGTCCTTGAAACTGAATCGCAACAATTCCATTGCGTACATTGAATGTAAGAGAGACGTGCACTTGAAGTGCGTGACATATTTCATTAAAAAATTACTCAGTGACATATTTCATTAAAAATTATTTTAGTACATATTTCGTCCATATTCACTAGTGGCCCAACCTAGACTGCAATGGTTCAACCTACACTACGTTTTTCGTTTTCTCAATAACTTTTTTTTATAACGCGCAAAAATTCGCCCTAATTAAAAAGTTTCTTATGACTGTACAAACTTTCAAATAATACGTCAACACTGAGAATATTTGAATATAAACAAAATATACAGAGCAAAGTTAAAAAGTGGCCCAACCCTGACGACATTCCCCTATAAATAATATAGGCAGACTTCGGTGGTGTGCACACACTTAATCTAGATTCAGTGATGTGCACAATTATGAATTTTTAAAATGCAAATTACCACTAGAAAACACATTAGTGCCCCTCCATCATGTTAATGTAAAATTGTAAAATATAAAATTATATTATACATAAAAATTATTTCAGTTTGTTGATGAAATTTTACCTCCTAAATACATATTTCAAATGTCTGTTTATATTAGCTACTGAAAATTTTAGTGATTTTAAAGTGACTGTACTGGTATTATAACGGTACTGCCTCCTTCAGCCGTCGACGTTGACATCTTTTAATTTAAAACGAATAGCCGATGAGTTTTTAGCAAGATATTTCAACTTACATGAGGTGTAAACAGCATCTATTCGAAGACAAGATAAGTGGCAAATCTTGTCGGCATTTTAGAGGGAATATTTTGCAGGTATATTTATCGAACCAAGGCCAACTATATGTTTCTTTTAACAGTAATACATATTCTCTCAACGGTTTTACTCTTTTTGTGCGGTCCGGTTATTTTATTTGGGGAGTGTAATGGAATTATTACCGTTTTATATTTCAATTATTATAAAAACAGGTAAAAATCGATAAATAGAAATTAAATTGTGTTATACAGGAACTAAAATACAGAAGTTGTACTTTTTACTACAACCTTTCATATTTTAAAAAAAAGGGCCCCCCCACCCCCCCACGGGAAAACCAGTTCAGTATCGGCCTTTTTTTTCTGGGTTTACTATTCTATCTTACAAAAAAAAGTAAATGGGCGGCGGGGGGGGGGGTTGGTGTGGGGGGGGGGGGGGGGGGGCGGGGGGGGGGGGGGGAAGGGGGGGGGGGGAACAAAAATTTTTTCCCCAAAACCTTCAAAAAAGTCACACCTTCACGCTATGCTTCACAGTTTCAAAATTTTATTTTTTAGCACGTGTGTAAAGAAAAGGACACTATAACTTATACTAATACTATAAGTATAATATAATATATAAATTGAGCACTTCTTACAAAAATACTCGACTAAAGTTTATTTGATACTTAATTTCTTTTTGCCATGTATTGGTACTGATTTGTTTAGATTCAATATGTTTTAGTAAATGTCATTATCAATATTAACATTTTGTTATATACGTGGACCGTTTTCACCTTCAGCTATGTCGGCTATGAGACCCTTAATTCATTTTAAATAGTTATTTGATATTTAAATGTTATATTAATACCTGATCACAAAGGTAAATTAATCATACAATCATTAAAGGAGTTTTACACATAAATTGCACACAATATTTTTTTCTACACACGAATTTTTATATTTGAAAAAAACGTAAAAGTACTATAGCCACTAAATACTTTTTTTAGGCATTACTACTTAAGGAAAATTCAAGTTGTTTTTCTTTTTGACGTAAAATTTGGTTGTCATCTTAGTGGAAAACTTATGATACCTATTTTCATCCTAAAATAGTTTCCCAAAAAAATATATACAACGTGTTTTATTTACAAAAAAATGTATTCCAAAAACCTAAAATCGCGATGTTTGTTTTTTTAATTACTTCATCTTAATCAGCGTTAAAAAATCTAGTAGTATACTACTTTAACCAATTTGTATTTTAACAATAATGGAGTTACCAAAGATGGGCGCTTAATTCGTATCAGGATGTATAAGTGGGATTTAACAAAACAAAGAAGAAATGGCGACCGGTAAATTTTGTGAGCGAGTACATTCACACAATACATACGAGTACATACTGTTATTGTTAAATTGAAAGGACGTACGAAGTGTGGCTATTAAATAACCCAACTGATGCTGCTGGTGATACTTTCCCCACCTGAGCTCGTGGACAGGCCAGTGGGTCGCTCAGTTTGACTGTAGCAGTCGTTTATGTTAAGTGTTCAGATGGAGCAACGGGTTACTCTCAAGTTTCTTGTTCAACTGGGGAAAACTTTTACAGAAGCTTATATAGTGTTAAAAGAAGTGTAATGTTTTATCTCGCACACAAGTTTTTGAATGGTTTAAACGGTTTAAAAAGAGACGTGAAAAAACATTGAAAAAACTGGTAAATTAATCTGCGAAGATCATCGTCTAAGTATCCGAGGGCTTGCTGAAATAACAGGAATCGACAAAGAATGTGTCCGTCAGATTTTGCATGAATCGTCCAACATGCGCAAAATTTGCGCAAAAATTGTGACAAAACTCCTCACTCCCAAGCAAAAGGAATCAAGAATTAACATTTGCGCTGACATTCTATACGACATTGACACTTATTGACCAGGCTTGTTAGACACGGTGATTACTTGTGATGACAAGATTCGAAAGTGTGGAAGCGGTTAAGGGGGATTTCTAGTGTGATGCGTTCAGAAAAACGATTTTTGTTTTTTTATATTTTTAAATGCTATGAACCCTCTAGAATAATTTCGTCAAAACCGTTTTATCACAACTGCCTTAGAACCCGAGGAATTCTTATTTTTATGATGCGTTTTCGAGTCGCACCGCGCCGTACTTCGCCGCGACGCGTTTCGACGCGAATCGTCAGGCCCACGCTGACAAGAACTCGGTGTCGAAGAACAATTTTCTTTGAGTGTTACTGAAGGGGAAGAGGGAGGGTTTGATGAATGGACCAGGCATTGCAGACTGAATGTAAGTACTGTCAATTAATTTTATATCGATCTCAAAACTTTAAACGCGTTTTTCTCAAAAAAACATGTTTTTCGAAGTGGTGTGCAGTACTTTAGTATGTAGAAATTGTTCGATTTTAATAAATCTGGGCTTAAAATGTTCGGAAGACGTGTGGTTATCGTCCCTACCACAATCAAATTTGTCGCGGTATTAAGGGGAAAGTTACGGCCCTTAAAGATGAAAAACAAAAACATGGAAAATTTCAAAATCGATATTCAATTTCGCGCCATTTCCATAGTTTTTGATTTTTTTTTATTCTGGTAGGGACGATAACTACAATCTCCTAGTTTAAGAATCTAACAAGATTTTTGTTTTCAGATCATTTGTACGGCAAAACCTTGCACACCATGCAGCTGCGTTTTTTCGGTGGCGTCAACTTCAGCGACCTGCAGCGCCTCCATATATGTTTTTTTTCACAAAATATTTTTTTTATATTCCTTATATTTTAAATAAAAAGTCGCAAAAAGTTGTATAATGCTATCTAATATAGTTTAAAAAAAAATTGCAAACTTAGGTATGAAAAACAGGGTATCACACTAGAAATCCCCCTTAAAGCAAAAGCGACGGAGGTTCTGAACCAGCTGACAGAAACGGACTTCCAGTACTGCTTTCAACAATGGAAAAGTCGTATGTAGAGATCGTCAAAGGGAGTCATAAGCCATATTTTACTTCTTTGATGTGTGATTGAAAACCGACAAGTGGACGGAAACGCGTATTTGCTGTTAGCGCTATTCGCGTTATTTGTACAAATAAAGCAAATATAGCGATTAGCTTCTACACATCGCCGTTTTTGGGCAAATATACGAATACGCTACGCCAAGTGAAGTGCCGCCATAATAGCTACACCTCGTAATCCTGTAACCTTTCGAGAGCGCCAGCTGCTTTTCCACTCGTATTTACACAAAAATGAAAATATGAAATTATGAACGTATTTTTCCACTATCCCAGGATAACATTATTACAACTTTCCCTCATGAACGTCAATATTGACGTTTTTTATTACCCTCTCGATAAACGCCTTCTCTTTGTTTCTTCTTCCTTTTTAATTTATAGTCTCCGGACGGGAAGCGCTTTGTGCGTAAGCCACCCCCGAATACAAAAGTTGACAAATGTAATAAAAAAAGGCAAAAAATAACATCTCCTGCGGAGCGAATCACTAGCCTGCAACACGTACAAAGTAGATTAGCGCCGACCGATTATTTATCTCCGCTAATGCTCCGAGGCACCTCTTAAAATACGTTTCCGCAGAGAAGGGGAGATTCTCTCTTTCGGCAGAAATATTCTTTAATTTCCTCCCGAAGACTAATTGTGCCTGCGCGAGTGATAAATGAAAAGGGCCTTTTTCGTACCGGCAATTTAGATTGGGGGCAATTATTTTTTGCTTTTGTACCTGGTCTCCGGTCGTGTAAAGAGGTGAGGGAATTTTAATGCGGAGGTGTCTGCATAACAAATTATGGGTGTGGCCTTCTTAACCTCATTTATATCTACATACAGTGTCTCAAAAAAGATAACTCGCAGCTAGGGTCCGGGAAAGTGTAACACAACCCAGGGTCGGCACTATTAAACTATATGATAACACAGCCCCACAAAAAAAAGTTTCTGTCCAGGGGTCTCACTATGTGTACTATATGTTTTTGAGATCGCTAAATCAGAATCGGGGTCAATTTCATCCTAGCACGTCTGAGTTTGGCCATAACCTCAAAAAACCCTCAAATTTGCTATACCACAGCTGTTAAAACCACAAGCCCTATGGCTCCGAAATCTCGTAATCCTATAATACAATAATCAAATGACCCCACAACCTAATAACTTCCATAAACATAACCCCATAACCACATAATCACATAACCCTCGTATATATTTGCTTGAGAACTGTAAAATCAGTTTCATTGTGAGAGATTGCGTTACAGGATTACAGCATCGAGTTATAGGGTTATGTAATTATGTGGCTATGTGGTTATGTGGCTGTGGGGTTATTGGGATATTGTATTATAGTATCATGAGGATTAAAAGCCATAGGGTTTGTGGTTTTACGGATATGGTGACTTTCAGAGTGTTTTTTGAGGTTATGGCCGAACTCTAACGTGCTGGGATAAAACTGACCCCCGGATGCAGATTCAGCGACCCCAAAAACATACAGTACACATACTGAAACCCCCACGTCAGAAACTTTTTTTTTTGTGTGGCTGTGTAATTAAAGTATAAACCGTATTTTTAAAGTGCCTTGTAAATTATGTACGCGTGTTTGCCCGTGATTACTTACGTCACTGACAGTGCCTGGTAACACACGTTGGACTCTCGTACCCCACTTTTGTGCGGGTAGATAGGATACGTAAATGCAGTTTCGCCACGTGTGCGCCGATTCCGTTTCCGTAGTGTTTTACATTCCCTCGATGTGAGCGGATGGACCGTAGAACGCCGAGTTCTAAATAATTTTATGTTTCGTGAGTGCCTAACTTGTGAGTTCGTGTAGTGTATTTACATATTATCTGATTTTGTGTGGATTTTTGCAATAATGACTGCAAATGAAAATGATGCAACTGAAAAAGTTTGTTGAAAATTACGACAATTTTACAATTGACGGAACAAATAGTTTATGTATTTGCAATCGTCGATATATATTTCGTAGACTCCAGTACCAATAATATTTCAACAAAATATTATTGGTACTGTTACAAAAGAGAAATTTTGGTTTGATTTGTTCATAATGTTTTGCGCAGTCTAGTCGCAAAAAATCTAATTGCATAAAACATATTTACAGAAAACATATCAACATGTAATGGAAAATGAAATAATCAAAGAAGACATACGCAATAAATTTCTGTGGCTGACAGTGGACGAAACAACAGATTTTGCGGTAATAAGGTCGTTAATGTTCTGATACGAATTTTATGTGTTTTAGATATTCGCCCCTGATATTGGTAGCTAGTAAACGGGTTTTGTAAACAACGGCTAAAATAGAAATAGTAGTAACACGTGCATTATCCTCTGTAGATGTAAAAAATAATAATATAAAAATAATAATGTAAATAAATAAGTGTTGATGACACAAACAACTGCGAAATTCATGAAAATAATGTGCGTGGTGTGTAGATGTGAACTAATTCAACCTTGAATTTTAATTTGCACCCTTATCTTCAGTGGATGTTGAACGATAATTTTCCTTCTACAACCATGAGTACAAGCCAAATCGCTCACGTTTAACGAGAATAAATGCAGAAAGACTACTGTCCGTGGCAACGTACGCTCAAGCAATGAAGACAGTTGGTGTTTCTGAATGACACAAGCGGTACATATGTACATTATTAACACATTTTTACTCGTGTCTTTTTGGTCTCTCATATGTCCTTCCGTCAACGACATGACGGATTACGAGTTCGACCCTGCGTTGTGGCACACTTGCCGGACCCTACTCACAACAGAATGGCATCTAAAAAATAGTTTGGTGAAAAATAAAGTGTATTTGGATAAAACATATTTCTTACTACTATAATACATGTAATAGGTTTCAAAATATTATGTTAGGAAAAATAGCAGTTGAAATATGTACATATGTATATGGGAAATGGGAAATGGCTAACATTCAAAATTATATCTGTGGGGAGTTTGGCGCCCTTCTCTTAGTTTTTTGGTTAGTTGATTTTTAGGTACGGGAATAAATAACAACTATTCGATTTTTGCCAACGTTTCGAAGCTTTATTTTTCCTTCTTCAGGGCTCAATCAATGTTGTTATTATTGTCACGTAAGGTGGTAACAACATTGATTGAGCCCTGAAGAAGGAGAAATAAAGTTCCGAAACGTTGGCAAGAATCGAATAGTAGTTTTTTATTCCGATACCTAAAATCCAACTGACCAAAAAAGTAATTCAAGATTATACTAAAAGACAGTCAATATTTAATAGAATTTACTTTGTAATACGGCATCTTGTGTAATACGCCTTGTAGGCGTCTTTGCATTGAAATTGATGTTATATTGTGCTGTTAAATTCGCCGTACCAATAATTCATAAATATGCTCCACTGCATTAAGTCAGGAGATTACAGAGGTGTATGCAGCTGATAAGGAACATTATATGTATAATAACAACCGTGTTTAGGATCATTGTCGTGATGGAATACATAATCATTTTTAAGACCCAATTTGGCAGCACTGCCCTGTATGTTTTCTTTTAGTATATGCCAATAGTCATGCTTATTCATTATACTGTTGCTAAGTTTAATTTTCCACACCACTGGCAGCCATATTTCCCCACACCATAAAACCTTTATGATTGTGCTTAACAGTTGGAAGCACATTTTTAGCATTAAATTTTTTGGTTCGGCTTTCTCCAAACTGTTTTTTGTTCGTCAAACCCAAGAATATTAAATGTACTTTCGCCACTGAATATTAACTCCTGCAAAAGTGTTCCGATTCATTTATTTAAATCTTAATTAATTAATTAATTATTTTTTTCTCAGAACACGCTCGTGGTGATTAGTCCTTTTTCAAATATTCCTTACTTACTAAGATCGTACAAGGTCATCAGACATAAAGAGACTTGATGTTATTATACAATTAATCCATAATAATCGAAACAATTACTGACTTAGCAAATATAGGCAATAGTGAGCTTGATGACTTGATGGTACGAGGAGATACAGTTCCAGAACTCAACAATATCTCCATTCAGACTGCATATCACAAATCATGTGTATTTATACCCAAGAACACTCATTTCTCATAGCATTCGTTATCTTGGCATGTCAACTAACATTATTTAGTTAGATTCCATAAACATTAATATTTATATTAATAATAATTATACCTATATGATTCTACCTAGTTGTAGGCACTTTTAAAATCTAGCAATTATTATATATCAAAGAATATTTAAAGAATCATACACAAAAAACCCAATTAGGGGAACATAAATCTAAATGAATCCCACCACGAAGTTGTTATTCCTCTTGTAGAATAATACACACGTAGGCGAGTATAATAAAGAAAGTGAACTGAAAGGTGTCCCAAGACCTCGCGGTATGCATAATGAAGCACTTAATTAGCCTTGGTCGTTTACGTTGTTGGTCTTACACAGGCGCTGAGGGAAGAACATTAATCGTTGAATATATTAGAGACCGCAGAAGATATTCTTCGGTCAATTAACTAGATACTCTCTTTGTCCCGATTATTCTAACGGTGAAAGAAAGGAGAATATATCGGTAACAGATTAAAGTGTTTCTGCTCTAATGTTATTTACTTAACCGCTTCAGTCGATATCTTGTTTCACTGAGGTTGTAACCGTAATTTTATCTCGTAATGGGGTAAAATGAAACAAAGCAGGTTAAGGCGTAGATCTGTCGGCTAGCACAATATGCTGTAATGGATCTAATGAAAACGTTGAAGATATGTTCAAGCTAACGATTACTCTTGAGAACTGATGAAAAATTAAGCGTATAGAAAACTGAAAAATATAATTCAGTACAAAAATTTGTTGTTTTTAGTTTTTCTGCATTTGAAGTCTTCTGCATCTTCGAACAATGCATCTTATTTTTCACTGGAAGTACATTTGTATGTGTATGTATGTGTGTGGTCGTTTTTTATCTATAAACTGAACTATAGTGAACTCTGTTTTCTACTATTTGTAGATTGACTTGGAGCTATACAAGTAAACATGATACAATCAGATCCGTTTTAATTGACGCGACCAGTCGTTAAAATCAATCTATCAGTCAGGATGATGAAAGTTTTCAATAACCTCAATTCTAAACGCTTTTATTACAAAATGAAGATATCGTACTTCATGTCTGTGAAATCAAAGTTTCTGGAGTAGAACTAATATGAACAGTTATACGTTTTTGGAGATTTATGTACGCGAAACCGTATACCTATTACATACATGTTTGATTTTACATCTAATTTTTCCATATATTTCTAGATCGACAGTCTTAAACAATATTTAGAATACAAGTTTAACTATGTGACATTTTATATATTTTTGCCAGCAACGTATAAAACCATACTTGATATCTTTATTTAGAGTTAAAAATATGTATAAAACAGCATACAATATAGTATAAATACATTATCTTCATTGAACATTCTCCTATTTCTGGCGTAGAATATTTTTTTCTGTCAAAATTTAGGCCATTTAGACCATTTTTCTGAGAAACAAATATGTAAAATAATTTTATATGCCAATATTACCTATATAATATAAGTAAAGAAGTTGAAATATGAAAAGAAAATACAGGGTGATTACTAGAGGTCGTGCGAGCGCGGAGTGTAACAGGACCGTAGTCAGTTAACGAATGAAAATATTAATATGTTTACATAAATTATGTAGCAACATAGTACTTTTTTACCAAAGAGTACGGTTAAGTCAAGGATAAAATACCTATATCAATTAAGATAACACGTAACAATGGCAACACTTACCCGACAAACGTCAGTGTTCAGACAAGGTTCCCATGGCAGGTTGGTGGTTGTTAAAACATATTATTATGTGATTTTCTAAGTGTTCTGGAGTGGCCACGGAGTGGAAACGGCGACGTTTATCACTTAATATTAACTTGTGTATCGCAATGTCTTCGCGTATTGATGTCACTACATTGTTGTAAACCCGATCCACATATGCAAGTCTTAACGTACTTTCATGAGGAATTTTTCGGTCCATACATTTTTCTAAAAACGTACGTAACTTGGGGTTCTCTAGTTTCTGTAAGTTCATAGAAAAATACGGAGTCGTTGGCGCTGTGCGAGGCATGGATTTTCAGATGTCTTGTTACTTTAGTTTTATCTGAAGAATTTATAATGCGTTCACATACAGTACAAAAAAAGGTAATTTCCTTGAATACGTATGTCCCTAAAAACAATACCGGCGACTGTCTGTTACAACGTGCCATCATAAATAACTAAAATTGCTAGCGCAGTTTTCGTAATGCAAGTCAGCTGTGAGCTGTGAAGGCCATCGAGTCAACATGCACAGTGTCGGCCCTGTGACATTCGCACTTGGTAATAAGTAATAATATTTAATAATGTACTATCATGCAACATAGTTTCTGTGAACATATTAACATTTTCATTCGTAAACTGACTACGGTCCTGTTACACTCCGCGCTCGCACGAACTACTAGGTGAATCATAATTTTTAAAAGTATGTAGAACTATTCCAAACATTTTTTCCAAAATAACATTTTTCAAAAAACTCAAAAATAAAAGTGTTACCTTATTAATTTCGAAAATAGCATTTATCTGGTTCTGAGAAAAGTTAAATTCAAAACACAGTAGAAAAACATATGCACATAATATTTATCGCTTTTTTTGTGAATCATTTAGTCCTAGTATTGGATTATTTTAAACGTTTTTGAATTTATAATTTCTCAGTACAAATTTTCCTTTAAATTTAAGGCAGTATCGGATAAATAGGTATTATTTTCTAAATTAAGGCAACTTTATTATTTGTGATATTTTGAATATGTTTTTCTTTTGAAAAAGTCTCACAAAGAATACAAAAGTGTGATACGTGAGGGTGTTTACACCTTTGTTGGCACTTCTTTAAAATATTTAGGAATCTACAAAGAATTCATATTCTTCTGTGCATTGACTAACTTAATGTTTCTAAATGGACCACTTTACAAACTTGAAGAGAGCACAATATGTTTAATGGAAAACCATTATACTTAAACTTAATCGGTTTGGTAATATTTGGAAATATAAATATATTCTTTTAAAAAATTGACAGATGGTACTGTCGGGAACGAAAGACCATTTATGTTAGATATTAGTCTCCCACACTATTTTTGATGTAGCGTAAGAAATAAGATACTTCACTCTTTCAAGACAATTAAAAGTAAAATCAAATATATTAAATGTTCAACTTATCGAACGCGCCAAGGCAAATAATAATAGCCATCTCTTGTCCGCACAGATTCTGTAGAGGACCTCAGGGTTTTTTTGGCATTGGAATGCATCCATCAGCCAAAAATTGTTAAAAGTTGTTTTCCTTTTCTATATTATTATTATTGTCAGTTATTTAACACGGGTTTTTACTTTGTTATACTTTTATACTTTTATTTTAGTTCTTTTAATGTAATTCAGTAAAGTTTCTAGTATGTGCTTGTTACCAATACTAAGTAGAATGGTAATATTAGTAGGGAGCTGGATTCCGTAGCCTTTTAGCTTTTCTATAAATTCAGATATAGGTTGCTGGTGATTACTGCAAGCAAAAAATAGACGATTAAGGTCAGCTGTGGAATTGTTATCACAAGTGCATGTCGAGGTTTCATTTAATCCGATTTTATGTAGGTTGTATGGAAACCCATGGTTCAGTTTCATATGAGTAGTAATACTTGAAAGGGCTTTAGGGAGATAGAATTTTTGTATGTGTGGGAATTTATTTTGGGAGTGTCGGATGTATAAGCGCCTAATGATTTTTTTGTACAATTAACGTAATTTTCCCAATCTTTTTTGCCAGCTTGTCCTAACCTCACGCTTGTTACATTGTACATGTCTGTCTGGATTATGAAATCGTTGCCAACTGGAAGGAGAGTGGATCTCAGGGGTTACTCTTGGAAATAATTATACGGTGAATCATTATTATAACAGTTATTATTTATTACGTTAAAATTTTCCAACTGGAAGGGGTTTATTCCTCCTCTCCATATCTCCTGCAATCGGGATCATTTTTCACCCCAATTGTGGCATTAGAGGGCAGTGTCCTGTGAACAGTCCCACTGTCCATCTCAGCTGTTTTCTACTCAGTTTTATAATATCTTTTTGTCTTATCCCAGGATGGTTCGTCAATGAACATCCGCGATTGGCCCAACCTGCTAACTTCCGCCCAGTGAGAAATATGGTTTTCTCTCAATAGGTCCTTTATGGCCCTCCTGGCTGTCCAGTAGGACAAACCATAGGTGGGTTCCGGCCCTATCAGTGGAACCTGAGCCCCTTTCTTTGCAAGAAAGTTCGCTCTTTCGTTCCCTTCGTGATTTTAGTGACCTCTGACCCACTTGAAAGTGATACTGTTATGTTACGCTAGTTGTATTAGCGAATCCATACAGTCTTTGACTACCTGGGATAATCAGTGATAATCTAGATCCTCTTATCCAGGAAGTTAATGTTACAAATCCAAGTTACTAATTTTCCAGGTATTTTCGATTTTATTCGGTTTTTTTGGGATTTTTCATAAGAAATACTATAAAACTAGCTATGAATGTAAACAGTGTTACATAAACGCACTGTATGCATCAATAGTAACAAAAAAAGTCCAAACAACCTCTTATATTTCTTATTGTCAGTCACTGTATTTTGTATAAACCCGAGTATTTTAAAACTACAGAAAATGTATGGTAAATTCCAGTTACTTAGGTAGATACGAGTATTTTTGCGAAAGTTATGTTGCCCTCCTTGAATAAATGTATACCGGAAATCCTAAAACAACATACGATGGACTATGATAACAAAGAGTGAAAACGCTAAATCAACACGTCGTTATTGCCGCCTTACGACGCAAACTTCTAGGGACAACTACATACATATGTATGTATAACCGCAGCATGACAAAGGTCTCTAGAGCATCGCAGAGCAAAGACAGGACAGATACTTAGCATAATGTGTACTTCAAGCGTGCCGTCTGGAAACTTTCACGTTTACTTACTTTTATTTATATTTTGATTGTTCGCGTCTCGCTTATTATTAGAACCCTGAAAAAGGCAATGGTTTTATGACCCGAACGTGACATAGTCCCGGTCTGAGCGAAGTAATTAAAGCCGAGAAACAATGGCAGTAAAGCCGTCAGCTTAATTTATTGGATAATTTGAATTCTTCCTTTTTTAGGATTCACGTTTTCTATTTCTCTGCTCGAGATGACGGGATTTGCTCGTTCCTCTGGCGACGCTACGATTTCTCTGTCCCGTCTGGACCAATAACGCAGGGATTGGCATCAGGGGAATACACTGGGAAAAATAATCATTCGGGTTAATTTACAATGTTTAATGGTAATTATTAGAGCGCGGAATCTGGCGTGCTGCAACAGAGTCGGACTCAGGTCCATAAACTGTTCTTGTAATAGATAGATAGATAAGATAGATAAAATTTATTTTCCTTCTTTGACAATAATCAATAATTGTATAGGAATAGTCATTAAATTACTTAAAACTAGAATATACAAAAGTAGAGACACAAAAGACATTCTTATTGTAAAATTCAGACACAGAGTAGAAACATTTACATAATAAAAACGATTTTAATTTGTCCTTAAAGCTTCTAATATTATCACATTGTCTTATATCATTAGGTAACTGATTATACAACTTAGGACCAAAATAATTAGGTGACTTTTTTACACATTCTAATTTTGTAAATGGTATATAAAACATATTCATATTCCTGGTGATTTTGTTGTGAATATCGTAGCTATATGTAAATTTGTTTTTATTTGCAAAAACATAAATACAAAGAGAAAAAATATATAAACTTGGTAAGGTTAAAATATTATATTTTATAAATAGAGGCACACACGTAGATGTATTTAAAGTCCCTGCTATAGTACGTACAATACGTTTTTGCAGCTTAAAAATATTACTTGCTAGGGTAGAGTTACCCCACAATTCTATGCCATATCTCAGTCTCGATTCAACCAAACCGTAATACATAATTATTAATTGGTTTTCTATTAACACCAATTTCATGTTTTTAAATAAATATACAAGAGACGACATCTTCGCAATGAGAAAATCGCAATGTTCCTTGAAACTTAAATTTGCGTCTAAATTTATACCCAAGAATTTTGCGTTAGTACCAATATTTAAAGTCTTATCATTAACAAGAAGATTTAAGTTATTACACTTTTTTGTCTGTTATGAAAATGTACTATTTGAGTTTTTTCAGTATTTAAATGCATTTGATGTTCATTAAAGAAATTAATAATGGTCTTCAATATATTGTTACATTGATTATTTAATAAGGTAGAATCAGGATGTGAAATTATGATTGAAACATCATCTGCATACATAGAAAAAAATTATCTTTCATGGTAGACTCTAAATGGTTTACATATATATGCATAATATACATTTACATATATATGCATATATATACATAATGAAAGTTATGTGTTTTCAGTTTGTTATTGCAGTCATTAAGATGGAGTAGTTTTACTCTTAACTGGTTCACTGGTAGAGTTTTTGTCACTGTTCGTGCCAAAACTGGTACGCTCGAATAATTTATGAAATCATACAATATTTAATATGCATGGGTCTTTTGAGTCACTGAATCGATTCTGAAGATTTTTTTTTATCCACCAAATATTGAAAATAGGGGTTGGGGGTGAGATTTTGGTTTTTTCAATTATTTCCCAAAACCATTCCACATTTTGTATGCAAAGGTTTTTTGTGTCTTTAATTCTATTGCAAGAGTTATTTCTTCGAAATGCCACTCCCGAAGGGAGAAAAATAGAGGTGGGGGGATGCAATTTTTTTTTTAATCCTTTACGAAACTATTCCAAATTTTGTATATGGAGTTGTTTGCGTCTTTGTGAAGGGTGAAAAATAGGGGTTGGGGTGAAACTTCGAGGTTTTTCAAAATCTCTTTTCAGATTTGTTATCAGTGACCTCATAAATTCTTACATATAGCTTTTCAGATTTGCACAATTTTTTATTTTTCGTCCGCCATATTAGATCCGCCATTTTGAATTTTCACAAATTTGACCCCCAAACTCGTAATAAGTGATCTAAAAAAATCCACTACATGCAGTTTTTCTAAAATTCCGAAAATATTTGAATTGTCGACCGCCATTTTGGTTCGGCCATCTTGAAATTTAAAACATCTGATTCCAGATTCAACAATTCCAAAATATGTGATCAGCAACATCGAAAAAATCTTTATCAAAACAATTTGCGGTCCAGATTCGAAGAAATAAAAAAATGCTGCTCCTCTATATGGGGTTAAAGACGCCATAATTAGTTAGCCATATTTAATTTTATAATTTTGATGCCAGATATGGTTTCAGTGCCTCCAAAAACTATTATGTACCAAGTTTGGTACAAATTTCTAGGAAATTATTTAAAGGTATTCTATTTGATCATATACGATACAGTCCCAGAATTGGCGTTTTTTTTTGATCATATATGATTCAATACCAGCGAACCAGTTAATGTAGAGGACATCATCTATAATGCTTTGTAATTGCAGTTCTGCAGTACGGCGTTCCTTTCGCTAGGATCAAACCTAAAGATAACACATTTCAGTGCCTCAAAATGCTTATTTATCAATAATAAGCATTTGATTATGTTTTCTGATGTATTTTCTGTGAATTATCGTTTTATAATAATAATAACCTGAGTCCGACTCTGTTGCGGCTCGCCGGAATCCACTGTCTAGTATTTACATTTTGTCTGGGAGTTTGGTCTATGAGGCAGTAACTCAACAAAAAGAGGTGAAGTATTGAAAGTTATCTGGATAATTTATTGGATAATCTGGTTACCTACTTCCTTTTTTGGATTCACATTTTCTATTCCTCCTCTCGAGAAGGCGGAAAATGTTCGTTTTTCTGGCGATACCTCGATTTCTCTGTTCCACATCATTGGGATTAACGTCTCGGAAATACACTGAGAAAAATGATTTTTCAGGACTTTTCACATTTAATTACTTAACTTGAGAGTTTGCTTGCGAGGAAGTGGTTCAACTAAATGGGTTATATATTGAGTATTTTATAGCAAATTTGATATTTGACCCGTTTCATGAAATAAACAAAAAATTCGTTTTCCAAAAAATACTGAAACCTAACAGTTAGGATGTATAACATAAGTATTTAATTTACATAACACGTGTATGCATTTGTTTAACCGACCTATGTGCTATGCAGAGCTATTACGTTGCAGTGTAGATTTTACGATGGCAATAAGTAACATTGCCGCTCAACTGTTCCTATCTTTAAAAGTGGCTGCAGAGTTTCTCTAAAATATTTTATAGAAACGTATATTTTTATTGGTTTCCTATTCAAATAGCGGGTTTCGCAAAGGATATACGTACATAATGTAATGGCCCAAAGTTTCTGGAAAGGCATAAAAAAACGGAGAGAATATTGACGATATTGAGTTTATGGAAAGGAAAAGTTATAACGTCAGGATAGAATTTTCAAAGTGCCATTCAGTTAAAGCGGCGCTATTTTTCCGAAGGCATTGTCATCGACATAAATTTTTACTTCATATTTTTTGGAATACTTGAGTATATTCATATATTATACAGGCCCCTGGTTTGAGTGCATAAAAATTCTCGTAACATCAGTGAATAACAAACCCTTTTTATCGATTTGATGTTGTAGAAAATATTTGAATTGAAGACTATGAAGCTATATTACATTGATTTATTAATAAGTAGTAGGAAGCTGTATAAAATATGCAGTTCAAATGTGAAAACAAATTAGTAGTTTCAAATAGTTGCTATATTTATCGTCGGTTTTAGTAGGTGAAATTATGGACGTAACATAAAATAAAAAAAAATTAAATTTAGTTTAGTGTCTTTTCGAAAAGTTGGAATTGTACAGTTTCATCATAATTTTTTCAATTCTTTGGTATGAAAATGTCATAAACCGTAAGGAATAATATAGTTTTATATCTTTTTTTTACGGTTTATCTTTTTTCACCACTTCATTGAAAAATTTGGCCTATTGTTAAATATTTTGTTACACAAAAGATGTTAGTACAAATCACAGATATTCGGTCGTAACTTTTTTAAGAAATGTAAATATTAAAATATCGTATTTGGAGAATAAACTCCAAATTAGAAAACTTTACAACTATGTCATGAAACTGGTAGGTTTCTGGAAAAAAAAAATTTGAAGAGTCGCAAGGCCTGGTATCGTGCAGCTTTCTTTCTTTCATACATACCAAATTTTAGTGTCAGATGGTATCAATATATCATTCTACTAACTGAAAGATTACTTATTATTAAGAACTGGCATTCACACGTATTTAGAAACAGCTGAAATGTGAATCTAACTATTTTTTCAGATTCACTCAGATTTCACAAGTAATTATGGAAAATTTAGACGTGGAAGTAGTTAGTTATTCCTTGTGTAACGGTTTGTATATTGAAACGAGTGATGTGAATTGTTACGACTGTATTTGAGTGTAGCGGTATCTTTCCTGTACATATCAAATTCTAATTTACTTTAACTATTTCTTATAACTAAGACATTGAAATATATAAGTTCATTATTTTCAATTTTATATGCATACACATATAATTTATATTCCAGAACTAAATTATCTTAATTATTTTTTTATTTAATAATAAAAAATCGCGAATAGTGTCGTAAGACATACCTAAACCAGACTCTGGGTACTTATTTACCTTTTACTTATACTTTTATTTAGTCTTCATTTCAAACTTGCTCATAAAGAGACATTGAGCGAATTCGACGAACCATTTATTTGAAAACATACCTAAAAAATATATCAATTTTGGAAATAACTGAAAAAATGGCAATATTTGAAAATAAATGTGTATCCATCACGTATACAAAGAGGTGTAATGATACGACGATAAAGGTAGAAATATATAAGGAAGCACAGAATTCTAACCCCTGCCATTTTTCGTTTAGTAATTCCATCTCCCCGCATCAGCAGAAATGATATCCGTCGTATTTTCACAAAATGATTGCCTAACGCCCACATGTTCCTACCGGCATACCTCGTTAGAAAACTAAATTACTGTTTGCCAAAACTTCCTGCTCAGCTAAACTCTCCACTCGCTGTGCCAACTTGATCTCGCCTTCTGTAAAAATTACCTACTAATAATAAGCATGCTCGGATAAGCATGAAACAATTGCCTCCAAGCCCAATAAATTGAACTTTGCAAGGTTTTTAAATATAAACTCAATAAATAAACAATTTCTGTGAAGTCCTAACTTCATAGCCCTACTATTGAGACTAGAAGAAAATGTCAGAAGAAAAATTATCATTGCAGTTCTAATCCGTTCGGATTATCAAATTGTTAGAATTGTTAAGGGTAAAACGTAAACTCTTTCTTTTGAATAAATTAAACGTACTTATATTGGAGTATGCATGAGTATATTTGAGTATACAAACATAAATAAAAATTTGATAAACTATGAATGATAAATAAAAATTAGACAAATGACACGAAAATAAATAATTCAAAATGAAATAAAGAACACACTTAGCACAAAAAGTTTCTTTCCTTTAACAATAATACGAAACTCAACTCAACAACGCAAAAATGCAAAATTTTAATGCACTCGCTTTCTGTTCGGACTACTAAGTGCTCGGAGCTTGTTCGGTCTATCAAGGTTTTAAAAACCGACCGTCGTGTTCGAATTACTGAGAGTTTCAGACAAGCACGGGTTCGGCTTGTTGCGATCGTACTGTATGTATATTGGAATAATTCTGGTTCCGGTACATGGTTCGCATCCCTTTAAACTAGATCCTTAGTGTAAATTTTATCCCTCTGTTTATTCAACATTCTGAATCGCTTTAAAATAGTCGCTAAGGTATCAAAACTATAGTGGCGTTAAGTTAATAATAAACGTGTGAAAAGTCCTAACACAATTCAATACTTATTGAGAGTTTACAAATCATATACGCAATTTAGAAATCAACATTGACGGATAAAATAAAATTCTAATTTTATCACTATTATCTAATTGGCAAGCCATTATGAGTTATCTCGGAACTTACTGTACAGTTTTTATTAAATTAAATATAATTTAGGACAATTTTTTCCAGTGTAATGTGGAATATGTACCTATGGTTCACTACGCAAACACCAAGTTATCTAATTTTTATTAATTTGAATACAATTTAATTTAATATGCAGGGTATTACGACGATATACATATATCATACCCATGTTTTCGAGATATTGAGTTTTTTATAGAATATCCTAAAATTCGGGTAATAATGAAAATAAATTTCAATAAAATGCTTCTTGGATTGTCTACCTTTTTTAATGTGTTTTTTTTTTATATTTTACAGTACATGTTTTCCAATCCCCAACTTACTAAAATAAAATAACTAGCTAATCACCTCTATCAAAGACAGGCTTTAGCAGTCAGTTACATAAATTTACATATAAAAGTCCTTCTTTTCTATTCTCTTTCTTAATTTCCTAAATATCTTTCCTAACTGTTATCGCTGCTTCATTATTTCGTCGGAAGATTTAAAAAGTCGGAAGATTTAAAATGAGGATTTGACCTCCAGATGACCTCCAGAGGTCACTTCATAGAGGCTCAAAGCGTATTCGGACGTATAATTTCCTGCTCTATTAGAACTCGGAGGTAAAAAAAGTTATATCACTTGCAAAACTTATTTTGACCTTCATTTGACCTTGAGTCAAACATGCTGGGGTGATGTGGACACCGGATTCGTGATCAGTGAACCCAAAGACAAAAAAGTCAACTGGTCCGAGATCCGATGTTTCGTTTCATAGCCAAAATATATATAGTCATAATATATAATGTGAAACATGGAATTTGACCTTCATTTGACTTTGATCCAGACGTGTTGAGGTCATACCGATCCCGGATTCGTGATCTACGACCCCAAAAACCTGGAGGTCAACTGGGCTGAGAGAAGTTACATCTCGATTTCATTTTGTGGCCCTCTGTTGTTTTTCTTCCTGCGTTCAAGGGCACATCGTCTAATAAACCTGGCAGGCCATTAAATGCCCCAGTTAAAGGTCACATAAACAAAATGAGGATATACAACGGAGATCTCATATGCAGTTTGTGTAATAATGAGATCGAGACGGTCTTCCATATCCTATCAGACTGTGAGGCACTAGATCGCAGGAAGAAATCTTTGGGAACACAAAAGTACCTCTGGAGACATACAGGACTTTTGCTGTGGACTTGTCTCGCCTTTACAAGGGTACAGGAATGGGTGGAATAACATAGGAGTTGGGTACAATAAGTCCTAAACAAGCAGTCTGTCCCCTGGCATCAGAGACCGCTCCTGAACAAGGAAAAAAAAGCCTTGTTTATTGAGATTTATTATTTTTTTATAAATTCTCAAAAACAGTGAGACTTTGTATAGGGGTAAATTATGTACAAATTCTTCCTTGTGGCTTACTATATCATATATTTCAAGTATAACCTCCAACCCCTTTGCAAGGGTACAGAAATGGGTGGAGTAACATAGGAGTTGGGTACAATAAGTCAAGTAGGCTACAGTGCCCCTGGCATTAGGGACAGCTCCTGAAGAAGGAAAATAAGATAAGAAGTTTATAGTTATAGAAGATACTTTTATAGTATTATAAGAAGAAGTTTTAATTTTTTTTTTTAAAAAATTCTCAAAAACAAAACTAAAAAATGGTGAGACTTTGTATAGGTTTAAATGTACAAATTTACTTGTATTATGCACAAATTATAATTAATTTAATGTACAAATTATTCCTTTTGGTCTACTATATCATATGTTTCAAGGATAACTTCCAACCCCGTAACGCCCTGTATATAGTTCTGTTGAGAACGCAGCGGAATTTTTCGTTATCCTTCGGAAATACTTTTTCTCAGTGTAATTCGGGCGGTGCAATATATCCGCCTGTTTCAACACACGACGCAGCCAACACAAATTGCGCCGTAGACGTTTGTGTAATTGTGCGAAATACATAAAATTAGGTCCGTGTAATACCCACAACTATATTTCAGGTTTTCCATTAATTAAGGCATCTATTCGAGCGAGCAGGACTCGCATGCGGCGCGTAAACGAGGAGGAATCGAGAGAGAAGGAGCCCCGGCTTAATTAATTAGTCAACATATGGCTCCATAGGTGGTTGAACTACGGAACTACAGCGTTTTAAATCAAGCTTTCGAGGAGCGCGGCATTTTTGTCGCCTAATTTAAAGCGGCCCGGCTTTTTGTTACTTTAATTAGTCATAACTTTATTGGTGTATTAATCCCGGTATTGATGTTGACACACGAATTTAAACGATGCGTGTATTATCCAATCCAGATCGTTTTGATATCGCGGGCCAGTTTTTATGATTGGTTTCCACGGTCGAAATGTTCTAAGAGTTTTTCTATACGATATTAAATGGTTCATGATTCATGGTCATGAGTAATATGGAAGACGATATGGCTACAGAATGGCACCAGTACATTTGAAAGTCTGGCATATAATATAATCTCATATTCACATAAGTATCAGTGGCGGCTCATGATAAAAAATGTGAAGGTTGCAGTGAATAAGTATTATAATAAATAACAGAAAATTTAAACAGAACATATATAAGTATATATTTTTTTTTTAAATCCTATAAATTTCAAACTTCCACTTTTTGGGGTCCAATCTGAAAGTTTGAAATTTATAGGATCTTTAAAAAATTATATCCTACTTATGTATGTACTGTTTAAATTTTCTGTTATTTATAATAATGCTATGGTATAAAGCTTTATTGGAAGAGATACAAGATGATCTTTGTTTCATTTGTAATTAGAGAGAAATAGTCGGATTATTTTATTTCTTTACAAATTTCTTTTCGGATACACAACATTGTGGAATTTCATTTTGTATTTTTTTTTAAGTACCTTTTGAAACCATTTGCTTTTTCCAAATAGTATTTTAGAGCAAATGCCAACTCAGTACTAAAGTTAATTTATACATGAAAAATTCCAGAAATAGAAAAGAAAGTAGACTCACATACAATTCAATTCAGTTCAGTTCAATGTTTCGATACACAGTGTTTAGCAGAGCTACAATGTTTACTTTTACAATAAATTACATAACATTTTGACAATCAGTACATGGCGTATAATTCGGCCGCCTAAGTGATTTAAATCGGTGAATCTTATTTTTGCCCATAATTGTTCGCCACCAAATAATAAGCAGGGGAAACAAAGAGGCGCATTTTTTATATTACAACCGCAATGTAATGCATATTTTTGTTACACAAAATAAATCTCGTGTCCGATTGTATCCATTATATAGGTCTACAAAAAAAAATTATGTTCCAGGAGCTAAACCTATCAAATCCGAAGTATTTTTTGTGCTGAATCCGAATTTTTAACTTTCTACTGCGTAGATTCTCAGTAAATCCCGGTTTCTTGTTGTCAAAATACATTTTTATGCGAAATATTTTTTTAAAAATATTAATCATTTCCCAACCAGACATGTCATTTCCGAAGTATTTTTAAGCGCTGAATACGATCTCGTTGTCAAAATTTGTGCTAGACCCTTCCATTTCCTATAAAATGAGAATTTAGGGTGAAAAACAGACCAAAAATGGAAGAATTTGTGTTTTTCAAGAACGTATGACCAGACATGTCTATTACATATTGATATTACTTCAGAAATGTTTACTAGATCGTAAGGATTCCGACTTTCTTATGTATGCTGTACTTTTTGATCAAGGCCCGAAGTAGCTGGTTCCAGGAAACCTGCAATAGCAAGTATATTGGCAAAGCAAGCTCACAGAAACAATACATATACTTTCAAAAGCAATCGAACCTTTAAATCTTTATAATATTAACCAGAATAATTTTAACACTATATTAATTGTAGTAAAACCATTTCAACCTTTCAAATTTATTTTTATATCATGATCATGAGATCTAACACAATTTTGACAACGGGATCGTATACACTGCGTAAAAATACTTCGGATTTAACATGTCTGGTCATACATTCTTGAAAAACACAAATTCTTCAATTTTTGGGCTGTTTTTAACCCTAAATTCTCATTTTATAGGAAAGGGAAGGGTCTAGCACACATTTTGACAACGGAATCATATTCAGCGCTTAAAATTACTTTGGACATGACATGTTCGGTTAAAAAATGATTAATATTTAAAAAAAAAGTTCGCATAAATACTTCGGATTTGATTTAGTTTCTGGAGTAGAAACAATTTTTTTTGTAGACTTGTGTTATTACATCTACGTATTTTAAGGTGGTGAATTCTATTCCAGTTCTAGAATCATTCCATCACCCTCAGGTTTTCCACTAGGAACAAAAATCCGCTAGAAAAAGTATAAATTTTGACTATAACCCCGAGGAGGATGGAGCAGTTCTGACATCGTATTCAAATTCAGCCGAATTCAGCAAGTCAAAATACGCAAGGATACTATTATTTGGACGATCGCAGAAACTCGAGTTGATACTTACAAAGGAATAGATCTTCACTAAACACACAAGTCTGAGCTTCTATTCACATTTTGTGTATATCAAACAATGTGAATACTTTGAAACTGAGAGTAAAAAGGTGACAATCAACTATGCATATTACTGACCATTTTTTGTTGAATTAATTTGAATGCAGTATACATACACATTCTACCACTGTAGACGCTATAACGATATAGACGTATGTACATAAAGTCCGCCATCTCGGACGCAATATTCTCGGGAATCGGTGTGAAGACTCTTAAAATTTTCTAAAGGCGTCCCACGTAGTCGGCCATCCAAGGCCACCCATTGCACCTATTAAGCCGGCCAGTTAAACTCCCCGAGCGGCGAGTTCTTTAATTCGGTGTCTTTAATTACGCCATAAAATAGTTAGTACCAAAATAAAGATTATGATCCCATAACGATTAAAAGAAACAAACACATAACATGATGAAGTAATAAAATAGGTAATCTAGAATAATTGCTCTATTTGTCAGACATTCTCTACCGAGTTAATCGTAAAGTTACTTTATGTCTATTAATATATACAAAAATGCTATGCATAAGTAGAGACGTGCAGTTGTGCCGATTTTATGCAGCGTTACGGTAGGGGATGAACCTGTTAATTGATAATAATATTATACGATTATTTATCAAGAGATGGAAAGAACAGTAACTATATTTTATCGTACCGAATGGGAAACCTAAAATGGGAATGGGAAAGTTAAAAACCTGTGCATGATTCAGGCAAGTGAGAGGTAAACTCCCTAAGGTTTGTACAGATCGTCTGTATCTAGACGCCTATTTTTTCCAGAACCCTTGAAAATTTGGAATAATAAGTACATGCAGCATACATACATACCGAATAAATAAATGAGATCATATCAAAGGTTCCAATAAAAATTATTCTTGTTTTTCTTGAAAATTCCACGCTTGTTGCATCCCTATTTATTTACAATCGAATGCGATTATCTTTCAATGAACCCAGCGCTTCGTAAGACGGCAAGTACGACTTGCCACTAAGATTAATGACACCTGTCATTCATACTAGTGGTGTGCTAAACGATGAAATCTTAGTAACCTATTACTGGGTAGCAGTTACCAAGAAATAACGTGTTCTGGTAACAGGTGATTTCAGTAACTGGTGATCTAGATTACAAGAGCACACCGTTTTTGTCTCGATAACTATAGTCGAAAAAGTTGTAGAACAAGCCCCAAGTTTTGTTTTCTTCGCTTATTATTGCAAGTGATTCAAATAACGTGTTGTTTTTGACAACAGGTTATCGCGGAGGCAGTTACTTTCTAGTAATAGGTTATTTTAACGATAAAGCGATATCGAGTACATCACTAGTCCATACGTGGCTACATTTTGCGACGTAGATCTGGATAAACTTCAGGTCTGGACTCATGAGTATTTTAGTACAAAAGTATTAAGTACAAAAACTTGTGGTAACGCCAGTCTTAATACAACAAAAAATTAAATAAAATTTGTAAAATTAATTGATTCCACTAAACTGATATAGAATTATACTACAAAGACTACCTGATATATTTTCTTTAAATTTCATTGAATTTATTCTACTGTCCATAAACAAAAGGTTCTATTTGCAAAATTTTAACATATCTCTAGAATTAGGTATAGTTTCTACACCTTTCTATCAAGTAAAAAATGCCCTATTAAATTAATAATATATTTATTAAAAATAGACTAAAAAAACATCAAAATAAATATCATATTTTAGTTTACTTTTCTCTAACGATGTCAGTATTATTTTCAACGAATTATAAAAGAAAGAAGCGACGAATTATCAAAATACTTAGTACTTATGTAATGTGATTTTTTGAAAAACTAAACATCTTGTGCACAAGACTATATATGTATTTGAGTGTGTTGTAATTACTTTGTGACCTAGTCCTCTTGTATAAAACTATTTTTTTTAATAAACACTTTAAAATTGTTACTACATGTTACTTTACTATAATTAATTTGAAACATTCAATATAAAGTACGTCCAACACAGAAATGGCAATCTGATAACTTTTTTCGAATTCACAAAAAACTATTGTGTGGTAGGAGAATTTCATTGTTACCAACTTTTTTTGGTGACACCTGTGTGAACCTTGATCATTTAATTTCACTAAGGGATCTGCCCAGGGACCTGTTTTGGCTGCCATTTTGTAGACTGAGTAAATTTGTGTATATAATGCTAAGGCCTTGTATATCTGTCCGTGTATTCATGGCATTCGGTTCTTGATAAATATGCGTCATTTCTAAGAATGTTCTTTTTGTAATATTATTTTCCCGTTCCAATATTTTCACCTCATAATAGTTATGTCTGTGATCCTGTGTTATTACATACATGTTTTGCTAATGTTCATGATTTTTTTGTTAAGTCTGATATCACTTTTGTGAGAAGTTATGCGATCTTTACTTCTCCTTTTTGTTTGTCCTATGTATTTTTGTTCACATTCAGTGCATGGTATGCAATACATATACGTATATGTATACTTATACATATATATACTTACATGTTTTACCCAACTATAAATAACAAAATTTTATTTAACTCGAATGTTTTTAGAAATAGTTTTCTTTGAGTATTAGAAACTACGTTTACATATTCAACATAGTATATTTCTTATCAATTAAGTAGAGTTGCGAGATGCTCCAGTAAAGTATAGGGTACACCCTGTATTCGTGAAAATTTGCACCTCCTTTTTCTCTGTTATTTTTAGAGTTGTGTCATAGAGTAGAGTCATCTATAAAGAAATTTTGTTAATTAAACAGCTGCTGCATTTTTCTTTCTATTTCCCTGACAAAAAAAAAACACGTTATCCCTGTAAAAACTTTTTCTTAACTAAAAATAACGAAAAAGGGAGTGAAAGATCTCACGTTTTCGTCCTGTCAACTCACAGAGATTCTAATATTGCAGATTACGGTGGTAGTTTGAGTAGCACATTATATGAGTTAATAATGCATCGACTAAATCTCATACAGTTTGCGTTCGAAACTCCTTTGGATCAAATCATGCTCAGACGTCTCACAGATTATTCGAAATACGCCACTAATTTGAGACTATTTGACCAGCTGAACACACTTCTTAACATAAATACGGCCGTCACGTCTTGAGTCTTTCTATTAGTCTGTGTCAACAATACCCCGCATAAACACAGCCGAGCCGCTACATTACGTCCTAATAGTTTCCACAGTCTCGTCTTTCTTTGCAGTCGTTTTGTCTTTATTATTGCCACATAAATCCGTAGACAGGTATTCCGGCGTTTCGGGAATACGAATTCCCGCCGTCGAAACAAAAACCCGCCTCGCTTTCGGCGCGTTATTTTTAAGGATTGTTTGTTGCTCCGGTTAAATTCGTTCTCCGAGGAGTTGTTGAATGAACATTAATGAAATACACGAAGTCAAAACAGCCGTAAACCCTCCTAATTATGAATTTCCCCGGCGATAATTGCCCTTCCCAGAATTCCTTCTCTCACGTAAGTATAATAAATATAGATCTAAGCGAGACCTCGAATGTATAGCGTGTTGCAGCGAATGGGCATTTGTTACAGCTTTTCATGTTACGGACAAAAGTTCGCGATTTATTATAACCGTCATTTTGAAGTTTTAATAAGTAGGAGATTAATTCATTAATCATATCATGATGATGCCAACAAGGTTGGCGAAACTTTCGTTATGAGTGCTTCGCCAATTTGATGAGTGCTTCGCTTTCAAGGCACACAGAAAGAAATTGTGCAAAAATGAATTGCGGACTTTACAGTAGACTACACCACTCTATGATGGGTTTAAACTGACTGCAGATGCGTCTCTAACCTCAAAAATGGTCTAAAATCTCAATTTTTCCATTTATAAGGTTGAATCGCCTCATGGTATAGAATAAAGACAAGAGATTATGACTTTGTTGTCATAATATACCATTTAGGAATCAACAGAAACCCAAAGTGATTCCGAAAATCCTTTACCATATAATTCAATGACCCAATAGACCAAGGATATGTATGTAGGAAATTAGAAACCGTGTATCTCGGGGTTCTTGGACAGATAGTCTCTTTGTTACAGCTTTTCATGTTATGAACAAAGGTTCATATCTTAATTATCACGAAACTGGCTTATTGTGGTTGGTAAAACTTTCGCGATGAGTGCTTCGGTGTTAACTGGAAAAGTGGTCAAGAGTCTATTTATCACAGTCACAGTCAGTCACACAGAAAAAAAAATAGTGGACTTTACAGTAGACTACAGCACTATATCCACACGTTGTTTGAGTCTCTGAATCAGAATCCGCAGTGTTTAATGTTACACACTCATATTATTCTCCATATTATGAAATGGAGGCTTGAGATAGCTTGGGTGGCATATAATCTTATTTGATTTCGTACTGTAGTTTTAAAAGTATCTTTCTTTCTATCGTGAGTGAGGAAAGGGAGGAAATGAGGTTAAGTGATATTAGATTTGAGAATCTTTGTTCAAGGTTTTCGCGTTGGTGGTTTTGAAGTTGTTCATTAAAAACCTTCGAGATACGTCATAAAAAATATGAAGACAATATTATCCAAGTAATATATATCCAAGCGTTTTCAAATTAACTATAGGCAGAGACAAATTATATTACCCTCATTTATCCCCCAACCGCACAACCAATTAATCACAAAATTTAAGCAGCTCCAGATCTTGCTACGATAAGTATTCCAAATTATGAAATCATATCTTAAAATATTCTGTATTTATCGTGTTCACAAGAAAGATTAACTGACAGACTGAATGAGGGACCGAACGATAGATTTTTTTGTTCTAACCTCAGATCTCCCACTCAGCTTCAAATTTCCACTCCACTACGTTGATGCTGGAGTAAAATCACCTCGTTATTCTAAAATCACCACCTCTCGTCGTCTAGTGCCTTTTTAGGTGCGCGAGCTTGAATAAGACAATATTATTTACGGTTAACCTTGTTATAAATTGCAACATTTGCTCGCGCTTTGCACTTCATCTCCATAAACGCGGAATTAGCGTAAGAAATATGGGTTCCAGGGGCGTATTTGAAGGGGGCCGTTTCCTTCGGTGTACGATGAAATAGGGTCTGCAGTCCGCGTCGCCAGTAAACCGAAAAGGGGGTGACTTTTAATTTATTTTTATCGAATGGCGACGCCCGCACGCAGGTACTCACGAAGGCCTTATTATTCCCCCGGGGGCCCTTTTAATTCTTTTCTTCTGTTTTATAACTGAAATTTCGAATTACGCTTTACACGGGGTAATCTTATCAAGCAAAACGGCGCGCGTCGAGAAGAGGGAAAGAAATTTCATTATAATGTGGAATAATATTCTTTGAATTAATTCAATGAGGTGATCGAAGTTTCCTCTCATTACATTGTGATAACGTTATAAAAAATCAAATTTTGTTATCTTTTTGAAAAACAAAATATAATTGATTGTTAATTCAAACACCCAGGGTCAGATGGCCAGCCTAGTTACCTGATTTGACCCTCTGTGACTTTTTTATGGGGTTACGTTAAAGACCATTATACAAAGTATAACAAGGAACGGCCAAATAAGGTGAGCTCTAACTATTGCTGTAATGAGGGTAATAAGGGGTGAGGAGTTTGTGAATATAAGGATATCTTTTATGGACATATTAGAACGGTGTATTATGAATAATGGAATACATTTTGACAATGGATGCGATTTATGTGATGCAGACAAGTCAGTCTTCATGGCTCCTGTCAGATCATCTTGTTGGTTGCCATTAAATATGAAATTATTGGTTGTATTTGGAAAGTTCCCAAATTAACCATATTGCGAAAAAAACTGAATTCTCAACTCGCTTGATTTCTAGTTATCCGAGCAATATTTATCTTAACCATTTTGAAATACCATCCTTTATATTTTGTTTGATGATAATGATAACCACATATATAATGTTTTTTTACCATATCAAGTTTTAATTAGTAGCTAAATGTTTTTTGGAACTTATGTTTTTTTGGAACTTTTATTTTTCAGATCATTTCAAACTGTCAACAAATGTGTAACAATACAACTCGGCAACTTCGGATCTGCTGCCAACTACATAACAACGAATATCAAGCGCAAAATTTAAAATTCGATCAAACATTCCATCCTAGTATTTATTTCAATATACTTGAGTGGTGGTTTCACTGCACACATTTTTATTAGCGTCATCGGTGACGTGCATCGACTTTTATTTTGTACAAAGTATATGGTTTATATCTTACATTTGTTCTCGAATTTTAGGGATTCTAATATTGTAGGGTTATAGGGGAAATTATTGAAGAAAAAATAATATTTGTTGTTACCTTTTTTATAGCTATTACTTTACTTTTTAAGTTGTAACTCCTATTTTGTTCATTACACCATGAAAATCTGTATACTTTTAGTTATAAACTAATATAAATACTAATATACATACATGAGTGAATGGACTATCCTTATAATGGAATATTCTTTTTCTTGAGAAAAGCTGTTACGAACGTATTGTTTTAAAGAAAAAGCCAAAAGTTTTAGTCTTATGTTTCTTATGACTAGGTAGGTACAGTTGCAGTAATGCACTTTCAAAAATGTCTTCAATGTCACGTATATACAACAATCATATTCTATTAAATCTACATTTGATATATGTAAATCTGTTTTATAAGTCGATTATGCAGCTTTTCATGTGTAAATGCATTACAACGTTTAATAAGCACTGCTTTAGCGACATATTAATGTAGTTAATGAAAGTCAAACCGTAACTATCCCTAATATATTTTACCTATCTCTGTAAGTGCATGCATATCTGTACATCGTATATATAAGTATATGTAGTTTTTAACCCATATTTCATAGTCGAGTAAAACTTCACTTGCATGCTATGGTATTTATTATTTAGTTGGTAAATGTAAGGTACATATAATGGCACTGGCATGCGATGTTCAATTACGATGAGCTTTATAAATTATGTAGTATCAAGTTTTAATGTTTTGTTTTCAATATTCAATTTTCCAATGTTCAATTTATTTTATTTTACCCTAATTTTTTAGACCAATTTTACGATTAGAAACATTAAACGAAAAGGCAAAATTTGATTTACCGATATGATTAACTAATCGTGACAATAAAGCTAGGTATGAAATATAAATAGCCAAATAAAAATACTATTTTTTGAAAATTTGTTTATTTGTGCTGAATATATACACGGTATAGAAATAATATTATGTATGTTATTAAAGAGATGGCTGAATTGTATATGCTTTTAATTTTTTTTGCCAGAAAAAATTGGTTAATAGTCAAACCCAGTTTTTCATACTCAATATCCAATCAGAAAAGTCTCCAGACTGATCAAATTTTAAAATGACGTATATACGGTTACAGAGAACATTCGAATTAAAAAAAAATGAATGTTGGTCTACTTCTTCCGAAATAAAGTTCCATTTAAAAGGGCACGACACAATATGTTAATAAATAAGTATAATAATAGTATAGATAAGTAGCTCGGTATATCCACGACATATCTATAGTTGTGGTATGGAAGTACTCGCATAGTTCCATGAAAAATATTTTAAAACCTTTTATTGGCTAAATATACCGGAAGTAATCTGAAACGTCGAGATTTTAAATTGTCTGTCTGTCGGTATGTCTATCTGTTAACCTTTCCTGTGTACGCGTTAAGATATAAACTTAAAATTTGGAACACACAGGTACCATGACGAGGTTTGAAGCTGAAGATTTTGAGCTTAATCGGTTGAGGAATTGGAGAATAAATAGGAGGTAATACATGTTTCCTTGTCTAGAGGTAATTCGCAAACGATGCAACATATGCACTTTAAACTTAAAACTCGTATACAACATAACAGGATCTGCAAATGTGAATATTTTTATCTTACTAGGTTGGGAGATTGAGAGAGCTGAAGGGGTTGAGTATTCAAAATATATGATTTATTTTTTTTAAATATAAATTTTAATAAACGCACAGTGCAAAGAGCTCTATAAACATTTCCTACTTTTCTAAACATTTTTAAGAGTATTCAGTAATATAACTTCGTGTTTTTTGGCTATTAATCTAACATGGAAAAATCGGATGTCGAAGTAGTGATTCCATTGGCAGCTTTTTTATATTGAATATTCTTTAGTAAACACATTTACAAATCATATACGACAAGTGATTAATATTTGTTATCAAAATAGGGCAAACTCAGTTTCAACAACTGTCATCACAGCGCTCAATGAAATAAATTTTTATAACGCGATAATAAATAATTAGGCGTTTATATATCCCCTGGAACAACTCCCATTTATTTAATCTATTTAATTGCGTTAATAATGTTCCCTATTATCGCAAGTGTTTATTTTATACGCACTCATAATATTCGAGATACCATGCAATACAGTAATCCGTATTGTGAGACATGTGTTTATTTTCATACAGTAATTGGCTTAGCATTATATTCCAGTTTTGATACGGATAAGCTGTTGTTCATCCGCAGATTAAAACAAGGGGAAGTGACAAAAAAATCATCGAGCACTAGTTAACAACAATAAAAATGACTGATCATTAGAAAATTAATTATAAATCAACCTCAGTTATGTCAAACATGAGAAGAAAATATTATATATTATACACGCGTATAACTAGACTACCCTGCAAGATTTTGCCCCTGGAGAATGAATAAATAATTGTTTCCGAAGTAATTTTTCTCCTCAGTGAAAACAAATCCGGGCTCAGAGTTACTCTATCACGTCAGGTTTTTGAGATATTCTAACCTAAAAGTGCAAAAAACACTGATTTTTGACATATTTGAGGTTATGTAGCATCTCTAATTTTGTGTTAGTTATATGTTTGATCTTTTTTTTTTCCTACAGGTACATGTGTTTAAATGTCCTAATAATGTTGTGGTATTTGTTTTTTTTTGTGGTGTTTTGTTTACGTCCTCGTCGTTAGCTGTGTGCCGAGAAAGAGTGAATTCCCAAAATCTCATCAATATCTTCGAAGATTTACTTGTCGATATCGACCATATTGGATCCACCATCTTAAATGAAGTGAATTTGACATAGGAGTCGTAACCAGCGATCCCGAAAACATATAGATGTGGTGGTTTACTATGTTGGGAACTGTTTTTCACAAATTTGACCTTGAAATGACCTTTACCGAGACCCGAATGGGTCAAACGGACCTCGAATTCAGATTCAGCGACTCTAAAACCCTAAAGATGTGATGGTCTCGTTTTTTAAATTGTTGCTCAAAGACTTACAGACCCGAAAAACGACAAAAAATTTTGTTGTCCATGGTTAAATACCCCAAGTCTTTGAGTTGCAAGGTTATGAACAAAACGGGCAGCTAAAAATGGTTTAAAGTGACTTCTACATATCTAATGAAAGGTTTTGGAAAGTTGTAAGAAAATTGGCAATTGCCACTTGGGTAGTGTTACTTGTAAGTGTCGGCAGTTAATGAAACGCCTATGGTTTTCATGAACGGACGTATTTACGACATACACATGGGACATTCCTTGTCAAGTCGGACAACAAAAGTTTAGATTTGACCCAAAATTTGTGTGGAGGTCGCTTTTCGAAATAAAATACGATTCCCAAAATTTTGGACCCCTAAGGTCAAAAGGTGAAGTTTGGTGAAGGTCCAAAGTTTGGTATGTCTCTTGAGAACTTTAACTTTGATAAGTTGTCTACGTTTTGCAAATGTTAGAAAAAAAATTGGTTGTATATGATAACACTTGCGGAGTAGAATACACCTATGTTTTTCACATTTTTTGGTTTTTTTATAGCCATCATTAGGGGCAAACAATTTTAAAATTAAAAAATCGGTCAATACGCCACTTTTTTTGTTTTTTGTGTTTTTTTTTCTTAAAAAAAAAAGTTCATTCATTTTACGACCGACCCCTCCTAGTCCGATAATGTGCCAGAAGTAAGTTCAAGGAGGAAACATTTTTTTAAATTATGAGAATTTACAAAAAAAAAACTATTTTCAAAAGCTTTAATTCATATTCGATTTAAGATTTGTGTAATTTACGATTGATTCGATTTAGTGACGTCAGAGTTATAATTTGAACTTTTTTCATTTAAGAAAACTAATTATTTTCTTCATAAATTTGTAAGTAAAAATTGTAATTATTTCTAATATTTTGTTTCAAGTATTCAGATTTTGTAATAAAAAAAAAACTAAAATAGTTAATCAAAATTTTATAAAACAAATAATTGTATAGAATAAAATTTTGATTAACTATTTTAGTTTTTTTTTTATATTACAAAACCTGAATACTACGGAAACAAAATATTAAAAATAATTATTTCCAATTTTTTACTTAAAAATGTATGAAGAAAATACTTAATTAAATTTTTTTTTGAATGAAAAAACTTCAAAATTATAACTCTGACGTCACTAAATCGATTCAATCATTGTAAATTACGCAAATCTTACGTAGAATATGAATAAATTTAAATTAATAGAATTTAAAAACAGATTTTCTTTAGTACAATTTAATTTTTTTTTCTCCTTGAATTTACTTCAGGATCATTATCGGACTAAGAGGGATCGGTAGTAAAATTGATGTTTTTTTTTTAAGAAAAAAAAAACAAAAAAGTGTATGGACCGATTTTTTTAATTTTAAATTTTTTTTACCCCTAATGATGAAAAAGCCCAAAAAATATGAAAAAAATATAGGTGTATTCCACTCGGCAAGTGTTATTACATACAACCAATAATTTATTTTTTCTAACAATTGCAAAAAGTAGACAACTTATCAAAGTTAAAGTTCTCAAGAGACATACCAAACTTTGGATCTTCACCAAACATCACCTATTGACCCTAGGGGTCCAAAATTTTGGGAGTCGTATTTTCTTTCGAAAAGCTACAAATTTTGGGCCACATCTAAAATTTTGTTGTCCAACTTGACATGAAATGTCCCATAATAATTATTAATTTACTTGGACATTTCTTATTGTTAGTCTACATGCATGTAGATGCCATCGGAACTGAAACACATTGTTTATCTTCGAAACACTAATATGCCCCGACATCTGGATACAAAAGCTAATATTTTATTCATATTTTTACCGATATTTCCGCACTTGTTTTTTTATCCGATATCGTTTTTCATAATGCGTGTGGTCGTGTATGTTTTATTCAAAAGGGAGTCTAATATACATACCTAGCTGCGACAAAAAACATTTTCCAGATGTGTATAATGGAAGATTGAGCGTGTCGCCGTTTGTTTAGACTACAAGCTAACATGTGTTTGAGGAATAGGCGGTAATATTTTTGAAAACGAAAACTAAAAGCCCTTTTATTTAAACAGATTTCTACAGATGTGCGAACGTATTATATACAATGCGGTCAATTTAACTGCTAACGTTAAGTGCGAGCGTATATTTAGAGCCTTTGTGGCTTCCTTTTCAGCTGGGTCGTAAAACTAAAATATGATAATTTATTTGTATTTTACATAAAATAAAACTCGTTGCTTTTGAAAAAGTTTGACCGGATGACTACATTTTTTTCAACATATAATTTATATTTCATGCTGGTGATAACCATAATTTATTGTTGTTAAGCTTATATTTGTTAAATCACAGTCCAGCAGTAAAATATTACGAATTCGATCATAATTCTATACAAGGAGTATATGAATATTTTCTATGAACAAAGCGTTTTTAAATATGATACAATAGGATTAAGATGCATTACGAAGCTCTTGTTATAACAAATTGCTTAAAATGTAATCTAAATGTTTCACAAATGTTTTTGTTTTGCAAAAATATATCATAAGACACATATACCGAATTAATAAATATTTTATAAAATTTCTCGTCGATTCGTCCTTGATCATAAAACAATGCTGGATAAAGAATTAACCCAGTTCTATGTTTTAGTAATTAGTTAGCTGTCTTATAATGTCATCTAGTTGGTATCCATTACACTAATTGGTTTTCCTACTGTAGCAGTTTCATGCAGTGTTACAACCAACAGTAGTGAGATTACATATTTCCAACTACAAGCGACACTCTTTGATGTCTGAGAGTTACCGCCAATGACCTTGGGCATTTATATTGCACGTGCGGTGTTGCCAGAAGACAACATCTCTCGTTTTACATACTGATATAAGAAAAATATAGCAATGGCTGCCAACAAAATGAATTTATTGCGAGTAAGCCGAAAAGAGAGAGGATCAAAATATTAGAATATGTTTTCAGGTCTACAGTTAGGAATATTAGGTGGGTTAGGAATATTTGCGTAGCTTTGTGAAGGACTGGCTGAAACCCCTACGAGTTTTTAATACTTTTTGTTCGCTTTGATACTCTGGCATTGCGAAAAACTGTTTTTACTGCAAACAAATTTTCTAAAGGTACGCATTTCCGACATTACATTGTTTCTATGTTATTTGGAAAAAATGCTTAAAGCACTAATGTCGGGGTGATCAAGGATAACTTAATGAATTGTGTTTTGTTGACTTTTACTGTTGTCACAGACAAGATTCGTAGCATCGCGTTCCTATTCTGGCTGATCCGACTCGAAGGACCATACGCTGGAGATCCATCGATCATTTAATGGGATATATTTTGATTAATTTTTATTTTTATGGGTAGATACCCAAGTTGAGTAGGTCACACATATGTTATTAGTATAGGCATTTTGGTAATAAAATTGGGGTTGCTAAATTGATAGCTAGTGTTTCTCTTTCAATTTGTGGTGCTCATAAAAATAAATATCAATCAAAATACAGTCCACTAAATTATCAAAGGCTCCCCTAACAACTAATATTATTTATCCACAATCGTTTCATAAAGTAGCTTCATTTCCTTTTATTTGAACTGCGTAACGTGACATTTCCTCCCGTAATTAAAAACTTTATTGCACTAAAGTGACAATGATGAACAGAAACCAAACAAAGTTCAGTTATAATAACAGTACACTTCTTATTATTATGTTGTTAAAAATAAAACTGATGTGGGACAGCTATATACAGTAAGCGACAGCTATATAAGTAAGCAAATCTACTTTCTATGCATGTCCACAGCATTTACAAAATATCCTTTCTCTATAATGATGATCCTACGTGAAATGTCAATCTTGGTATTCGGTATTGAAACAAGTAGATATTTATGGTTATAGTTATAGTTATGGAATATATATTCCATAACTAGTGTAACATTTCAAAAATTCTACTTTGACTACCTAGATATATTCATCAATAAATGATACCTATCACTTTAATCATGAAATACTCCTCAGAAGTCCTTGTCAAAAGTTATCCAATATGTTCTCTCTCCAAAACTGCTGCTTTCTTCGGTTTGTATATTTTCTATTCATTAAATAAATTTACGCTTTGATTGACTCAAATGAATTTATAATAGTTTAATTTATTGCAGGATATATTTTGTATGAATAAGAAGATTTGTCTAACAAACTTTTGGATATTTCTGATACTTAGTAAAACACGTGACATAATATTTATTGCTAATACCTACTAAAAACGAGTTACAAAATAAGTGAATAACCAATAACAATAAGAAAATGATATATGAGCGCTATGATCAGGTTCCAAGCTGTCTCAATCCTGCTCCTCTTCTTCTTCTTGGTTCAGGATTTGGTTTTCAGAAGATAAAATATCATTGTACCAGGACAGCAATTCAATTCATCATTTTACACCAAATTGTTCTTGCAACAAATGCCTTAATATGACTTCTTTTTTTTTCTGGGATGCAATTTTTGGGGGACAATGTTTCAAGTTGTAGTACGGATTTTCCGTAAGATGGTGTTTCAGTAAGAGATTCAAACCTATATTACCGGCTTCGGGATTTACTACAATTTGAATGAAATCGGAATAAATTCTGAGCTACTTTGGATTTACATTTTGATTGAATCGCTCACTTTTGGGGTTAAGTTTCAATAGGAATTTTGCATTTCGACCGATTCTGATATTACCGATGAATTTATCTCATACCTTTAATGATACCATGCCAGTCTTAAAAAGAATTGAAAAATGGATATAATGCTTTTTGTTTGATCACTCCTCAAAAAAATAATAAAAAAAAGCTTAGAATCCACATATACCAAGTTGAAACGAATTTTCAAAATGCCACTCGACGTGATATTGGGACGTTTATATTATTTTTAAATTATATTTAGATAATACTTGCTCTGGTTGTGGATAAAACGTTGTATTGGATTCGTGTTTCACTTGTATTTTATGCACTGAAGCAAACTAGACCCTCGAACTTCGTTCTCGCGTTTAAACATCCTTTCGTGGATAAAACTCTTTTTAAAACACTTAGGTATAAAATAAATAACCATTTTTTAAAATGTCCTTTACGCTTTCTCCTGTCATCTAAAGTTATTAGCACGTACAGCCATCTGTTGACAGACACTTAATACCGAAGGTCCCAAAGACAAGACGCACATCATTGCCACCTTTTTTTATTTCGCAGTGCAACTTCTTAAATCTAGGCTGACGATTGATTTCAAATTACGCGTAATCACGCCTAGGTGATACGGTAATACGCACGAAAACAACCTAAAAATACTCTTCAAAGCAGTATCATTAACAGTTAAAGACCTATTTCCGAAACAAGTTTCCGGCGAGGCATAAAAACCGCAGCCGCGTCTGTGGGAGTGTCAAAAACGTCAAGAGAAGGAGCATGGGCGCCGACTTCGACGCGCCGGTGCGCTCCCGGTGTTGAAACTCTAACGAGACGAGGCCCGCGATGATGGAATTAAATTCTGATTGAAATAGAGAGGAATACTTAGGGGCACAGTAGGCACGCTTAAGCAGCGGTGAGTGCCTGTGGCAGTCCATACTCTAATCTATTTTTATACAAATATATCTAATGTATGTAGAGAAATAGTCTTAAAGAAGAAATTGAGTCATCTATTTGCAAAATCAGAGTTTGAGCAAAGAGCAAAGTTTTCAGGAGAAGTTCAGGTTTTAATACTCTTAGATTACTCCAAGGCTTTTGATCGATTAAATTACAACTTGCTTTTAGCTATTTTAAATTTCTACGGATTCCAGAATAGTGCCATAAATCTAATTAAAAAATTACCTCACAGGCAGAAAACAATTAGTAAAAATCAATGACATGCTATCAGAAATGAAAAACATTACGTGTGGGGTTCCTCAGGGATCAATTCTGGGACCGTTGTTTTTTACAATTTATACTAGCGAATTAACGTCGTGTATTAAGCATTGTACATGTCATCTCTATGCAGATGACACGCAACTTTATTTGGCGTTTAACGCGGATAATGTCGATGAAGCTATCACCAATATTAGTAGGGATCTCAGAGCACTGCAGAAATTCTCGGAAGATCACTGTCTTATTATAAATCCTGACAAGTGTAAAGCTATGGTATTCGGTAGGAAGTTATCTAGACTGAAATGTGAACAACATATAAAACTTGAAATTAACAACGTACCACTAGAAATTGTAGATAGCACAAAAAAATTTGGGTATAATAATGGATAATGAATTACGTTTCACTAAACACGTTAGCAGTTGTATTAAAAAAGCATTTTTTAACTTAAAATTATTATATAACCATCGTGCAATTATTAGTCGCTCTCTTAAAAAGCAGCTGTGTGATTCATTGGTGTTATCTCATTTTAATTATGGAGATACAATTTACGGCCCGTGTTTAACTGCATATGATTCGCAGCGAATACAGTTGGTGCAGAATTCCTGTGTGCGATTTATTTTTGGTATTAGGAAATTTCAGTCTGGCATTTCTAAACATATTTATAACTTAGGATGGTTAAGCATGGAAGGAAGGAGACTTCTCCATTGTTTGGTTTTGTATAATAAAATAATAAGTTCGAAATGTCCTTCTTATTTATTTGATAAAATTAGTTTCCGGCGAGACATACACCACGTTAATGTAAGATATAAAAACCTGCTCACTGTTCCTAGCCATAAAACAGCTGTTTTTCAGAGATCCTTTAAATACAACATTTGCAAGTTGTATAACAGAGTGCCTTCAGATACTAAAACATTTTCTTCCCACAAATTTAAAAAAAGCGTTGAATATTTGCTATTACAAAACAATTCAAAAATTAGTTGAAATTCAGTCCACTTCACTTCTGTCATTATTTATTCACTTTCATTTCATTACTTCTCTATTTGTTTGATGGTTGTTTGTGTACAGTTTGTAATTTTTATCTACTGTAGAATTCTGTATATGTGTATTATTAAATTTTTTTTATATTGTATGTGTGTAGGTATGTATTATATAATTAGGTCTTAATGTAGCATTTCATATGTCACATATAAATGTCTCATACTACTCATATAGATTTGTGATAGATATATATGTATGTAAGATATAATATCATTGTACTTAACACTATTTAGGAATTGCTCTACATATGGTTAAGTGGAAGAGCAGGGGGTCATTGTGTGACTACTCTGAACTTCGCCTTTTGTAAATTTTTCTTAAATTTACAATAAAGTCTATTATTATAATTATTATTATTATTATTATTATTATTATTATTATTATTATTATTATTATTATTATTATTATTATTATTATTATTATTATTAAGTAAAAAACATCAATAGAAAAAACTATGAGTATGTACTAATTTATGTTTGCGGCATTTACTAATAAATAGAATATTAATTTTGACTGACACTAAAAAATTTTGATGCAAGGAATAAGTTACGCCACTAACATAATGGAGTTGTCAGGTTTTGCAGAGTTTTTGTGGAGATGGATGGTTTTGAAACAAGTTACTATTATTTTTTTATTGAAAATATTCATGGAACAAAAAAAAAACATATTATTCTGTTCTGTAAGTTGGTAAGCAATACTACATCGTCCATATCCCCGGAAGTATCGCAACCTGGATTTCCGAAACTTTCTACCATCGAGACATTGTTGTTGATAATTTTTTTTTAAAACATTAGATATTATCTAGAGTAGTCCATAAGTAAGAAGTAACCATATACCGTATTAAGAAACATATGTTTATAACTGATCAACTTTAATGGGATTAGGTGCAGTGGCGACTTTTTTGAATATGTCTCTTTTTTTGCAAAATTGGTACTGATGGAGGTGCCTGCTTTTGCAAATTACCCTTTACTTTATAAGTTGTTTGTGGTAAAACAAGACTGATTTTGCAACGAACTGTTTTGTTAGAAGATAAAGCAGTACATTAGGAATCAAATCATGTAATAAAGTTAGTTTTGATAATTTTTGGAGATGTCTGGTTTTGCAGATAGACGACTCAAATGGTGATAGTAATAGTCTTTATGGAAAATCTTAAACACAAGTCTTATTGTTTATATTTGCAAGAATATTCTTTTGCTATAATAAGAATATTATTGGCTTGATTGAATAATATTAATAAAAAATATTATCATAGTTTTTACCTTCAAGAAAATAAATACAGTGTTATCCAGTTTTTGTACATTTTCAAAATAAAGCCAAGTAAGGCCAAGGTTAAACTGTACTTAAGACTCCAAAATTCAAGATATTGGTGACTGGCAGCGTTAATAATGTTGACACCTTGCGCTAACAGAAGATTTCCATCAATACCTATGTTGCATTTAAGACTGTTAACGCAACCATAAATATATAATTACTGTAATAGAAGTAAAGCAGGTGTATAATTCAACTAGTCGATGTATATTTCATTAGAACATTCCAGGATTGCTATTGTGTCGAAATTTCCAAACCCTTCCAGCTTCTATTAATAGTCCTAATTGTAATGAGTATACTACTAATTTTCACATCAAGTTAAATGGTCAAGTATTTTCAGAAGTTGTCTTAAAAAATGTCTTGTTACAGATCCAGAAAGTCGACACTGACATAGTGTTAATTTTCTTTGAAATAAGAAACTGTGATGAAAATTGGGTAATTTCTTGCCAACATAAAATGTATAATGTCCGCTCTAAAAGTATGACACCAAGTGGTATTTTACCGCATCTGTCATTTATCATTTATTTGTGTTTGAGACTTTAAATTTGCCAGTTTGACTTGAAATTTAACAGTAATCTTGCTAGTCTTCTAAAAAAATCTTCTTACACAAAAGCAGTTCACCCAGAGTTGAGAAGGGAAGTTTATATAGTAAATGAAACGCCAATTTCAAATAACTATCATATGCCTTTGATTTTAATATTCTTATAAATATTTGTGTTCATGGTGCTATATATATAGAGCCATCCAAAAAAAAAACGTTGGCCGAGAAAAAAAAGAGGTATTTCTATTCTTAATCGAATTTATAACCTTATTTACTTGTCAAGACTGTCACATCACATGACAGCCATTGTCTATTTTACAAATTGTGATAGTCACTTATCAAAAGTTTGACAGAACCGAAAAGCTTAGACATGACCGCTATTTCCATCTCACTCGTTCATAGCCAGAGTTGATGACGTTTTTTTTTTGGGTGTCTATATATTAATTATTACAATAAAATAAGTTTTTAAATTGAGGGGATCGCTTTTATTTTGATCTAAAGAGGAGCATATTTAAAATAATATTTGTTTTACGAGAAACTGTTGTACCTGTATGTCACAGGTATAAAAGAATTAGCAGCCTTTGGCTTCATTTGCTTGCAAACACAGCCTCGTGCTGCTAATATCTACTTTGTGCCCTTGTGACGTAATATACATTTGTACTTTATCGCACACTTGTTAAAAAGACTTGACGAAGTCAATCATTGTTAAGAATTATCAAAATTTATGTTGAAGATTGGTAAAGAACAAATATTTACTGTGTTTATCTATCTATATTTATCTTTGTTTATTTATTATAACGAGCCATTAAAAAAATCATCATCAAAGTTGGTAGAGCAAAAAAGACGTATTTATATTCTTAATCTTAATCTTAAATTGTAAATTTATAACCTTATTTAACTGTCAAAGCTGTTACATTATACAGTCGTTATTTATTTTACAATTGTAACAGTCACTTGTCAAAAGTTTGATGTTTCGTTTTGAGCTTTCACATAACCGCTATTTCCATCTCTCTCGTAAATAGCCAGATTTGATGACGATTTTTTTGGATGTGTCTATATTTGTTCACACTGATGGTATTGAAAGTTCTTTCATGTTTTTTTTTTTTTTTTTTTTTTAATGAGAATCGAATGTTTCCATATACTTATTTGTACGAATATTTATTTATTGAATACATTTTTTATTTACTAAATGCTAGAACTCTTTCTGGATAAACTGGTTCAGGTGTTCTTCAAATTGGTAGACGCGTCCTGATCATTTATTTTCTTGCCAATAAAAAAAATGTGGAAACTAGGATATGTAATAATCTGAAACTATAAAATCAGATCAATGAGGTGAAATGGTGAGACAATCCCAGATTAGTGAATCATTCTTTTAACTTCATAGAAAGACAGGAGTTCTGTCCTTATCCAGATTGATAACAATACGCTTCCGATTGCTCTATTTCTAATTATTTCTATGGATTATAACGTGATATTTTACATAGGTACCTTTGTACTATAGTATTTAATGACTTGAAATATCTTAGTATAGTCATGTGGATAAATGTTATTTCCATAATGCATCCATATCATACGAGTTGCAATTACTTTGCATCATAATCTGCAGGCAGCCGGAAAATAAAATGTTTTCAGATGAAAATGATCTCACTTCTGAAACGAGTTTTAAGTGGCATTTTTTGAAGTAATTTGACCACAAATAAAGTAAATTCATGTAATACCCGCCACCTGTAAGCGTTCTATCTGATATCTTTTACTTCGTTTTATTTTTGCTTCCTGTCAGTAGATGTCGTTTTATAAGTTTTGGTTTTGTGCCGCTAGTCGTCGCGATTTAATTTTTTTTATGGGCACCCAATGGACGCGCGCCCATGAGATGAGGAATTAGGAGCCCACGGCGCGTCTAGAAAGCGTCTAGGGAATGCGACCACGCCGCCGACGACACTGATGCCACTTTTTTTGGCCGCAATAGGCCTGTCAGTGCGGGTAGGTGTACATTTTTCTTGTAAATGAGCCACCAACGTCTATTTTTGGCCCGTCGGTAGCGCGTGTGAAGTAAATCGGCCGACCGACGCCCGACGAAACCGAAAGAATTCCACAATTATGCGTGTATTTTGTCGTCGCAAGTAAGCGATCGTTTCGTATTGTTCGCGACACATTTATCAAAAATTCTTGCAAGATATACGATTAGTATAGCTTACACAGCTTCACAAAAAAACATGATCCTGGATATTGACCTTAGTATCCCTATGTATTTTTTGACGCTGAATTCGAATCCAACCTCAAATGAAAATTTGACAAAATACGTAATTTTTATTCCAAGAATATATTTCGGTGGGTTTTAGAGGTTGCTGATTTCAAATTTCAACATGCCAAAAGCAGAAAATGTACCCCAGAGGTGAAAATCAAGTATAACAGGGGTTGAAGGGGTGCGAAAATGTTTTGAGCAAGCTCACAGCAGCCAAATGGTTGATTGGTGATAGATAACTTATCACGAATCAACCATTATATTTATTAACTGATAAGGAAACCAATACAGCCTTTTGACATGACCTGTATCGCTATTACAGGTCCGATCATAACGAAGAAAATGAAAAAAGGTAACAACAACAAAAAACAACAAGAACAACAACAAAAACAAAAACTTCAACAACAAAAATAACAATAATAACAACAACTATAACAAGGGCACCAACAATAACAAGAACATCAACAACAACAAAAACTTCAACATCAAAAACAACAAAAGTAACAAGAACAACAACAATAACAAGGACAACAATAACAAGAACATCAACAATAACAGGAACAACAACAACAGCAACTACAATATGAACAACAGCAACAAAGAAACAAAAATTAACAATATAACCATTATATTTAAAAAAAAACGGGCCTCAGCGAATGGAATTAGCAATCGGGCAAAATACTATCATAGAAAGTCGGTTGATCACAGTAAAATACTGCTTCCACCACTTCATATCAAACTTGGCGTTAATAATTATTTTGTTACATACACATTTTCGCACCCCTTTCAACCCATGTTATACTCGATTTTCACCTCTAGGTTACATTTCCTGCTTTTGGCATATTGAAATTTGAAATCAGCAACCTCGAAAACCCTCCGAAATATATTCTTAGAATAAAAATTGCGTATTTTGTCAAATTTTCATTTCTGACCCCTATCTCAAAATTTTGAGGGTGTACTTTTTTGAGTTTGGATTCGAATTCAGCGTCGAAAAATACATGAGGGTACTAAGGTCAATACCCAGGATCATGGTATTTTTTTTGTGTAGCTATGTTATTAATGAATGATACAATGACATGTAAATCCAGAAAATGTTTGACGTTAATTATGATCAGGTTTTTGGATCGTCGTCAATAAACTACTTCGGACGACGACGTCAGATGTTATAGACGAAAACATACATAGATAGAATAAAATCTTGTCTACATGATTGGACCATCAGCTTTTGGTCTCTCCTTCACTGACTAGACAATGTCTTGCTTTTTCCGATTGGATAATAATCTTCTGATCTTCATCTTGTGTTATCGTCAATTGTTGTAGATGCTTCGCGTTTTTACTTCCGCTATTTTCACCTGTTATATATCGACCTGATAATATATCGACATTTTCATTTCAATCGTATTTTGAATGAACAAAGACCTTAGGGCTCAAATAATTTTATTTAAAGTGGATAAATGAAATCACGCCTTCAGTAACTAAATTATAATATAATTTTTTCTCCAAATACTGGTTGAATTAATATCTTGTGACCTTACTTTTTACCAGCTGGAAGGTGCCCTAATACCTAATGCCTTCACAACCTGGATTGATATTTTTTTGATCTAGCTCCGTGGCTTTGAATTTTAGGAAGTAACAAGAGTTGATCAAATAAACAGTTCAAGCTAAATTGTCTTTTATAGTTAACATTCTTTTGCAGCACTGGAGAGCAATAAAATTTGGAAAAATTTTATACTTATATTTGATACAATTCCTTTGTCGTCTCCATAAAAAATTCCATAAAGGGGTAGTTCTTGTAACACTTTGTGGCTAGTAAAAATAATCATTAAAAAAATAAACTGCAATACTCTAATATACATACATATGTAGTAACCATTATCAGTGTTTCGTAAATTACAATAATAAATACCATTTACGGATTTCCATCTGCCATGATTATATACACATACTTTAAACATACTTGTATCCAAGACAAGTTTTGTATTTCATTACAATACGTCACTCGATAACACAAAATAATCATAATTGTTAACCAAAGGATGGTCGTTAGAGCAAACGCGCGGTCTACTGTTTATTTGCAAATACGAAATGATCCCATTTCCACACAGTATACACCATGTCAAGCCCATAAGCCAGAGGAAAGCTGCAACAGCTGCTGAACTGCTCTCTAAACCAAACGTTTATTTGGTAATAACACGGCCCTATAGTTATTTCTGGCTTTTGTAAAAACAAAATGTCTATAACGCAGGGACGTGCGAATCCTGAACAAAAATTGCGTATTCAAAACACAGGAAACAATTCAGTGTATTAGGAAACCAATGAAACTAAAATATAAAAAAATGGGATGCCCATTTCAATATTATTCTATAAATAATTTGTCTTCCAACTATTTTTTGCCAAGTTATTTATGTCTAGTTATTTATGTATAGCAATTTATGTCTAGTTATTTCTGAGCTATGATCTTTTGAACTACGGCCTTTTTGAAAAAGCTAAGATTAAAAACCTTAAAAATGGCCATCATATGCTGAAATAACGATATACAGGAAAAAACGAAAAAGACAGAAAAAAAGGCATAAAGATCAACGGTAAATATTGTGCTTTTATGTAATTTGTTGTAGGTACTGAAACTAAATCTGATTTTAAAGTCGCTCCATGGGGTCAGGATTTTATTCTAACCTCACAAATGCCAAACAAAAAGAGCGAAAATGCCTAAAAATGGAAAAACAATGTGAAAAAAATTGATTGTATGAAACGAAATATGTTTAGTATTTTATCATGAACGTTATGAGTGAAAACTAATGTTTCTCATCATTCAGTAAAAATTTTAAAAAATTGAAATTGTTTTATTTATTAGCATGATATGATGTTATTTTAACATACTTCAATATACAGGTACACCAAAGTTAGCAGATAGAACCGTTTTTATTTTTTAATTGTTATTGTTAAATTTTACAGGTTTTGACTGTGAAATGTGAAATTTTGAAATTGTTTTATTTATGATATGATGTTATTTTAATATAATTCCATATGCACTAAAGTTGCAGATATAACCATTTTTTTATCTCTATTTTTATTGCTAAATTTTACAGGTACTGGGATGGTTTTGACTGTCTATTTCAGATGCATATTTAAATTTTATAACAATTAACGTGTTTCTAGAATTATGTTTTACTTGAAAAATAAAAAAAACCCCATATAGATCGTATACTTTTTGGGGAACATTGAAACATCGGTGCTTATTCCTGATGGATATTTAGACAAGAACTTTTTGTTAATCAACAACTTGGCGCCCAAATAAAATTTCCCCGTGGGACTTGACCCACATTGAGGCATGCAGGTGGAGAATTGCGTGGACCCTTGCGAAAGTAATCGCCTTTGTATTTTTGCAGAAACATTTTATAATCCTTCGGCGAGCAAACACGAGGAAAATTAATTCAGCCCTTTATGTAAAGTAGGAGAGCTTCTCGAATAATTAAAACCGGTATTGTAATGTTGACTGTTCCGCAAAAATGTAGGTAATTCCGCGGAACGTGCTCGCAGGAGTGGAAACTCCGCATATTCAATAAATTTTCTTCTCGGATTTTTTTTCGTACACTCCGCTGAATTTCAAACATCCTACTCCACTTCAGAATTCAGAAAGGGTTAAGAACGATGATTTTAGGGAGTTCAGAGTTTTTCGGAGGACTACAGTTTTATCGACTGGAATATATATTTTGGACTTGCCAGTTGTATTAAAGTTGTATGCAGTTCAAACGTGTTATCCATTTTCTTAAAAAAATTGGAAAGCCAGAAAAATAATTTTAACTATACAAAACTAACTTACTAAGTTACGTTGAACAAATTCCAAATACTTTGTAAAGTAACATTTAAAGAAACAATAAAATTAAGACGTTTAAGAAGAAGAAGATTTAAGAAGTTTAAGTAAGACAACAAAACGAGTTTAATAAATATTTTTCCTTGATAATTATTTATATACTATAAGGGCAAGATTTTGCCCCCGGACAATGAATAGCTGTTTCCGAAGTAATTTTTCTCACTGAAAACAAATCCGGAAATGAAATCACGTCAGGTTTTTGAGATATTGTAACCTAAAAGTGCAAAAAACAGTGTTTTTTGACATACTTGAGGTTATGGACCACCGCGAATTTTATTTCCCAAAAAAATATGTATGGGATCTTAAAGTACAAGTCTTCCTCTTTCAAATGCCCTTAAGTTTGCTCAAATGTATTTTTTTTTCGCCGAGACATCGCATTTTGAAATTTTCATGTTTGTGATTTTCACTATACCTGAAAACTCGTTAGGGACACGTGTCCATATTCACAGTTTATGAGATAATACAAAATTTTATTGTGTCGTAAAGTGACCTTAAAGTTTTCGTATATCAAGAAATTCATGAACATGCAAATTCGCGATATCTCGGCGAAAAAAAATATATTTGCACAGAACTCAACAGAATTTGGAAGGGCAATAACAGTACTTTAAGATACATTGTCTTGATGTTTTTTGATAAAAAAATAATTTTTGATAAAAAAATGACGGTGCTACATAATCTCAAAAATGTAAATAAACAGTGTTTTTGCAGTTTTAAGTTAGATATCTCAAAAACCCTACATTTTTCACTTAAAAGAAATGAAAATATAACATCAAATCTGACTTTTTACATGAAATTTGACAAATACTCATAGAATTTAACGAAATTTCGCATTTTCGTCGTCATATTGCTTCCGCCATATAATCCAGTCTGTGAGCTGCGAAACTAAGTTTGGTGCAGCTACTCGAATTCAAAAAAACATTTTTTGCATCATGTTCTATGAACCTCTAAGGTCATTCGTGACTATCAACCAACTTGGCAAACCCCCCTCTGACCACCCCTATACTATAAAACACACCCCATTCTCACCCTCATTTTTAGAGTGGTATTTAATTTTTGACAAAGACAAATGACAATTAAGCATCGAATGCGGGTTCGAGGAGGTTTTTCTGTCGCTGATCAGGAAAGCGATGTCATTTTCCTGGAAAATTCATGCCACGGCCGGGAAAACTGGAAAATTGGGACACTTTTGCGGAAATGTAATCATTGTTCACGCGATTTGCGTTTTTTATGTCATAAAGATATCCAGCACCGTATAATGATAACGAATAACGAAAAATCATGTAAATTTTCTGGAAAACTATGATCATTTTCCGGAAAACCTTGAGACAATTTTTCAAATTTATGAAAATGATCGTGTGATAAGTCGCTATAGGATTTTATATATATTCATAAAATGTATATATATATTCATAAAATTGAAAAAGTGTCTTTCCAGGGTTTCCGGAAAATTACGAAAGACCACCTATAAAATCACCTTTAGAATATACCATTTAAAAGTTTTAAGGCTGTGTGTTTAACGACTGTGCCATTATTGCAAAAATCCACACAAAATCAGATAAAATGTAAATACACTACACGACACCTAAAATTATTTTGGATTCGGCGTTCTACAGTCGATCCGCTCGCATCGAGTTAACGTAACATAATTATAGGACACCCTGTATATGATAACTTTTTCTTCTTGCTGAAATATTTAATTTCACAGACATGTGTGGTTTCAAAGGAACGTTGTCTTCAGTAAATGTTGGCATTGGACGGAAATTTCTTGTCGCAAACTCTGAGACGACGCAATTTGTTGAAACTTTATTTCATATAATTTAAATCGCAGCGTATTTGTCGTTCGGAAAAAATAATTGCCTGATAAAATAATAAGGGACAACATTCCTAGCCGGTTTTACATGTACTACAAATGCATGTAAATGCGTTCTTGATTTAAATGCCAGTCGCTATAGAGCCAGCCAGAATTTATAATTCTGATGGGAACGCATTTCTGCTCCCCGCATGGCATTAATTAAAAATTATAAATGATAATAAAAGCTCGTTGCTGAAAGAGAAAAAAATAACATAATTAAGTACGCGAACCTCTCAATGCAGAAATAAATTGTTTGCTAATTATTACACCGTTAATGTTGAAATATTGTGTCGTGCCATGCATATACATTTATTATGTAGTTACTTTTACATAGAAATAATAAACCAGAAAAGCTGTAGTTATAAAGGTAGATCCAACATCATCATGTTGATATCATAAGCCATCTGATAATTAGTAACCTTTTAAAACCTCTGCGATGGGTAAGTATATCCAATTATAATTTGTATAGTCTAGTTGACAGGGATTTTTCTCATGCATTTTTTGGCGGAGCCTTAATTATTATTGAATCCTTTGTATTTTTTGCCGTAGAATACAGTGGTGGGGGTCCGTACAGTCAAAAGTGTGAGCTTCATTAGTTATTTAACAACTTATGCAAAAGAAAACGTATTTTTTTCACGTTTTAGCTTATACCTCAGTTCCCTGGCACTTTTTGTATAGCACATACATTTAGAAAGTTGTTCTATATTAAATTACCTAAATTTTAAGTCCACCAGGAAGTCGCTAGAGTTTTTTTTTTATTATTGCAATTAGCGTTGAAAGTTGCAAAACTCCTTTTGATTTTGACATGTTTTTTCATAACAAATAAAATTCTTAGAGGGCTGAAAATTCTCGGAGAATATGCTCTCGGTATTCTAAACAAGTGCTATAAATTTCACGGTGATCGGTTCTTAACTTTTCGAGTAATTAACGATCGATTTTTTTACAACTCTTAATTAACAATGGCGCCATTTCTTACAGGAAGCTTCGATTTTGACCGGATAGGGCTAGAAAGATCACAAAATCTTAAAGTTTATGACGCTTATTGAAATTTTGAAAAATATTAATTACAGTCGAAAAAAATGTGAAATTTCGCAAAAATGTCAATTTTCAAAGCTTTTTTTCCGTAAAAATCAAAAATAAATTCGATATTCTTTCATTTTTCGGCGAACTACCCCGAATTAAAAACAAATGTCCCGCTACGACATCAGGAAGCCGAGGTAATGAAGATTTTTTCAACGCGATCGATTTGAAGCGCCCGAGTTCGGCAGCCAGTCTCTCTCGCCAGGCGTCCGAGCGCATACCGCAGCCGTAGCATCAACTTCAACCAGTGCTTTTTAACAGTTAAAGTCGTCCAATCCATTTGCAGTATTTATTGAAAGTATAACTCTTTAACTGCAAACCCTGTAAATTTCAGCCCTCTACGTATTATACAACGGGCTTGGGAATTTAAAAAAAAATATATCTCCGCTCCCTGAAGTCGTATCGGGATATTTTTTTTAAATACGCGCCTTGAAACGGTATTTGGTAAAGAACTTCTTAATTTCAATACCGCAATGCTACGTCATATACGTCGCGTATAAAAAGGTGGTATAAAACCGTATAAAATCGGCTGGAATTAATAATTTTCAAAATTTCAGTAAGCGTAAACAAGGTAAAAAATCAAAACGTTACCCTTAGGCCAGTCAATAGAGCTTTTTGACATGACACGATTGATACCTGAAATCCGACTACGGGATACTTTTAAGTTCAGTCCTTAGATGCAAACGTATATGAATTGGACTAGGAAATAGTTGCACTTTTTTTTTAATAACAAATTAGTGAAAAAAAATTGAGTTTTTTCAGTTTTTTGCTTATAGAAGAAAATCTATTGAAGCAATCACATCACATCCAATAGGAAAGTTGTAGAGAATTTAAAAACGTTTGAAATGAAAAAAAACATCAAGTCAATCGGTACATTTTTCGCTGAGAAAACTCGGAAAAAACGCAAAAATTACCTTTTCTTAATAAATTCGTAATTCGAGTATTTTTGCATTAGAAGAGTCAATCTTGTGGGAAAATGTAGGTAATATCACGAAGAATGAGTGTGGAAAAACTGGATTATGTCCGATGAATAGTTTTTGCACAATAGTCGAATAAATTATTTACATCGTATTTTGAATATTCCATAACACGTCGAGCGATAGATTAAATAACATTTTCATGACGGATTCGGAAACTACAGAGTGTAAACTACAATTCGTCCTTTTGCTTTGTTTCATTTAAATGCCATTAAATTGGTGTAAAACGCCTCTGAATACCGCGCGAAATTTGCTGGTTTCACTCCCTCGCCACCTATACCTCCCGCCGAACATTTTGCGCGGTGTTCAGAGGCGTTTTATACCAATTTAATGGCATTTAAATGAAACAAAGTAAATGGACGCATTGTAGTTTACACTCTGTAGGTTCCGAATCCGTCGAGAAAAATGTTATTTAATCTATCGCTCGACGTGTTATGGAATATTCAAAATAAGATGTAAAAAACTTAATTCGACTATTGTGCAAAAACTATTCATCGGACATAATCCAGTTTTTGCACACTCATTCTTCGTGATATTACCTACGTTTTCTCTACCTAGATTGACTCTTCTAATGCAAAAATACTCGAATTACGAATTTATTAAGAAAAGGTCATTTTTTGCGTTTTTCCGAGTTTTCTCAGCGAAAAATGTACCGATTGACTTGATTTTTTTTCATTTTAAAGGTTCCTATTGGATGCGATGTAATTGCTTCAATAGCTTTTCTTCTATAAGCAAAAAACTGACTACTAATTCACTATTCACTAATTTGTTATTAAAAAAAAAGTGCAACTATTTCCTAGTCCAATTCATATACGTTTTCATCTAAGGACTGAACTTAAAAGTATCCCGTAGTCGGATTTCAGGTATCAATCGTGTCATAAACTCACCCCTTTTCGAGTTCTATTGACTGGCGTACCTCTCCACATGCTAGTAATTACGTACATACTTACAAGTCTAATTGAAAACTTCCTATTAGTGATAAAAATAAACAATAATTCATTTTGCAGTAGACGGACGACCAAACGCTTTGAGCGGGCTCCTTTGACAAAGTTAATACATTGTCACACGCGAAATTGTTTATATGATTAATGTTCGCGTTGTACACATGTTCCTTTGCGCTGGTTATTTTTACGTGTATAGGATACGTTTAAACGATTCCTAGCTTATTTTGTCCTCTAGCAGAATCCTGACAAAAGAGCGATAAATATGAATAATTATAGCTTGACGTGCGTCTTGGCGGCAACATGCAATCCCAAGCATCGTTTAATGTGTTCCGTGTCAATCATCTTAATGATATTTCGGGGAACCCTTTTCGTTTCGCAGCCCGTCTGAGAGGCTCGCGAACGCCTTTTGGCGCCGGCTGTTCGCATTCATACACCGAATCCTCCCTCCCCCCTTGTATTTTTCACAAAGTAAAAAACTAAATACTAGTAGAGAAATCAGGGGTACATGACGTTAGGAAATCATGAATACAGTTTTGAATTTTTTTTGCACACGAATCAAAATACATAAGTATAGAGAAACCAGAACTTACCAAGTATAGTGTGACCGGCCAAAGTCCGCCGGAAAATATACACGTTCAGGTGTGTAAATCAAGTAATGATACTGGCATCGTAGCGCCAGTAACAAGTTTCATTTGTTTGTTCTTTGTGACTGTTTTCGTAAACCGTTTATTTTTTCTAGTGCGTTTTAAAAATGAGTGACATTAATTTTGAGCAACGGTGTGTTATCAGGTTTTGCTTCAGACTTGGACACAGCGAAACGAATATTTCTGCAAAACTTCAACACGCCTAGGGAGACAGTATTTTTGCAAGAGCCCAGGTTTTTCGGTGATTTAAGGCATTTTCAGAAGGAAGAGATTGAAGATGAACCACGCAGCGGAAGGCCTTTATTTTCAAGAACCGATGAAAATGTTGATAGAATACGGGATCTTGTGTGTTCAGATCGTTGGTTGACGACAAAAATGATCGAGGAAGAGTTAAATTTGAATCACATTTGAATTGGGGATCAGAAAAATCTGCGCGAAAATGATTCCAAAAAACCTTTCGCAGGAACAAAAGGACATTAGGAGAGAAAGGTGTCTTTACTTTGAAAAGTGTCTTGAAAAGGCAAGAAGGAGCAAGTCGAAGATCAAATGCATGCTGATTTTCCTTTTTGAGAGCCAGGGAATTGTCCACAGAGAATTTATGCCTCCAGGTCAAACAATAAATCAACACTTATATAGTGAGGTTCTTGAAAAACTTCGAAAAAGGGTCATGGTGTGAGACCAAACATCTAGAACAACTGGACGTTGCATCACGATAATGGTGCATTGTCGTGATGCCTTGTCATACAGCCATTTCAGTAAACGAGTTTTTAGCCAGTAAAAATATTCCTGTGGCTCCTCAGCCTCCTTATTCGCCTGACTTGATTCCTTGTGACTTTTTCTCTTCCCGAGATTGAAGAATCACCACAAGGAACGTCATTTTGGGACCATAGAAAACATTCAAACGGCTGTAAGCGACCAGCTGAAGGCTATTCCAGTGTATGTGTTCCAGCACTACTATGAGGAATGGAAGGATCGTCTCCAGCGCTGTGTGACTTCCTAAGGAAGTTATTCTCATTGCTTAATTTGCACACCTCGTATAAAGAACGGAACATACTTCTTTTAGCCGGTCGAACTGTAACAGTAACAGTAAATAGGTGGGTGATTCCATGGAAATCGGCCATCGGCTGGCATCGATGTCACCGATCTTGTTTATATTTAGTTGGTGAAACATGCTATCAGAAGCGCTTAAATCACATCACGTGAAGATAGTATGAGAGGTCACGTGATTATCCCCGCGTCCGGCACGCAAGATGCGAACGATGCAGCTGCGCTCCCGTGGGCCAGGGGGTATCCGGTAGCTCGATGACGCGGTACACAAATTTTGCTGAATATTTCCGGAATAATTCCTACGTTGAACTTGAAATTTTCAGGGATTATTCTCTTATATTTGAGGATACTGTACAAAAAATATGAAACTCAAATAATATATAATTTTGGAAACGCAGATCAAAGTTGCCAAACTTCATCGAGCTGTGCAGAAATATTTCAGACATAACCTAGCTGTTTTAGACCTAGATTGAGCGAAATTTCATCCTCATTCCAAATCCTTTCGGTTTTTATCGATATCTGTGAAATTGATTATGATATGGGCGTTTTTCTGAGACACGAAATTTTTCAAATTGTTATCCGAATATCTCGAGAATAAATTGATTTCTCGCCGCTTAGCACACATCATTAATCACTATTGAAGACTGTTTAATTATCAAATATAAACAAAATCGGCGACAGCGATGCCAACCAATGGACGATTTCACATGTAATCTCCCAGGTACACCTTAACCAGAAAAAGTAATGCAAGGTTTATAAAACATATTTCACATCCTAACTGTTCACTGTTTGAATTGAGAATTAAACTGAAAGTAAATCACTAATAAATATTCGATATTATCAGGTGTTAGTGTTCTTCTACTTCGAGATCATCCAGTACGAAAGCGTTCATCAGTCTCAAGTAAAAGCAGATCTCTAGTTTTAACAAGTTGAATTAGTGTAATTTAATTTTAAGTTGCTTTATATCATTTATCTTGAAAAAAACTTTAAAAAATGTGTACTGCATTGTAGTTTACCGTATGTATTATGTACTTTTTTACTTAGGTCTACACATTCTGCCATTCATAGGTCTCATTCCATAACACTCATGTTGTTCATAGGTTGCCTCAAGTAGTATAGCTGTACGGTTTCTGTGACAGTTCAATGGTATGTCCATCCGAGGAGACCATTTAGTAGGCATTTCGTGAAGGTCATGCAAGAAATGTCACCAGGGGTGGTGAAGAAGTGTCGTCAATGATCAGAGGGTGTACAAGAACTGTGTCAAAACAGAGGGCGGGCCTGAAGAAGTAAGTGAGTGAGCGGATTTAGATAAACTGGTGATTGGTTAGAAAAGAAGAAGAAGAATTTTCAAGGCCAGAGGCTGGTTAGTGATTTACCTGTTTTGTTTTTATAGGTTGTTTTGGCAGTAACTCACTTCGATGACATACGCAGATTTGCAGTAACTTAGTCAGGATCTAGAGCTGCTAGATTTGTTCAAGTTTAAAGCAGTTACCAGTTTATTTGAGAATTCGAATTCTCAGAATTGAGACAAATTATTTTCTCAAATCTGGTGCCACTAACAGTGTTTGAAGAAGTTTTAAGTTTGTTTGTTTAGAATATATCCGTTTTACCTTCATCTCCTCATAAAGTTCATAAACGCCCTATACTTATATTGAATTTTTTACATGAGATTTATGTTCGGTACGTTTTTAATATTCCCGTGTGGGGCTGACCCTAGAAGCAGTCTGACTATACCACTATGACCACTCAAATCCTGATACGCTTCATTTCCACTGCACAAAAAAGTTAAACCCTTCTGCGTTCGCAATAAAGTGCCCTATCGATTCCAACGCACCCGTCGCAATATAAGAATCGCCCGGGTAGCGGGATAAGAGTTTCGACACACCTTTCTCCAGATCGTGCTTTTCCGTTATAGCCAGTTTTTATTGTAAAAAATGAGAGGGGGGAGGATCCGCTGTATGAATACGAACAGCCGGCGCCAAGCGGCGGCGTTGGCGAGCTTTGCTCAGACGGGCTGCGAAACGAAAAGGTTCCCCCGAAATATAATTTAGAGGTCATACATTCCAGGACCGCATTTAAATGATTCATATATTTCGAAATTCGAGGCAGTACAGTATAACATAATAAATAACAAGCTGGCCGTTAAATATGTATAAAAACAATTTCCTGGGTCGTCCGTGACTGGAATGTAGGCGACCTTGAAGATTGAGCGCATTGGGTTTTGCACGGAAACTGCTTTAGTTATACAGTGGTCCCGTTTAACCGAATTTGAGGCAACCGAGGGTGATACGGGTACGCGAAAATTTGGTTAAACGGTTTAAAGATACAGAAATTCCGATATTGTACAGTGTCCGCCATAAAGTCTAAACATATGGGATTTTTTTTTAATATTAGAGTGCGATAAAAATTTTGGTGACAATCACTTCTGTTTCCAAAATAACTTAAAATGCACGAATTCGAAGTTGACAGCTAAAAACTGTCAAATTTGTGATTTTCCAAAAAAAATCTTTAGAAAACGGCCCAAAATTGTTCCTAATGACATTTTACGCTTACATATATGCCGATTTTGAGCGTAATATTTTGATATTCAAAAACTTTTATATTTCAAGTTTTTGATTCACTCCTGTAACTAACTGATTTGAAAACTTTTAAAACGCTTCAAAGCAGTATAAAGTCTATCATTGCAATGCACACTGTGCTAATAATATTAGTAGGTATAGTTGGTTTTGAAGATTATTAACATTCTTAATCGAATAAAAGGTAGTGTCTGGATTATTTTCCATTTTTCAAAAGAACCACCCTTTGTTTTTCAACGGTTTTTTTTTTTAAACTTTATTTTGACTAACATGGCACTACTACTTAAAAATAACAAAGAAAATGTAAAATTTTTCGGATATCAAAATGTTTCGCTCAAAATCGGCATATAGGCGTAAAATGTCATTAGGAACATCATTTATTAGTGACATTTTTCTAAATATTAACAATTTAGGCCATTTTCTAAAGATTTTTTTTGAAAAATCACAGTTGCCGGATGTTAGTTGTCAACTTTGAATTTGCGCATTTTTAGTTACTTTGGAAGCAGAAGTGATTATCACCAAAAGCTTTTATCAAACTCTAATACTAAAAAAATATCTGTGGGGAATTTGGCAACCTTCGTCTCTGTTAGTTTTTGGTTTGTTGGATTTTAGGTCCGTGAATAAACAACAACTATTTGATTTTTGCCAATGTTTCGGAGATTTATTTCTCCTTCTTCAGGGCTTAATCAATGTTGTTATTACTGCCACATAAGGTGGTAAGTTACGAACATTGGCAGTTCTATTTATACACATATGTAACAAATGTACCAAGATAAAAACAAAAACTATTTAAAGGACAACACACTTTAAAAATTACTATAGTAATGAAGGTTTTGAGGGAATCTGAGATGAATCATGAGTTTTGAGAGAATCATGAATCTCAGATTCCCTCAAAATCTTCATTCATTCAAAAACTAAGTAATTAAAAAATATTCCCATATGGTGGCGTCTTTATGGCATCTTTATGGCGGACACTGTTTATTATTTCCTAGATATTCTAACATACTACATATGTAGAGAAATAGAAGTATTTCTCTTTTACATATGCATACTTTTCACCATATTTTTTGAATAAACTGTCTTTCCTCACACATTACTCTTATGGCAGTTATAATAAGTAGAGCGATGCATTTTTTTCTCTTGCGACACACAGGCCTCGCGCCGTGTCTTCGTATCGTTTGCAAAAATCATCCATCGTTTTGTCGTTCATCATTATCATCCATCGCTTTTTGGACACGAGAGCGTGCGTTTTGTTGTGTGATACGTGTTATTCGTTACTAATATATAATTGTTAATTTTCAATTAAAAATGTCCAATACGCGCAAGGCTTATTCTACTCACTGAAGGAAGTGTACGCCTATGCTGCAGAGACAATACCCCACTCTAATAATATCACACCAAACTCTACGAATTTTACAATCTGTATGACACCACCTTCATAACAAAATCGTAAATTGACGAGGCACATGTTTAGTATCCCTTAATTAATATCAGTGAAGTACCTAGAAAGAAACTGAGTGCAGTTCTTCATGTAGGTAAGTAAAATGATCCTCAAAGCAGAGTAGGATATCGATCCTAATTTGTATACTTTGACCCCATTGGATTTCCTCTAAGGGTTTCTCATTATCTACAGGCAACAGCAATCTAGTTAAATTAACATACTAGGGTAAAATGTAATACCAAATAATCGTTTTAGACCCTTCGTATAATCCCCGTTTAGGGAAGCATATAAGTTGAACGAAAATGGAAGTTAATGTCAAGTTTGGTTCTTTATACACGAATAACCTGGTTTAAACTAAGTTAACAGCAAATGTTTTTCATTAAATAACAAACACAGCCTTTTCAATTAATGCCTATATTTACGAAATTTCTCTTGAAAAATCTTTCATACCAACAATTTCATCCGGTTTCAAATTACCAACATCGTGAATAACGTATGTATGCGCAGAAATTCACAATGTATTTAGAATAACGTTTCCTCCCATTTAGACCAGTGAGTAAGTATTATAATTTTTAAAAATTCCTTACCTAGTGGTCTGCACTATGCACAGTATCTTCGTACGCCGCATTTTCCTGCAAACCAAAGTTTCTAAACTCTCAATTCATTTTGTGCTTGGTATAAAGGCTGCACGCGCTGCCTACCTTTGTAACAGCCGCTTTACAAGATTTAATATGAAGCTAGTAAATCCCATAAGGTTTGGTTAAGTCTGTTATAAGGAGTCGCCAAATCTGCTACGTAAGGGCTGGAGAAACGGTTCATGAATTAAATCTACATCGCACGCATCGTGCAGGAGGCTATGGGAGAAGTTCACGCACCCTTCGGCACAAACATTAATACATTGGCGTAGTTTAGTTTGGTGCTGCCCGACTAAAAGGGGTGTCATATGAATCGTCCTCGGTATTCTTGCTGTTATCGGTTAAAAAATATAATAATAATAATAATAATAATGTTTATTTGTTTTGTAAAGTAAATTACATGGAAGCACACGTTTTGTTGTTTGACAAATAAACACAAAATCCACAAAAGTTTTAAAAAATAAAACTTGAATGCGTAAAAATACATGCTAAAATATTAAAATTTGTATATAAAAACCACTCACTTCAAGTTATACATCAAATAATATAAAATATAACAACAATTAAATAACAATAAAATTAATATGAATTAAAATAATAGTAAATCTAATATAAATTAAAATAACAATAAAACTAGTATAAATAGTAATACATGAAATAAATATTACATAGACTTAGACATTACAGGTACATCACAGGATAGATGGACAAAACAAGGTAAGTATTTATTTAAATATTTTTTAAATCAATTAAAGCATGTATATCTTTTCTGGGAATTTCATTTAACATTTGCTTGATATGTCTTTTAAATATTTCTTTATTTAAGATATTTTTTATTAATTCAGGTAAAGAGTTGTATACTCTAGGAGCAAGAAATATATGACACCTCTGACCAATCTTTTTGTGCATATATTTAGAGGGTCGAGTATTATTTTTATATCTTGTGTCATATTGATGGTCCAGTGTTACTTTTGTTTGATTGTGCTGTAATAATGAAAGATATACAAAGTACAACTGACGACGATCGAGTAATGATGATTCTTTATATAATAAGTCGGATGAGTAAGTAAATTCTCTATTATATATTCTTTTTATAATCCTTTTTTGACACAGCTCCAACTTATTTAGATAACCACTAGTCACTCCCCCCCAGACCTTATATGTGGTTCAATAAAGCTGTATATATTATTTTTAAATGATGAATATCTAAAACATTTTTTAGGAACTTGAAAATGTGAATATGAACTTTTTTGGGAATTTCATTTAACATTTGCTTGATATTTTTTAAATATTTTTTATTTAAGAATTTTTATTATTCAGGTAAAGAGTTGTATACTTAGACAAGAAATATATGACACCTCTACCATTTTTTCATTTAGAGGGTCGAGTATTATTTTTATATCTTTCATTTATTTTTAAAAAAAACTATTTATAGGGAATTTTATATTTTTTTAATTTTATACTTTTTAGAAAACTAGACTCCCCCCATACCTTATATGTGGTTCAACTAAAGCTGTATATATTATTTTTAAATGATGAATATCTAAAACATTTTTAGGAACTTGAAAATGTGAATATGAACTCTTATTTTTTCAGTTATGTAATTCATGTGTTGATCCCATTTTAAATGACAATCGATTATTAAGCCCAAATATTTAATACATTGTTTTGGGTAAATTTTAAAGTTGTTGTAATTGTCCATAATTTCAATACATTCAAATTTTGGTAATGTTGAGCTATATGAGGTAAAAGGTATATATATTGTTTTTTCGTAATTTAATGAAAGAAGTTTGTAATCAAGCCATTATTTTATATTTATAAAGTCATTTTGTACTATTTGCTTCAGGTTATCCCAACAATCAGATTCGTAAAAAACAGCTGTATCATCTGCAAAGCTGATAACTGTGCCTTGCGTGTCGACTTGAAATAAATTATTTAAATAAATAATAAATAATATTATACGTAGCTACATTTCGTAACTAAATTGATATTTGATTGAAAATTTCACATTTATATAGGTATTCAAATTAGTTGGATGGCCTTATTTTTAGCCGTACCCTGACAACGAAAAATGTTCCAAAAATTTTTATATATTTTCCATTACATCACTATGCTTCATGAAAGATATTTCAAAATTTTTCAAGGCAATGTCTGCCAAGAAACGATTTTTGACGTCGACTTTCTTTCGATAATTACTAGAGACGTGCAATTTGTTCATCTAGCCAAACGTCGTAAAGGGTAGGCGACAGGCGCTGACATATAGCGTATATATCCCGTGAATACGGCAAGTGTACGTAGTTTTCTATAACACAGCGCTAGTTTGTTACATGCTGCAGTCGAAAGTTAGTCTCTATCGCGTTTTATTGTAAAGGAATGATTCGTAGACGTGAAATGCAATTCGTCAAGTACAATTTGTTTCAATGTTTTCCTGACTTGCCACATGATGAAATAGTAATAAATCTGATGGTAAAGTTGTACAACTTGGATCCTACAAGTTGTAGACGCCATGTGAAGACCAATCGCTATATAAAAACAATGTAAGGCTGTGATTTCGTATTGGTTACCTTGGTGTGATCTCATTTTTGTATTCAGTGTGTGTAACACTCTGGAAATGATAACTACCTGTTTAAATGGGATAGATAGTGGATATATATTATTATATATGCTATCGAACTTAAAGGAGAAGAGAGAAGACAAAGAACCTAAAGTGAGAAATGTTTTAGTGGGTATTTTAACATCATAACAGGTAATGTTGCCATATGATATGCATGTATCTTAATATCTCAAGGATGCAAGCTTTTGGGCAGGCTAACAGTCACATATGGTATGACAGAACAGGTAAATATTTTTACTTCTTTCACTTCTTATATAGAATCGTGTAATTATTGTAATCCCCTTAACTAGCCTACCTCCTACGTAACGCTCCTGAAAACCGACTAAACTGCACATCTATATTCACATACATAGTTGTAAAAACGATGAAATTGACTGATGTATGTACGGTGTGTCTACTTATATAACATGCATGTACGATTGGCGTTAGCTGTCATCAATTTCTCGAATGCTCTCCTTGTACCGCTATTTATTCCAATACTGCTAGAAAAGGAGCTTCAGATGGGCGGTGACTTAAGCTGACGCCAATTATACATGCGTAGGAAACATTTTGCATTTTGCAATTTTTGAAATACACGCTTAATTTATTCCCCTCGTCTGTTATTAGAATAGAACGCTGTTGAAATTTATTGTTATGAAACCTGTAATTTGAAGTTATAAACAATTTTCTTTCAGCATATCGCGTGTCTATAAATGTTTTAAGGTAACTTGACAATTTCGATATATGGATTAACGTAATAATAGACACATGGGTTAGATAATAATAATAACAAGTAATAACGCTATAACTACAGCAAGATTTTAGCTTAACTGGGTGAAAAGCTTGAGGGGATACTTATAAAACTCACATTCAGAGAAAAGGGTTTCTTTCTACCATTTTTACATAATAATATTTATTAAATTCAAATAAGCTCTTTTTATTTTTGCACGAATTCGGCTTTTTAATAATTTGAAATCATTATTTTCGCCTTTTTATTGAACACTTGAGTGTTTGTAATACGTTAATAAATATTTGGCATATATAAATAAGCATATACAGTGTGTGTTAAGCCAACATCGGCCGGTTATGAAAAAAAAAAATACATGTGAAACGACATGTAAAGGTGCGTATTCATTTGCAACAGAACGCTCCGAACGAACCAAACGCGCCGCGCGCGCTGTAACACATTTGTCTAGTCAGTACGTTGCGCCAAACAGAACAAAATGCGCCGAACATTTTCCGAGGTTTGTCGGTAAACGCGATTTGCGCAAAGGGAATTATTATTTCGCTGGTGCTCAGTGGATACGGACGTTTGGTGCGTTTGCTGTGTTTGTGGCGTTCGGTTCTTGGCGGAAAAGTAATTTGTCGAAGAAAATGGACTGGAGCAGAGAAAAATGCCTAGAACTGATTGACCAGTTTGAAAGGCACCCTATATTATGGGATCCTGCAAACGGATTGTATTTTAATAAAATTACAAAGCATGATGCGTGGGCGGTAATTGCTAAAAATATGGGATGCGCCCCAAATGATGTTAAAAAAAATGGAAAGTCTTTCAAGTTTTAGAAGGGAAAAAAGCCAAGGGGAAAAATATATAGGAACAGGAAAACTAAAAAGCGCAGTGTAATAGCCAGACTATCTTGAACAGGAATTGCCATTCGAAATGAAGTGTCTTTCTTGGCTATTCTAGGTCCTACTAGACATAATAGATTCTCAGTCTTCTGCAGCCATCCTCGTAAAATTTTTCATATGCATATAATCCAGGTCACTGAGTAAGGCCATATTTTTAAGTCGCAAAAAAAGGCGTATTGCCCACATTTTTCGTTCTTTCCTCTTCTTTTTAACGCTCGTTAACGCATCTGTAATTAAAAAAAGCACCAGCGGCTACTATCACATCATCAGCATTCATGTAGACGAACACACTGATTACTGGTGGGAACACGGCGAATATCGCAAACACTCCAAACAGCCCGAATTGTCCGCGCAAAATGTTTGTTGCAATCTGTTCAGCATGCGCGGCGCGTTTGGTTCGTTCAGGGCATTCTGTTGCAAATGAATACGCACCTTAAGACGAAACCATCATTACGCATCGAAGATAGTGGGAAAATAAGACCGGCCCTTCACCACCTACCTAATCAGTACGAGTCAACACGTTTGAACCTGAACCCTTCTTCCACACAGCACGACTAATCGCCCGCCGCCGCGCCGAGCCAAAATGCCTTGCTGTACTAATAAGATTATGCGTAATATTTTGAATACCTAGTGTTTTTAGAAAGTTTTGGTCTGTTTGGGAACATATGTTAGCAAATGAATCTTGCCATTTACGTTCAGAATTGCCGTTATGATGCCATGCTATACGACATTCTGATATATGTATGTATTTCTTCGCGTGAATAAACCGTTTTAATAACATTTTTAACAAGAACACTGTTTACTTCAGCTACACTTCTCGCTCTGTCTAGCGGCAGGTGGTGAGTGGACCCACGATACACTCATAACGGTATGCTGAGTTACGCCCAAATTCGTCCATCTGTGCGCATGACGTCACGTTGGTACACGGGGTACTAGACAAATAATTAGTTAGTAGTCGAACTTGTGAAAGTGCTATATCATATCCAAAGAACAATGCCGGGCTGTGCAGTAGCCAACTGCAAAAATCACAGCAGGAATACTAAAGGACAAGGAATAAAATACTTTTGATTCCCAAAAAATGAGGACTTGGCGAAGAAATGGGCACATGCTTGTCTTCGAGAAGATACAATTAATTTGAAACACGTAAGTAAAAATCTCTTTATTAAACTTGAACTGCTCACAAAATTAACAGGAATGGTTAATTTTTTTTTGTGATTTTTTAAGTGTCTGCGTAATTTTAATCAGCATTATTTTTTTATAATTATTATTTAAAATGTAACTTTTTTCATATTATATAATATGATTTTTTTAAAGTAATGAAATTCTGAATATTACTCGTTTATATTTCTTTAATTCTTATTTATTAAAACCCATATATTTTATTATAACCATAAGTTTATTGTTGTTGTATAGCCATATATTTTATTATAACCAAAAGTTTATTGTTGTTGTTATTAGAGTGTGGTGGTAAGTAAAAGCACTACCTAGTACAGACAAAATTGTCACTGTTAAAGAGAGTCATATACTTACTTCAGTAATTATTTTACTTCAGTTTAATACTTTAGTTTGCCAATTTTTAGTGGGTAATCAAATAATAATATTCCTCTATGTGATTATAATACATTGACGTTGAATTTCGATATTCGACAATTACAGCATATGAACTATAAACGATTTATATTCGTATTTCGTATATTCTGTTTAATATTGTACAAATAAAATAAATTTGCATTTAATGTACACGTACTATTTGTCCTTTTTTAATAAATTCAAATACACACTTCCACATTCAGGAAATAATTTTATTAGAAGCCCAGTATTTAGTAGACCTTTGGTAAGGTATAGAGGTAAGTATACCCACATAATACATATAGGTACTTATTGCCCTTATAGGTATATGTTTTAAATTAATCTTTGTTTATTGCTGCAAACATAAAAACAGTCGTTTGCGGCCCTCAAAATGCCAATTTTAACTAATAAATGTATACTAAATTAAATAGTTAATAAATTGGTTTTGTATTGTTACCTATTAAATTTAACTAGGTGAATATCTAACTATTTAATAAAAAGAATATCCTATAATTCGCCCATATTGGGTTATATGCAAATTATTGTGTTTGAACACTCCTTTCATATCACACTCCCGCGTTTCTCATATGAAACGGGGGGATTTTGTACCCGTCTGACGTCATACGCGCGAGAGAGATGTAGAGTTGCATGCGCGCTGGCATACCGTTATGAGTGTATCGTGAGTGGACCGGTCTTATTTTCCCACTACCGTCGATGCGTATGCGGTATCTGTCGTCTCACTTTGTTTGTCCTTTTTCAAAACTGGCCGATGTTGCCTTTACACAAACTGTATAGTTTTGCCAGTGTCAATAGCAAGTTACTTCATTTTGGTGGTAAATACATTTTTAAAAATCCCTAAAGCTAAAAATTCGCTTGGTTCAGTACAGACGATCTTGGTGGCCTTGATTTTCAAAATGTCTGCTTAAAACGCGACCTTAAAAATATCAGTTAGCAAGTCTTTAACTGGTCGGTATTTAAGTGGAGCGGGGGTGCTCCAACCCGCTTAAAAATTATGTTTTCACCTACGTCCTCGTTTTTGGAACTGCTGAATTTCATAATCTCTTCACATTTGCAGGTCTCGTTCACCAGTGACAGTTACAGTTACGACCTCGCCATTCTGTATTTTCTCGAAAATATATGGACCAATGATGAAATTAGCTGTGAAACTGCACCAAACAGTGACAGTCTTGTTATGAAAATCTTTCTGAATTACTGCATGTTTATTGTAGATTTTATATTGACCATATCCGATGGTTTTGAATACTTCCATCATTAAGAGAAAAATGGTCCTCATCTGTGTATAAAATTATAAAATACGGGACAACCATTTTGGTTCAATTTCAATCTGAGTCGATATTCACAAAGAAAAATAGTACCTTATGGACAACTCTGCCTCCTTCAAATCAAATAGTCGTTACAGTTTTTAGCGATACATTTTCAATATTTGGCGAAAAAAAATCCAAACCGTGGTACCTATATGACAATTGCAGTGGTTTTATTGTGATTATGTTTTGATTTTCCTGAAGAACTTCTACAACTTGTAAATCACTAATCTATGGTCTTTCTAATCTCGGAATAAGAATCTCCTTTCAAAATTCCAAATCAAATTACGATATACTTTCATTTTACAGGGGTCTGCTCTCAAACAACTTTCTCGTATGAAAGTTTCGTAATTATTACATGCATAATTAGTACGATTTTAATTGTACTTAACTTGTTTGAAGAACCATATTTTTTATTAGTTCAAATCGTTTGAATTATTTTTTTAATTTCGTTTTATTTTGTGTCAGTAGTTGTCACAATGATATATGTATTATGTATTTGTCTTCCATAGACACACGAAAAGCCGATTATTGTGGCAACTAGATTCCAATTCTTAGTTACAATAATTTAAATTTTCTAAAACTGTATAAGAACTTAAAGTATATCCCTGTCAACCTTGTATTATCTTACATTTTGGTATACCTATCTCAAATGATTATATTTCTAAATGTGCTTTTTTATTCATGACTATGGTTCAAGATATTTTTTTTCAAAATTTTCTGACAAAAACAGTGCTTCAAGAAAGTTTCCAGAGACGCAGAAATATTTTTTTTGCATTTTGACGCCCGTCTTTGTTTATTTATTTATTTTAATAATATATGTCTATTTCAGTCTCTACTACCTATATATTTTTTCCAAATTATTAAAAATCGGGGAACACAATTTAAAAAAATCATTCATATGTATTATATGATCATAAGAGGTGTGGCTATTAAATAACCGAACTGCTGTCATAACACTTTTTATTCGTTACCAATTACAGTAACTTTTTCAACTTCAATGTACTCCCCTTTTGCTAGCTCGACTCTCGACATCACAAGCTGTGCCATATGACAATGTTTTTAGGGGGAAGAAAAACACTTTTTTTTTTTTTTTTTTTTTGGGGGGGGAGGGTTTTTGGCAATATTTTTTGAAACTTTGCGCATATTGAACGTTTCACAAATTCAAACATTCGTCTCTATAACTAATACAGCCCCCTCCGGATACCATCCCGTTTTTTTTTACATTGTATAAGCCTCTAAAAAAGTTTTCCCCAGTTGAACAAGAAACTTGAGATTAACCCGTTGCTCCATCTGAAAATTTAATATCTTTTCGACGCGTCATTGGTGCGTAGACTAATTCAAACGACTGCTACAGTCGTGTTGAGCGACCCACTGGCTTGTCCAGTGAGCTCAGGGTGGAGAAAGTATCACCAGACACAGTTCTGTTCAAACTTGACGTGACACGCTCGCAGCGCGCTGGTAGCAGCGTCAGCTCGGTTATTTAATAGCTACACCTCGTACACTGTAGTTCATTAAGAACATTAGTGCACCAATGTAATTTTTTTCGGTTTATTATCCAGTTTTAACGATGTCAAAATGGTCACCAAAAACTGGTTTTAGGAGCTTTTTAACCGAAAAATAACGACGCACCTTCGCACCTAAATATACACCTAAATATACCAATTTTAGTATTCATATTTATAAAATTAAATTTACATTTTTTTTCGGTACCGTGTTCGTGGTAAAGGCATTTTAAAAAGTTTTACGAGATTATCTATATTTTAAACGTGAGTTTTCTTGCAGTAAACTCAGAGCTGAGAAAATGGTCTCATGAAAATCTTATTTCTACGTGCGGGCAAGGAAAATTGGAAACATCTACGCCAGTAAGAAATTGTAGTTACGACATGGGAATTACATAAGGGACAGATAGAACGCGACCATCAAGGGAGATCCCCTATTTCTGATACCTAAGATACACCTATGGTGCCCGTGCACGCTGCGTCTATCGCAATAAATAATCGACGTGATACCGAATGGTACGGACTTCTAGCAGGGGTTGATATTATATATATCCACCATGACCCAATTATTTCTTAATTAAGCTGGTTTCATTTTCGTTTAGTTCATAACATCGATGTCGAGTATTGTTCATGATGTTAATAAAGAACAGGATACGTTTATTAATATCCTATGGTGTGTATTAGATGTACCCTTTAATTTATTAAGGCCTAATCAATTTATTAAGTCGACGTTGTGTAGAGGAAACACTCAGCGTGCTGTTGCACGATTGAGTAGCGGCTAACAATATAGCCTATAATCATTTTACATGAATATAGGAAATAGCGCGGTGACTGGAACAAAAAAAGCTGATGGAAAAATGTATAATATATTAATGCTAACACAAGTTATAAATATTACTTTTCATGTATACCGAGTGTTTACGAATAGCTCACTCTAGCTATGCTCGCGCTAGCTTATGAATTAACTGAAAGGGATACGAATTTTCACTACTGCAAGTGGTTCGAAACATATAGTCTTATATAATTATTTTCACATGATTCCAGAGCCAACTAAATCTGAGAAATGAATAGGAACTTTGGATTTTTAAATGGGAGAACCTGAGTTATGGTTTATGGGTCATTCTGAGTATGAAGGCATCCAAACAATTTAGAAATTTTTCCCAAGATATCAGTTTCTCTGTGGAGAATTTGGCGATCTTCTTCTTTTTAATTTTGGTTTGTTGGATTTTAAGTCCGGGAATAAACAACAACTATTTGACTTTTGCCAACGTTTCAGAGATTTATTTCTCCTTCTTCAGGGTGTAATCAATGGTGTTATTAGTATCATATAAGGCGATAAGTTACGAACATTGGCATTTACATCTATAAACAAATGTTACAAATGTAACACAACAAAAACAAAGAATATCTACACGACAACATGCCAGAAAAAATACTATAGTAATTGCTACAGTAAATAAAAATTATTATTATAGTATATAGATAGAACTACCAATGTTCTTAACTTACCACCTTATGTGACCATAATAACATTGATTAAGCCGTGAAGGAGAAATAAATTTCCAAAAAGTTGGCAAAATTCAAATAGTTGTTTATTTCCGGACCTAAAATCCAACAAACCAAAAACTAAAAAAAAGATCAGTTTCTATGTTTAAATATAGAGTGCTGTGGATGGAGTAAAATTTATTCTAAACAACTTTCTGATTTCACCAGAAAAATATTAACAATTGATTTTCGTTTTGATGAAACTTTCTAATACAACTATCATAGAAAAATATAATGGGTGTTTCATTTCAAAATCCAAAGTTCCAATTGATTTCTCAGATCTGGTTGAACTAGTCGGAAGAACGTTAAAATGGTAAAAGACCAAATGGAAAAAATCATTTGTCAAGCCATTTGCAGCAGTGAAACCTGAAACGCGTTTTCTTCACATCTTCATAGACACCCGGTATATATACTAAATATTGTACGTATCACTGTTAGATACAGATATCCAAAAACTGTCAGATAGCCAAAAAAAAAATCATCATATTAGTCAAGTTTAGTTTTGTTTTTGCTTTATGTTTCGTATTGCATTTTAAATGACAAATACTAGATATAAAACATTTGCCATTGTTTTCAGATTAGGTATTATTTAATAAATAAGGATAAACGCATCATTTTAGAGATATACCGGGTGATCCTAAGTTGAGCCAAATTTTTTTTACAGAGTATAGATTTATTCAAAACAAATATTTTATCTAAATAATATTTATGATTGGATTAAATGCTTCACAAAAAAACGATAAACATTAGGTACCTATGTTTTTCTACTGTGTTCCGAATTTACTTTTATTTTCGAGATTATGAAAATGTTTATTTTGAATAGTTCTACATGTTCTTAAAAATATGACACAATTTTGGAAACACCCTGTATATATAGTTCGGGATTTTGGCGCACCCTGAGGCCCACCCACACGGTTCACTGTGGGTGGGTTATAAACGAGAACTTAATAATTATAATTAATTGGATTTTTGACAAAGAAGATGGACCTGAAGTATGAATGCCTGGTTTATTTTTAGAATCCTTAGATTTTTTTGTTATAAAACGTCGACTTTAGCTTATTTCTTGGCTGTTAGTTGCAAATGACGGACCGCAACATTTCATCTTTCAACATCGCTGCAATACAAATTAAAAACACCTCGGGTGACAACATCGTTGCTACATGTCTGTAAAAAATGTGAGAATTGTGATAATCGTGTACAGTAAAATTGACGAACAGCATTAACCGTCCGAAATTGTCTAATACACTAGCTGTAAATGGCTTTGGCAGAGGCATGTCACGGGTAGCCATCTTGCGTCCCAATTTACGCAATAATTGAATCATTACTCTGGTGAGTGATTACACTGCCAAGCAGTAATTAAACATTTATGGGTGATTTGAGGCCGCTTCTCTTAACTAACAATTAGTGTGTCAGCGCGTATTTTCTTCAACAAGAAAACATTGATGATGATACTGATAGCAAGAGGGGTTCAATAAATAAAGAATTTTTTTAATATCTAACTTTTTATTTAAATTTCTAATGTGACGGACATTCAAGAAGATAGCACAAATGTTTTCATTAATATTAGGTATACGAAACTGGTAGGAGTGAATGCAATAAATTTAAAAAAATCTTTGTATCCTAAATGACACTGAAATATTTGAAAGCAAAAATAAAAAACTTCTGACATTAACGGACAATATAACTTCTAGAACTTCTGTTTTCGTTGATTACAAAGTTTTGTATTCTAATAACACAGGTTTATAAAAAAAAAGTTGTCTGGATTTGGGGTCAGGCCATATTTATGTTTCTTATGTATTTTTCGATGCTGAATTCGAATCTATTTTTTAGTTTTGCTGTATCACGTCAGGATTTCGAGCTATCTACTTCTAACTAGAAGTGCAAAAAACACGGTTTAAGGACGAAAAAATAATTTTCTTGAGGACCATGTATGGGAACTTCTTAGTACAAAGTACAAATCTTCCTATTCCTTAAAATGCCGTTGAATTTGCTCAAATATCTTTTTTTTTTCGCGAGATATCGAATTTTGAAAATTGTCTGTTCATATCATATCTTTCCCAATACATTTAATTAGTATGGAAACCTTATACCTAGTCATTATTTAAATTGCAATATCAAAAAGATATTGAGCAAACTCAACGGCATTTTAAAGAGGAAGATTTGTACTCACACATAAGATCCCACACATGGTTTTCCGAGAAACAAAATTAAATTTTAAAAATTAGTTTTTTTTGTCCTTACACCGTGTTTTTTTGTACTTTTAGGTTAGGATATCTCAAAATCCTGACGTGATAGCAAAACTACAAATAGATTCGAATTCAGCATCGAAAAATACATAAGAATCGTAAGGTCTGACCCTGGGGTCAGACCATACGTTTCTTGGATCTACGTTGTCTGGATCTGGCCAGACAACTTTTTTTGTAAATCTGTGTAAAAAAAGGTTCCAGTACCCACTCCAGGATAAACCTGTGTAATTAATAATATTTTTATAGTAATGTTGATACTAGAACCATTGTGTATAATAGAGTTATAACATTGATATTTATAATGAACACTATTATTTTAAACTTACCTTTCTACTGTAAAATACTTTTACAATATATTTTATATATCAATACTCATTAAATAGAATAACTCGCATATCTAGAATATCCAGTGCAGTATTTGATGGGATTCTAAAGGCCAAATCTATAGAATCGTTGTTTAAGAGGAAATTTATGGTAAATAAATCTGATATGTTTATTATGGGGTGTTTGCACACTTTTTGGCACTTTTAAAATATCGCTAAATGTACAGGAAGTGGACTCCCTGTGCGTTGACTGTCTTCCTTATTTTTAGGGGGGGAGATACAATTAGAAGGCCAAAAATCAAGCATTTTTCAAATTTTTGTTTTAACTATGAAGGGATTATTGAAATTTTTCACGTTATTTTGTACATGTTTAAAGAATATAAAAACATGTTTTTTTTAATTTTTTAATTTCAAAGTGGCGGATTTATAAGCGGTCAAAGGCAGCACGTCCAAGAATGCGGCATTGACTTGCGGGCGTTCTGGAGGCCTTAATTTTCATCTGAAACAGTCCAGTAAAAAATGTTTAGTTAATTAATGTTATAGTTTCTATGTGAACCAAAAAAAAATGTAGAAAAAAAAATTGAAGTTTTTCGAAATAAATCGAAAATTTACCAAAAATTTTCGACTTTTTTGCAATAATTTTCATATTTTGCAAAGTCGAATTGTATAAACTTTTGGTTCACATAGAAACTATTTGTATAGACAAGAAATCCAAGCACCAATATCCTATAGCAAGTTTCGTCAAGGTCGGTTGAGAATTTTTTGAGATATCTTTCCCGCAAATTTCAAAAATGCTGTTTTGAGAAACACGCGTTTAAAGTTTTGATTACCGAAAAATTATATGTACCTTCTAATCAGCGATTCCAGGAGCGTATAATGCCTTCAGTCTCTTCAAAAAACTGATTTTCTTTGGCCTTTAAGTCCTTTCGGGCTTTCCGGGCTTCCTTGGTGGATGAGAAGGAACGTTTGTCCTGCCTGTCGTCGACTGTTATATACCTGAATATACCTGCTGCGCACTCCGAAATAAGTTTTTGAAAAACGTCGAAAAAAAGATGGAAGGACTTCGAATTTCGATTCCGGGTTTTCACCATCGTATTCTACGGGAAATTTGATATCTCTTAAGCAAAAAAAAACAATCGATTTTTTGGACCTTCTAATTGTATCTCCCCCCTTAATTGCAACACCCTATATATTTCAAAAACATTTTGAAAAGTCATATAGTTTTGAGTCGAATACATGTACCATAAATAACTAGAATTAGAAAAATTCATTTTCTAGACGAAGCAACTTTTCAAGCCCTTCAACTCTATTGTTAGTTTTTTTTCTACCTCGTCCGTTCAATGCCTAAAATTGCCGTTGTTGCGAACGCAATCGCTCTTGAGTATCCCCGGCCGTCCATGCTCAGACTATCCCTAGGCGTCTCCCAAGTAGCTGTCAAATCCCTGCTTCCTCACGTCCACGTACCGGCGAGGCATCGATCAATCCGGGAACGCCCGCCAGTCATTCTCTGTGCCGGTTTTAATATCCCTGCGAAAACAGTTTAGTCGCCGACTAATTAGTCCCATCAATAACGCACGTCAAGCGGAATTGAATGGAATCATCGGTATAGGTACACACGCCACGTACGGTCGAGGAAGGGACAGTCCAGTGGCGTATCACCTCTCAAGTTCACGAGGCATCAGTCTCAAGGTCGTGAATGGGGAAAATGGTAAATTAAATACTACCAAATTTGTTTTCTATATTTTTTTTTTACAAAAGTTGCTTCCTTCATATGCCAGGTTTGATATGCAATATCATCTTATGTCTAAAATGCTAGTTTACATATTGATCGAAACAAAATGCATTAATTCCAAGTGTAATTACAGTGTTTATTATAATTTTTGTATTAAACTTAATATAAAAACTTGAGAAAATTAATAGTGGGTCACATTTCCCAATCCGTTTTTCCCAATTGCCATATTTTCCAATAATTATTTTTCCCAAAAACTTTATTTCCCAGTAATTATTTTCCCAAATGCTCTATTTCTCAATGACGCATTTTCCCAATTGCTTTATTTTCCGATTATTTTTTCCTCCAGTTATTAAATTTTCCTTTTAATTCAAAAAATTATATTTTCACTTTCAATAAACATTCTACTTCTACTGTCAAATGTTTTTGAAATCTGTCACATTAATCTTCCGTAATCCGTTTCTGTTGCCGTCATTACGGCTGAATTAATTAAATCAATGGGAAAAAGGTCAACTTTTGCACATTGACGGTTATTTATATTACAATCATTCGGAAAGCGATGGTAGCGTATATTTGAATTGCCGAATAAAGAAAAAATGTGGTGCGCTCGTTATTACAAGATCTGATGGCGATGGAATGCAGATTCTTAAAGGCCCTATAGAATCAATCGGCCAACAGACAACGGATTGACGAGAGGATTTTTAATATAGTGTCAAAATATGATGACTACAAGAAGGAAGACAACATATTGGACTACCTCAAGGTCATCGGATCGAATATACATTTATAACTCGCGAAATTTTGTAGAACAGCTCTGTGTAGAATATAAAATTTTTCTAGAATATTTGGAAAATTTTTAGTAAAATAGTTTGGAAAATTTTTGGAAATAGGAGGGAAACCCATTCGAAGATTTCGATAAATATTTGTAAAAAGTGTCAAAGGAAATGTCCTTCTTTTCAATATTTGTCAACTTTTTTTTTAATAGATCGGTCTCATAAAAAACCACTGAATGCGCGCTCTATGCAAACTGTGAGGTAGAATAGGAGGAGTTCTTTTATATCATGAAAAAAATTATATTGTGCTATTAGCACTTTTTTTTATAAATAATTAATTTCGAATTCTTACTCAGGACTTACATCGTAAACTGTATTGTACCAATTTTCCATTGGGTTTCAGTAAAAAGTGTTGGACAAAATTGTAATTTAACACAATATCATTTTTTTAAATCAATCTTCAGAGCATTAAACCATGCAATTTCAATGCCATTGTGAATTGGAAAAGTCATTAAAAGCGACAAACTTGTTTTTTTATTTTTGTAAACAGTGGCGGTACTATTTGGGAACTATCATCAACTTAACATTTTTTCACAGTTCTCTGGTTTATTTTCATGATTTATTTTTAAGAAAAAAAGGACAGTGGAATATGACGTACTAAATCGTCTATACATGGCATTACAATAGTAAACGACGTGACGAAAATTTTGCTCCGACTTACCGCTGTCAAAATTATTCAAAAAAATGAAATTGGTGATCAACCAGCTTCGGCTTGACCCATGCCAAATCCGGGGATGTGATCAACTAAACTTACAATTTTGTTACTAAATTCAATAACTATGTACGCACCGCAAACATATGTATATGAAAATATATATCACATATGAAATATGGATTCGATGTGATTGCTGACAATACTTTTTAAGAGTCTGATATCTCAAATACTTTGCGAGATGTTCTACTTTTGCAATTAAAATTGCATTGCAATCTTGAATGTTTTATGCGCTATCAATGTGTTTACTTAAAGTACATACAAAAGCAAAGGTTACATAATAATATTTCTTAAGCATGCTATCTGATAAATAAGAAAAAATGATATACTAATACAATTACAATCACGTATGGGGTAGGTACGAGCCCTGTGCACTTAAGCAGATGCTTATTGTGCCCCACAGGCTAGTCATTCCATTAGTCCTGTTTCCTTAAGAAATCTAAGAACAATTTCTTGTGGAGGGTCTGTTACTTCTTTTGGTTCTATTGTTGTAGCCTTAAAGTTCGAATGCCTAAAAGCTGCCAATGTTGGGCATTCGCGTAATATGTGGAGGAGGTTTATTCCTGCTCTCCACACCTCCTACAATCACGATCAATCTTCACGCCAATTGTGGTGAGATGTCACATGAGTGGCCAGTGTTCTATGAACAGTCCCACTATCCATCTCAGCAGGCTTCTACCTAGTTTTCTAAGTTTTTGTCTTATCTCAGGATGGTTCGTCAAAGAACATCCGCCTCAACTCGGGAATTTTCGCCCAGTGAGAACTGTGTTTTTCTCTTAATAGGTACTTTAGCCCCCCCTGGGGTGCCGGTAGGCCAGACCGCAGGTGGGTTCTGGCCCTATCATTGGGACATCAGCTCCTTTCTTTGGAAGAAAGTCCGCTCTTTCGTTCCCTTCGTTGCCTTGATGTCCTATGAGCCAATTGAGATGATACGATTGTATTAGCGAATCCATACAGACTTCGACTACCTAGGAACGTATTTCTACTGGTTCCAGAGCTTTAAGTGCTGCTTGACTATCAGTGATAATTTGGATCGTCTTATTTGTGAAAGACCTCCTGATCATCATCTGCGTACAAGCGGATATTGCAGTTATTTCTGCCTGAAATACGATTGCTGAGTTCCCCAGGTTTATGCTGATCTCGCACTCTGGGTCCAGTGCGCTGCTCCAGTGCTTTGTTCCGTCTTGTTCCGTTTCCCTAGAGTCTGGTTCAGTACGTTCTAGTACGTGGATAATATCTTCACGGTATATTTGATACAAAAACAATTAGTTTAGATAATTTTGTTGTTAAATTAAATAACCGTTTCCCTACCATAAAATTTACATATGAAATGGAACACAATGAACAACTACCATTTTTAGATGTATTAGTTATTAGAAATAGTGAAAATAAGTTAGAATTGGATATAGACAGGAAATTATCTATTATATATTATCTCTATTATAACCGCGACTCTTAGATATATCCCCAACGATTCACACCACCCTTTTCAACATAAAATGACATGTTTTAATTTTTTAATTCATCGTTTGTTAAATTTTCCCCACAGTAATGAGAGGTTTGAACATGAGGAAAATTTATTTAAGGATATAGCTAAGAATAACGGTTACTCAGTCTATTTAATAGATACGTTAATAAGGAAGCGTAAATTTAAGAGGGTCCTATACCACGACTTTTCGTAGAGATACTGACAATTCGAAATTTGTTTCGTTACCATATGAACCTAAATTCACCCGCGGACTAGATAATGTTTTTAAAAATATAATTATCAATTTCGTTTATAATTCTAAAAATAAACTACAGACGCTTTTGGGCAACTCCAAATATAAAATCGACAATAACGAAATGTCTGGATTATACGAAATAAGTTGTAAAGATTGTTATTAAAGATTAAAAAAAGATATATTTTGACTAGATCTAAAGAACACATGGCTCATTTGAAATATGGCAGAACGGAAAAGTCTTGTGTTGCCCAACATGCTTTTGACAACAATCATAGGATAGACAAAATAATATAAAATATTATTAGTAGCGTTGCTCCTCCTAAAAAACAAAGACTGATGTTGCGGTTCAGTGAACCGTGACGACAAATTAAATATAAATAGAGCAAGTGTGTAGGTTAGAAATTAGGTTTAAACTTCTCCTGAAATTTATTGGTATTCCAATAAATAAATAGTATTCCAATTTAACATATTTTTTTTCATGTTCAGTCGAGACCATAATATAGAGACATCCAAAAAAAAAACGTCTTCAACTCTCTGTCTATCAACGAGAGAGGTGGAAATAGCGGTCATGTCTAAGCTTTTCGGTTATGTCAAACTTTTGACAAGTGACTGTCACGATTTGTAAAATAAATAATGGCTGTCATATGATGTGACAGTCTTGACAAGTCAATAAGGTTATAAATTCGATTAAGAATGGAAATACGTCCTTTTTTTCTCGGCCAACTTTGATGACTTTTTTTTATGTCTCTATACAATTGTCGCCCTGTCACCTCTTTCTAACAGCCTCCACAGATGCAGATCCGCCACTGAGCATACAGCTATCGATACCTAATATGCAGGGTGTACATACGTGCCTGACACGTGCGCGCTTACCCACGACCCGATGAATATTTACCACCGCCCGTCCGGCGTTCGGCATCAACGGCTGCGCCAAAAATACGGGAAACGCTTCTGCGAGGAAATAGCCCGCTCTCGAATCGTTTCCGCCCTGGACGTAATTAGAGGGTGCACGGTAACGTGCCCAAGATTACCCGGCCCTTCGTCGGGGATCGTACCTTGCGGACGCACGAGTTTGCGACCCTAACAGCCGGGAATAAATATTTGGTTAGCGTCTAGAGACGGTTTTTCCTATTGATGAGCTTTCCTTAAATATACTTGTTTCCTACGGAACACCAACGTCGAGAACTAAACAAAATGCCCTGGGATTAGGTCGTAAACGAAGGAAAATTACCTATACTTTTGTACTTTTAGTTTCATTCGGTATATTTTATGTTCTCAGTAACAATATAAATCTTAAAAAAACTGGACGTTTTCCACGAAACATAGAACTACTACACTTTTCTCGACGCGCGTTTCGCCAACCAAGTTGGCGCTACTTGCACTATTTATACCAAATTTGTTGCCACGATTCACTGAACCGTAACTGCCTTTGTTTATCAGAGCAAACAGTGGACTGGTGGGTGTTTGCTCTGATAAACAAAGACAATTACGGTTCAGTGAACCGTGGCAACAAATTTGGTATAAATAGTGCAAGTGTGTAGGCTAGAATTTAGTTTTAATCTTCTCCTGAAGATGCCAACTTGGTTGGCGAAACGTGCGTCGAGAAAAGTGTAGTAGTTCGGTGTTTCGTGGAAAACGTCCAGTTTTTTGTTTCTACGCCGAAGGTTCCAGTACCCACTCCAGGAATATAAATCTTCGTGTAGTACCTAAAAACTTACCTTCTTACCTACATCACTAACCCTCAGAGGCCACACCTCTTTCCAATCACGTAGATACCACACGGGTGCAAATATGGTTTTCACTTTTTTTAAATCCTAACGCCTCTCTGGCTTAATCTTTTTTTTAATAAATAACGATATGAAAAAGGGGCAGATTTTTCTTAGGAATTTGAATATTTTATTCGCAAAATCGTAAAAATACATTGTTACTTTAATAAATAGGTTTTTAAAAAAAAATAGTTTTTTACGAAAAAATTTGTTTCGAAGTGTCGAACGAAGTTTGTTTGTTGTTTATTTTTTTCATGTTAATGAAATTTTGGGAAAATAAAGATAAACACTTGTACTGAAGTGGGGAAAATTCGTTTATTAAATTAATTGTAATTAACTATTTTTAACAGGAGCCTGAAATAATGATAATTTCGCAACTATGAAAAATACTGTAAAATACAAAAAAAAATGCTTTATTTTTAAAATATCACTTATAATATTTGTATTTATTGTTTACATTAATTTTCACTAATACTATTGATTTAAAAAGATATATTAATTAATTTCATTAATGCAATTAACACATAAATCTCCTCCTATGCTCGTCGCATATGCGGCAAAAGCAGGAGGAGGACTTCATTACCATGCGTGTTGCCTGCTTGACTTTCACACAGTTTGCATTTGGCCCGCGTTTCCTGAAAAATACGCTTTTTATCACAAAAATTTTCCAAAATGATGGCACTTTTTTTATGACGCCGAAGCCACAGGGTGCAAATGTGCACCACGCCTACTTTTCACTATTTAATACACAACGGCTGTATAGCGACTGACGCCAAGCAACTGCTCGACAGTTACACTAGTGTAAAGACATAATTGTCATACAAGATAGAGGGCTCTACTGTGCGTGTCCTACGAGAGAGAGGCATTTGAAATTTTTGGTCTGCCCGATTTGCATCCGTGTGGCCTCAGAGGGCTAATATTAAAATTAAGGCAGTAGGTTAAGTCTCGCAGATAACAGTGCGAACATTGCGAGGAAGCGCTCAACTGATAGACCGCAGTACGTTAAAACTAGTGAAACGAAAGTTCCAGGTCACAGAGGCTTCTCTGGAAACGAACACGCAGACGAAGTTGTTAGGAGAGGTTGAGCCACTCCATATGTTGGTCCGGAACCAATCCTCGGGATAATAAAAATTACGGTCCGATGATATATAAAAAATGGGTACTGTCTGTAAAAAAGAAACGTTAGAGTAATAATCCAAAACTAGCACAAAGCATGGTTCCTTTAAAGGATATATGTGCTAAAAGAGTTGGAAGCCTCCTAAAACTTAGCAGGAAACAGCTAAGAATAGTTAAATGTCACTTAAACAAAATGGGGGTATATAGTGGAGATCTCAGCTGCAGATTTTGGGGTAATGAGAACGAGACCGTTTTCTATATTCTATCAGACTGTGAGATATGTGTAGTAAGATGTAAATAGGTTGCAGGAGACAACAAAAATATTTGGGGAGACAAAAGTGGCCCTGGATACAGCACCTATCTTGTAGACAACTTGATCTTTTGGCGATAGTTCATTGGCAATTATCTAATGTAAGTCTGGTTTAATTTGCTACTTTATTGTGAAGAATATAGTTTTTGGAGTATCTTGTAACTGTAGATATTCAAATTACTTATACACATTTTATTCAGTATCTTTAAAAAACATCTTAGTTACTTATTTAAGGTTTTTCCCAACTCTGCATGTTCTACAGCCTCATCCTGTTTCAAACATAGACCGCATTCAGTATATCTCACTATTCCCAGTGCAAATGATAGTTGAGTCTGTATTTCCTATATGTCAATTATCATCTATCGAATATTCTGATCCTATACAGTTTATTGGCTCTTTCTCTAGCTAAGAAGTCAGAAATTTCATTGTCCTCCATGCCAGAGCAGCCAGGTATTCGGACCAATATCAATTTGTTGCTTCTGCCCACTTGGGTTAGCGCTTTTTGACAGTTCTATACTGTTTTTGATTGAGTTAACAGCAGGAGCTTCTGAAACTACTTTACTATCTGAAAGTTTTTGTATTGTGTTGTGCTTAAGTTGCCTTTGTGTCATTCTTCCGGCGCTCAGTTCAATATTATGTTCTTCTGAAAAACTGTTTGTGTTGTTCCCCAGACCCAAGGAGATTGTATTATAGGGGTTAGTTACAACAATGTACCCCAGATCTAATTCCTTCTAGGTTTTTGGAACCAAGTGTATGCTATCAGCTGTCAGCCCTTAACAAGCTTCAGTTAATAAGTCAGCCCTTCCTATTCATCTGTTTCAGGAAAAATTATGGGTTTTTTATGAATCTTATTCCGTACTTTCCTCAGACCATTGCCATATTTATTTTTTCCATTCTGCAACAATAAAAAAATAGAAAAAAAAAAAGAGAAACTCTCAAATGGTTCTATTTAAACAGCTTTGGGAATTAAGAGAATATACAGGGTGTCCCCAAAAAAAGGATAATCCTTGAGGGTTTTATAGGAAATTTAACGTTGAACAAAAAAAGTTCCTATAAACATGGGTCCGCAAATGAAGTCTTCCTAATGAAAACCTCAACAAACCACAAAAAACGTGTTTTTTTTTTACTTTCATCCAAGAATTACAACGAAATGGCTCATTGTATCAAAAACTGTCTCGAAGCCAACCTTTTAATACATCAAAATTGGTTAAATGCACCACTTGTACAGTAATACATTTTTGTAATATCCATGTTTTCTCACTCAAAACCTGGTTTTTGCCATAAATACCTAAGTTTATTCTTTTCAACTCGAACTTTTTTAACCGTTTGACCTCATTTTCAAAATCAGCGGTAAATGTCTTCTAAGACTGTGAAAATCGGCTCATCCAAGTGGTCATAATGGTTTTCCGCTGTCTTCTTTAATTTTTTCTAAAATTCATTTAATCTTTTAAAGTTTCGTTTAATCAATTTTTTTTAATTACAATAACAATAATGAAAAAAATTTCATTCATTCAATAAAATGTTTTTGTATCACCAGAAACTTGTATTTTCTTTTTCTACCGCATGTTGTTTCTGAACTTTAGAAGATAGCGGAAACCATTGTGACCATTTGGATGAGCTGATTTTCACAGTCTTAGAAGACATTAACCGCTGATTTTGAAAATGAGGTCAAACGGTTAAAAAACGGCAAAAACCAGGTTTTGAGTGAGAAAACATGGATATTACAAAAATTTATTTTTTTCAAAAAATCATATATCGGCAATGAATTAAGGAAACAAGCGGTTGGCGGCATTATACACCAAATTTTATGTACTAAAAGGTTCGCTTCGAGACAGTTTTTGATACAATGAGCCATTTCGTAGTAAATCTTGAATGAAAATAAAAAACCACGTTTTTTGTGTTTTTTTGAGGTTTTCATTAGTAAGACTTCATTTGTGGACCCACATTTATAGGAACTTTTTTGTTCAACGTTAAATTTCCTATAAAACCCCCAAGGATTATCCTTTTTTTTGGGGACACCTTGTATACTATGGCTGTAGATCTAAACTTAATTTAATAGAGTCTTCCCATGACGTCGTACAAAGTTGTATGCTTATATTTACATATACCGTGCATATGCTGTGTATAATGCAAATACCCACGTTATTGATGTAGTCGCTGCCTCATCTGGAAACTTGAGAAACTTTTAAAACCTCTGGTTGTATAAGGTAACGCAGATATAGGGTGGAACTGCAAAATGACTTGTAAATTGATGAGATTTATAATGAAAATTAATTGAAGACCGTAATAAAACGAACAATAAAGCCGCGAAACAACTTCGCTTCACGCTTCAACTATAGATTATCTCATACAAACTATTGTATAGGCTCTATTGGACGTGTTAGCGGGTAATTAATTTACGATCCAATGACTTAATTAGGTCTGGACAGTCCCACTGCCGTTAGCACCTGCTAATTTAACATTATGAGATGCTAATAATCCGTTAAACGACCTCGCAGCACGCAACTGTGAAATCGGGACCAATTTTCTGGAAGAACTGTTCCCTAGCCAACAAGAAGTAATAGGAGACAATGATCGCGGAACAAACAGAGCGACAATGAACGAAAGAAACACCCTATTTAATATATTTAAAATGGTTCTGACATATCAATTTATTTTTAAGTAAAACATTTAAACTGTTCTAAAAAAACTGTATAAAAAGATGAACTATAATTTACTACAACACATTTTGGCTGTCAACTCAGCACTTGTATTGTGGTCAAGTTCTCCCACATGAAATAATTGTTTCTTGTGGGTTGACTTTGGTTTCAGATTGTTCATCGTCAACTTCTCTATTTGCCACTGATTATAATTACAAATAACTCTCAATGAACAATAAATATAGTCTACTATTTATGGACCTTAATACTAAGTAGAGAATTCATGCAACAACGTGAAGTAAGTATTTAATATTTACCGGTATATATTAAGTATTTAATATTTTAGTGTTATTTTATTGGGACAATTGAGCATTGCTCTAAGCAGAAGGTTATGGAAATGGTAAATCATTGATCAATTTCTAATAATATAACAGTCCACATATATCTATCTACATTTTATCACTCAAAATTTCTTCATAAAGTTTAATCAGTTATATCCATTCTGATTGAAGTTCAGATCATATAGAAAAAAGAGAATGTATTAGTTTTCTTTGAGAAATTTGTATATTCTATTTTATTTCTAAAGCCGTCTGAATTGTTATAAAAATTATTACTATTATTATTATTAAATAAGTAACATTTTGAAAACGGATGTTAAAAGCGTCTGCCTGGTTTGCAATGTTTAGTTCCTCGCTTATCCGTTGAATTTATGGTACCATTACAGTTTTGATCATACATGTATTCGGCATATTGTACCACGATAGTGTTCCTCAAGTTTATACTAAACTAAAGTGGTCAGTAACCGCATATATGAGTACAATGAATAGCCAGACGTTTTGGAAAGATGATTTTTCACATGTCACCATTTTAATCTTCGCAAAATTTAATATTCATAAACCAATTTTGGCAAACTAACTTTGGGATTACCTCATTTCAACCCTCTATCTTGCCCGTCCAATTCAATACATCAGAATGAATTCAGAATTGCTGCAACAAATACACACGCTCTCTTTTATTAAATGATTATGCAGATGTATAGGATAATGCGATACAATTTAATACGTTTGCACTTTACGAGTTGTGGTGGGCATTGCATCCTCAACCCATTATAAGAAAGCACATAAGGGTCAATAACTCTCTACATAAGGAAGGCAGAAGTCCGAGCAGCCGGCTCTGAATCACTTTACGTACCGGGAAAAACACACTCGGAGAGAATATTTAATTTTGCATCATAACACGCGCGCTCCATACGCTGCTGACATTTATCCTAACTGGAAAGCTGTTAAGGTCCATAGGAGTAATGAAATGGGAATTTCATACTTCAAGAGAAATGCGGAATTATGACTTATACGGCGCTGGCATCTAATGGCGTACCATATTTTTATTTAGGAAAATCAAGAAATATAGGATGGAGGAAAGCAAAGTGCACCGTACTTTTCCTGCAATAGGTATAATAAATGGCTCTATTGCATCATTATCTTTGAAAAGCATATACATAGTGTGCCCCGCTTGTCATAAATCCATCCTAATTTCTCTGTTATTAATAATGCGGGTTTCTTCTTTGGGTGGTAAGTGTATGTTAGAAAAATTACAAATTGGACGAAGTAAAAATTTGTTTATCATTGGTGTGCTGTTTTCGGAGGGCTTATTCTAAATAATTTTGTTGTCATATTTAGATTCAGCATTCCCAAAAAGTCCTTAATCCCTGTTTCAGTTGTTTCAAACACTCATTAAAGTAGGGTAAAATATAAATAACAAGTATATTTTATTAACAATCAGTTTTTCATTTCTTAACATTCAAAATTTATTTAATCATTAACTAACAACAAATTCAAAAAGGTTATTTTATTTTGAGTGTTTAACATATCGATCTGCCAATACGATACACTTGAAAATCATCCTATTTAGAGAAAAAATGTTTTTTTTTATCTGTCACATTTTTGCTTTAATTTTTTTTATATCAGTCAAAGCATCATTAAACAAGCATGTCGAGAAATTAGTCAACCAGCTCTGAGAAAACTAGAGAAGCGATTAAGAATGATTGAAAATCTTATTGTGTCTTAAGGTGAATATATTGAGCAGACAGAAATTTGAAAAAAAAAACTACCTTTTTTAATTTGTTATTAATGTTGGTTGTTAATAACATCAACAAATTGTTCATATTTTATCCGTTATCTTAAACAGTTTTTAAGATATTCAAAAAGGGGATTAGGGGGGTGTTAGGGATGCTGCATCAACCCCTTTCCTCCCACTAAAACAACTCGCCAATGATATATTGATACATCTAAGTTTAGCTATTTTTTTTATTTTTCCAACCTACACTTACCATCGAAAGGGTATCCCCCATAAGTATGGTGAAATACCCCCCTTTTTTTTATTTTCTCCGCATGATGAAAGTGTTTCTTAGGGCTAATTATGAAAGGTAGACCGAATTTTAGGTCCAAAAAAATTTTCCTCTCAGCTAGGTATGGAAAAAACCCTGTTTTTTTACGTTTTTTTTTTTCTCGGTTTTTAACTGTCAAAAAATCTGAAAAAATTCATGAGTACAGAAAATATGATTAGTTTTATGTAAAAAAAATTTCAAGCTCATTCAAGGTCATTATGACCTCTAAACAAATTATTCAAATTTTAAAAAATCCCATATCTTTTAACCAAAAAAAGCTTCAGGCTCAGATTTTTAATATGTTATATTTTTAACTGTTTTTTACTACCTCAGATTTTTTTTGAGTGGTGGGTCATGCCCAAAACTGCGAAAAAACAATTTTTTGTACGTGAAACGACTTAAAACGGCTTAAAGTCATCATTTTATAGTGTCCTGATTTTTTTGCACTAAAGGGCTCAAATGACTTCAAACAATTAAAAAATATAAAAACTACTAGTTTCGATAAGTGGAATTTTTTTTCTTACTATTTTTAGTGAACATATTTTTTTAATTGTTTGTGGTCATTTGAGTCCATTTAGTGCAAAAAAAATCAGGACACTATAAAATGATGATTTTAAGCTGTTGTAAGTCGTTTCACGGATCTTGAATGAGCTTGAAAAATTTTAAAAAAAAAACAAATAATTTTTTCTGCACCCTGGGATTTTTTCCGAATTTTTTTTCGACAGTTAAAACCGGAAAAAAATAAAACGTAAAAAACAGGGTTTTTTCCATACCTAGCTGAGAGGAAAAGCTTTTAAAATTCGGTCTACCTTTCATAATTAGCCCTATGAAACACTTTCATCATGCGAAGAAAATAAAAAAAGGGGGGCATTTCACCATACTTATGGGGGGTAGGTATACATTAAAAAAAAATGCCTTCATAATATACGACACTGTGGGCCAAAAAGAATCATACCATATCAAGAATCATACTATATGCAATAAACACATTAAGGAGTAGGTAACTAATTTATTGGAACATCAAAGCTGCGTTTTAGAGTGACAAGCACACAGTTCACAAATAATATTAATTTAAACGTAATTTATGACAGTCAATTGGTTATAATTTTTGTTAAAACTAAATATATTTAATTATCGTTTGATATCGTCATCATTTAATTCCAATATCCTTGGCGTTAATGATAGAAATAACAAAAATTATAAGAAAGGGATTATGCTAACCTTCAGTTAGTTAAAATTTTTGTAATTGTGATTCATGCACTTATTGTAGATATTCTCTCAATTTTCTATTGGGTTCAAATCGAGAGATTGCGATGGCTACTTTAAAACATTGCATTTTTGTTTTTTTTTTTCTTCACGTCACTGTCACGTTGCTGACGATTCATTCATTAATCAATATATCTTCATGTCAGTTGTATGTATTGATCCATCCCATATTTCAAAAACCTTCCTCCATACCCTGACTTACACCCCATTATTTTTACTGTTAGAGAAGTTTATTAAGGATCGTATCTTCCTTATAAGTTTATTAAGTAGCATCATAAGTGAAATTCTCACTTTTAACCCGATCAAACGCCATCAAAATAACTCGTGCCACTGACCGACAATCCAATTCTGATGTTCCACAGTAAATTGTAAGATAGCCTTTACGTTTCCTTTCAACAAGGGCTTTCTTATGTTAATGAGTCGGCGACCAAGTAATCTATTTTCCCATAGTCGTCTTCTTATTGAGCTCAAATGAGAACATCTAACCTCAGTTAAAATTCTGTTTGTCTATGAAGATGACAAGAAGGGATTTGATCCTGGGTTTTCCTGTATTATCACAACATATAAAACATAAAAAGAAGTTTATATGTAAACAAAAATATTTTTGTTTTTATAAATTCAAGTTACAGTGTATTAGATGTATATTTTCATTACAATACAATAAACAGATTAAGTGAAAAAAGTTTGGCAATATCTAACTGCTTCATCTATTTATTATAATCCATTAGTTGCTCTGTTTCAAAACCCTATGCCTATACTAACTAAAACATCTGCAAAATCTAGTTGATTTAAACATATCTTCAAACAGAGATGTAGTTCCGAAATCTCTATAAATCTACATCCTCGTACAGATACATGCTCCAAACTAAATCTTAACATTAATGATTTTGAGATCTTCATCCTTGCATTATTTTCAGTTAAGGAAAACATAAGCTCTTGACATAGTGAATGTACGTTGAAATGGAAGTATAGATACTTAAGATATAACTTTAGCCTCTACGATGACGTGTTTTATCGGTTTACATCGTCAGTATGGAACGTAAACTATAACGTAACATGTACTTTGGCATCATATACACGCTAAGAGCTCTCATGTAATATGTTTACCTTTGCTATTAACTAACTTTGACCTAGTATAACTTCCATATTCCATAGTGGTTTAGATGCATTACGACAGTATTAGATACAAATACATACAGGACGACATAAATTTATTGGCGATATAGGTACACCATCATTTTAGTTGTATTTTAAATACATATAATAATACATGTTTATTAAAAATTAAATTATCACATTAAATACAGACAGCAGTGACCCTGCATAACGAGGTGTGTAAATTAAGTAATGACACAAATTTTTTTTAAATTGTTTAATTCTAATAGAATTACAATTCAGCATTGTCTCCATCAAAATAACTTCCTTGGGAAGCCACACAGCGCTGGAGAAGGTGTTTCCATTCCTCATAGCAGTGCTGGAACTCATATACTGGAATAGCCTTCAGCTGGTCGGTTGCGGCCGTTTAAATGTTTTCTATGGTCCCAAAATGATGTGCCTTGAGCTGAATTTTCAATCTCGGGAAGAGAAAAAAATCACGAGGACTCAGGTCAGGCGAATAAGGGGGCTGTGGAGCTACATGAATGTTTTTACTGGCTAAAAACTCGTTTACTGAAATGGCTGTGTGACCAAGCTGCATTGTCGTGGTGCAACATCCTGTTGTTCTTGATGTTTGGTCTCACATGCATTGCCCTTTTTCGAAGTGTTTCAAGAACCTCTCTGTAATAGTGTTGATTTACTGTTTGGCTTGGAGGCACAAACTCTTGGTGGACAATTCCCTGGCTATCAAAAAAAGCAAATCAGCATGCATTTGATCTTCGACTTACTCATTTTTGTTTTTTTTTTGGGCCTTGGAGCGTTTGAAGTGTATTATTTCATGCTTTGGCGTGAGGTTTCCGGGTCGTACTCAAATAGCCAAGTCTCATTACCAATAATGACACCATAAAATGGGGATAATTTTCAATCGATTCCAAAAAGTCAAGACAATTTTCTCTCCTGATGTCCTTTTGTTTTTGCGAAAGTTTTTTGGAACCATTTTTGCGCAGATTTTCCTCATCCCCAATTCGTTAGTCAAAATCTGATGAACAGTGGTGTGATTCAAATTTAGCTCGTCTCCTATCAATCTTGTCGACAACTGACAATCTGAACGCACAAAATCCCGTATTCCATATACATTTTCATCTGTTCTTGAAGATGAAGCCTTCCGCTGCGTGGTTCTTCTTCAATCGACTCTCTTCCTTCTGAGAATGCTTTAAACCACCGAAAAAAACTGAGCTCTTGAAAAAACACTGTCTCCGTAGGCGTGTTGAAGTTTTACTGTTGCGCTGTGTCCAAGTCTGAAGCAAAACCTGATGCACACCGTTGCTCAAAATTAATCTCACCCATTTGACCAAACAAACGACACTAACAAGTTCGAACTTGTACTGAAGTTGCATTACATGTTAACTTGCCTCCCTTCCATCTCCCGTCTCCGCAGATCGGGCGCTACGTTGCCAGTCTCATTACCTAATTTACACACCGTATATATATTTCGTGTACCTAAAAAGTACTTTCAGTTGGTATTTTACAATATTAAGTATTTAAGTTTAATTTTATATCATTTAGGCTTTCCGTTAATTTTTCGGTCGTCCACTAAAAAGTGATTCATTTCATTTCCTCGATACAATTAATCAAATTGTTTATATATGATTTGTAAAATTGTGTGTATATACAATCGAAATAGTAAAAAAAGATGTACCAAATAAAAAGGTACATACCAAAAATTATCATTAATAAAAAAGTTTGCATTTCTCTTACTTTTTTGTCGTTTTAGGAAACGTAAAAAAAATATATGTTTTATAAGTACAAATATAAAATATTAATAAAAAAGCTAGATATATGTATGTACATAGAAATACAGCTATACATATTACATTTTCCATTTGTTAAATATAAACATGAAACACGAATTTTGTAATAGCAACATAACAAAAGCTTCTATATTATTCACCACATTATTCCAATATTTGCATCCATATTACCATGTTCTGTTCTCGTTTCGGTTTATTAACAAACGTGAAAACTAGGCACAAGCTTCCCTGCATTTCTCTCACCTCATTAAATTACTGTGCATCCATTAAATTCCATGGAAATTAATAGTTGTGTCGTCCGAGACATTTTATTTTACTCTTGTTACAAGCCGGGTCATTAGCTCCTACAGAATTAAAAAAGGACAAACTAATTATTAATTGTTAGCTGTGTCTCTACCGCCTCTATCCGTGAAAAATGTTATGATTAATTTCTTACAATTAGTCATAAAATTGTCTACGAGACAGCGTTTCAGTAATTTTACTTAATATTTTTGATGAAAACTATTTCAGGGGCGCATATTTAATTTTAGTTGTAGTAAATGTTTCTGGGTTCTTATAAACACCATATAGATAATATTACACTGTAATGTTGCTGTAGACTTAATTTATACTTTATTTATACTTTAGTTGTACTCTTTATTTACGTTTAATAATATACTGTAATAATTTGTTACAGAAATCATTTTAATATGAATATTTTATTTTACGGACCTATTAAAAAAAGTGATGGTTCTTAACGATGGTAGTTAATGTATGATAGTAATAACAATAACATTATTTAAAATGTATCATATAGTACAGTATTATATTAGGTTCCTAACCAGCCATACAAAAAAGTCATCAAAGTTGGCCGAGCAAAAAAGACGTATTTCCATTCTTGATCATAAATTTATGACCTTATTTAATTGTCAAGGCTGCTACATTATGTGACAGCCAGTATTTATTTTACAATTGTAACAGTCACTTGTCAAAAACTTGACGACAACAAAGTTTCACTTCGAGCTTCGGTATAACCGCTATTTCTATCTCTCTCGTTCGTAGAAACAGAAGAAAAATGTATTGAAGTTTCGTCTAACATATTACCGACAATTTTTAAGTTCACCGCTTTTGAGTATACCTATCAGAAATGTATTTTACATATGTTAAGCTAATTCGTTGACTAATACAATGTAAGTCTAACTATTTGGACATAGTTAACCCCAGAAAATAACACATTTTTAATTTCGGTTCCGGCTGCATCAGGATTCTGAACATTTAAACATATTTTTATAATAATTAATTTATAGTACTCTTAGTGTAGTACTAATGCTAATTATATAATTATAGTAAATACATCAATTAGACAATAGTGATAGGGGTATTCAAACTAAGAGAGGGTTTATGACAATGCTGATTGATTTGCAGCTATTAATTTAGTTATTCTGTGAAATTTTGATTCAAAATTTAATGTACCTTTTCACACTAATATTGTTCCATAGAGTTTTTTTAAAACAATGTACATATATAACCAGTTTTATTATTGGTTTAGGTATGAGTGTGACATACTTTTGTACCTAAAAACTGTATTAACAACTGCATATCTTTGGGCAAATTTTGAGCCATTAGCTCAAAAAAGCAGTCATGCATTTGGTTCATCTGGCCGATGTTTGTTGTACACATACTATATAAAGTTTTATATTGTTGTAATAATAACTGTTATTTATTTCCAATTAAAAACTAATTTGCAAAAAAGTGTATAAAAGAGAATAACAATACAATTCTGTAAGAATATACATACATCATATTTTTCTTGTTCTTAGAAATAATAGCAATTGTTATGGGTTTTCGTGAACTGATCTATAAAAATCTCCACAGACAAATAGAATATTTAATTAGAAAACTAGAAAAAACATTTACACTACACTATTTTAATTACACCGCCAAATAAACAAAAATTTGTCTGAAATGTATATGCTATATATGGTTTCCGAAGTATTTTTTTCCCGCTGAACACGAATCCTGTGTTCCATCTAATCCAGAATTGCTCCATCACCCTTCAATCTTCAGCAAAATGCTGAAGAATCTTCAGAAAAATGAAGAATTTTCCCTAATGAGCTGTACTTTTTTATAATTATTTTACTAATTATTTTTTCTTGAGATTGTGTGGGAGAATAGCGTAAATAAGAGGGGTTGTAAAGCAAAATGATTGATGAGTGACCTTGTCTTGTCTGATAATCATGTTGAATATCTGTCTGTAAATGCATGTTTTTCTATATATACATAAGTATGTTCCGAATATCTGACTTCGGATTCTGTGGTGCATACATAAAATCTTGTGACAATAAATTTGTCGAACATCTAATACATATATTCTATTTCCATTCTCAATTGAAAATAGGTAGAAAAAAGCAAGGTTGTCAGATATATTTTCTAAAATTGCTAAGCTCACTATACAAGTACACTTCATACTTCAGTAAACTGTTAGTTCGTGACGTTCTTAGAAAACTAGTTTGGAAATATTTAAAAAAAAAATACATAGATATAAATTTATTAGTTAGCATTAAAATAAAGCGTTTAAAATTGCTGGAAAAAATAATTATAAAATAAAAGAACTTTATGTATGTTACTATACTTTTGAGCCGGCAACGCGATGCCAGCAACACCGATGCCGGCAACCAGCAAATGCCGACCAGTATACTATAGGATTGCTTAATATGTAATACATCCAAATACTTATTCGGTCCACTGTGCCATAAAATTTTTACGACGTCGTTAAAATGATTTACGACTTTAGAAATTCTAGGTGTTTAAGGCGCCAGTGACGTGTATTTCAGCTAGGTTTATTAACCCTTTATCGCCCCCAAACAAACACAATTTTTCTCCTTTTGGAAAAAAAAAAAAAAAAGGAAAAAGGGGGGGGGGGGGGGGGGGGGGGGGGGGGGAAAAACGAAAAGGGAAAAAAAAAGGGGGGGGGGGGGGGAAAACAGATAAGGGGAAAAAAAAGGGAAAATAAAAAGAGGAAATGAGGGGATAAAAAAAGGGGGGGGCCGGGGGGAAAAACCAACACGGGGGGAAAGGGGATAAGAAAAAAAGGGGAGGGAAAGAAAAAAGGGAGGAAAAAAAGCCGGGAAAAAAAAAAAAAAAAAAGGGAGAAAAAAAAAAAAAAAAAACACAAAAAAGAGAAAGAAAAAAAAAAATAAAAAAGAGAAAAAAAAAAGAAAAAAACAAAAAGGGGAAAAAAAAGGGGGGGGGAAAAAAAAAAAAAAAAAAAGGGGGGAAAGGAAGAAAGGGGGGGAAAAAAAGGAAAAGAAAAAAAAAAGAAAAAAGGAGAAAAAAGGGGAGAAAAAAAAAAAAAAAAAAAAAAAAAAAAAAAAAAAAAAAAAAAAAAGAAAAAAAAGAAGAAAAAAAAATTTAAAAATAAAAAAAAAAAGGGGAGAAAAAAAGAAAAAAAAAAAAAAAAAAAAAAAGAGAGGGAAAAAGAAGGGAAAAAAAAAAAAAAAAAAAAAAAAAAAAGAAAAAAAAAAAAAAGGAGGAAGGGAAAAAGGGGAGAAAAAAAATAAAAACTAATAACAAAAAAAAAGGGGGGAAAAAAAAAAAAAAAAAAAAAAAAAAAAAAAAAAAAGGAAAAAAAAAAATAAAAAAAAAAAAAAATTAAAAAAAAGAAAAAAAAAAAAAGAAAAAAAAAAAAAGAAAAAGGGAAAAAAAAAAAAAAAAGGAAAGGGGAAAAAAATAAAAAAGGGGGGGGGGGGGGGGGGGGGGAAAGGGGGGAATTATGGTAACACAGACAATTTTTTGAGATCGTCTGGCTAAATGAGCATTATTTACAGCAAATTATATTACAAATATTAAGAGTTTTGTATGCAGGCTAATTTTAATCTCCTATATTGATTTGAATGAAAAAAATTATTTCACAATTTTCGAATATATAAAAGATATATGCCCGCCCATGGAATCATAAAGTTGCAAGCTTTTTTTGTTCCCCAGGCGTATTTATTAATTAAAATTAGAAGGACTATACATACATATATGTACACTCGACATCCACATATCCGTACTCAAAATTTCCGAACTCACGATATTGCCGACCTTTTCCGATATTTCCGAACTTGTACTTCCACACAACAGAACTTGTCGCTGTCGAATGTCGAATATCGCTGTCGAATCAGCCAGAAAAAACCCTTTGCGCCAGGTTCGGTTTATCGTGAAGAAAGTTCGGAAATGTGGAATTTTGCGGAACGAAAAAGTTCGGATATGTGGATTTATCGAGTGTACATAATGTGTGTCTTTATATAATGCAGATGTACTATATATTAAATTCATTTCGTTTTAAACAAACAACTGAATTTCATTATCATCTGGACATTCTTCCAAGTCATTAATATTGCCCAGACACAAAAACAAACGACATGCTTTTAATTTTCTTATTCGATTAAAATGAGATAACATTCCTTCGGCACACAAATATACGATTTCCACGAACAGTTATTGTCGTGGAAGCGCTATAAATAAGACAACAGCCGGCTCAGTCGTAAAAATATACCGATCTCGTTTCGCATCTGGACAGAAACTCCTTAATATTATAATCTTCATCTGAAGCGACACGAAGAAAAATCGTGCTCGTGGATGCGCCGCTGAATTAACTAATTCGCTATTAGTACACGGTTCGGACCTACCGATATATCTTGCTGTCATATACGGTAAGTTAAAATAGATGCCGACTTCCCTCTACTGTATTTATGAACCTGTCAGGCATAACATTATTTATTAGGTAAATGAGCGTGTGGGCAATTTTTCGTTATACCTACATAGTAACGAGAATACTAATTTATGGCTAAAAAAACAATTGGAGAGGTTTTTATTTGTTAATTAAGGTTCTATTTCGGCAAGCTGGTAGTTAAGAGGTAGAGGAATACCACAAAATACAATTCAAACAAAATCTGATAAAAGATTAAAATAATATACGTAAAATAACATCTTGATAAACCCGTGGAATTGATTTATAAAAACCAAAGTTTTTGTTTTTTTTCTAACGTTTCGGCTTTATTCAGCCATCATCAGAGCTACAATACAAGAACAAAAATTTTTTAACCTACAAATTTATATAAATTTATACTAGTATCTAACTTATATTTTCTAACAATATTTTTCTAACTAACAATATATTTTCTATTTTCTCTTTGAGTCGTGTCTATTGTAGATGTTTTACATAGTTCGACTGAGGACTGATAGAGTGTTACTTTTATTTCTATCATTTCTTGGATTGTTCGTTTATAGTGATTTTGTTCTTTTTTCAATATATGTATATTTTCAAAATCAAATATATGATTTTGGTCTATGGCATGTTTTGTAAGGGCGGTGGAATTTTGGTTTAGTGTCTTATTTACGGCTATATTTTTTTTTTTTTTTTATTGTGGTTTTATGAGATCTTGATCCTATATATACACCGTTACAGTTTTGGCAATTTATTTTATATATAGTATTAGTTTCTTAATTTTTTTTCGATATTGGGTTTTAGTTTTGTGAATAATTTTTTTGTGGTATTGAACGGTTTATGGGCTATAGTGATATTATGTTTCTTGAAAATATTTGATATGTTTTCAGATAGTGTGGGTACGTATGGCATTGATATGTGTTTGTTATTGTTTTGTTTTGGGCTTTTTATATTATTATTGTAAATTGCATGTATTCTACGTTTAATTATTGGGTTGTAAAAGTGCTTTGGGTATGAGTTTAACTCAAGTACCTTTTTAATTTTTATAAAAAATTTTTGTTTTGTGTTTTGGGTGTTATAATTTTATTGAGATTTATTGACTACGCTTTTTTTGTATGTAGTAGGTGTATGAGAATTGTAATTTAGATATCTTTCTGACCAAATGTTTTTTGTATACCAGTTAGTTTCAATGTTTCCTTGTTTGTTGTATGTAATGGTGAGATCTAGAAAATTAATGCTATTATTTTTTTCAAGTTCATTTGTAAACTGTACACGATTATGAAAAGTATTGAATTTATCTAGTGTATATTTAACTTTATCTTTAGGGAGACTAATCAGGCAGTCGTCTACGTATCTTTTGTAAAATATTGGTCGACAATTTCCAAATCTATTAAAATAACATCTACAGGGTGTCCGATTTGTGTCGTATTGTACAGGATGTCGAGTTTGGAATCACTGGATGTCCTCCTTCGAGATGAATAAATTTTATGTGTTTTCGATATTACAATTTGTTAGGTTAAATGGGACACCTGTCCGGGTGGGCAAATTCGATTTAAGGAGAATAGGAGAACCCCCAAAAGAAGAACAAGGTACAAGGTTGACTCGGTTGTTTGTAAAATTAGAAGAAATCTGTTCACGTTCTAACTTTTAGAAATATTGTGTAGTTTTCGAGATATTACTAATTGTTTTTTAGGTTAAATGGGACTTAAAACTATGTTTTTTAAAAAGACATATATAATTTAGGCAAAAAAAGTTGGAATTGGATGTAAATAAATTAAAACGTGATAATTGTTTATGTTGTTTATTATAGTTTTAAAGTTTCGATTAAAGAAATGACAAGGGGATGGGATCAAATTACGAAAAGTTAATAAGCCTGGTGTTTTATTCAAAATGGATATAATTCTGAAGCTGCATCGGAACATATTTTAATCACTACCTGAAAGGAGACAACCTAATATCCATCTTGGAGACAAAAAAAAAAAAAAAAAGAAAAGGGGGGTAAAAAAAATCAAGACCGTTCACAACACCAAACCCAAATGCTTAGGTTCATGTTGTTGGTATGCGGATCCTCCAATTTCAAGTAGGCAAATGAAGAGAGTCTGGTATATCGCGACGAAGAGCACTTTCAGTTTTAAAAAACACAAATTTAACCTTATACAATAAGGGAAACAACAACGCTCCTTCCACTGATCCTGAACGCCGACTGGATTTCTGCAATTGGTACCTACAACAAATTGAAGACCAATTATTTTTAAAAATATCATTTTGACATGGACAAGGAAAGTTACGTAGTAGTGCCGGAATTTTCAACCGACACAACAACTTATTGGTCTGAAGATAATCCTATCAACTGTTATTTCAAATAAAAGGGCCATTAAGGCCCTTATAAAAAACACCTAAATATAGGAAAAAAAAACATATAGAAGAATTTTTAGCAACCCTCAAGACGACATGTATTTTTTCAACAAGACCACCCCCCATAATACTATTTAATCTGGAATTATTAAATACTAATTTTGGGGAGAAATGGATAGGGAACAATGGGCCAGTAAAGTGGCCTCCTCGGTCGTTAGATCTCTCACGTTAGATTTCTTTTTTTGAGAAAAGACAATTTATACAAAAAACAAATAATACACTGGTTATGAGAGAAAATTCCCAACTTCTGAATTCCGTTTCAAATATTCACATCTATAATGCAAAAAAGTGTTTCAAAGCTAAATCACAAAAAAAGGGAGAAATAAAAAAAAAATAAAAAAAAAAAAATTTGGTTTTTTTTTTTTAAATTTTTTTTGTTTTTTTTTTGTAATATATTGTATCGTATTTTTTACATACATTTTTTACATAATATTGATTGTTAAGTGTGTTAAACTTGTTAGGAAAATATAATAAATTATTAATTAGTCACTAATATTCATAATTAGTTATTTAAGTTAAACATTCATTAATAACTGTTACAGTTTATGTAAGGAGAACCAACACGTATTATTAAAATTGTTTACTACTATAGAAACTTACTCTTCCTGCAAAGAAAAACAAAAAGTATACCTAAATAATCCCCCGCCGGTACAGTGGGCGTTCCAGAATAAGTGAAATAGGAGGTGTAAATAAAAAGTAAAGTAATTTACGAATTGAAATTGGACCTATTGGGAACTCTAGCTTGATTAAAACGTATTTTTATATGTTCATTTTCGAACAATCAAGTATTACTTGGCAGGAGCAATTTAATTATTTTCTAGTTTCTATTATTCTTTCTATTTCTAAGTCCTGTGTAGCAAAATCTCAAAAAATTATATTAAATCAAGTTGTTCACAATTAAAAAGTATACGGATAATTTTCAAAATCATCAGTCAACTTTAATTTTTGGATTTTTTTGTCGCCAAAGAATAACAGCGAAAATAAACAAAAAAATCAAAGTTGGCTAATGATTTTTTTGACATACAACTAATTAACTGTTTAACTCTAAACAACTTTTCTTAATAGAGTTTTTCGATATTTTACCTAAAAAAACGATACCTACACAGAAAATAATTAAATTGCTGCTGCCAGGACCCTTGAGTTTTCGAAAATGAACATATGATAAAAATTACTTTTTTAATTAAGTTGATCCCATAAGATCCAATCGACACAGGAAAATCATTTGTTTTTACACCACTTATTTTCTTATCCTTGAACACATAGTACATAACATCTTTCAAATCGTGACAACTTATAATGTATTTTTCAAATTATGGCAAAATAATATTGTGTTTTTTTGACGGAAAAACATACGAGATGCACTTCTAGTAACATAAACTTTACTTTTACATATTATTATAGATACATTGCTCGTCATGCTTCAGTTTTACAGAGGATAGTTTTAACATATTGATGGGTATACTTTTGTCTCTTAAATGAATATAGACTGACAAATGGGAATAACGTTTCATATTGATCTCATCTTTACAGAAAATGCCATGGCTGCAGTACTGTAGCCCTTTATAACTTCACTCTTGCTATGAACAGACGTGTATCTAATTTCTTCTCTTATATGTCAAATTAAAATAAGGAGTCTAATTATACCAGGTGCCCCATTTTAAAACATCCACATGAATAAATCTGTAGAAAAGCCGCCAATCCAGCTGTTTGGTTTGGAAAGGCCATCTGATCATATGATCCAGCACCTGATCCGGCATCCTGATACGGATCTGAGGCACCTAATTTTTTTGGAATGGCGGTTTTTCTGCAGAGTTTTTAATGTGGATGTTATAAAATGGAACACCTGGTATATTAGATGTATATTCTCAACTGACTTTATTAATTAAAACATTTAATATGATTCCATTGTAAGTTTTTCTATGGCTCGTATATTTTCTGCATATCTACACCGAAATCTATATCATAAATCGTGGATCGTTGTTGAAGTTTTGGTGAAACTTGGTTTGTAAGTTGGTTGGGCGTGTTGATAATCATGCCTAAAAACGATCAAGATTGACTAAAGTGACGATAAAGGGGATCTCAATTAACTATTGTATAGACTGTGGTGGTGGCGAATGGGAAATGTTGGATAAAGTGTGAGGAATACAAATGATAAGAATTAATACGCGCCTAATAGACATAAAGTGGAACGAATTAAAGCAATACGTGATCTGTAATTCTGGATTAAAATGTTTGTGATTTAAGATATTATGGTAGTTATGAAATAAATACTTCGATTTTTACCTTCGAAGTAATCTTGTGTGGTTATACAGAGTCCAACAATAGTCCCTAAAGCAATAGCAAATATTTCGAAAAAATGCGATTTCGAAGGAGTTACTGGGAGCAACACAATCTAAAATATATAAATATATTAAAAAAACTCCGTGGAATATCAGGTTGTAGTAGTATCCAATATCTTAATCAGTTCAATTTGAAAGTAAATCCCTTTTTAATAAGTTAATAGTTATTTTATTCAAAAATTGACTTGGTTTAAAAAACAAAAAAAATACTCGTTTTAGGATACTATGGTGTTACCTTCATGCTATCACTCTTTGGTGCAGTTTAATGGGACTAGAAATATTTCGGAGGTCTGACAAAGTCAGCAACTGCCAAATGTCCTTCCCAAATCACTGTAAGAGGAAACCCGTTAAAATCAGATGAATCAAGAAGGATTCTTTGTCACTCGCGTGTCACAAGTCACAGTTCTGGATTTTGGTCTTAGTAGATATCATTACTCGCCTTTAAATATACGAGGTGTGGCTATTAAATAACCGAACTGATGCTGCTACCAGCGCGTAGCGAACGTGTCGCGACAAGTTTGAACTTAACAGTGTTTGGTGGTACTTTCCCCACCCTGAGCTCGCTGGACAAGCCAGTGGGTCACTCAATTTGCTGTAGCAGTCGTTTCAATTGGTCTAGGCACCAGTAACCCGTCGAAATAATGTTAAGTGTTCAGATGGAGCAACGGGTTAATCTTAAATTTCTTGTTAAACTGGGGAAAACTTTTACACAAGTTTTTGAATGGCTTAAACGGTTTAAAGAGCGACGTGAAACTACCGAAGACGATCCGCGCCCCGGACGGCCCTCAACGTCAAAAACGGACGAAAAAATTGAAAAAATTGGTAAATCAATCCGCGAAGATCGTCGTCTAAGCATCCGAGGGGTTGCTGAAATAACAGGAATCGACAAAGAATGTGTTTTATTGCACGAATCGTTCAACATGCACAAAGTTTGCGCAAAAATGATGCCAAAGCTCCTCACTCCCGAGCAAAAGAGAATCAAAAAAATTTCCTAATTCTCAGTCCGCAAAAGGAATCTGAAATCGTTTTAATAAATCAAAAGCGACTGGAGGTTCTGAACCAGCTGACAGAAGCGGATTTCCAGCACTGCTTTCAACAATGTAAAAGTCGTATGGAGTGGTGTAGACATCGCGCCAACGGGAGTACATTGAAGGCGTAAAAGTTGCTACAGTGTAATTGGTAACGAATAAAAAGTGTTATGACAGCAATCTGGTTATTTAATAGCCACACCTCGTCATAAGATCGGTAACAAGATCGAAATTCGGATTTGGCGTGCCGGATTTGACTGTTAACGTACGAGTGATAATGAACGATACATATTTTTCTACTCACTTGCTTTAGGTGAAACCCATTTCATAAATTTAGTTTTAAATAGTAGCATACGTTTTGGTCCTTCTATGTATCACGGAATTGGCTAGGTATCAAGGATACCTTCTTCTTACTTACTTACTTTTCGCTGTAAGGTACAGCGAGAAGTAACCTATCCCAATTATTTTTGAAATCGTAGTTGAACTCATTATAAACACTTATCTATTTTAAACTTCTCTTTCAAGTATTTTTAAAGTGTTCAAGAGGCGTCTGGTTTCTGTCGGAGACTGGATGCCCGTAATTCGATGAATACTTTATCGCATAGATTAGTACAAAAGTTCACGACTGAGCTTATCTCAGCACTCATCTCACCCTTAATAAGTGCAAAAGCTATCTGCTCGAGTGTCAACGAAGGCACAGTTGTTATTCAAATATGTATGTTTTATTGTGGGAGCAGTGGCGGCTGGTTGAATTTGGAAACCTCCTATTTTCGTAACGAAGCATGGAACCCACACCAAATATTTGAGAGTTATTACTAGACCCAAATGGAAGGTTATAATAGTAAAAAAAATCAAACGAAATTTGCGATTTTTATTTTCAAAAATGTCTGAATCTGGGCAGCAAAATATTTATACGAAATATTTGTTTTTTTGGGCACGATATATTGGAAAATAAAATACCTTAGATTACTCAATAGTTTTTAAATTATGTACTTTAACTACAAAAGAATTTACAATTTTATCGCTATGCACATAAACTGAAAGGCAACTCTGGAACACATTTAGTTTTGTTTTTGCAGTCCATCACTGTGCAAGTGTGCATTTATCCAAAAATGTTTGTTTTATAAAAAAGAAATTTGCTAAACAACGCGAGATGTTCACTGGGCAAACTTTACGAACGACCAAATGAGTCTGACTGACTTCCACTTTGCTTCATTGGTTTTTCTATACGGCTTCGTCCAGTTGGTCTGTTAATATTATTAAGCTAAAAAAGACGTAAAAAGTTCGTTTGTTCGTTAAACAGTTTAATCTTGCAATGTGAATGATCTAAAATACAAACCTAATAAATAAGGTAATTTTCTACATAAGGTAACTTTCTAAATAAGGTAAATTTTCTAAATAAGGTAACATTACAATTAAAACAGTACCTAAATTAATGTTATACAAAAGTCAATATCATTATCATTTTTAATTTTCGTAAATCTTAAAAAATATGTATGTGCCTATATGGCATATATAAACATATAAAATATGTATATGCCTTGTATGTGCCTATAAATATATCAATAAAGAATGTCATTAAACATATCGAAACGTCTGAGCAATAAGGACTACTCTATTTGCAGGTGAATACATAATTATAATTGGAGAAGTAGTTATCTGCAGCTAATATTATCAAGACAGTAGCAGCGCAACGATTAACCGCTGTTATGACACCAAATTATCATTTTACTTCCTAGAAAGTTCCCCAAGAAACACACCCCAAGAACGCAAACCTTACTCTATTGCAGTATGGTTCACACTATAACAAAAAAACGGGCTAATTACTAGACCACGACTCTGATAACCGATTAATCCATCTTCCTATGGTCTTAAATGCGTAGGGCTTTCGTGAGTAGTTCCCTTGTAACTGTCACCCCTGCGAACGGATGACAAAGGGCGAGTGCGTTGGCCATCGCGGGGCTACTGCCACGGAATTTGATTGATGTGCACACACCGCTGCCCAAAAAAAGGACATTTCTTGCGTGAGGTTGGATATACCGCGCGAAAAACGGGCTTATAGAGACAAAAACAAGGTTCTCTAGTTCACAAACTTGAATTGAGTTTACTCCGTGAAATAGCCGGAGGCTTTGGTTGTTTTTTAAACTCATACTCCGTTTGATCGAATTTTGTATGTTCAGTTCTGCACTTACCTACAATCGAGTCTGCTGGTTTATAATCGACCCCAAAAATGGAGCCAAATATCTTAAATAATAATTAGATTCATTGTGATAATGGTTTCTATCCCGAGAATTCTCCACTTTCGAAGAAATTAACGAATTATCAAAAGAAAATAAAAAGATGGATACGAAACGAACTACCAAAATATATGTACAATTAATTAGAAATTTGGATTATAAATGAACTAGAAGTTGATTTTTTGTATAAGCACTAAAGTTGTCTATGAAAATAGCTCTATCTCTAAGAACAGCTGTAATTCTTTGTCTACTTTGAAAAACTAAATTGGTATGAAGAAATTCATATTAGAATAATTTATAATTGAGACAAATCAAACACAGTAATTATTAAAATAACCAAAGTGGGCATAGTGTTATTTATACCACTTGTTAGTCTGCACTCTGTATTCTAAATAACTGTAAAATAGTAATAATTAACCACTTACATACATCTCCGTATTCATGTTGTATACGTTAGTACACCTATTTAAACCTTCTGATACCGAGTGAGAATAGTGTCGTGTCGAATGATGTAATTCTGAAGCACCCAATAATGTCAGCACAGACTAAACCCAGCAGCCCTTGACATTAACCTCGCTTTCGAGGAGTAAGTTTCCAAAATTATGGGCTATTATTGTACTGTTTTATGCAAATGTTAGTTAATTTGTTTTAATGTGTATTTGTCACAGTTTTTCATAACATAAACATAAATGATGATCTCTGATGCTTGCTGAATTATACAACGTAATTACATATTTTAAAATATGATTTATGTTATCATATAATCATTATATACAGGGTGGTCCAGGTTAAACGTCATTAACTTTGATATGTTATAGAACATCAAAAAAAAGTAGACTTTCATAAGAAAACTTTGTTCAGAAATGTTTCCTAACAAAGATACAGGGTGTCAAAGTTGTGAAAGAAAATGGTTTTTTCGCCATAACTTCTAAACCACTCCATCGATTTCCATCAAATTTCACAAATAGACTAATGTAGTACATCTCTAAGCAATGATTAAGACCATTTAAAGAAATTCTCCAGTAGCGTAGATATTGGGGGTCGGCACCCCTTTCTCCCATCCCAATGTTCGGCGCCACTGGATGTTTTACAAAAATGACAAAGACTTTTGGATTCCCTGTGTAGTTTAGAAAAAAAATACTCTTGCAAATTTTCGATTTATGGCTTCGTTTTTGAGATATTTATTTTAATTTAAAGTGTTGCAAGCAGGCCAAAACTTATGACTGAACTACCAAGAAAATACGATATTAGAGGCCAACATTTTTTTTAAACATTTTATTACTTACTAGACATAATGTACATCAAAGATACAAGAAAAATTACACTAACAAGTTCTCAAAATATCCATTTGGAACCAGCCATACAATTTACAGCCTGTACAGAATCTGCTTCCTGGTGACGAAAACCGTTGCAAGACATTTTGTAACTGGCTACTTGATTCAATTGGAAGGAATCCGGAATTTTTACAAACCATTCTTTGGACAGATGAAGCTACCTTCACTAGAACAGGGATTTTTAACCACCACAATTGGCATGTCTGGGTTCAAAAATCCAAGAGAAACTCGTGTTAGGTCTTATCAACATGCGTTTAACGGTAATGTATGGCTGGGTCTTATAAACGATTATGTTATTGGTCCATTCTTTTTACCTCAATGGCTTAACGCTAACCTTTTTTGGAACTTCTTTACCAATCATCTTTTCGATATGTTCGATGAGGTACCCATCGCTACACGAATTAATAGCTGGTCCAAATGGACGGTGCTCCCGCGCATTTTGGAAGACATGGAAGGACATGGATGAATGTAAACTATCCACAGAGATGGATAGGGCGGTTGACACAAATTTATCAACCAGAAGTTAGAAGGGGATCAGTGGCGTGGCCTCCAAGATCACCAGATATTACACCTTTGGATTTTCATGTGTGGGGATACTTAAAAGACATTGTTTACGAGACGACAACGCGGGAAACTGGAGAGGAGCTGATGGAACGTATTGAAGAGGTGTGCCGTCAACTGAAGAAAAATCGTCCTCAAGTCTTAGAGGCAATTAATTCCGTGGCCAAAAGAGTTCAAAAATGCATTGAGGTCGATGGATTCCATTTTGAGAACTTATTAGTATAATTTATTTGCTTTTTTTGTATCTTTGATGTACATTATGTCTAGTAAGTAATAAAATGTTTAAAAAAATGGTGACCTCTCATATCGTATTTTCTTAGTAGTTCAGTTTTGGGCTGCTTTGCATTAAAATAAATATCTCAAAAACGAAGCCACAAATCGAAAATTTGCAAGAGTAATATGTTTTTCTAACAAATTAAACAGGGAATCCAAAAATTGCGCCGACTGGGAGGGGAGAAGGGGGTGCCGACCCCGAATATCTACGCCACTGGAGAATTTCTTTAAATGATTTTAATCATTACTTAGAGATGTACCTACTACATTAGTCTGTGTGCGAAATTTGATGGAAATCGAACGAGTGGTTTAGAAGTTATGACGAGAAAACCAGTTTTTTCCACAACTTTGACACCCTGTATCTTTGTTAGGAAACATTTCTGAACAAAGTTTTCTTATTAAAGTCTACTTTTTTTATGCTCTATGACACATAAAAAATATTGACGTTTAATCTGGACCACCATAATCATTATAACATAATGATTATGAACACAATATTATTTTGGATATATCTACATACATACATACATACATATCAGTGTAATGAAAAATTACTTGCACATTCCATTCCTGAAAGTAACGTATAAAAACACGAACTATTAGACCTTTAATCATTTTATACCCATATAGCGTTGGCCTGGCTTTCTCACTTTTGGGGTAAGTATGGATAGGATTAATAACAACATTATTATGTCAAAGGAATAACGTATAGTTCCCGGAGAGATTTATTATAGCTTATTTTTCAGAGTTGTTCATCCAGAAAATCTGACAAATTTTCTCGTGTTACGGATAGGTTATAAAATGTTTTCAACTATCCATCACCGCCCTGTCTCTTTGGGTGTTATATTAACCCAAAATTTGTAACGTAATATCGATTCCATTCGCTATACAAATTCCTCGATGGAGCGATATTTCAGCCTGTATGGTAATATCGCTAGTAGTAAAAAAAGATAACTTTTTTGAATTGAAAGAAATTAATGAGGATACTTTGAACGTTCAGATTTACAAATTTATCTTTTAGAAGGATATCAAACAAGACATTTTAGAAAACTACAAATAATGCCCACTTTTCGAAACTATTAAAACATTTGTACTTAGTAACAGTCATATTTAAATAAATTTATTTGTTATAAAAAGTTTGAATTACAATTTTTAGAAGGATATCAAACAAGACATTTTAGAAAACTACAAATAAGTGCCCACTTTTCGAAACTATTAAAACATTTGTACTTCAGTAACAGTAGATATACTTGGGTAATGTTGTTTTTTTTTTCCTTTTTCCTCAGAAGTATTAAATAGTTGTAACAATAATAATGTATTCACCGAATTAAAAACATAAAAATAAATAAGCTATAGCAGATTTTCGAAAATGCATGTTTTCGGTTTTTCCAAAATATCTCAAAATCCAAAAAAGATAGAAGCATGCTCTAGCGGCGTTAAGTTGCTCATAAAATTGTCTACAACTTTGTCAATTTAACCGTTTACCAATATCTCATAGTTTCCAAGATAGCAATACATCCATCACTAATTCTGGACCCACTGTATATTGATATGCTTATACACGTATGATATTTTTACTTTTCGTACCTGATTAACATATGTATGTGTTGTAAAACAGTTAACATGAAATATATTCTAGGGAACGTTTATTTATTATAATATTAGTAATGTAATCCATTATTTATTAGTAATATAATTTTATATTAGTAATATAAAGTTGCAACATAATATGCGTAACATAGTTCATAAAATTTTATCATTTATTAAAATAGTGCAATCTCTTGTATTCAATTTTCAAACATGGCTACAATATATTAACATTTATTATTATTGTGCTTTCAGACACTTCTTCAGACGCACTTCTGGTTCATATAAATTATTTCATTTATGAAGCATTATTATTATTTCATTTATTGAAGTTTCATGGAATTTCTGATGACTTCATTTCTAGATATGTAGGTCCTTGTATTCCGGACAAAATATTTATTCTAAAATACGAGTACTTTTTTCATTTATTTGTTTAAATTGATGTTTTAACTGTTTTCTTTTTCTTTGGATGTCAGTAAAATCTTTATCAAAGCTGATGAGAATCATACAGGTATAGCTGGTCTAGCAGTATCCTAGTCACCTACAAGTACTACCTACAAACCTATTAAATCATTTTTGAGAAGTCATAATGTTTAAAAAGAATAACCTAATTGGAAGTGACATAAACGAATTAATTTTCGTTTACCAATCCCTGATCGTTTATTGTCTTCTAGAAATATATTTCAATCATGCATTTTTCCAAAAGTAATGGAACACGAATGCCATATGTTTAGGCTTGACTAATATACATATGTGCGGACCATAAATTATAATAAAACGTATAGAAAACATGCCTCTTCAGAGTAAACTCTAATTTTCTCAAGATTCAAATATCATACATTACTTTAGAACCTACACAGGTGCTGTAATGGCAGTTGTTGTTTTATGTGTATTCTCATGCATACGTTAACAAAGAATAAAAAAGAAAAAAATTAATGCATTTTTGTAACGTGTTCGAGCTTTAATAACAATGCCACAACAGTCACTTGTGAAACAAGAAAAAGACGACCGATATAATTGTGAACCGTTTAAAAGATAAAGCCTCGGTAAATATGAGAATAATGGAAATGAAACCCACAAGCACACGCCTTACAATCTAATACAATAACGCCTTCACAGTCACATATACACATGGTAACAGCGTTTGCCTCCAACGATTGCAGTGCCATAAAATCCACACATTCCTGTGCGAGCTTATAGCTTATCTGTGTGTTTCAAACTAGTTGTGCACAATAGGTTATTATTTTTAATTAGCATATTCCACTTCGAAGATTGGATGCAATTTGTCAGATGATGTATTGGAATTGTTTCTAGTTTGCAGATTCTTTCCTCCTTCAGTGACATAAAGTGTTATTTTAGGAGCTACGAGGTCTATAGGCTGAATCTAAATTTATTGCCAAAAAATTTCAGTCAATCATTGGATATGTTTATTTCTATTTTATGACAACTTAACAGATTTTTACACAAGAAAAAATGTTCCGTTTTGCTGATCTTTTTTGTTTAAATTTGAATAACTTTCTCTTATCATCAACCAATAATAGGTAGTCCTCCAGCACATACTCATCCCAAAATTCTTGTCATCACTACTCAAGCTGTTTTCATCAGTTTCATTCATCATGCTTCCTAACCTCCCAGTTCTTACTTTTTCCCAAATAATTGTTTGGCCACCATTCCAAAAGCCTTTTCATCCTCAGATAAACGGTTCTCAAATCCATCATCCTTTAAAAATGTTGTAATTTGTAGATCAACAGAACATACCTTCTTTAAGTTTGACTTCGGACAACCTTGGAAAAACATTTAGCAAGTAGTTAAATGCTTCTTGTTGGCCAAGTACTTTTACGAAGTTTTTCAATTGTGAAACATTCACAGAAGTTTGTAAACATTTTGCTTGCTTGGTAGATATGCACCTTAACATTGGTTTCAAAATAAAATGACACCATAAGCTATAAGAATAATTGTACATGATAGAAGATGCACATAGCGACGTGTCGCAAGTGTCCGCAGAGCAAAATGATTGGAAACAGTTTGAAAATAATCACTAACCGCGCATGCATAGAACAATAAATAATTGACAAACCTTTGGAAATGGTTTCTGCGAATAAAGCTATAATATATTCAGAGCCCAGGAACTACCCTATGTGTTCCACACCAAATGTGTTAAACACCAAACAGTGCTATATGTTGCACTTGTATACTATCGACGTTGGTTTTGATGTTTCTAACTTAAAATCTACACTTCATCGATTCTCGGTGGCGAAAATTGGTCATAGCATTAAAAAAGACAAATTTCAGAGATGTATAAACGCTGAAACGTTGGCAACTATAAAGAATTTTCCTTGTACCAATTTGCAAAAAATGCGAATGCCGACTTGCAATAAAATTCAAAAATTCAATCTACATACATGTGTATACATATATATACTATTGTGTACGTATCAAAAAATGCATGTGTACTTAAGTATTTAGATATACCTATGTACTCTGATTCGGACTCTGCATATTGTAGAAATAAATAACTAATTTCTTTTATTTTTAAAATTAATGACATCTGCAGTATTCACAAGTCTCCAGGCATTAGTAATAAAAAGTTTCTCCCATATTCAACTTCCTGGTCTAGCAATACAATTTGCGGTTGAGCTTTCTTAAAGTAATGGAAAAGAAACTCATAAATTCACCTAACAAACCATTACATTAAAGTTCGCATATGGCGTGCACGTCTAATAGTTTTTGCCCGAAGCAATAGGAAAAAGAAAATGGCTCAGATTCCAACACAAATAAATGACCAATCCATGGTTTTTATGCGCGTTTATTTGAGTTGCTCCCAACAGATTTATACTTTTAATTAGCGCTTTTATTCGAGAATGGACAATTTGTTCGATGAAATATTAGAATTGTTTTCGCTGTTGTGTATGTAGCCTGCATAATTGTAACGCCTTATGATATGTTGAGATAAGAAACGGACACAACTATTGCAGTTTACGAGCATAAACTAAAACTAATATGGGTTTCGACAGATTGGTTAGAATATCTTTCCATTTCAGCATAAAATATGTGTTGGACGGACTGAACGGACTATAAAAATATTTCACGTTAACGTGAAAGGTTTTGAATAGTTAGGTATATCTAAAAATAGTGTATTTGCTGGTACACATACATACATAATATGTTGCACAAAAGACTGTTACTCGTACACTTACATTATCTACATTGTACATTCTCTACATCCTCATAATGCCACATTACCCAATTTTAATTCATACACGGTATTCCTATAAAGCATATGTACATATAGTGTCTTGTTTAATTGACGTTTTGTATTAAAATATTTACCTTTATTATACAGGTAGATTTACATACCATTAGTATTTTTGTGTGACCAAAAAAAAGTATGATTTATATTTTCTAAATGTATTTAAATTCATTAAGGTAAAATTTCTGTATCTTCAATCTTCTAAGGACTATTATCTTATTGATAATAGACGTAACGAAGGTAATTCGGTTTTAATGCAAATTGGAGTTATAATGAGATATACGTAAGTTGTCGGTAAATTACATTTTTTTTTACTTTTTTTCGCCCTCATGAAACTGTACTGCTATCTGTACTATCTGTATATTTGATGTTTTCTGTACAATGCAATGTGTTCTGTGACATGATTTCCATAACTTAAGAATGTATTGCCAACTAATTGAGCTATTACAAGCCTTTAAACTTTTAGAAAACCTACTATTGTAGGGTATAGGAAACGCTGTTAGTTTCGCTGTTTAATGAAAACTCTGGGTAGGTGTGATTAGTCAATGTTTTTCATGACAGTAAAGGTCACTTTTAAATCTGAACAAAGACTAGATACAAAATAATTAATAATCGGTTAAAACTCATTATCAAAAAAGAAGTTTTATTGCATTAACAGTTAAGAATGCCCATCCAATTCCTGAATACACATTTGAGCTCTACTCACAACTGAAACAGAGCAAAGCAGAGCAGAGCTACCTTCTGCTAGAAGTCTCAGGATCAACACGAATATTTTCTGCGGCGTCCAAAGGAAATAAACAAGAGGATTTAGGTCAGGTGACCGTGCTGGCCAAGGTACTGCTGCACCATTTTCAATTCAGCGGATCGGATAATGGTTATTAATCAAAGCTATTACTTATCTGTCACGGTGAGGAGGTGCGCTATCATATTGATTCCATATACGTCATCTTATTACATTAAAGAGGAACTTCTTCTAATAATCTTGGCAGCTAAATTTCCAAGAAACGTAACTAATGAGCTGACGCGAGACGTTCTTTTATGTAAATGAACCAATCAAACATTTACCAAAAAATCATTCGTGAAAATGAGTTTCTCTAGTTTCCCGAGGATTTTCAAGTGCCTAATAATGTGACACTTCTACGAGGCACTTTACGAGTGGGAAATTGCCGCAATAAAAATCGGTAAACTGCAATAGTAGGTTTTTCTAAAACTTGAAATGTTTGTAGCTTAGTTACGATTGAGTTTAGGGTATATGTTCATGAAATATTTTTGACTTGAAATTTATTTGGCAATACACACTTTTGAGCGTAGCAAAGAACATAAAAATAACGCTGTGTACAGATTTTAATGTTATTTGCCATGTCTAAGGAATACACAGTAGCTAGTTAATGTTCCAACATAAAATATGGCCCATTACAAACTACTAAACTCAGTGTCTGTATTGCTCATCACGCATCATTCATCGAATCTACTTAATAGACGTTACGTATATATTTTTGTTCTTTTCGAGCAAGTCAAGCAGGATAATTCCAATAGCTACAAGCGATCTCATAATGAGCCAACCCCTCCTATTCGGGCACGTCAATAGCATCTGTAAATTTTTGTCAATAAACGAAGGATCGAAATCTTAATTAAGAATGGGGGGTCTTTCCCCGTTTCTCGGGATGTTGATGAATTGGTGTAATTTATTTGATTTCGTCCAATTATCGTACAGAATGCCGTCTCTAAATTGCTTCTGCCACAGGTGATCTACCTAACGAAGGCGGCGAGAATGCAACTATGACACATTCTTTCGTATAATAAACGCATAGCCGTAAGCGAATTATTTTGAGACGTAACCGAAAATTCTCGCTGGCAGCAAGTGTTTAAATGAATCGTTAGTAGTAAAATACTGCGCCTGTCCAAATTTTAAAATGTTACATTGACATGGAAATATCGGATAAAATTGACAATTATACATATACTTTCCTTCGCCACCACAGCTTCAAATATGCCTTAAATAAGTGCCAGTTTGTGTCGGTTCATTTTGGTGACATTTCTAGTTGTATAGGAAAACGAAAAATGCGCAAAAAGGGACGAGACATGGGGTGTCAATAGTGGTTAGCCAAGAGAAAAAATTATTTCCATACCAACTTATTGAGTGAGGTGAAAATATATCGGCTTGATCTTAGAATGAATGCAGAATCTTTGGTAACTAGTAACACCACTCTATCACTACATCTTTAACTGTCCGTTAACTAAACAGAGTACAGATACACTTTTATGTTATCTAAATGAAAGAGGTTTGAACTCTCCGATATGGCTCCCATATATACTCAGTATAGGTGATGAAGATATTATGCAACAGATATTATGTGTTGTATGTCTAGAAAACTACAATGCCCTGACAGACCCCTTGGCGAGAAGCGGGTGGCCCTGTCTATTCCCTCATTATTTTATATCCTTCCTTAAACCAATAGTATAATTCGTGGCTAATACACTTAACGTGTGAGGTCAATAATCAGAAAAAAAAAGTAACACCACTGATTAAAAAGAAAAGGTTGCTTGTACCGTTTAATAAATTCATCAAGTCTCGGTTCTTTATTTTTTTTAATCATTAGGGATATTGCGAGTAACTACCACTGAAAATTAACTCCATGATAATTAACTTCACTCAATACTGACAATTTAATGAACCTGCTAGATTAAATTGTACCATTAAAATATTTAATTGCCCAAAACTTTCATATACGTCAATATGCTTATACAAAAAGATGTATGCTGGTCAAGATTGCTGTTATGTCTGTACCTGCCTTAAGGGAAACATTACTAGCTCAAAATTTAGGAAATATAATACAGAAGCAACTAGAGAGGACATTGTTCCGGAATGCGAGTATTGTCCTCATCACTGTGGTTTAATGATAGGAAGTACCTACAACGTCCTGCTAGCATTACAGGGTTTTAGTTTTTATACGAGACCGAAAAAACTTCTTATTTCAGCGTTTTAGTAAAGTTTTAAGGTTATCTTTTATTCAAATATAGATATACTCTTGTTATACAGGAAGCCCTAAGCGAGTTTAATTCTAGCTTCGGAATTTGTTATAGAGTACATATTTCGACATGAGATATTGCCAGGATATAAGGAAATTGAGATCCTGCCAGTAGCCTTAAAAATAATTCATCTGGTAACAAATAGAAAATTGAACTTATGGGCTCCTGTTAGCCCAGGGTCCCCAAGCTGTGCTTAAGCTGTGTTTGTTTATGCATATCTCTACCACTGTTTACTATAGTATGAGGTGTAGCTATTCAATAACCGAACTGCTGTCATATCACTTTTTATTCGTTACCAATAATTACAGTAACAACTTTTTCGCCTTCAACGTACTCCCCTTGGTGATCTCTACACTGTTCCATACGACTTTTTCATTGTTGAAAGCAGTGCTGGAAGTCCGCTTCTGACAGCTGGTTCAGAACCTTCGTCGCTTTTGCTTTAACCGTTTCCACACTTTCTAATCTTGTCACCATGTCTAACAAGCCTGGATTAGTGTCAATGTTGTTTAGAATGTCAGAGCAAATGTTAATTCTTGATTCCTTTTGCTCGGAAATGAGGAGTTTTGGCACCATTTCTGCGCAAGATTGCGCATGTTGAATGATTCATGCAAAATCTGGCGAACACATTTTTTGTCGATTCCTGTTATTTCAACAAGCCCTTGGATGCGTAGACGGCGATCTTCACGGATTAGTTTACCATTTTTTTTCAATGTTTTTTTCCGTTTTTGACGTTGAGGGACGTCCGAGACGCGGATTGTCTTCGGTAGGTTCAAAAACTTGTGTGTGGAATAAACATTCATTCCCGTATACTTCTTTTAACAAGAAACTTGAGATTAACCCGTTGCTCCATCTGAACACTTAACATTTTTTTCGACGCGTTACTGGTGCGTAGACTAGACCCACTGGCTTGTCCAGCGAGCTCAGGGTAGGGAAGGTATCATCAGACAGAGTTCTTTTCAAACTTGTCGCGACACTCTTGCAGGGCGCTGGTAGCAACATCAGTTCGGTTATTTAATAGCCACACCTCGTGTAATAGGTACGAGTGCTTTCAGCAGGATAATGATAATATGTTCAAAAATACACGTAGAGGCGACTTCGACAGGACAAGACCATGAACATTATCCCATTAAAAGACCGATAATCTCCACAGGAAAAGGTTCACTAAACACAAGCCACGTTTGATTTTAACGTAATAGTCCTCGTTCGTGTGACATCTTCATGATTCTTACTCACCGTATGTTATGTACACGTTTGTGTACATAAAAACCATGTACGCATTCAACATTCCAAAGAGGAAATATTACATGTACGGTGTAACATTATACTTGTCCCACATGAAACGTTAAAAGAACAATATGGTTGTAATAGCCTATTGTTTGTTTTGATTCTTCGGTTATAATATTTATAGCTACCTTTTCCACTAAAAACTCTAAATGTCCCTTCGATATTCCTTGGGAGCATTAATGGCGTCTCTTGTCCAATATTTCAACAAAAATGACACCAACACAAATTAACGACGCACCATACTATAAATTTTATGTAGGTAATAAATAAAAAAGAAAGACAATACAATACATTTACACGTATGTACATATACGTTTCTGTAATCGAGTAATATTTATTTCATCGTTAATTGGTTCGGTTACATATATCAAATGATTTACATAAGAATGATGAAGTGTTGAATTTAAAATTTAAATTTAATCCTCCTCCAGACCGAGTGTGATTCATTTGATTCATAAATTTCAATCGATTTTGCTGTATTGTTATTGCATGCTAATATGGAAAAGTAATAAATATTATTTTTGCAACAACCTACTGCAAATATACTGCCATAGTAAACTATCCCACGTATGTCTGTCTGGCAGTCTATATATTGCTTCTGTTTATGGGAATGACTAATGTTAGCTTGAGTGGTCCAAATGTAACAATGGTGAAAAATTAATTAAATAACAATATATGTACATTATTAGAAAATGAAGTGTAGGTGTTTCTTTTTATTATGATATAAAAACAAAACAGCACCATCTGAAAATTTCAAATTCAAAATGCAAAAAAAGATGTACCTACTGTAAGGTCGATGCTGAGGATCACGTTGATATGTATATCAACGTATGTATATCATATCGCGAACTATATGTATACCAGTCTGTTTGTTGTTTTTTTATTAGGAATAGTAGCGGCAAGAGACGCATTTACACAGTGCAAAAATAATTTTTAAGCTGTAAATTTAAAAACTTAATTTGTAAAATAACTGATTTTAACCGTTTTCAATGTTTCATATTTATTACTGAACGTGTTTTAGGCAGGTTTACTGTTTTCAATAAATACAACCAGTAAATTCACTGAAACACAAAGTGCCATCACAACAGGAACATATGACAGCTTTTCAATTTATAAAATGTAATAATTTGTACAACAAATGTACTACATGTCAGAATTTCCATGGATTTGTCTTTGTAACAATGGCTTTCATTCAGCTAATGAATTGCAAATTCATTGGGTTTCAGTTAAATGGCCTCTTCGGTCAGCAAACTTTGTTTCAGTGGGGCATCTAAAAAAGTTTAAAAGTATCTGGTAAAACCAAAAAATTCAGAACCAGATAAATTTTACTTACACACTTTACCACTTTATTTACACACTGTAAATAGTTTCTTACAAGACAAGATTTTTTTAGCTGATAGATCGTTACATTAGTAATAATAATAATAATAGGTAATACAAGGACAAAGTCTAGTCCAAGGCCACTCAACTTAACCTAACAAAATTATAGTAAACATGGCACAATAAAAAAATAAATAAAACGTTTTTGTTTTTGTCAAGTTTTCTTATTTTTTTAATATAATTTTAACTTTAATCGATTTAAATTTCGATGATTGCGCGCTAAATTCTCTCTGCAAAATCTCAATTCTGCCACAGTGAAAACTTTTCCGAATAGTGAAAATGTGTCACGAAAATGAGTATGACAAAAGTTTAAGCGCTTTTTACAATTTAAGAAAAAAAGTATCTTTATTGTTAATGTCTACTGAACCATCTTTATTTAAATGAACTCTAATTGTGTCTTTCTCTTTAACCATGCAACCGCTATTTATTTTTGTCAAAACATTTAATAGCATAATGTGGAATTTTAAACCTCCCACGTCACGTCATATTTTTCACGTCTTCATTTCACGTTTGCATGCCGTATTCTTTTCATTTTATTATAGTTCGCTGCACCGGCGAACAAGGGCATAAAATATTTCCCGAATATTATCTCTAATTAATGCAAAACTGCTGAGCTAAATGCGTGCCAGTCGGCTCGGAGAATGATATTATCTGCACGATAATTTCAGATAAATAATTAGACTTAATTAAACGTTATTTCGAGGGTTGAAGAAAACACGAAATCAGGTAGCTGATAACGTGGATAAATGCACGCTCTGAACTTTTAGTTCTAGTTGTGTATTTTGCCCCCACCTACAGTGAATAAAAGTTGAATGCGTATTCAGTGCACTTAATTATTAAAAAAGTAAAACAATTATTTGAATCTCAATTTTCTTAAAACTTTTTTCAGGGCAAATAGTACTATTAGATGAAATATTAATCCCAGCAAATTTAAAAGATAATCAAAGGCACAGTCGGCAGATACAACGGGGTAAAATGATTTCCAGTGCGGGTATAGAAGACAGAATGCTACATCAAATATTCACGTTGAAAGATATATTCTAGATTCACGCTGTACTGGGTGTCTGGAAAAAATATTTAGTGATTTCGTGCGGTTAATCCTTAAGTCAAAATAAGTTCCTATGGACATGTGTCCGGAAATGATTCTCAATGGTGCTAGAGCCCCAGTAGGATGACGCTCAGAAGGTTTTGTTTTAGTTTATTCATTACAACTGATGGACACGCATTTATTAAAAGTTACATCGGGGGTAATCTTTAGGTGCTAAATCTCTTGGTGATATCAAAAATCATACTTTAATTAGAGGGAGGGGGGACGCTGTGGTCAGCCTAATTACGGCGTAAAATTTTACTTTAGAAGTAGATTTTTGAACAACTTTAATGAAGATGCGGATTTTTCTTATTCATTTTCTTTAAAAAAATGTGAAGTGTTATTTTCGCACGACGTACCGTTTTTAAGCAAAATGGAGTTTTTCTAAACCGTGCATCGACTTCACTATCACTCGAAGTCAAAAACTGCGTACTTGGCTGTGAGATCTGTCAATCTCGTTTGAGTTTTTTTTGAGCTGTTTTGATTGTGATTATTTTTTAAAAAAGTGAAAAAGGACGTCACTTTTAGGAGCTTCTAGATCTCTTAGGAAGTTGTTATTTTGACTTAAGGAATGACCGCCCGAAATATTTAAACATTATTTTATACGGACACAATTACTTTACTATCATATGAAATATGCAGATTCTACGGATTTGTATACAAACCTTTTGTATTTGCGTGTCAAAAATCATCATTATATGTAAATAATTTCAACAAATCTAATGGGCGCACTTTTTGGATTACAATATAAGATAAAAATATTCATTTTCAGTTTTTCGTTTATCTTGGTGATATATGTGCCTTTGTTCTCGATTTTCTTGTTTGTTGAATTATGTGAGTTTCTCTCTACTTTTCTTTTGTTGCATCCTAATTTTTCCTACAGTGTAGGATTTTTTCTGGTAGGTAGGTATGTTTTTTATACCCTGAGAGAGACAAGTAGTATCACATTCAAGAACCACCCCAATTTGTGACATTTTAATGTTATATAGTGGGTTTTACGGAATTATTTTTCTAGTTTCTTGATCTTATATTTTCTTATACAACACCCTAAAAATAGGTGTTTTATAAGAAAGGTGCCATTGAAATACTGTTGTATATTTAAGAGAGCTAACAATTATCAAATATTGTTGTTTCTGTCAAATTTCAGACAAAAAATTGTATAATGCAATTATAGAATTCTTCGCCATAGATATCATAAACTTCCCCATTTCTCTACTCTCATGGGCAGAAATCCTTTTTCAAGACACAAGTTACTGGATACTTTTCATAAAGAAAATAAGAGAAATTTTTGCTTGTTCTCGTCATATTATCATTTATACCGTTTTTTTTTTAGTACATTGTAAACATATGCTTAGTAACTATATTATAAAAAAAAAAACAATTTCATACAGGTAATTCCGTAATAATGTTTTAAAATATTTCTTAAACTTATTTTTATTTCCGATAGTTTTTAATTATATGTATCTATAATCTGTAATAATACACATAAATCTATAATTTGTAGTAATCTTAATTGATATTCATGAATATCTGTAAGAGTATCATGGATTATACTGTTTCTTCAATAAAGTCTTTAATCGCCTGCTCTGAAGTCATATTGTATGTACTATGTACACATACTTTTCGTGATTTATTTTGCAGAACTAAATACATTAGGAAATGACTTTTCTTTTCAAGTAATAAAAGTTCACCCAACTTCCGGCATAAGTTTTGTTGAGTACTCGCTAGTATTAAATTTCCAGGAAAAATCCACTTAGATGAAGCTTTTAGACGACGACAATTCTTTCATTTTACTTATGTTCGATATCAATCTTGAAAAGTTAAAAATAAAATTTATCTTTCTCGGATAGAAAGGAGTAGGATTTCATTTTTGCGATGCAATCGTAGTTTTTTATTGATAAAAAAATATATCAAAGAAATCAAGTATAATAAATATAATTTTCCAGACTTCTTATTATAAATCTTCTATGTTAAAAATTCGTTGCAATAAGAGGACTTCGTAATAGATATGAAAAATATATTAATTTTGACAATGACGAGCAAAGGTCAGAAAGCTACTTTCAAAGCAATGTAAAATATATTATGTAGTAAGTAAAATTTGTTATGTATTCCTATATACATATTATGTAGTAGGCCAATGTTGCGAAATTTAAAAAAAATCGTGAATAACTTCGGAAATATCAAATCCTTTTCAAAGTTCTTGGACTCATATTAAAGGGAAATTCAACTAACTTTTGTTGCTGGCTATATATATGTGCCTCCTGTTTGACTTTTCAACATATATTTACTACAACTTACTGCAATTTTTTACTTATATAGCTGTCCGTTACTTATTTATTAATTACTAATTTATTTTGATGTTAACCCTTAGCCTCATTAGTTAGTAGATATAATAATTTATTATTTAAATTTACCGAACATAAACACAATTGTCTCCCGCAAATTCAAAACTTTGTTCTATATTTATCTGGGACATGTATTAATACTTTTATGGCATCGCACGCCAGGTATTGAAATAAACCATCCTAAAAGTGCAAAAAAATCAGTTTCTGATCAGTTTTCAGATGATTCTGCAAATTTTTACTTTGATTAGTAAAAATTAAGACATACAGGGTGTTCCACCTAAGGCGGATTCATCCATAACTCTGATATCAGAAATTTAACAAAAAAGTGCTTTGGGTGGTAGTTGTCTGGAATAATTGTGCATATGAGGAAACTATTTTCAATTATATAGGGTGCTCCGTTTATTCTGCACGCCACCTAACTTTGTTATTTTAAATGGAACACCCTGTATATTTTTACATTTTTTGATTCCCCGTTTAATTCTACGTCAACATTGTTAAGGGTTCGCTATACCTATCTCTTAAAGTTTTTGAGATATTCAACTGTCTTTGAAAAAAATGACGATTTCAGCTCTTTGAATGAGGCCCAATAGCATTTAAACCATAAAAGATAGAAACCTGCGGTTTGGACGATTAAATTTACTACAAATTACCCTATCTTTTTCACCCTGGGCAAAATAGATACGTTATTCAGAGCCGGAAATATCAGACCCTACATTTGACAATTTTAAAACGTGAATACTATTTTTTTTTTTTTCAAATGGCATGCCCCATATTAAATAGTGCCGTTGGATGCGAAATTAAATGCCCTTTCTACTGATATCAGATTATCAATACTTATCTCCAACAGTTTTCCAAGAATATTCGATTCTTCCTAAAGTTTGCAAAACTCGGATGTCTACAGCGTCACGTAGGCGTTGCAATTGCGTTGCTTATTGCACTATTTGACGTATAAGCCAAACTAAACGTCACTTTAGAGTTGACTTGTTATTTTACTGTGAAAACGCGTTAAAGTGTATCATAATATTTGTGTATCAATGTCGCTGACGCAGGAAGAAATGGTTGATATGGTTTTTGTTCTTGGTGCTTGCCACCGAAATCCGTTATTGGCATCAAGAGCTATTGGCACAACGCTATCCGGGCATTCTTTTCAAAAAACGAATCCACATGTGTATTAACCAAAAACGGAGAATATTTTGAGCAGTCGTTGTAAATCAACAGGCGAAGTTTATCTAGCCTTTTCTTGATTGTGTTACCTGTCTTTGTTTGAATTTCGTTTCAGTTGTGTTCTATTTTAGTTGTTGTTAGTGGTTTAGTTTTTTTGCTAAACCACTTTTTAAACATGCCAGTAAGTATTATTACTGCCAGTCCCAAGCCTGACAAAATGTGAGGGAAAAGTGATTTTGCAACGCCTACGTGACGCTGTAGACATCCGATTTTTGCAAACTTTAGAAAGAATCGAATATTCTTGGAAAACTGTTGGAGATAAGTAGTGATAATCTGCTATCAGTAGAAAGGGCATTTAATTTCGCATCCAACGGCACTATTTAATATGGGTCATGCCATTTAAAAAAAAATAGTATTCACGTTTTAAAATTGTCAAATGTAGGGTCCGATATTTCCGGCTCTGAATAACGTATCCATTTTGCCCATAGTGAAAAAGATAGGGTAATTTGTGCTAAATCTAATCGTCCAAACCGCAGGTTTCTATCTTTTATGGTTTAAATGCTATTGGGCCTCATTCAAAGAGCTGAAATCGTCATTTTTTTCAAAGACAGTTGAATATCTCAAAAACTTTAAAAGATAGGTATAGGGAATCCTTAACAAAGTCGATCCAGAATTAAATTGGGAATCAAAAAATGTAAAAATATACAGGGTGTTCCATTTAAAATAACAAAGTTAGGTGGCGTGCAGAATAAACGGAGCACCCTATATAATTGAAAATAGTTTCCTCATATGCACAATTATTCCAGACAACTACCACCCAAAGCACTTTTTTGTTAAATTTCTGATAACAGAGTTATGGATGAATCCGCCTTAGGTGGAACACCCTGTACGTATGTGACACAACTTTTTCAAAATAATGGGATAATTTTTAATCCGCCTCTGGCATAAAATCGGTTTTCCGATGCCTACTTATAACTATAAGCATCATCGCCATTTTCGCTGGATATATATTTCCCGGAGTTATAAATCCGACGTTTTCCTGACTGACGCCGTTTGAATAAAAATCGTCGGTATATTTATTCAAATCGCAGCTATCACTTGGAGCAGATACGACCCATAAAATATTTGAGGGCTAATGTTTGTTCGTTTCTTTTTGAATAACCTGCTATAAAACATTTTGTCTTCAGAAGTATTACTAAAGTTTAAATGTCCAGATTTGAATTTAAAATTAACTGCTTTTCTGTGCAGGATTATATTATTGGGTTCTTTAAATGTCAGTTAAATTACGGATAAAGCAGAATTAATATAGTTTTTATATTCGCGTTTAATTTTACATTATATATTTTCAAATTTATAAATAAAATTCAGAATTGTCAGAATAAATTACAAATTTAAACCAATAATGTAAATCACTATAAATAGGAACTATTTGAGTATACATAGTGACATCATATCTCTTGACATTTTAATAAAAATTCATAAATAATAAAAAAATAATTAGTAGCACTTGTGAGGTAAAAATTAAATAAAGAACTAATAACCCAAATTTAGAAGTTGGAAAAAGAAAATCCTTTGCAGTCAAAAATTTTTTTCACTTGTTCGCTAAATTTTTTAGTAAAAAATGTGAATTTGAGTGCAGCCCACTTTTAATATCTAAGGATAAAGGTTACCTAAGGTTAAGGTTATAATCCGACTAGAAAAATGTAAATTAAATGTGTTTTATAATCGATATAAATTGGTTTTAAATGTATTTATAGGAATCTAATTTGTCTACTATATATTTTTAACTATTCATTACAGACGGAAACGGTGTATTGAAAAAACTGATGCGACAATGGCCATCCCTTAAGAATACTTTTTTCTGAGTACCTTGAGAACAAGAACAAAGTTTTCGGCCTTATACTAAACTTTTCTCTATCACAAAATGTACTTCGTCCAGATCTGTCGCTTCTTAAATCTCAAAGACTTTAGTGTTCGGTAACTTTTCGCATTTTCTCCCAAACTATAAGTTTCCAAAGAGCGTAGGTAGAGAATATTTATTTTGTTGAAATGTCACTTAGTACATGGAAATTTCTAGCGACGGTACGAACATTTGAGATATTTTTTTCATGTCGGCTATGTGTGAGTTGAAATAAAAGCAAACCTACGCAATTTTTGAGGTGATTTCTACGGGGATTTTACATAACTAACTTTTAAAGGATGTATTCTACAATTGGATTTAAAGAGGGTTACTCATATAAACTCTTTCGATTATAGTTCTCCCTGCAAAGTTATTTGCATGTACAAAACGGGCCGAAAATACATTTTTAATTTTTTATCTGATAAAAATATCACCATTCAAAAGTAGATATTTGATTTAATAGTAATACACACTAGAACACTAGGTCGCTGTAACAATATTTACTGCAATGGAGTATTTTAACTGTACCAGAAAAAAAAATAGACTCACGTATTTTGTCTCTCGATTGTAAAAAAAAAATAGCGAATGAATTTCAACTACTTTTTAAATACCTGATTAGGCTTTATATGTAACATGACCCCTTAAATATTTTTTTGGGTTTTACTTTTTATTTTCAAATTATTTTACGAGCCTCCTTTTACTTACTCCTATTTTCTTAGAACTTAGCGTTTTTCATGTTGTGATTTTTGTTCCTAGGGAAAGAACTGATAATTGTAAATGCATCCGTAGAAGGAAAATGGCTTCTTCTCTGGATTTCCGTGTAATCAAGCTACCGCGTAAACTGTGTGTTTTGAGGTTATAAACAAAAAACAAGCGGTAAACGAGGAAACCTGAAGTCTGATTCGTGTTCAACGACCCTAAAACATGATATAGATTGGGTCTCTACTTCCGCGCACTGGAAAAACTTTTGATGTCCTGTGTAATTAGAGTCGAGAACCGCATTAAGAAGTAGGTAGTAGTGAGAGTTGGAAAATTTTAAAGTTCTCGTATTTCTCTAAGAAAACATGGGACTCATATCGTATTTTAGGGAGTGATTATTCATCATTCATATTATTATACATCCAAATAGAAGACTATAATAGTAAAAAAACTTCAAATGAAAAATACAACATGTAATTTTAAAAACAACTTGATCACCAGAAAATCTTAATAACGTCTTATAAAATATTTGTGATTTTTTTCCCAGTTATCAAGTAAAGTATAAAAACTTAAATTATAAAACCATCACTGCTACCTACTTTCCCTTAATACGGTTCTGTTAGGGTCCGCGAATTTCTCAACTCTACTAATAGTGAAGTAAGCATATACACTCTATCAGTCATCTAATCTAACGTTTTCTACAAGATCTACCCATAGGCTAACCTGATGGTTAGAAATAACATTAAAATAGTAATAAATCTATACAGTGAAAATAATTACTATTTTTCAAAAAGTGCTCAACCGTGTGCTGCCAAGCACAACTTACAACGAACGCCACTACGAATTATTTATCGTTTTCATTGTCTGTACTGTCGTCGCAGTATAGTCTTTACTGATTTATAAAGTAAATGCGGTAATAGCAGATGCAATAAAAGCATTCGTTTTGCTACAAGACTTTCCTTTGCAACGCGATTAAAATCTTGCAGGCCTGCAGCACGCTTCAATTTCTAAAATTCAAATAAAATCAAGCCCCGCGGTTGTAAAATACGTAATGTTATTGTAACGGAACGTTATTAAAGTAAATCAGTTCAACGAATTGTATGAGAAATAAGGGAAATGTTTTACAGCTATTGTGTTATTGTTTTGCAGTTATTTCTGGATATTATAAACTTGCGACGACTGTCAGCTACAATAAAAAAATCTCACTACATTAGATATTCGTTTTTTTATAATTTGATGATTATAATAAATTGTTGAAGAGAATATATGTATATACGTAAATTTGTGTTATGATCAGTTGATTTTATAAAGGTAAGTCCAGACATGTAACAGTATGTATTGTGTCACGCCACTTGCAAGCAAAGTGACGGAACTTTCCCTCTCCGATTTTCATAAAATTTTAGGAGGCTGTAGAGCACTTAAAATTAAATGACGCGTATTTTTTAAGCTGCTAATAAACGGTCTAAGGAGGCAAAACTGACCCTCAAAGTTACCCTCTAAAAACATATTTTCGGCTATATTTCTGGAACAAAAAGAGTTACAGAGTTCGTTCAAAAAAAGACATTAGCTCTACATTTTGGATGGGACAAAAACCCGCGCCGGAGGGGTTGTTAAGTGGTGAAAAATATATTTTTATTTTATAACATTTCCTCATATATTACAAATTTATGTTTTCTCTTCGGATCCTTAAACTGCACTAAACAGTAAATTTACGTGCCTTCATTCTATGACATCTACATTAAAGAAGAAAAAGGCTTGTAAACATAGATTCTCTATGTTTTTAAAACGAAATGCTCATCGAAGTGAATTAAAAAAAAAATTTGTTATGGCCACTATGATCAGGATTACATATGTCACCATGTAAAAAAATAGCTCGAATATACCTAAAATGAATTTTACAAAGAGAAACCACACAGGAGAAATTACATAAATTAGAATCTTAATTTGTTATAGTTTTATTATTAGTAACATCTGAAGATGCATTTTGTTACTGGTGTTAACACGTATGTTATTTTGATTATTTAAACCCCTTTATAACACAGTAATAATCCAATAATACCACAGACCAAGAAAATTTGATTGATTTTCGGAAGCAGAAACTCTAGTACCTACACTTTTCCGAAGGTTTTTGTTATGCCAAATCCGAATCTGGTGTGGCAATATCCTAAAAGTGCAAAAAATACTGATTTTTGACATATTTGAAGTTATATCATAAGATATTTTGTTTTCACAAAACTAGTAATAACATCTAAAAGTATGAATTATTTTTCTTTAAAATCAATTTTGAATCGTCCAGATATTTTTTTTTCACTGAGATATGTCAATTTGAAGTTTATGTCTCACCGATCTACTCAAATGCAAGCCAAAAGCAGAATATTTTTATACTATAATAATATAATTATAATTACCTCTTTGAGCGTATTTTTCTTACATACCTTTCCGCTACTAGATTCTAAAATTTCAAAATGTCAGATTCAATATGGCAAACAATTTCATTCACTTCATTTCCAAGTTTTTAATTAAAAATTTGACTGGTTTTTGGACGCAGAAACTTTAGTACACTATTCGGAGGATTTTCGGTGCGCTGAATACGAATCTGGCTTCAGAATTGTTATATCATGTCAAGTTTTTGAGATATCTTAACCTAAAAGTATATGGATGAGGCACAAACTTCAAATAGTCATATCTCGGTGGAAAAAAATATTTGAACGATTCAAAATTGATTTAAAGAGAAAGAATCATACTTTCAGATGCTATCACAAGTATTGTGAAAACAAAATACCTTATGATGTTACATACCCTCAAATATGCCAAAAACAGTGTTTTTTTTTTGCACTTTTAGGTTAGGAAATCTCAAAAACCTCACTTGATGGAGCAATTTAGATTCGAATTCAGCACACCGGAAACCTTCGAAAAAGTTCTGCTTCCGAGAAATCGGTCCAATTTGGTTGGCTTGTGTAATTAAGGATTTCGCCAGACTGCAATGGTAGGTCCAAATTGAAATTTCGAGTCTATTAACCCTATGACCCCAGGGTTATAACATACGAGAAAATTGAACCGCTTAACCCTATCAATGACTGAAAGCTTTTTCAGTGTGAAATAATGATATTTCGTAAAAACGATTTTCAGGTATAAAACTAAATTGAATTGAAAATTTTTATGTCGAGAATGAAATTGTTTCCATTACTACAAATTAAATTGCTCGTAGCGTTGGTACATTATAGAATAATTCAATCACGATCACTATAGCACCATACATTTTAGAAAAATACACATTGTTTCCTCATAAAATATGACCGCCTGAATAAACAAAATGTTTATTTATTTTATTCCCTCCACTGCTACGAGTATAAATCATACAATGAGACTGAAAAATTGGATTGAATCTACAATGATATGATTGAATATATGGAAAATAATATGATTCATACACGTGAGGTCGCAAATTTGGCATACATTCGATATACAAGTATATTATAATTTAGGAAAAAATTATAATAATATGCTTGAACAGGTCAATTTGTATTTCAGAAAGTTTCTGGAATAAGCTGGTTATACGACGGATTCTCTGTAAACATTTCATTTCAATAATATCGAATCGAATCAGTGCAAAATGAGATGGTACAAAAGCTTCATAATTTAGGTAAAGTATGGAGTATGGGCATGGTCAGTATGGTATTAAGTTCGTATTATTTTAATTAAGGTATTTATTAACACCCTGTAAAATATCTGTAAAAACTTTAATGTGCTGAAGCCCGTTATTGCCCGTTCATTGTAGTTCACCGTCAGGGATCACAGATCTGATTTGGGTCTTATTAGACTTTATCACTGTGCTGTATCTGACGGCAAATAACGGATGAAAATGCTCCTCTCTCCGAAATCGTTGAATATTGGGGTTGTCAATTAAAAAAATGACGAGTTTCTAAAACAAACCACGAGCTGGACATTGCTTCCACTGAATAATATTTATTTTTGAAAGACAACATTGATATGATCAAGCATTTATTGTAAAGAACAAATTTATTCCAAACTTTATGACCTCACTGTATAAAATTGTTGCAAAATTAAACAATGTTTAAAACGTTTAATATCTTAACCAAAAATGCAGAGAGCTACAATTGTTTGTACAAAAAGCATCTAATAGAATTAAAGTTGCTATATAAATAATTTACTTTTAAATGGACTGAACAGATCGATAGTGTATTATACCTTTATTTAAAAAAGACAACAAACGACCTACTTTTTTTAATAACCATTTAGAACTCACACACAATGCTTCCTTACGAACAAGAATTACGTGCATTACTCACGCCAAACTGACCCAAACAAATAACGAGAGTAACAAAACATTTAAATGACCGTGCCCAGACAAAAAAGCCCAATCCTACGGCGAGCTATCGGATTGGTCGCAGGATGCTGCGACCTGAAACCTCATTAAAAAGGTTCCATTCGCTAGTTTACGGCGTAAAAGGAACTAATTCAGTTCGAGTAATGTATTTTTCAAACGAGGTTTAAGGGCACCATCAGCAGTCAATAGGGATCGTTTTACTTTTCAGATCGATACTGATCCCTGCATGCTGGACTTGGAATCGTAGCGAAGAGGGAATCGATTTTACGAAAGGCTGATTTTATGTCTATACATATTAAATTTTGACATGTATAAATACCGAGTGTCCCAGATAATTCTGACCCATTCTTATCGTAAATATTTTGTGACAGAGCGAACTTAGAAGGACATGGTTTTCGACAGTTGATTTACTATCTGAAAAAATGTTTTTCGTGTTATGTTAAAACTTTGTTACTTATCCTACAGGGTGTTTTTAAAATATAGTCAATTTCAACGTTAAAATTCGCAACTAGTTGGAATGCATCACCCTGTATATGTCTACAGCAAACAAAAGCTGCATTCTTCAGCTTTCCACATAGGTATATACAGTTTGTTACATTTTACTTTCAGAATGGGTTAGTAATTAGAACCATGTAGAACAAGTAACGGAGTTTTAACATAGCACTAAAAAAACGTTTTCAAATAGTAAATCGACTGTCGAAAACCGCATCCTTCAAAATTCGCTCTGTCAAAAGACATTTACGATCAAAGTGGGTCAGAAGTTCCTGGGACATCTAAACACAATGTTTTTAAAAATTAAACTACGAACCAATTGTGAAGGTAAAGTATAACAAAGTATACATTTAAAAAAAAAGGTAGATTGTAATCGACTGGCGAAAACATCCTTCTAAGTTCTCTCTGTCAAAATATATTTACGATCAAATGGGTCAGAATTTTCTGGGACACCCGGTACCTATTAAGCAAACAAAACGCTTTGCAAGACATTTTTATCGTTTTTTTTACACACCAAATGAACACATCCAAAGGAAGCTCGAGGACTTGTTTTTGTAGAAGACTTTGAACGCATTGGGTTTTTAATATTAACCAAATGAGTATTTTAAATTGGTCGACACCTTTAAATATTATAAATTAATAATAAACAAAAATTTTAAAAAACAAGCTTTTATTTAAATGCTCTAAAAAAGAAGAAAATACACTTTAAATTGAATCAAACCTATCAATTTATTACATTTTATATGATATAAAAGCTTGTCACGAGATTTACTTGTGTACATGTATTTACCTCTTTTATATAATACATACTTTTTTCTTATGTCAAGGTCAAGTTACATAATTATTACATTCTTGTTTATCTACACAAGTAAATCTCATGACAAGCTTTTATATCATATTAATTGTGTAATGTAATAAATTGATGGGTTTGATTCAATTTAAAGTTTATTTTTTTCTTTTTTAGAGCATTTAAATAAAAGCTTGTTTTTCAAAAATGTTTTTATTATTAATTTATTTTTTACTTTTTTTGGTACCGTCGTGTTTTTGTATCTAAATGTTTCTCAACCTGTTCATACTATCCCTAACCTATACCAAGTTATAACTCTTTAAAATTGGTATGGTATCAATTTTTTCACCGCCGCTAGAATTTGCCTAGGGTATAGGTTGATATTAGTTAAGACACGACCCCGCTAAGTCTTACTGTTTAGCCGGGTAGTAGTACATCATCTCCTCGGAGGGTTGAACCCTTTCATTTGATACCCACATTATAGGAGTGCTTAAAAATAACTAGTCCGCCATCTTGGGCGGTCCGCTATATTGGATTTAGATTGAAGTCATTTTATTTTTCGTATTCTTCTCAGCAAACCCTTTCATTTGATACCCATATCATGGGAGTGCACAAAAAATAACTAGTCCGCCATCTTGGGCGGTCCGCCATATTGGATTTAGAGTAAATTCATTTTATTTTCTTATTTTTTCTCAGCAAACCCTTTCATTTGATACCCATATCATGGGAGTGCGCAAAAATAACTAGTCCGCCATCTTGGGCGGTCCGCCATATTAGATTTAGAGTAAATACATTTTATTTTCTTATTTCTTCTCAGCAAACCCTTTCATTTGATACCCATATCATGAGAGTGCGCAAAAGGCCATCTTAGTCCGTCCGCCATTTTGAATTTAGAATGACATAACTTAGCTAACCATGCATTGTCATCCAAACTGAACGTGTATGCAAAATTTCATCTCAATCGGTTGAGGATAACTACTTTAAAATTCAGTTGCAAGATACAATACATTCATATATCATTGCAAGTTAAACAAAAGCTTGTAAAAAGCAATTTCCATCGCCTGCCTCGACGAGCCGCCACTGTATTTTACCAACGACTCTCTTCCTCTTCCAGGTCAGTACCGATCGCCTCGCATCACGGAGCACCCGTCGGACATCATCGTGGCGAAGAACGAGCCGGTGACGCTCAACTGCAAGGCAGAGGGCCGTCCGGAACCGTCGATAGAGTGGTTCAAGGACGGGGAGCCGGTTCGGACCTCGCCGACGGACATCAAGTCGCACCGGGTCCTGCTGCCGGCCGGGTCGCTCTTCTTCCTCAGGACGATGAACAGCAAGAAAGAGCAGGACGCCGGTGTCTACTGGTGCGTCGCGAAGAACGTGGCCGGCACGGCGACCAGCAGGAACGCCACCCTACAAGTGGCCGGTACGTAAAAATCTATCTTTTTCACCGTTCTCTATAGAAATGTACTGCATTAGTACGACGAAGAATTGTATAGAGACATCCAAAAAAAACGTCATCAAAGTTGGCCGAGAAAAAAAATACGTATTTCTATTCTTAATCGAATTTATAACCTTATTTACTTGTCAAGACTGTCACATCATATGACAGCCATTGTTTATTTTACAAATTGTGACAGTCACTTGTCAAAAGTTTGACATAACCGAAAAGCTTAGACATGGCCGCTATTTCCATCTCTCTCGTTCATAGCCAGAGTTCATGAGGTTTTTTTTTTGGATATCTCCATATTATAGAATGCCTTTTTACTGTGTCAAATGTCAGAAAAGTCAATTTATTGTAGGGTAACGATTTTGTCGTTAAAACCGTCTTGACTGAAAATTAGAGTAGTTACGTGACACGTTTTTAGAACTCAAAGAATTGATCTCGTTAGTTTGTTAGCACTAACAGAAGGCAGTGTGCACCAACAGTAGTTTTGCCCTTGGCCTCAGTAAACAAATCCTGAAATTTTTCTCATTTTTTTGTAGCTGCAGCCGTGGACGCTTCGAGAAGTGCACTTTGTTATTATTGTTTGTGGATAGCTCATATACACTCGGGTATAGTTCTATCTCGTACTACGTTCGTTCTGTTCAATTCGCGGGCAAAGCTATTCTTGGTTTACTATAGAAGGAAAACACTGATTGTTTCAATACACAATACATGATACAAATCTGTAACAATTTCGACCTACCTTCAATTTACTTTGTGTCATCTTGTATCTTATAGTTGACGTTATCTGTCTATAAATATAAAGAATATCCCTGCATTAAAGATTTTTTAGGAGAATTGGCAACATCGCCAATTGTTGGGAATAAAGATTTGCCGCCCTGCGGAGAATTGGGAATAAAGATTTGGATAAAGATAAAATAAAGTTGGGATCTCTATTTGGACCATTTATACCATGGTCATGAAAATAGATTACTTATTGTACATTCTACACGATCTTCCCACACTTAAAAAAACGAACGAATTCTCTGGGTAGTATAAAACCGACTCTATACTCACGTTAAAGGGATTTTTCGACGTCAGATATGTTTTAACGTAGGCACTGAAACTTTGTGCCGTTGGAGATTATGACCTAATACCACTTCAGATTTGGAGGCGTCTACTTGAACGTTAAGCATTCTGTCAAAATAACCTTTAACGGGTATCTTGAGTACCGGTTTTATGCCGTGTTGCCTATAAACTAAAGACTTTAATCATCTTGACAGGGTTGCGCTCTAGAAATTAGTGAACAGTAAACCTTTGATCAATACCGTTATGCTTACATAATAATTAAAAGTCTATTAGCATTTCCAAAAACACTTGGAAATTAAATCAAGTTATATGTAAAATAAGTTAGGTATCTGTTTTTCTATTACCACCTGCTATTACCTTTTTCATACGTATATCTTTTATATACTAATAAGTATACGAGTACGTATATCAACGACTTTATTAAAACAGGTGGAACTAGTCATCACTACTAAATCTCAAAATTCATTAACACTGCTATCTGTTTCAGACAGAGGTTTAGTATTTTATGTTTTGTTTCATGATATATACTTGAATTAATAAATATACACATTTCACTCAATTTTTGACGACTTTCGCATCTACGAGTCTGAGGGTTTTATGTCGTTTTACCTCTTACCTCAAAGGCTCAGAGCGTACAAGTAGGTACAAAGTCTGGTAAAAATGTTAACCTGCTAACTCAACTCGTTAGGCAAAAATGAAATATTGGATTTTTAGTAGATAGAACTGTTGTCCTCTCTCAATAATATAAAATAAATTGATCGTTTCTATTAAACTTCGTTGGAACAGAGGTTTATCTCAGATAACTCTAACAAGTAAAATGTTAATACAGTAACATGTAAACATGTAAACAAGTAAAATATAAACACCATTTACCATTGAAATTAATGTGAGTATTTTGAGTTCGTTATCTCAGGGACAATTATATTGATCGTCGTAGTCATGATTACAAGTGTAATAACCAACTAATGAATCACGTTTGCATTACTAGTTTGAGCCGAAGCTCAAATAAATTGTACTAGACTCGAGGTCTAGTAGAATTTATAGGATTTCTAGCAGAAAACTGCACCATGATAGTTTATTATAAATAGTATATATTTTTCCGGATTATGCAGTTGTCGTCATTTTTTCTCTTTAAAGTCTCTTCTCATGTTGTCAGATTCTTCAGAAGGATCTTTTCATACATAATGACATGTAGGTCCAATTTGCTTTCACTTCTGAGGCCTCTGCGGGTCCCTTACTGACTGACGTAGGTTGTGGGTCTATTTATTTTGAAATCAAAACGTGACATTCTCAGGTTAATTAGTGTTAATCAGTAATGTGTTAACTCTAAGTATTAACGATAAATCGTGACTCGGCTACCAATACACTTCAATTTTTCTGAAATACAGATGAGGGATGTCTGAAGGATCTGTCTCAAGGATCTCAAAGCACGAGATGTGAGCGATGCATGGCATGTACCATACGTGGAATGATATATTTGATAATCGCGCATAAAGCATGGAACAGAGATACCTATATCATACTCTGGAGCACTTATTCTGAATTATCTTCAGATGCAACGTTACAGATTACGTCAATGCCGGTGTAATGCTGTGCCTAGTAATTCATCGTTGAATTTAATGCTGCATTACAAATTGAACAAAAAAGTGTGTACCCTCTTCAAATTGTTGTATATTATAATATGAATCTCTTTCATATTGTGTTATTAGTTATAACATATCTTTACATAGTGCTTTTTATCGATCGCGTCTCATTTTTGAAGTATAGTGAACAGCAAAAAAATGAAACGATAAAACTCTTGTAAATATATGATAATGATTTTTTCCCTTATGGAAAGAAAGAAAGAAAGAAAGATAATGACTTTTTCCCTTATGGAAAGAAATTCCTCTCTTTTTTGACCCCAACAGTAACCGTCTGAGATTCTAAAGACCTACAAGCCGCTCCTCAAGCCTCTTCATATCCTCCTGGAACCGCTGTAGAGAAGAAAAAATTCAAATACGAATCGAGAAAACCGATCTTGAACGAAATTCTATGTTCCATGTCTTTGTAGGCGGAGAACAATTTGTCCACTAAAATTTCTGTATTTTCGCGCTCATTCCAATAAACATCCCTTCTTTTAATTTTGGTTCACTTAACGAAATATATATTATATTAAGGAATTTTGAGGATATTTGGCAAGGCTTGGACCAAATTGTGGGGTGACATCGTACCCTCAATAATGAAGGAACCTTCAGTTTCTCCAAATAACTGAGATACCACTATTTGGACCAACGTTCCTTCAACTGATCCAAAAATTGCCACTGCTCTGTTTGGTGAAGTGTTGTGAAATAAATGGATAAGAACGGTGAAGGTTTTTTTTATATATATAAATAACGTAATACACAAAAAAACACCGTTCTCATTCATTTATTTCACACCAACGAATTTATTTCAACACTTCACCAAACCGAGCAGTGTCAATTTTCCAAACCGAGCAGGATCAATTAAATGCACGTTGGTCCAAATAGAGGTATCTCCGTTATTTGAAGAAACTGAGGGTTCCTTTATAACTGGGTATATCATCTATCCCCTTCACCCTCCAGTACGCTGTTGCCAAATCTCCTCAAAATTCCTTAATCTACGGAAATTATTTGGGTAGAACTGCACAGATAAAAGAAGATGCATAAAACATATGGTGTTCAACCCACGGTTTACAAATAGTAATACAAATAGTATTGTATACAAATAGTATTGTAATACCGTGTGTTCAACCTATTAATAGTGCTGGCAAACTGTTAAGGTACCAGTTCTTCGGGTACAATAACCGTGTAAAAATTTGGAGATTGAATCTAGTCATTCTAGGTTTTAATCTACACAACGCAAAAAAGCTTTATAAGACTATTGCTAGCACAACAGTAAATTCCTCTTTACCAATCCGTTTGGGCGTATAATAAGAGCCAACCGATTTAAGAAATTCACGCGGCGGATCGATAGACGTAAGTTAACATCGCTTTCGCTCTGTTATAAGGCGCAAACATGCATTAGCGAACATCAGATGCGCTGTAACAGATGATTTAACATTGTTTGAATGGTGCTGGCATGCGGAGCCACGGGTGACGGGGCCGACGATAGCGACTAATCGATGAAATACCTAACATTTATCACTATCCGTCGAGGTTTGATCGAGGATTTCGCGAGCACGGCTCATGTTTATCGTCTATTGTGCGACTCGTTATAATGATAGATCTACTTAAGAAGTCGAACTTTTATCGCGAGATATTCGATATGATCTCGCACGCCGTCAGGTGCTCGAAGAAGTGCAGTTCTCCGTTTTATTGGTCCATGAATCGTTGCGCTCTAAAGAGTTGTTTTGTTCCATTCGATAGTGTCTGAGGCGGAATTAAATTGACCGTCCGTGACGAACGTGGTTTTATAAAGCAAGGAAACTACCATCCAGATTAGGAACTTTATGAAAAATATTTTTTTCTAATGTCTTGAGAGGTTTAGATCTTTATTTTAGGTATCATAAGAGTGAATTGTTAAATAATGAGAAATGGCAACATATGATATAATGAATAATGAGCAATAGAACACTAAATAAACTGTAAAATTCTGTAAAATTTACAGAACCAAAAAATCACATTTGTAATCCTATAATAAATCAAAAAAGTAGGAGGGAAGGGCACTCTTCGAAGGATATAAACCTTAACCAAACTGCGTCTATTCGTATCTTGTTTATTTTTTAAATAAAGACTGTTAGTATTCAAACAGATCAAACGTATATTAAATGCTCTATGAATGTTCAATGCTGTTTTGAAACAACTGTATGTGGTTCCAAAGAAATATTTCAAATGACGTTGCTCATTTGAAACAACTTTATTTGGTTTTCCTTCCCAAATGGTTCGTCTAGTTTTTTGTAATATTCTACTTTACTCATTCTATGTTACCCATATATCGTATAACTTGAATATTTTAGTGGGAATTTAGTGGGAAAGGGGAATTTTAGTGTAGAGGTTTGACTTTTACACACATTTTGAGATTTTTACAGAAAAAGTACAGGAGGTTTGGGGATTTAGCTTTTTCTAACATATACCTGTGCACTTCAGTATTTTTTTTATTGTTCTTATTGAACAATATTTACCAATAACTTCACAAAATCACATGTAAGTCGGGTTTCAATGAAAAGTTGTTCTACGGTAACCATGATTCCAACTCTTGTACTCGTAGTAGGTAATTCTTTTTTTATTATCAATAAAAATATTTTTCTGTTATCCAGATGTATGAATGTAATTATAGACTGAACTAAGATAAAGTTAAAATATTTTTTAAAGAAATTGACGACTGTTTGAATACAAGGACAGTGAACGATGTTTTACGACTTCCTTTGACTACGTATTTTTGTGACAATCTACTTTTCTAGTCTACGGAATAACAGTATTCAGTTTCAGTCCCATCTAAACAGTAGATTTCGATATATAAAAATGTTTTATTAATTCAAAAATGTTTTAATGACATACGAGTATTTGAAGTTTCTTTAACATATCACTGCGGTATAAAATACAAATAATGTTCCTTGCGTTCAATCTGCGATTCCTGGGTCATTTAAGGGACCTTCCTCTTTCTCACAAAAAATCTTCCATCTCGCACTGCTAGCTGGAAGCTAGTTGCTACCGGCTTTCCAGGCACTGTAGTCAAATTTTAAGAATTGGACTACCCCGTTAATTTAATTTATTCACTTTATTTTTTTCAATTATTCTGTATGAAATTCTGCATTGAAAATATGCACATATTTAAGACTCTATTTAAGAATTTCTATGTTACTTTTAATTAATTTATTTTAAGAAAATATCAACTCCGAATTTCGTAAATTACTATTGACTGTAAGTCAGGTGAAAAAGGTAGGATTAGCATTTAATGCAGTTAGTGTTTTAAGCGTAACATTTATCTTGTAGATAATTTACAAGATTACGTAACAAAAAGTATTTTATTACTCTCTTGTGACTATATATTTCTAATTGATTTCAAATTCGAATAATCCCACATAATAACGCACAGAAAACTATCTTCTAAAAAATACCATACCGTAGTATCTCAGTAATTTGAAAATGTTTGTTACTCTTAAAAAAAATGATTTCTATTTAAAAATTGAGTCAACAGCTCGTGACATCACTCGTACAGTAAATTATTTTTATTCTCTGTGTATCTTGGTAACGTACTGTTTTAAGTCTTATTTCATCCCTGAAGATTTCAATCTACTCATTTTCTCGTTTTCTAGATATTAGGGGGGGGATGACAGTTTACAGACATACCTAGTGTAATGAGCAAAGAATTGAATATGTTTTATTCTTCAGGTGTCAGGAGGTCATACATCCCTGTTAACGTATTAGGGGTAGTGGAAGTTGTGCTGAAATCTTCGTCTAACATTACATACAGTATTCACAGGAACATTTCAGTAGACTATGTATAGGTACATAGATGTACCTGAAATCATAAGTGAAGGATAATTTTTACTGAAAATTTACTTCTGTTAGTCACAAGTGAAATAACAAAGTAACATTTAAGTTAACATTCGCACGTTGATATTTTTTGACGGCGCTTTTGTTAGCAAACGTTCTAAATTATAATAAACCTGCACCATCACTCCTCATCATTCTTCATTAAGACGACGTCGATTAATTATAATTAGTTGAATTCGTTTGAATGTCGGCCCTATTATATTTGACTCGGTGAGGGTTTAAACGTTTGAAAAATGTAGAACGCACGATGATACGTCGTTATGGCTTATCTAGATAAGCGGACGATTTGTTATGTAAATAATAAGCCTTGTATTTTTTTAGGTTAATCACATATTCGGTAAACGTACGAAATATCGATCCTCATAAAATATTCAGTGATTCTCCGTATAGGTGTTATTAATTCGGGTCTCGTCGAAAAACAATTAATAAAAGGTTGGAGATAGTATCTACGCCTACTAATCGCTGAGAGGCGAGGGTATTCTTGCAGGAAGTTATTATGAATATACTTTTTTTTTATTGTGGTAACGAGTATCTATTTTTCATCATGAAATTAGTCCTTTTATTCATTTATGGCTTTGTTCTGCTTTGGAATTTTACTGTAGTCCAACCAACATATAATGAAATAAGGTCATCACGAAGAAGTTAATTAAGAGTCTTATGTACTATATCGTTCATATACCATATGGGTACAACTGACATTAGATGGTTGTGAAAGACAAATGCTACATTTCTCGATGTAACGGCTTCTTATCTTTCGTCTCACTTCCATTTGCCCTTTTTCATAATTGGTTGTGTACACACAATGTACAGATGTGTGGTGTACACACAAGGTACAGGATATAACATATACATATATAACATATTCTATATATCTTGTTGCATTAAAATATAAATCGATGACTATTTCTTTAACTCCCGTACTTTATTACATGTTTCCTTTGATGTTTTATAAAAATTAGTTTTATATTTTTACACATATTATACAGGGTGTTTTGCATAAGAACCGACACAGAGCAGGGGCATGTAGGGGAACCTAAAATATGGTGATTTAACGCAACTTACCTTTATACTAAGTTGCACCCTGAGAAGTTATAGGCCTTCAAAGTGGGGTTTCAAATTTCGAAAAAAAATCAATATCTCAGTTATACTTGAACTTAGAAAAAACCAAATTTGGTAGGCGTTGTGAGTGTACCAAGAACATTAATTGACATTAAGTAGAGTTCAATTGAAGCAATTTAAAGAGTTGATTAGGGATAATGCACCATTAAAATGCAACAGAATTTGTTAACCCGTTGGCGGACTTTAAAAAATTTTCATTTTATTTTATGGCGAATTTAATTCTTGCGTTAAATCACCATATTTTAGGTTCCCCTACATGCCCCTGCTCTGTGTCGGTTCTTATGCGAAACACCCTGTATAGTAAAGCGTGATAATAAAGAAATCGATAAACGTCCTACAACGAATGAATACATTCTAAATTTTTAACGTGTTTGCAACTCCTAAACAGTTCATATACTCGTACACGCATATTATATCATAACATAGATGGTTCAAATGGGAAACCTCGTAAATCATTTTAGGTCAATTCTACAGGAAAAAGGAAAACACTGTAAATTTCTTTGGTGCCAAATTTTATGTGTGCCAAACTAACAAAATCTAAACTGTAGAAGACAGTAAAAATGTATGCCTCAGTGTACTTCTAAGGTATATTAGTATATTTGAAATATAATTTCTCTACATACTCGTAATAACCGTAATTCCATTTATAATTGACTAAACCATGATTTCTGATACTCCTCAAAAACCTCATATTTCATAAAATTGTTTTAAATACCTGTTGGTAATTTGTGTTTATGTACAATAGGTATGATACAGGTATCATTTATATCATTTATATCAGAATATAAATTAGCTGTTTTTCTACTTTTTTAAGTCAAAAACGTATTCCTAGTCGATGTCAGTAAGAGTAACCGTTTTCAAGATAATCGATTTGATGAATCTTGCCTATTATGTCATTATTATTCTTGTCATTCTTATTCTACTTGAATTGTGCATTTTTTACCATTACACGAAATCGATAGGACTTAATACTACATAGATTAATATTAATACATTAATACCAGATAAGATAATACAGACCCTAGAGGGCGCCGAAGTTTTCAATGGAAACAACTTAAAAATGTTGCCAATCAACTTGAAAAAAGTCCTTCTAGCGACTTTAGTTTCAATACTATCGATTTGGATACGCAACTCACCAAACACAATACGAGAATCAGTCAATTTTTGGGGGCAGCGAGATAATTTGAATTATAAAGAATGGGCTTATTCCGGGATTCCTCAAATACGATTCTCTCTATATCGATCTCGAAAATCTAATGCCAACCTCAGCTAGATATAGACTTTTTATGTAAAAGTTATGTCATTTTGAAAAAGCGCGATGAGCCTTGGGAAGGGCTTTATTAATGATATCAAAAGTATAAACCAATTTAATTTTCTCCTTACCTAAAAAAAAACTGAAATTATAGAGAAAAATTGAAACAAAATTAAACTTGGTAATTTAATCAACAATTGGACTAAGGGAAGTTTATCTAAATCACATTATTTTGACCTCAGGAATTTGCTGTTGCACTATGTACCATTACTTATGAATCACCCTGTATATCTCGAATTCTGTCGAATGTTTTATGGCAACTGCGGTTAACATTCAAGGGGATCTAGTCAAATCCGCATGAAGGAATCCACGACCAAGAGCTCAGCGAATGGGGGTTGAAACCCTGCAAAAGGCCCTAACCTATTCACACGAATAGCTGCGTGACAAATACGGGAAAATGCATCACAGAGGTGCCCTCGGCACTAAACACGTCGCAGGACATCTCACTGTGTTGGAGATGTTAATCAACAAAACAAATATATGTTGGGACTCTATAGCCGACCACCTACTTGCGCAAGGGACGCACCCCAATGTTTCTCTTACAGAGAAGCAATTGCCAAACTTAAATTCTATTCTGCAATGAGAATTACATGATACAAAAAATATCAAACACAGTTAATACAAATTTGGCAACCCTCGTATTGTATCTAATAGGAATAGTAATAATAAAAAAAAAGTATCAGATAAGTGTAGCTGTGGGCGTGTATAACTTCTGGTTGGTTGCCATAAAATATTAGCTAATTTATTTTACACTTCACCAAAAATTTAAATGTGAATGACAGTTGAAAAATGGGCCATCAACTATTATTACACAATTCCTCAGTACATGGAATAGTATGATTCTTAAACTAAGCTCTCAAATTTTATTTTTCTGTTAAAAAATCCAGTCAATGTTTTATAAGCTTCAATTAACTAACCCCATAAGCCGATTCTAAAAAAAACTGCGATTTTTTAAAACAAGATACGAAAAAAATTATTTCAAGAAGTTCCAAAGACGTAATACTACTTTTTAACTAGTCTATGACCCATATTACTTTTTTCGTCTATTGTTAGATGATTGCAGTTTTCTTACAACTGGTTAATCCCGTTAACTTGCCTACTTCCTATGTAAACCTGCATGTTTTTTGTGATAAAATAACTAAAATCTTTCCCGTGTGGTGCAGATTTATGGAGGATATTGTACATTCATGACAGTACGCTTATAGCTTGCGACGTGTCACATCAATGTAACTTCACCGAAGAAGCCGATATCACCATAAATATATGTATGTATATATATATATAATGTACATGTATGTGTATATGTATATCATAAAATATATTCCAAGCAAATATAGATTTGACACCTGAAAGACGTTAGATTACACGCCGACAGTATGCCATCATTTTTAGGATTTCTCCACATGAGTTGATAATATTATATCAGATGTTCTTTAAATATGTTTATAAGTGCTATTTATTTATTGTACTGTGATTTTTATTACATTATTTTAAAAAATCGTTTTACATATAAAATATATTTGTAATAACTTTTTTCCGAAGGATGTCTGTCTGTCTTGTATGTAATCTGTAAATTATTTCTATTTTTTGTAATTTCCAAAACCTTTTGATGAAAATATTCATTCTCCTCATTTGGCTACTTCGCCTCGGCTTCATTATTAAACATCTGCGAAGCCTAAGGTTGTTAAGGAGTCTTAAGATTATATTTAACATCAAATTATGGTGGTTCATTTGTAATAATAATTGTAATATGTGGTTTTAGAATTCTTACGTTTTTTGCTCCTATTATTTTCGTAATTTAATATTACCGAGAGAAAATGGACTATTTTATTTACCTCTTAAATATTTTTTTGATCTTTTTTAATTAATGTTAAGCTGTTTTGTATTCCTGAAAATGCAGGCCAACCAACATCGTAGCCAGGGGGGATTGGCCAGGGCTGAACTCTGGTACTCTTCTAATAGAAATTTGATTTAACCCGTAAATTTCCATGTTTAATGTAGGGCGTGTTTTCTTTCACTTTTTAATAATGTCTTCATTTGTTTTCTTTGTCTTTGTTTTCTTTGTCCCATATTTAATAATCGTACACAAAAAGAATATTCATAATATAAAACTCAAAATACAAGTACTTACTTGCATTTAAAACGAAGAACAGTCTAAATGTATTAGTTATTATAAATGGGGTTCGGAACGCGTGCTGTAACGCAGGGCCGGACTCGTAATCCGTCATGTTATTGAAGGAAGATGAGAGATCAAAAAGGCGGGAGTAAAAATATGTTAATAATGTATGTACACACCTATTGCTTGTGTCATTCAGAAACACCGACTGTCCTCATTGCTTGAGCGTACGTTGCCACGACCAGTGGTCTTTCTGCATTTATATTCGTTCAACGTGAGCGATTTGGCCTGTGTATAAGGTTGTAGAAGAAAAATTATCGTTCCACATCTACTGAAGTTAATGGTGCAAATTCAAAATAGTTCACATGGACAGAGGACGACACAACAAGCAAATTATTTTCACAAATTTCGCACAGTTGTTTGTATTACTAACAGTTTTTTGTTATCACTAACATATTATTATGTATATTATTTTTTAACCGAACCAAAATTCCTCTTTTCTAACCGTATCGGGTACATTTTTTTGATGGATGATGAAGATGGAAATGTCTTACACAAAATCAGGTAATATGTAAATATAGTACACGAATTCACGAGTGACTAATTCGCGACAACGAAAATGTTTTCAGTGCGGCGGTCGACCCGTTTACACCGCACCGCACCGCACCGACAGGTCACTATCGGAATAGCTCGCTGCCTTACGGAGAAAGTGTATTACAGAGTCCTGAGTTCCCGCAAAGCCTTCGTTCGGAATAACATTCTACGCACGGACAGTGGCGTGTGTATAGGGGGCAATAAATATGCGCTTAAAAAAATACGGTTATATATTTTAATTATCATAGAGTTGTATAGTGCCGGCTGTGTGAAACAGCATACTTTTCCGGACCTTAGTTTTAAGTAAAGGTACAAAAGGTAACGGTCCCAGTCTGTTTTTTTTTTTTAAAACGTGTATAATAAAATTTCTTACATAAAACCTTTTCACTTTCGCCCTGGTAAAAAAGAAAAAAAGAGAACATTGAGCCTGCTTATAATTTGGTTCTGGCTATGGCCCTTTATATTTAATATCGGGCGATGAACATCTCTAAATTGAATCTAGCCTAGATAGTCTAATTTTGAGAGAACGTATTATTTGTGAGAATTCGATGATTGATTCCGATCCATTATATAATGTCTCCATCTTGATTTATCTTTCAGGGCGAGGTATCTGAGCAACATCTTCCCAAAATGGATGTGCCCTTACCTAATCGTCTCCTATAGGAAATCGATATTCTCACAACGTCCAATTTACAGGAGACAATTATTAACGAGGATATGCAAAACTGGGATGATTAATGGGAATAATGAATTGTTCGCTAATAAGATAAGCCCTCGAAGGGATGACAAAATACCTTCATTAATTTTGCCAGCGTTCAGCGCACGCCCTATTAAAAAAGAAATAAAAAATGCCGCGTTCCGCCCTGGCCGAAATGAAATCACATTTGTTATGGATTTATCTGCTGAGAACGAAAAATAATATACTACATTGTCGAAGCTTACAAAATTTCAGATTAATGATATACTAAAATATCATATAAACTAAAAAATAATAGAAACATTAGTGTCAAATATGTATAATTTAAGTGATTACGTTTTAAAGCTGATTATATATTGTTATACTTGATTATGTAACAGTTTAATTTTTGAACTTTACAAAGCAACATTACTTTTGAAGTCACCGAAAGTAAGACTTGGATGGAATGGCTGAATGAAAAAACTGCAATGGTTGAAAAATGTAATTGGAGTTAAAGTTAGTAAAACTAAAATGTAGTCAGTGTGTGGTATTTATATACTCAACTCTTATAATATACACTTTCAACGCATATAATAGAAACATTCTTTCAGATATCTTAATCTGATACAACGTTTTGTTATTAAGTAGGTACATACCCCAACTTTATGACTGTTAATTATTTTATAATCACTGAAAAATTAATGTATCTCACAATCAACAGAACATTACGATGACTCAATTGCTTGTACTCAACAGATATCAACACGTTGAAGAAAGTAGCTTTGAAAAACAATGTACCTAGAAAAATATTGCGGTTGAAAACTTGAAACTATTAGCATCAAAACGGAAGGTAATGCGTATTATTTGATTTCCTTTACATATTTTTATTTTGATTTGATTTACATACAAGAACAGAAATGTTTTATTTCATTTTCATAAGCATATTACATTGGAAACAGTTAACTCTACCAAAACTGTTTTTAGACAAAGCTCAAGTCAGGTTTGCTGATTTGATACGATATTATTTGTTGGTTAAATTTGAACGGGCGAAATTTGTGGATTGGAATTGATCTAAATACGGCGCTTGTAGAATTAATCATCACGACATTCCTTGCATTGTAAATGTACTAACTCTTAAATTCTACTGTTCACAAAAAGTTGAAATTATTACACATGAGTAAAAACTGCTAAAAACTGCAAAAAAAGACACTAGATAATGACAGTGATACACGAATCTCATATTTTAAAAGTAAACAAGTTTTATTGCACCATGAATGTTTTCACAGAATGTTTCACTTCTAAAACAAAAGTTGACACAAAGCGGCATTTTTTAAAGACTTTTTACGATTGCTCTGCAAAGGAGACTTTTAAGTTTGGTGTATACAGAGTGTAGTCACCCAGTGACATAATCGGCGTTGCTTTATTTCGGATTTATCTTTATATACATCAAAGGCAGAACTTCTATACGTACTTTTACTTTCAGCGTATAACAAAAAATGAAATTATCCTTATATCTCAGAGGAAATAAGTCACGTTTACTCTGGCACACCTTGTTTCTCGTTTCAACTATAAAGCGTACGTCTACTGTTTTGGTAATGTCAGTCGCGTTCTCTTGATTACCGGGGCAATTTTTTAATAGTAGGCGAAGGGAATTTTTTCAGGAAAACGAACCACTCCTTTCCGTGGCATTTTCTATGAAATATGGGACATTGCATCGAGACCTGAGAAAAATCTAATTATGTGTCTCTAAACCGAGAAATAATTGTCTCAAGGATAAGTAAATGTTATCTGTATGTACTTGTATTTATAAGGGCGGTCTTTTTCTTTTCTCGAGGATTGTAGAGGATAAAAGTTTAGGAAAACTTTAAGATTGGCCACATATACTCGTCGTAAATATAAAGAACAAAAAAAATACACTGCTATGTAGTTAAAAGTGTTTTGTTGACAGGAATAATATGCAATAATTATTGTGAATAATTTGTAAATCGGTGTAAACTTGTTTATTTTGAAATTGCTGCTGACTCTTCTTTATACACTCTCTGCTTTCGGTTAAAGCTCTCAATTAAATTATGAAACTACAGTTTTTAAAATATTGCACATTAAATTACAAATAAAACACGGTGTTCAACCACGTACCCCATCTTACTAAAATAGTAGGAGAGCTGGTAGACATTTTTGGGAAAGTATTTGAGGCAATGTGAAAAGTTGCTCAAAACTTCCTTTAGTGATACCTAAATACAAAACTGCAGACCTGCAGACTAACCCATCAGGTTAGGGGCTTAAGCGACCATTAAATTTTTCAAGAAGCGAAATAATTTTTGAAAAAAATGTTCTTGAGGCACATTGAGATTTTAACATTTTAAAATTTAATATTTAGAGAGTTGAAAAATCACAAAGCCAGATCATTTAACCGGGTCAAAAAGTTTGCCAGACGTTTGCAAAATTAATTATTTTTCATAAACAAACAAAAAATGTACTTGAGGCACTTTGAAATTTTTGTAGGGTATTATTCATGACTAAAAATAGTTATTTACAAAAAGACAGGTCGTTTCGGTGGGACATTTTACCCGCCAGGTGAGTGAGAATATTCTATGTGAGTGTGAGTGAGTAGTGCGGTGCACAAGTTGAAATGGGAGAGAACGCGTATATCGGCAGCTGTCTCAAGAAGAAGCACGATGCAGTGTGATTGGCTCTCGCAAAAGCACGTGATTAAGAGCATTCGTGCGGTCGTTTGTAAGAATTTTGGAGTATTTAAAACGTTCTGTCGTATACTGCAACGTATTTATCTAACACGTGTTTTTATAAAAGTCCTCTTTTGTCGATGATTATTTGCAATGGATAGTGATACTTGTGTAAAAAAAGTGTGTTATTTGCACAAAAGACACTGAAAAAATAATTCTTTTTTAATGAGAAGACATTGAAAAAAAACAATGAAGTGTTGGATAATAGAAAAAAAACATGGGTTAGAATATAAAACATTATTTTACCAACCAATTCCAATCTAAAAAGACTGTTATCATACCCATTGTTACAAAAATTTCCTAGCTTTAATGAAAAAATATCATGACACTTCATCTAGAAATTCTGATGTGCCTCCATCCCCACAAGGTATGATATTATTTTGTTTTGTTTGTTTTTTTTTTTTATTTAATATATCCCTAAATAATGTTAGTTATTCGTAGTCTAAAAGTTTTAAAATAACAAAATTACGACTAAGAAGGTTACTAAAAACCAACAACAAAATGTTACTGGTACTCTGAAAAGAGGAATTTTGGTTTGATTTGTGCATAATGTTTTGCGAATTACCTTTCGTGGAACGTGATCGACATATTCACTTTTATAATATATAGACTTTATTATTATTTACTATATTTTTAATATAGACTTTTTTGCCAAATATGTCCGATTTTCCATTGTCTAGTAGCCATACATTGCATAAAACATATTTACAGAAGACATATCAACGTGTCATACCTATATCAAAGAAGACATACGCAATAAATTTCTGTGGCTGACAGTGGACGAAACAATAGATTATTGCGGTAATAAGGTCGTTAATGTTCTGATACGAATTTTAGATGTTTCAGATATTTATTAGATTTTCTATTTTTATTTCTAGTTTATATTTTAGATTTTCAAATATGCCCCCGATATTAATAGCTATTAAACGGGTTTTGCAAACAACAGCTCAAAGTTTAGAAATAGAAGTAACACGTACATTGTACTCTGTTGGTGTAAAAAATAATAATTCACTTATATTGGTGACAACAAACAACTGTTAGTGATACAAAAAATTCTACGAAATTCGTGAAAATTATGTGCGTGGTGTGTCGTCCTCTGCCTATGTGAATTATTTTGAATTTGCATCTTTAACTTCAATAGATGTGGAATGATCGTTTTCCTTCTACAACCAGTATGTACAGGCCAAATCGCTCACGTTTAACGAGGAGAAATGCAGAAAGACTGCTTGTTGTGGTAACGTACGCTCATTCGGTGTTTCTGAATGACACAAGCGATAGGTGTGTACATTATTAACACATTATTACTTTTTGGTCTCTTATATGTCCTTCCGCCAATGACATAACGGATTATTAGTCCGACCCTGCGTTGTGGCACACTTTCCGGACCCTAGTGATGAGGTATTAACCTCAAGGTTAAATCCTAAGTAATTTCCTCGCGACGCTACGCGACGTGGTGCAATTTCGGTATTATCCGCTTTGCGTCCAGTCGCCTGCGTTCACTCGGGCTCACTTCCCTGTTGGGCAGCAAATCGTCGATGATTTATGCGGTCTCTAAATAGTACCGGCCACATTCATTTGTCGAACCATCGTAGTAAATACCATTGACCTAGCCTATTAATACTCTTCGAATGCGAAGTACGCCGCGTTGCCAATTCTGTTTTTTCTCATTCCCCGTCTAATTTAGGACCGAGCGCGGCCTCGCTATCTTTAGTCGGGGTGGTGATAGGGCGGATTAATGACGCGATGGCTGCGAGAATAGTTTTCCACCAAGAGAAAATCTCGAAGAGTAAACATCCGTTAAGTTGCGGGATAAGTTGCAAGGTGTGGAAACGGAAAGGGCGGCCATCTTTCGGAGTCTAATAATTGGCCAGCACCCCGGTGTTTGTTTTGGCATGGAGATGTAACGAGCATCACGGGAATTCCTGCCGATGAAGTAGTTTACTATATTTTTTTTGTTATTTTTTTTTTTTGGAGGGAACAGAAATATCAGCTTGTGAGTGTAGCGACCTATAGAGTGAAAGGTAACAAACATAAGTTGCTGTTGGATCAATGCCGATATTTGTATATCTAACAATTGCATCTACAATATTGTTGATGTCTAAGGCAGATTTGTTGGAGTGCGCTTTGTAGTATATATTTAGTTTTATAACAATTTTTTTAAATAACATAAGTCAGATATTAAGACTAGAAGTTTCACGCTCAACCAAACCACGGACAACTGTTTCGTTCTAATGGATTGTAATACGTTTCCAATAATACATAAACTCTAAATGAAATTGGAGAGTAGGTGGCGATCTCTGTGTCTCTAATTTAATTTGGAGTATACATATGTATAATTCGGTGCAGACGATACTATCCTTTTTTATCGCTTTCTGGTCGTCACCACGCTGATGAGTTGCATTAGAACGAAACAGCTGTTCGTGGTTGGTTGAAAGCGGAACTTGTGGTTGTGAAATTTAGCATGGTATTCCGAAACATTTAACAAGTCCTTGAGCCCTATGGGAGCCATAATTAATAGAACTTCTGCATTGACCAGAGTAGTAAAAAAGTAAGCCTTTGTAGCTACTCAGTGTTAGGCGAGATATTCGGTTCCACCTCTTGAAGGTGGTGTCTTGCATCTCAAGTTTCATTTGGAGTTTGTGTAAAATATATGTGGTTAAAAATACATATACTGTTTTCGATACAAAAAAAAAATAAATAAAATAGGGATGGTTTCTGCGTTGATAAAATAATATATACAGGGTATCAAATGAATGTTCCCATCTAAATGTTGAGCCTTATTTTCAAATACGAGTAGGTATGTGAAAAAAATTATGAATATATTTTAAATGAATATGGTTAAAATTTTTCTTCACGATGTGTGACGTGTTGTTAATAATGTTCTTACAATATTGTTAACATAACAATGAAATCTGTGTTGATACTGCGAATTCAGTATCTTAAAATATACTATTGCATATCTTAATTTTTTTATTATGATTTATCAGAATTACATACCATGGGCTGATCATGAGTTTTATTATAAAACGGTAAGATTAAAATTGCAGTTTTAATCTCCTTTAACACAGTTAAATAAATAAATTCTTTAAAACTGTTTTAATCTTCTCCTGAAGATGCCAACTTAGTTGATGAAACGCGCGTCGAGAAATGTATAGTAGTTCGGTGTTTCGTGGAAAACGTCCAGTTTTTTGTTTCTACGCCAAAGGTTCTAGTACCCACTAGTACCTCAGTACACCAGGATAGATATTGTAAAATAAAATGTTTATTTTGGTAGATTACATAAAATTGTCGATTAAATGTTATTAAAATTAAAAGTCAATTTAGGAAATGTATGCAAAATACGTACGACTAAATATATGCAAAATAGCAGATTAAACCGTAGATGGCTATTATTGGCAACACTGCCGACAACGACCGTCACTGCACGGTATAACCGGTACACAAATTTTCCCTATTTGCTTTCATAATTCACAATGTTGGACAGGCATATACGCATAGTATGGAGCAGTCAAATAGAGTGGAGTAGTCAAACAACAGTATATAAAAAAATCGCCAAAATTAGAGAAATAACCTTTTATTTATTTTTTCTTTTTTCTCTAATTTTATTTAAAGTTTGGAGTTAATTTTTCTATTTTTGGTGAGATTTTTAAATATTGCCGTTTGAGTGCCCTGCCCTGTACCTATTATTAGACACACATCCGCTATTACTGATGTCTATTACATTTTTCTATGATTAAAAGAAATTATATTCCCGTTATAAAGGTAACTATACATAACCATATATTTGTAGATTTAGGAAAACGAGAGGAATAAAAATAATGATAAATATGTAGGATAACTTAAAAATTATGAAGTAATGTACTTCCGGCAAATCCGGAAGTTGGATGTGACAAGAGACACTTTTTTAACACTCCTTGTATACTTTTTTTTGGGAATATGTTTTTAACAACGCTCTGTATAATATTCTCGCGGCCAAATTCAGGATCCATGAAAAATTCTTCATAACTTTCAATTTGTCAAATCGAAATTTTTTCAATCAAAATATCGTCAGTGAGATGTGGACCACCATATATCAACATACAAGAAAAATATCAGTGATATCATTACTGTGAGATAATGAGTGTCACTACATTACTTTCTTCTTTTGACGTAGATTTTTTTAGACTATTTTTAATGCACCATAATTTTTTTCGTTCCGTATTCCGTATAAACAAACCATCCTGAAGTATTACATTTCCTTTTCCCAGAATCCTGCATTGAATTGAAACGTTCTCCCTTCCGAGCCACACAGCGCGCATATAAAAATAAACTGAATATAAATAAGCGGTATACTAGTATTTGATCCGGCGGAATGTTTAATTTGTATTCGAAAATAAACGTTATATTTGCATACTTCCGGTATCTGCGGAAACAGACAAATTGGTCGGCCATTATCTTTTTAACGAAAACCAATTACGTTTCGCGTTGTACCGAATTAAAACGGAGGCGTAAGGGTAAATTATAAATCGTACCAACACGGGTTCTTTCCCCGTTGGTCTCGTTTATACGAGGTGTGTAAATTGAGACTGTTTTTTTTTAATTTCTTTTATTCGAGTAGAATTACAATTCAGTACTGTTCCTTCAAAATAACTTGGGAGCCTTGGGAAGCCACACAACGCTGGAGACGGTTCTTCCATTCCTCATAGCAGTGCTGGAACTCATATACTGGTGAGGTGATTTTTCAATCTCGGGAAGAGAAAAAAGTTCCAAGGACTCAAGTCAGGAGAATAAGGAAGCTGAGGAGTCACGGGAATGTTTTACTGGCTAAAAACTCGTTTACTGAAATGGCTGTATGGCAAGGTGCATTGTCGTGATGCAACATCCAAATTTGATTCGGTTAAGCAACCTAGTTTTTCAAAACCTCTCTATAACACTGTATTACTTTTGGCCTGAAGGCACAAACTTTTGTGGACAATTCTCTGCTATCAAAAAAGCAAATCAGCATGCATTTGGCTTACTCATTCTTTTGATGTGTAACTTGCTCATTCTTGCTTTTTTTAGGTCTTGGAGAGCTTGAAGTGTGCCATTACATGCTTTGGTGCTTGGCTTCCGGGTCGTATTCAAACATCCAAGTCTCATCACCAGTAATTACACGTTCCATAAAATGGGGATCACTTTTAGTCGATTCTAAATAGTCAAGACACCTTTCTCTCCTGATGTCCTTTTGTTTCTGCGAAAGGTTTTTTTGGAACCATTTTTGCGCAGATTTTTCTCATCCCCAATTCGTTTGTCAAAATCTGATGAACGGTGGTGTAATATTCAAATTTAACTCTTCCCCGATCATTGTTGTCATCAACATCGCACTAATCTGAACGCACTAAAGATCCCGTATTCTATCGACATTTTCAACGGTTCTTGAAGAACGGAAGGCCTTCCGCTGCGTGGTTCATCTTCAACTGACTCTCTTCCTTCTGAGAATGCCTTATATTTAAAACGCACTAGAAAAAAACGGTTTACGAAAACAGTCACAAATAACAAACAAATGACTCTAACAAGTTCAAACTTGTACTGCAGGTGCATTACATGTTAACCTACCATCCTTCCAAGTCCCGTCTCCGCAGTGTTTTTAGATAGGGCTTTACGTTGCCAGTCTCACTACTCAATTTACACACCTCGTACGTTTGGCGAATGGACTGAATATATGAATTTGGGAAGAATAATGTGTTTTCTTTACAAACAGAATAACTTCAGTTATAACTTTTCATGTATGTACATACGTAGGTATGTCACGTGGAGTTATATATAGAAAGCGTGTGGTTTGGAACCAGCAAACCACATTAAGAAGTTTCGAAGCGTAACATGATTTTGTTGATCAATAATAAATATAGGGGGAAATTTTCAAACTTGAACGATTGTACAGAATAAGTCGAGGAAAGTGGCCAACGTTATGGAAATTCATCTACTTTATGTATGTTGAATATATCCACGAAATATCAAAGATCTATAGTAACAAAAACGTCAACAAAGACACAGTATGTTAGTTATTAACATATATTTGTTTTTCATATCTTAAGGTGTTTGCCTAAGTTAAATCTTGCTTCGGTTTTCGGCTTTTCAAATTGTAACCATTTCTTTTTCAAAATGGCAGCCCTAAGATTACTTCCAAAAATACGAGATACAGGATTTAAAGATCTCGAATCTTGAATAAAATCTTTCAACTGCCAATCTTCTGCCATGCACATTATGCAGCTTCATGCAATTTCACATAGCAGTCAGTGGACTAATGCAATAAAAATTTACATATATCATTAAACCTTGTAACGAAATGTTGACAGAAATAAGCAGAATAGGAATGTATCGACAACAATTCTGACGATTGTATGCGAATTAAAATAAATTCGTGAGGCGTCAATTATTTAAGACAATAAAAAAATAATTAAACGAAATTATCACCAGATTTAATAACGCACTCATGTATTTAAATGGGTTTGTATATCTAGGTTTGTTAAAGTTGTGTTTGTACACGATAACTCGAGAACGCTTTAAGACATATCGACTTGAAAGTAATCCTAGCTTATCCGTTGAAATCTGGTTAGAACTTGAGGTCCATCAGTTGAAATCACTTCAAATTTGATACGTATACAGGGTACTTCACAAGATTGTTTTTAATTTGTTTATTCGATCCATTTGGTAAGTGTTTTGGGAGAACTACTCGTATACATACATATGTAATATGGAACTGAAAATTGAATTTGGGGTTTTCAGGAATGATCTCTTTACTCATCTAAACTGCCAACGTTCTGTCACTTCCAGGAATCCCAAAAATAAAAACTGACTTTGTTATATTAAAAGGCGTGCTGCATTTTTTATGTAATATTTGAATTTATTGATTTAATTTAATTTAATAGCCATTCTCCTACTCAATTTTCGAGATGTTTCAATTTTAAGAAATTCGGTAAAAATCAATAATTTTCGTTATGGCAAAATACTAATTGTTAATAATTATTAATAAGTTGATTAATGTTTTTACCACATGAGTTGAGCTTACTGTTACCACGAGTATATTTTATGATATAAGTACTTATTTCGCTTCGTTTTTTGTGTGAACATCCGAATATATAGAGTGTTTAGTAAAACCTTAAAGCTTTAGAACAAAGGTTTTATTATTCCATAATTACGTATGTACAGGATGCTTAAAACAGAGCTACCATTTAACGCATGTGCAAATCGTTCAAATCACAGAATGTCTCAAAAAATGTTTCAGTGGTTATGTTTTTTACATTCCTGCCTTATTTTTTTACTAATCAATATCTAACTGGATACATTATGTGCGTTAATAATTTTAAATCAAGTTTACTTGAAAGCAATGCATTTTAAAGAAAAAGGCGCAGGACATTTTTTTTTTTTGCAGAAAATTCTGGAATATCGTAATCTGGTACCTACTGTAAACTTGGGTGGCTTTGAACAATTAATGAAATTTGTTTCTTTCTTTCTATATATACAAAAAAAAGGACTTAAAATTTTCCAATATCAAAGTATGACTTATATAATACTATAGGGAACTCAAAACTACGAATATGAAAAAGAATTGGTCCGTCATATTTTCGGAAATCCCCTGTATGTAAAGAACCTGTTTGTAATGAACCCTGTATGTAAAGAACCTGAATTTTTAGTATTGACCATGTTAATGGAAACTTTGTTTTATTTTTATATAAAAGTCCAAGTTATTCAAAGAAAACATATATATAAGGTTAAATCTCTTGAAAAAGTGGACTACATCAATGAAAGTGACCTTCGTCTGAAGATGTCTTTTGGTATGAACCAGAAGACCTTTTAGAGTTCATTAATACACCGCAACCCTCCAAGAGAGGTTTTTTTACAATACATGAGATAAATATACAGTGCGCGGCTAAAGTATGGAATAAATCCAGGAACTGTGAAACAAAAAATTTTTGGAAAAAATTTTCGAACAGGTCGATTTTGTTTAATAAAAACACACATTTTTGAGGGAACGTCCATTTTCAGATGTCATTTGTTTGTGAGTAATGACGTCATCAACTTATTTTTCAAATGGCAACCCCCCCATTTTTTTAATTAAATTTGAGAGACCCTTTCATTGTCGATTTAACGGTATAAAAATGTTGCCACTTGACATAACATAATTTTTGAGTAAATGACAATTGAATTTTACAAAATGAAAAATATATTTTTCACAATAAATAAACGAGAATTTCTTTAATAAGCAAATACAATTTTAAATTAAGTGTTCGAAATGCCGTCCATCAACTTCTTGGCAATATGCAAGCCTGTGTACAAATTCTTCTTGTACATTCTGAATGACTTCCCGGGTAATGGATCCCATTTCCTCTCTAATGCGAGCAAGTTCGTAGTTCGGCTAAATCGTGTGGTCTTCTGCAGTAAACTTTTGATTTTAAATAACCCCATAAAAATAATCAAGTGGTGTAAGATCTGCGGATCTCGCGGGCCATTCTGTCGGTCCTCGTCTGCTAATCCACCTCTGAGGAAAGATGACGTCTAAATATTCACAAACTGAGCGCGCATAATGTACTCCGTCTTGCTGAAACCAGAGTGTGTTATTTGGAATGTCAGGATAACTCTCGTTTGGGAAAATTACTGCAAGCGCTGGAACTAGATCATTTTGCAAGAAATCCAGATATCTTTCTCCTGTAAGAGTTTCTTCAAAGAAGAAAGGCCCTATTATTCTGTTTGCGACTATTCCGGCCCACACATTTAATTTCTGCGGGTGTTGAGTATGTGCTTCGATGATCCAATAAGGATTCGTCCGATTCCAATACCTGCAATTTTGACGGTTCACAGTGCCGTTTAGACAAAACGTGGCTTCATCGGACAAAAGTAAGATTTCCGAAAAAAAGCTGGTGTAAATTTGGATTTGTTTGACAAATATTCATCATAGTTTCATAGAATTGCAGTCGCTGGTCGGGGTCGTCTTCGTTGAGTTCTTGCACAAGCTGAAATTTCTAGGGATGATAGTTTCCTTTCCTCAGGATACGTAGAACTGTCGTCTGACTAACTTCATTTTCTGAGGCAACTAGTGTAGAGGTACTCTGAGGGTTCTCTTCCATACTTAACACAATGTCAATCTTTTTATCTTTTTTCTTTTATCTCCTTTAATTAAGTGTAATTTTCCTTGTTCCATCCTTGTGCTTATCTTGGGTAAACGTTGGGATTTTGGTAGATCTTAAACATCACCAGTTTCGGATATAGTACTTCCGTATACGGAATATCTTCAAATCGCTTGAAATTTACAGCGCTTGCAGTAATTTTCCCAAACGAGAATTTTCCAAGTAATTTCCAAGTTTACGGTATACTCCCGAAGTTTCTCGAATAAGTCGAGTCACTCTGTATAATGTGCAGAACTCCAGCAAAAAATATTACCCTTTACTACTGTGAATGCCACTGTAGATATTTCAAATGATATTTTTGCACTATTTATTAAAGACTGTGAAATCTAAATTTTACGTTAGTAATAATTCTCTTGAACGCATTAAACAGCAAACTCCAAATCGCATAATTCAGTTCAAGTGGGAATACGTGCGACGAATATTGGATATCGGCGAGAAATATGTTCTCCGTCCGTATTCCCTTTACCGTCTGCTTGCCATCGAAATTCCTTAAGTTTACTCGCCGTTTCGTATATCAAAAGCGGCCGCAACGGACTAGTTAGTTTAGAGCCAGCAATAATACCCGTTTTTATGCCTCTCCTCTCGACAGAACGAAATTGGCGAGGAATATAATCATGAGAGCCTTGACTCGTTCGCTTCCAAAGACGTAAACTTTAAACATATACGCGAAACAGTCCTTAACAAAAAATGACAATTCCCTGAAATACTCCTTTACTTAATTCAATCTATTCGTTATTATTAATCATTTGAGTTGGGGACGTCAAAGGGAGCAACGGAGAGCGGCATAATAAATCTTGACTTCCAGACAATTTTTTCTTTCATTGAAAATAATGCGAGCTCGAAAAAACTTTGATGCTTTGTCTTCGAAAAGCGTAATAAAGTCTGAAGTATTTGGTACTGAAATGAGAAAAGTAAATTAATGTCAGATCAAATTGATGTACAGGGTCTATTACCTAAGCACATTTCGCGAATTCGCGAGCACATCTCGCGATTTCAGTTGGATTTTCTTAAAAAAGGTTTATTAAAAACAAATATTAAGGAGTATTAAAAGTACGTTTTATGAGATGAATTGTTAATAAAATACCTTATTTTAAAATTTTCATTTTACCATTCTAATTGATTGCAAACATACAAATTCTCTTTCTGGTTCATATGTCATGTGTATAAAAATATTCTGACATTAATTAAATTAAATTATGGATAAATATACAGTAAACTATAGCAAATGAACCCTTACATAATAAGTAGTTACAATCGTATTTACTAAAATTTATCAGTATCACCTACGTCATTTTAACAAAATTCCATTGGCACTTTCGGCATTTTTAATATTTTTTTTTACGGTGACACCTTTACCATTTTTATATACAATTTAACACCGGCGCCTGCGTCAATTTCAAACACATTTTTCATAAAATTTACCATTGGCACCTTTGTCTTTTTCGTTAAAATCTGCCATTATACATTTATATATACGAAAGTACATATTGTATGTTTCTAGAATTAACTGAAAAATAAAATTAATTTACCAGATTACTTGAAATTAGTACGTTCTGGATTCAAAATAAAACAGGAATATAAAGGTACGTCTACACTGAAGCAACTTCAGTGTGGACATTCAGCAACTTGTCACAACTTATATTGTAAGCATTTGTCAAAGGTTTATAATTCATTAAACTTTTTAAATAAATAAACTGCCCACACTGATCGACATAATTTTAAGGAATGTCTGCACTTGTGTTAAATGCAACCTTCTGTCTACACTGATTTTCTAGTTGTAAGGTGTAAATTATTATGACATGGATGAAAACTTATTAATGATTTGTCAATCTTTTTTTTCAATCACCTCTCCGCATTCCACTTAAACTCCTTAAATAAAAACGAATTTTCCACTTTTCACACTTTTCAAAAATGTAAAAAACGAAAAATATGCTACTACTAGTATTTGTAGTTTCCCGAGTGTTTGAAATACAAAATACAACAAACCTCGGCACAACATCCCGTCCACGTTGAAACCAATGGTTATAAATCTTTCTTTCTGTTTCATATTATCCCTTGATCTTTGCCGTTTAAAATGGATTAACGCAACATAGTAATACAACTTTTTTTGAACCACAACATAAACAGAATGCAACACAAAGTAACATATTCAATTAAAGATAACCTTTTGTGTTGAAATGAGTTGCTGTTCCATTATGTTGGGGTAAGTTGCTACAATGTGGATGTACCTTAAGATATACAAAACCATACATGTTTTTGTCGTAAAAAGGATAAAGAATGTATGCTTGTTTTTCCTTGAGACCCGTGGCTAATGCATTATAAAATTTAGTAGTTCTAATGTTATCTTAAAGATAAATACAATTCTTTTTGTTTCACGATGTACTTATATTATACTAGAGAGAAAGTATACTAGCAAATAGATCGTCGTTGAAAGAAGTGCTCTTATATCCGCGTTAGAAAGACGGATGTAGCGTGGTAAAGGCAAGACAGTAAAGGTAAAACAAATGCTTCCCAAGGGATGATCCGGAAATAAGTTGCATGAGGAAAGCTATAAATTTTGTATAATCGATTTCTTTCTCATTTATATGCCGTTGTTGCAATATCCCTAACGTTCTGATAAAATAAAGAAACCAACTCTAAAACTGATTCAAGGCACACATTGGTACTTATTGCTCGTTCACTACAATTTGAACATTTTTTTATCTATTTAACATCACAATGGAGAAACACAAATTACTCAAGCTACTTATAAAATGTCTTGCGTATTTTTAATAGAAGTTTTTTTTTATAAAACTAATATTTATATTTTGTTTCAATTGCGTTTTGCTATAGTATTAATACTTTATTTTTCTTCGATCCATTATTTTAATTCAGAATATGTAAACCGTTTGTGAAAGTAAATCAAAGTGTTGTTAATTTATTTCACCAGGAGTACTTTTTATTGAACGTACTTTTATTGAAAGTACCTAACGAATATTAATAATGAGTATATGTCATCAGTAGAGTAATATTAGTAATGAGTATATGTCATCAAATTCTTATTTCATTTCCCTCGACGTCAACCAGCTTGTCCGTCATCTATCTTGAATGATTGCTCGGCATCGCGTTGGATCACGGGCGGAGGTTTTACCTGTTGTACCCACAGGCAGTTTTAGCCATTCTGCGCTAAGATGTGTACGTCTTGTATGTATTTAATACATGTACATGTAAGTTAATGCTGTTTTAATTTAACATGGGCGACGGTTAAGGTAAGGAAGTGAATGAAAATCTATTACTTTATATCGTTAAATCTAAATTAAAAACAGTGCATTGATGTTCAGTATTATTTTAGTGCCTTTTAGAATAAAGTTAATATCATAAGGACTACGTATTCTGGTTATGTTTCAATATTGAAAGGGGGATTTGTACAGTTTCGTCTCTACTTTTTTCAAAGGTGTCAAAAGATTATATACATTAAAACCCCCCAAAATTTCAACGACCAACACTTAAGTGCATATCTGTCCCATAAGCACATTGCAATATTTCGGGAAAACCGCTCGTCTAATCTCCAGCGCAATATAAAACGATAAGTATGTGATATTAGTTCGGTCCTAACGTTTTGATGTAGCCCCGAAAATCAGATATATAAACCGAATAGTTTCTGTGGGGAAGGGAGTGCGAGAGTCATAATACTTTACGAGGTATGTGTATATATGACCGAAATAACCGAAAACCGGAACTTACTGTTCATATTTAGCCGGATATTTCGGATCTCCCTACGCAATACGCACTATAAAACACCCTCATGGTGCGAGCAGGTATCGACCGGTAGAGAGCAGGTCCGGACTTAGGAGGACGGCATTCAGGGCGGCCCTCATTCGTGCAACCTTCTACAAAAATTATCAATATTTATTTCGTATAAAAACTTTTTAAACATTTTTAAAGCATTTTTTTAAAGTTGAAGCATAGTTCTGTATAACATATATAGGCTTATATATGAAGGAATAGAGAAATATCCTCTAACACATGTCAATTAATGGCTCAGTTCGACAGTTGTAACTCATTCAGTGTCATAACTAATAATGAAAATGTAAAATTAGTATAAGTAATTCTAAATTTAAATAACAATTTTTTTTTGTCTTGACAAGTAAATCGCTTTTAATATAGTATGAAATAGTACTACTCCTAAATATGAGCCTTATTGAATTTAAAATGGATAGAGCAACTTAGACATAGTCCTGACAGAAAGGCAACTCCTGGTGCAAAATTTGACGTCATAATGAAAATGATTTATTGGGAAGGTTATTCAATATCCGTCTTATTCTCCAGATCTGGCTCCATCAATTTTCTGCGTTTTGTCCATAATTCCTAGAAGAAACTTTTCTTGGACATTTAATGCCCTCTAAAATTAGCTTAAATATTTTTTCAATTTCAAACTGTCTTCTTTCATTAACGTGGAATTTAAAAACTACCGGAACAATAATTGTGTTTAATAAATAATTTGAATTTACTTAATAAAACCCATTAGAAATTATTAATCTATTCAATACATCCTTAAATGTGCTGTAACAACAAATGACTTGTTTGAATAATAATACAATGAATGTTTAGTTTTTTCTTTTAATGTAGATGGAGAATTTAACACCACATCTGTGTCCTTTCTTTCGAATTTCTTAGGGTCCGGGCCTTATCAGATGTGAACATCGCAACAACAGGAAGGGAAGTTATCAATTTGCGAGGGGAGTATTTTATCGTATCATTGAACAAGCACTTCCATATAAGTCAAATGCTCAAGACGGCAACAGACTGATACGGCAAAAACGCCATATTATACTCGTAACCCTCGTTTCTAATATCGAATAAAAACCGACTTCATCGACGTTCAGGCTACATTGATTTTATCGCGTATGATATAATTTTACGCACTAATCTTTCACATGCAGTACACTTAACAAGAAATGTCATGAATTTATCTCATCAAAGGGAAATGGTATTATCCAAATACAGCTTATTTTTCAGTTTATCTTTAACTAATCTGGAGTACATTTAAAAACATGTCGTGAAGCCTATATTGTTTTGGTAGCTTTTTTAAGACATTGCGTGCCAAATGTAAAAAAAAAGCACAACCTCCACAAACAAAAGCCAACTTGTATTTTTCAACAATATGTATATTTTGCCAATAATAAAACGTGTATGGAACAAATTTTGTAATATTTTTTTTATTTTGTGTGTTTTTGCGATTTTTTTTTGATGTCATTCATATATGAATGACGAAGGCCAAGAAATTTTTATGTTATTTTCCGTCTAGAGTCATGTCTCATATGCATGACACACATTTTAGTTTTTTTCTCTTTGCCCATGTGTCCATGAAAAATATATTCTGGAAAACCGCCATCAGGTGAACGCGAAGTTGGATTGGCTCAAAATGTCTGTCATGAACTCTGCAGAGAACTTCTGAATCAAGGCAAACATTATTTGTAGACAATTTCTATACTAGCTATGAACTAGCCAAAACCATGCTTGATAAACAAACGCATTTTGTTGGGACAATCCGAACAAACAAAAAGCACATACCTAAGGAGATCCCCCCCCCCCCCCCCTCCCCCCCCCGGAGCACACCCCCCCAAAAAGGCACATACCTCCTATCAAAACTCAAAAAGGGTGAAATTGTATCCCGAGAGGATCAAAATGGTATTGTGATTCTAAAGTGGAGAGATACCCTCTCTCACAACCTTCAACATCAACAGATCCAGTCACCCAAAATACGACACAAAACACCCAAAATGAGCCAACAATGACGACTTGAAAACGAGTATCTAGAAAGGCTACATCAAAACCGTTGGCGGTCCTGGCCTATAATAAAGGAAAAGCAGTGATCGACTTTTCCGATCAAATAGCTTCATATGCCACAACACTCCGCAAAGGGGTGAAATGGTATAGGAAACTCGCCACTGAACCTCTGTTGGGGCAGCAGTGGTTAACGCTTGGGTATTGTACAAACATGCAACCCAAAAGAAAATTCAATTACGTGCATTCCGAGAAAAGTTGGTGGCAGCTTTGTTGCAGAAACAAGAAATAGCACAGCGTGAAAAGCCCAGATCTTCAAGTTCCTATCTTCATCTGTCGGATAGAGCCAGCCCTTATGATAAAAAGATTCGACGAAAATGTAGCTCATGTTACTCCAAACTTCAAAGTGAAATGGGACGTAAAGAAGCCAGAAATCGCGGTAAAATGGTGTATACCTATTGTAACACTTGCCCGAACCAGCCGCAATTATGTTTGGAATGTTTCAATTCAATGCATGAATAAGTTGCATTTATTTTTATTTCATAAGAAAACGTTTTACGTTTTGATGTTTACATTTTATACAGAATAAATATTTGTTTTAACACTTTTCAGCGTCAAATTTTTATCTTTCCGATTTTTCCCGAACCAAGCATAGCGAAATGTTCCGAAGAGGCCACACATTCAGAATCACATTTAAAATGTGTTGCACTGTCATTCATATATGAACGACGCACACTGCAACGGTTTTTGATCTGTCATTTATATATGAATGACGCAGCCATTACGGGAAATACACTGTCATTCATATACGAATGACATGGCATGCAATGTGTTAAGACATTCGAATAAATGAGCGATACTGAGTTCATTCGTCGTACTACGACACTTTCAAATGGCTTTTTAACATTATATATTATCGTTATTAAACTGAAAAATATTTTTGAATTAGCTACTCTAAACAATAAACAGGGTGTTCGGGAACTGAATGTACAACGTTCCTCCTCTTCAAGAAATTCCTAGACCAAAAAGAAAACGATTTATGCCAACTTACATATATACGTACCTGATATTAAACATCTCATATAATATAGGGTGGGCCATCAGATGGTTTCTTTTTAAAATTGCTATTAAAACTACATCTATTTTTCTATGATATATTTTTAAATGATTGTTGCTTTATTCAACAAAGTATTCCTTGCCATGACTAATGAAAAACAATCTCAGTTAAATGGCCGCCGCGGCTGGCTTAGCAGTAGTTCATTCTTTTCACCCAATTTTGCAGTACATTTTCGATTATTTGTGGCGCTATTGCACGAAGAACTCGATTGATGTTTTTGATGAGTCAATTTTGTTACAGTAACAACGGTCCTTAACATGCCCCCTTAAAAAATAGTCCAACGGTGTTAAATCGCAGCTGCGCGATGGCCAATTAATGTCTCCAAAACGGCTGATAACGCGGTTAACGAATTTATTGTGCAAAAGATCAATTTTTTCACGGCTTGTACGACACGTTGCTCCATCCTGCTGGAACCAAAGCTCGTCCATATCCAAATCGTCCAATCGCGGCCACAAAAAATCAGTTAACATGTTTCTGTAACGGATTCCATTTACTGTAACGCCGTTACCTTCTTCATTTTGAAAGCAGTTCAGACCAATGATGCCACCACTCCAAAACCCACACCATACTCACTCTTGCAGGATGCATTGGCTTCTCTATGACTACGTGTGGATTTTCGAAACCCGAAATCCTACAGTTCTGTTTATTGACATGTCCTCCAAGATAAAAATGAGCTTCTTCCGAAAAAATGATTTTTCGATTGAAATCGGCGTCATTTTCAAACTCATTTAAATCCCACATGGAGAAGCGATAACGAAGTGGATGGTCATTTTCTTTTACCTCTTGAGGAAGTTGCAACTTGTAAGCAAATAATCCGAGGTCTTTATGCAATATTCTCCTCAGAGAAGTGCGACTGACATTAAGTTGTTGTGCTCTGTGACGAGTTGAGGTTCTTTGGGTTTTTCACGCACACTTTGGGCAACAGCAGCAATTTGTTCAGCTATGCGCACCGGACGAGCACGTGGATGACTTCTGTTTTTTATAAGCATGCCAGTTTCACGAACATTCCTTATGAACTTTCTTACACCAGGCGCTGACGGAGCTTCATTCCGACCAAAAATTGTTCTCAATTTTCTCACTGTTTCTGCAACACAGCATTCACTTTGGAATTAATTTTTCAAATTTTCCCAACGTTGTTCAAGCATAAAACAATCCATTTCTTACAGCGGAGGTTAGACACCACATATATGTCAAATGTCAAGCGCGTCAGTGGCGGCAATGTAGAAATAACACTCAGTTTAAAAGAAATCCAATAGATGGCCAACTTTTCATTAAGAATTTAAAATCTCTTATAATATTATTTAATCAGTCATTTTTTGAATGTTAAGCTGCAAAAAATTACACATTATATAAACAATTGTTGATACGAGATTGTCACAGGACTTTTGAAATAAAGAATTGCAAAATATAAGCATTATTTTACAAAAAAAAAAAAAACTAGTACAGAATAGGGTTTCGACCTAACAATTGACATAAAAGAGTTGTGACAAGATTATTCATATCATCCACGTATGAATGTTCTTTTTTTCTTTTTTTTCCGTTTTTCCTGTTTTAAGAACGGCTTGATAGGCAGACAAAATGATCTCGTTGCTAACCAACGATCATCTATTTTTTAATAAAACAGCAATATGTGCATATCTTAGCTCATAAACTATATCTTACATCCACTTTCCTTACACCGCTGTCGTTATTCGTGCTTGCTGACTTAATTAAAACATAAATCTGAAATTAATGCTCATGAACGTACTAGTACGATATTGAACCCTATATAACAATGTAACCTCCATAATAAGCACTTCCTTAATAGCGCGATTAAAATTAATGATTCATGAATGAGGCTATGTTTTATAGTCTTCAGTCTGCTAAGTTTCGCATTATTCCCTCATTGTTGTAGTTTATATTTTATGTGATAACCTCAAGATGCTGTGTGTACGTTCTTAAGAAATGTTCCTAAGAATACTACTAATATTTTATGTAAATCCATTACTTTTGTGTTGTATGAAATTTTGACAAACAAATGTATTTCAAATTTTTTTTTTTTTATTATATCAGGGATCGGTATTAGATATACAGTGGGGAACGTAAATTGATAAGTTAGTATCACAATTATTGTGCATATTCGTATTTTAAAAAAATCCAGACATATCAATTTTGGATTGTGAAATACATCTTGCAGCGTAAAAATTTGAGCCTTAAATTCAACCCCCTTCGAGTGATAGTCGCAAGCTCCAAATTTTTAAATTTGAATTATCTAAAATGTATTTTAATTCGCTATTTAAAAACGCTATAGTTTTAAACTTTATTGAAAAAATTTACAGCAGAAATACAAAAAAATGCAAGAGCATTTCAGATGAGATTAAAAAAATCTCATCTGATTGACAAAATTTGGTAGAAGAAATGGTTTTGGTGGTGGAGAGTTACTACCCAACGTACGTACCTGCCAACGTGTGGACAGCTACGTACCTGTCATTGCGAGTGTAGCTGTAAGCTATTATTACTTTTTCTTGTACACAGAGAGATTTTCAGCTTTTGCGTGTTCGATAAAGAGTTTGTACATTTCCTTATTATATTAAAATATAGCTTGTAGTGTCTACTTTAAGAATAAGAATTTTTTATTTAAAGAAAATAAAAAGTACAAACTGAAATTCGTTTAATACATATGTCTATATTTCCATATTTTTCATAATGTTTTGTTCAAAATTTAGTATTACACAGTAGAAAAAAAAATGTTTTCCTTCATTTTTTACGAGAAATATAAGGGGACGAAATTAGACACACATTTAAAGGCTGAGCTCAAGTGCCTACTGTCTCCATTTTAATTTTGAGTTGCTTGAAAAAAAAAACAAAAGGTAGCTCTAGGAGTGAAAAAGAACTTGGTGGACGAAATTTGGACCTTCTACCCTACCTTATATATGTGATGGTAATTGTTGTAGTCCAACTGATCGGCAAAGGCACCAGAGTCACAAGATACAGAACTTGCATACGCACGGTAACCGAGATCGGTCGAATTTCCATAAATTATCAATAACATAAATTAAATTAGTATATGTCACACACAGTAAAACGAAGTTCACTGCCATTAAATGTCAGTTCCGTTTATCCAACGCTTGAACGTAACATGCGACGTACGCTATCTTGACCTTTGGCACGTGCCGTACCTTGGTTAGAGTGGGGCGCACAACACCGCAGATGGGTTATATTCCGGAATATAATGGCGTTATTTAATTGAACTACGATTGTTCTATGTACATATATACAGGGGTTGACGATGTACTCTATTAATGTGGCACATATAACAGTATCCCAGTCGTGTTAAGGCCGCTCCTGGAATCTATTGTAAACCTACGGGCTCTACTAACTAATACCATTTCGTTCTTGATAATCAGAAGGCAAGCAAAACAATTTCAGTGAAATTTTTCGACAGTGTCAACTAAAAAGAAGACAGTCATAAAACCTTATCAACATTTTTAATAGTTGGGCGTTGTTAGTTTTGTTGAAAACGCCACAACAACTTGCCGTGTTATTGTGATAGCATTAGATAGGTGTCAGTGTTGTGTGTGTTGTTTGATTTTTACTAACTGCAATTTAAAAACATGGGTTATTTAATCTAAATGCATCAAATACAATTTCTACAAATAGTTAGTTACGGACATAGAACATGATCAGGGGCCGAAGTTGTTGGCCTATTTCAAGAAAAAAATTTGCCGACTATATCCCGTTTTGCCGACTATATCTTGAGGTAAAGTTAATACAATTAAAGAGCTGTTTCACGTACGTGGACATGTATGTTAGACAAGAACGAAACTGTATTCATTATAAAGTTTTTTGTTCGTTGTAATTTTTTTTACTGTTAATTTTTGTAATGAGGTTTAAAACCGTTGCATTTTGGAATAGAGAATCAAAAAGCCTTATTAATGAACTATCACAAACCCCTACTATAATTTAAAACTTTGAGTGTTGCAACTGTCACTCGGGGGTTGATTTTACATGTCTCTTCATTTACTGAGAGATTTCTTATATTTTGACTTTTTTTTTTTTTGTAAAATTGTGGCACAAGTGACTACTAATGTGCCACTAATTTTGCAAAACTTATGCAACTGTAGTAAACATAATTTTGTCAAAATTAAAAAAGTTACAATTAAGATCTCTCAGTGAGAACCCCGAGCTATTCCAAACTTACAAAGTAACCGCACACGATGTGGAAGTATTTCACCTCTCACTCAACTTCAAAAACCAAATATTTAGTCCGTAAATCCTTGCTCTCGTTATGTACGTAAATTTTTAATTAATTTGCGTAGGTAGGTGGAGAGTAAATGTGTTATAAACTTTGATCATTATGTACACATTTACATCCAGTGTTCAAACTTCTAATTGCATTAATTAGAGAACTTACCTTTAACCCCGTTAAATACAAAAAATAGCTTCAAACACCGTTCTAAATTATGGTATGTTAGATTGTTCCATTAGATTTTGTTAGAAGTGTTCCATTAACAATGTGGACTAATCAAAAATAGTTGTCCAATTATACTAAAATGTGTGTACAGGTTAGTCCAGGGATGTGTTTCCCGAATTTGCATTTAAAATTTCAAAGAAAAACAGATATGTCGCTAATTACTTGTCATATAGAGTAAGACATATAGAGTAATAAAAATGCACTTCCATATACATCGCCATTCTATATTAAATTAAAATAAATGAATATGTACGTATAGTTGAGCGGAATGGCTAGAACTATTTTGCGGGTACAACAAGCAAAAACCCTCGCTCGTGATCCGACTCGAAGCCGAGCGGTCATTCACGATTGATGACGGTCAAGCAGGTCGATGCCACTGGAAGTGAAATGAAAGTTTTATGCATTGATTTCCTTTATAACCAAGGAAAATTCATTACCAATAACTTTACTATATTTTAATTTTTAATAAATAGTTTACATGTCTAGTTTCCCAGTAAAAAGTGTTATTAGGGTGGTAGTTTCGAATTACCATTTTACAATAAATAAACAGGTTTTTCACACACAAAAATGCACCAATTTCCTCTTTTTCTTTTGTGTAAATATGCTCCCATGCATGTGCTCATCCCATATTGGTACGCAAACTGCTTTAAACCCTAATAAAAACGTTCACCATGTTCATCAATCATGTTTCCTAGAATCTCGGGAATATTTCATGATGTAGTAGTCTAGTTCTCACTTCTTTATCTCCCAAAAATGCTTTGACCATCATTCTAAAAGATTCCATGAAGCATTTTGAATCTCAGATAAAGTATAAGTACAGGGAAGTTTGCAAATTGTCACCCGCTAAAATTGATCTAATTTGTGAGCCAATTGCCTTCTTTAAATTTGGTTCGGACACCTTGCAAAAACTTTGAAGTACTTAAATTGAACTTCTTGTTGGTTAAGTGTTAATAATGTTTTTTTGTGGAACTATGTACTGGAAGTTATGTGAAAGGCTTACAAACAAGTGTTTGTAATAAAAATGTTTTATCATTTTACAGACAATCAGTCGTGTTAAAAAAAATGTTCTATACAGGGTGAGTGAGATTTATACTCTTAAAACCTAAATATACAGTTAAAATGCTTTTTTCCGGGTACAGATTGTTGAAAAGATCTCTTCATTTTTCCTGAAATAACAGAGGTATTCGTACCAAATGTGGTGAGCTGCAAGTATGTAGGATTAGTACTATGTTGTCGTCATCTGCGGCAGGTGCAAATAAGTACAAATTGTCGGTATTAAAAATCATTATATTTTACTCGAGTGAGTGAATAGAAGTCAAACGATACAAATGACTATACTTCTCTCTCTCTATGTCAAAGGTGACCGGCTTATAAAATAATAATGTAATAAATGTCTTGCGCAATTGGATATTAAGAAAATGCGACCTTTTTATCACAAAAAAAAACTTAATGGAAGTGAATATTTGTCCTGCTGAGTACATTCATATATCACGAAAAACTAACACATCATCATACCATTAATCACATCTAAATTATTATGGTGTACACTTAACAAGATGACCATGTGACTATGTTTGTGTAAATCTGTTTTTGATTCGATTCCCCGCATAACATACGGAATGCTCCATCCTTTAGTCATTTACTTTACGATATTTTTTAATTTGACGAACACTATCTACATCTTCGCGCCACGACCATATGTTCGTTCAGATAACAACACATCGCGGTGAAATCTATGGGTTATTTCCCATGTAGGCCTACCTTCGTTCTGTCAACGATAATTAATTATAAGGTATGCTTGCGAGCAGTGTCGATTTAAAATATGCGCCACACACAATTTCTCGTAATAAAAGTTACGACCAATAAATTGCATGGCGAATTTCAAATGAAATATTCATTATCAAAAATTATTGCTTTTGTCATTCCCTTATCCACTGTCTGTATACTTTTATGGTAGTAATGTAACCTGTTTGGCATAGCAATCAGTGGTTTTATGGATTATGGCATGTACGTACATACATATGTATGTATGTATGTACGTACAGTATGTGTACGTACACGTCGTACATACATATGTATGTATGTAACGATGGGCAAAGCGGAGAAAGATGTGTTTTGTTATAGATCGCTAAGGATGCTGAAGAAAATAATAATTTTATTTGCTGTGGGACTTAAGGTTCATGGAAGGAAACTTATAGAGAAGATGAAGGTTTTAGTAAATCGTTCAACGTATGGACATACAGTGTGGAAAGACAGTAGCGGATAAATTGTTAGTTGGAGGGAATTAGTGTTTATTAATTGTTTAAAGCGATTAATTACAGCGTAATTGCATATTTTCATGTCGTTATTTGCTTTAGTTAGATCGTCAACGAAGTTTTCTTTTAAATGAAAATCTGTATTTTTTATTATTGATTTCGGTAGTATCTACTTTTTACAAAACAAAAAGGAACTAAATAAACTAACAAAAAAAACACTAACAATAAAATCAGTTACAAAAGTAAGCACAGAAATAACAGTTTTTAGTACACTAGACGTTCAAAGTGACGACCATCTGACAATACCCAAGGCGATTATAACATTAAGTTATCATATTCTGAAGAGTTTGAGGTTATATTAATGTAATTTCATGTCTAATTATGTATTTACTTGAGATCTAAATTACACAGCTACACAAAAGGAAATAAAAATCATGATCCTGGATATTGACCTTAGTGTCCCTGTGTATTTTTCGACGCTGAATTTGAACTGATTGAATTTCGAATCCAACCTCAAAAAATCAATACACCCTCAAAATCTTGAGATAGTTGAGGATACTAAGGTGAATATCCAGGATCATGATTTTTTAGCTGTGTACAGCTACAAAAAAAAAAGACATGATCCTGGATATTGACCTTAGTATCCACATGTATTTTTCGACGCTAAATTCGAATCCAACCTCAAAAAAAGTCAATAAACCTTCGAAATTTTGAGATAGGGGTAAGAAAAGAAAATTTGACAAAATACCCCCTTCAACCCCTATTATACTCGATTTTTACATCTGGGGTATATTTCCTGCTTTTGGCATGTTGAAATTTGAAATCATCAACCTCAAAAACCCCCAGAAATATATTCTAGGAACAAAAATTGCGTATTTTGTCGAATTTTCATTTCTTACCCCTATTTCAAAATTTTGAGGGTGTATTGATTTTTTTGAGGTTGGATTCGAATTCAGCGTCGAAATATACATGGGGTTACTAAGGTCAAAATCCAGGATCATGTTTTTTTTGTGTAGCTCTGTTATTGGGTCGATTTTTATTTATTTTGCTTGAGTACCCCCATAGAAAGAAATCCAGTGGTGTTAAATCATCATGACCTAGCCGGCTATTTCATGGGACGTTTAATTCCTATCCATCTTCCTAAAAGCATCTGGTCCAAATAAGGTCGAATATTAATTACATAATCAGGCGGATCGCAGTCATGTTGTAACCACACACTATTGTTTGGTAGGTTTGGATTCCATCACCATAATCGATTCTATCACCAGCATCAATTTCAACTGTAAAAATTGCAGCTACAAATCTTTCTCCAGTCAACTTATTTGCGAAAAAGAATGGACCTACATATAACTTGGTCACCAATCAGTCCTGCCCATACGTTAAGTTTTGGAGAATACTGCGTATGAATTTCCTGCAAAATTCTCTACAACGCCATGTTCTCGAAATCTCTTTATGAAATGATATAGATCTGAATCCTACTAACGATGATTGACTTATGAGCTGATCTGGATACTTTTCTCTAAAGAATTGACACTTGATGTGACCCAACTCTGTCGCCATAACCAATCATCATTAATAATTCATTTCCCAATTTCTCGCTCATTTGTACCATGTTTATTAATAAAATGGTTTAATAAAAGTAAATTCTACTTTAGAACAAGCAAATGGCAATAATTTTGTTATTTATTTCTAACGGCCGTAAAGGACTTTTGTTTTACACAGTAACTAGATTAATTCTGCAAGTTTATAATTTTTAATCATTTTGTCATCACCAGCTCTAACCCTTTGTTGACCACATTTTTGTAAGCTATATTTTTTATATTTAAGGAGCGTTCCGGAGGTTTTTGGGGTTGTTGATCACGAATCTGGAGTCAGAAATATTCGTTTCCCAAATCCAAAATGGCGGAACCAATTTGACGTACCGTTTCGTCTCATATATTTTTGAAAATATATTATTGACATCTAAAAAGTAGCTCAATAAACGAAATTACAGACACAGCTACGAGCAAACTATAAACAGCTAGAAATATTTCTAGAAGATTGCAAAATTATTGTCAGTGGACATCTGAAACATTGTAGGATATTTAAAAAATATTCCAACAAGCTTTCAGATTACATTCGAAATATTGTTATAAACTTTTACAGTTTGCATTTATAACAATGCAGTAATATTGCAGTAATATTTCCTGACAGTTTAGTTGGTTTCACAAGTTCTTAGTGTACTGTCAAAAAAATTCTTATAATCTCAATTGAAATTAACACTCTTTTACAACTATTTTTCTACGGTAAGGGTGATCAATATTTTTCCTTTTTAGCAAACAATTTTTGACTTCAGATTCATAATCAGTTTCATATTTTTTTCTAATGTATACAGAGATATTTTTAAAAAATAAACTGATTATCTTGTTGATAAGTAATGGTTTATTTACATATATCCAAAATGATTATTTATTATTGTTACACATACATTTTTAAGTCCCCTAAGAACGTATAGAAAATAAAGTTCACCCATAAACGACGTTACAAGGAGCCTGAGCAACACCAGAGCCATGGAATGTAAGTAGTACATACATATGTATCACCTGCAACAAAAGATTAACCTCCTGGTGATGCCAACACAGTTGGCGAAACTCGAGTTGAATGCAGCAACATCTTTCGGTGTTAAGTGGTGTGAAGTGTTAATTTACTACAATGAAAAAGTTAAATTCCTGATTTTTCAAGGTGTGTTGAGTAAAAATCCTGATACTATGGAAGCTTCGTTAATGATGCAGGTGTATGCTAACTAAATGAGGTATAAATCCTTTCAAATTATTACACTTAATATACTTCATCTATTTCTTAACGTATATTCGCCTGTTTTATAAATTCAACAACAACAGTGAGATACGTATTCTGTCTGTATAATATCTGCCTTGCGCCCGCCTGGCCCCTGTACTGTTACGCACCTGAGAATGGCGATATTAATCGTCTCTACTTATAAATTTATATTCTCTCTAAAATATTCATCTATCAATGCTTTACCTGAGCGTTGAATAGTAGAATTTAAATTAATTTCCACGGAATGAATTAATTAAAAGCAAATTAACATCACCTCTCCCGTTGTGCTAAATCCCGCGCAGCTTTAAGCTGCACTCCGTGTCTACCGCGTTGGAAAATAAAAAACGTAAACCCCGGAAGTCCGTATCGCCGATGGAAATTAAAATCTCTAAATAAAGCTCCTCGCATATCCGTAAATCAGGCTAAATTGAATTTAAAAATCCCCGCTAATTTTATTTCAATTGCGAAAGTCCTAATGCAGCGCCTGCAGTAGAAAAATTTATCGTTGTTAGAAGTGTAAAGCCGTAAATAAAGTTAATAGTCCGCCGGCTTTCGATTGGCAACGTTCCTAATAGACCATTACCGAGTAACGCTTTCGAACGAATATGTTGGTAAATTCCTTTTCTCGCTAATAACCGTCCGCGAGGTTGCGGACAACGCATTTGCGAGTGGTTAAACAAAGATACACACATATAGGATCCGATTTAGAGATACAATTAACTGCAAATCTTTGTTTATTATTTTAAGCGTTTTGCTTTGGTAAAACACTCTTAGCTCATCATTCATTAGGGTTTGGAAAGTGTGCTGTAACTCAGAGCCGGACGCGTAATTCGTAATGTTATTGACGGAAGATGACATATGAGTGATTAAAAAGATAGGAGTTAAATGTGTTAATAATGTATGTACATACCTATTGCTTGTGTCATTCAGAAACACCGACGGTCCTCATTTCTTGAGCGTACGTTGCCACACCCAGTAGTCTTTCTACATTTATTCTCTTTAAACGTGAGCGATTTGGCATGTACATTTGTTTGTAGAAGTAAAATGATCGTTCCACATCTACTGAGGTTAAAGCTGCAAATTCAAAGTACTTGGACAGCGGACGCACATTATTTTTAAGAACTTCGTACAGTTGTTTGTATCACTAACAGTTGCTTGTTGTCACTAACATCGGTACATTATTATTGTTTACAGCTACAGAGAACAATGCACGTGTTACTATTATTTCTATACTTTTAGCCGTTTTGTGCAAAACCCGTTTACTAGCTATCAGTATCGGGAATGAAATATCTGAAATACCTAAAATTCGTACCAAAACATTAACGACCTTATTACAGCGAAAATATGTTGTTTCGTCCACTGTCAGCCACAGAAATTTATTGCGTATGTCATCTTTAATATTTCCCACGATACGTTGAAACTTGCCACTACTTTGAATACAACACCCTGTACATGTCAGCCAAACAAAAGCTGTATTCTTCCGCTTTCTAAAATGTACAGTTTGTTACACTTTACTTTCAAAATGGTTACTCTTACAGAGTGAACTTACAAGGCAGTGGTTTTTGCCAGTTTATTTATTTTTTCAAAAAGTTCTTTATGTGTTATGTTGGTGGCGAAAACCGCATCCTTCTAAGTTCTCTAGATATATCTTCTGTAAATATGTTTTTCGCAATGTATCACTAGTAGGCAATGGAAAATCGGATACATATTTGGCAAAAAATGTCTAACGTAAATATTGTCGATCACGTTGCACGAAAGGTTACATGCGCAAAACATTATGCACAAATCACACCATTATTCTTCTTTTGTAACAGTGCCAGGTATATTTTTTTGATGGATTTTCGAATATAAATATCTTTTACACTCTCGGCTATAATCACAAGTGGCTGTGCCACTATTGCCATAAATATAAATATAAATTTACAGAAAATCAGGTAATATGTAAATACAGTACACGAACTCACCAGCTAGTCACTAGCGACAAATAATTGCGGCGGTCGACCCGTTTACACCGACGGCAGGTGCATACTAAATCCCCATCGGAATATATCGCTGTCTTATTGGAAAAAATGTATTAAGGCGTCCTTTGTTCCCGCACGGAAATTGATAGAGAGGAATCCAGTATGCATTTTAGGCACGGCCAGTGGCGTAGGTAAACAGGGGCAAGAAATATTCGCTTAAATAATAATAATAATAATAATAATAATAATAAACTCACCCTACAATTAATCCGAAGAGTAACCCCAGAGGTCCTCTCAGGGATCTGTGCGGGGAAGGAGTGGCTATTATTATTATTTGCCACGGCGCTCTGGGAGCGACTTAAGATTATTTCGGTAACGCATTTGCTTTAAAGTTCTGAGGAAACCCAGAAAACTCAGAACATTACCAAATCTAGGGCATGTGCGGTTGGATTGGCATCTATGCATCCACACCTATACTAGTGTGTACTAGTGGTTGCATATCAAGTCCTGACAGAGAAATCGAGACAATTAAAAATCCTCTACCTCGGCCAAGACTCGAACAACGCGCACAGAGGTATCGCGACTGGAACGACGGTGCTTTAACCCACTCGGCTACCCGTGCCGTATAGGGTTTATACTTTAATTATCATAGAGTTGCACAGTGCCAGCTCTGCGTTACAGCATACTTTTCAGGACCCTACTCATTATTATTCTAGCCTAGGTTATATAAATTATTGCTGTGGCGGCTGTTTTAATAGATTTTGGTTTTAGTATTGGGAAAAAAGTTTACCGAAAATATGATCTTATCATAACGATCTTAAGTCCAACACAAGAACTGAATTGCAGTGTGTTAGGGCATTAAGATAGGAAGCGATAGATCCGTGCTCTTCTAGGAATAAAGTAACCCAATTGCGCGACTCAAAAATGTGATATCCACGCAAGAGCCAAGTAATATCCCAAGAAAACAGACACAGTTTCTTCACGAATAAAAGGAACATGATCCTTTAGGGCACCTGTTCTCCTAAATATAAACCTATATTCCACATCATGGCCCAAATGGCAGCAAACCAAGTAAAAAGAGCCCCATGTTTAATGCTGACAACACCCAGAAAAGTGATAGAGGTGATGCTATGTCTGCCGACGGCCGAAAGGAATATCTAAATTGGATTGGTGTTCCATTTAAAAAATTAAATTTGCATAAAGTGTTGCCTTCTTTTGCACCCTGTACAAAATATAAATAACATGGTTAAACACACATTTTTAACACACACAGAATAACTTTTATCTTCAACATTTTCTTCTATGACAAACCTTTTCCAAGATAATGCTGTCTGAATATAGTTGGGACACACGGTATATTTTTTAGTTAAAATGGTTGTTCTAATGTGTATTGTTTTTAGTAGTTTGATAAAGTGTTATTTGAACCTCAAGGTGTATTATGCTTGAGGTTGATAGTGTCAGACTTTTCGAGAGTTTTGGCTAAACTTTTTGACTAAACTAAATCAAAAACAATATTTACAGCCAATTACACCTACCTTTTAGTTTTTAAGGTTCAGATTTTGACAGGTGTCATATTGAAGGCTATCCATGATTCTATAGGAATATTTTATTAATATATTATGCTTTTTTTGTTTGTCCTTGTTCGAATAATCCAAAACGAATGCGCAGAATAGGCGCTTCACAAACATAAAACACGCACAAATTATTATCTAAAGCACATGTTGCGACGAATAAATTAAATAATTCAATAACGGGACCTGATAATGCGATCCCCAGATGGCGCAGGCATAAATTTTCGGTTAGCAGGGCGAAGAGGCCGTTTTTGCACGATCCATTTACCCCTTTGCGAACAATATACGTGTCACATAACCCTTAACCATTTATTAAAGCGAAAGCCATTGTTTCTGAAAAAGTTCCGAATGGGGATTTTATTCACCGATAGAGATTTGATAAAGGCCGCTACGAAAAATACGCTTTCAGCGAAACTCTGCCTCTGGTTATTAAATTATATTATTGAAATGCGGAGGAAACTTAGGGGAGGGTGTAAGTCTAACCTCGTTTATTACATTAACTCTGTCGTATTTTAAAATATTCAGCAGGCGTTTGATCGGAGGGATTTGTTTGATTTTAATTATGTTCATTTAATTCAGGCTTTAGTTACGAGTTTAGTTGTGGCATTTTAAATCACAGTATCTCCTTAGTTTCACAATATCTCATAACTAAAACAGAATAATAAATCTCATAAATAAATCAGAACTAAATTAGTAGGTAAATATTTCAAATCTATCGCCTTTCAGGCACAACCATATTAAAACTTTTAAATCTAAAAAATACATTCTTATTTCCTGCTATTTATTGTACTCATTTATAACATACAGGGTGATTGATCGAAACAATTCATTAAAAGTTTTAGGGCTTATAGAAGCTTTTGATATTTGAAAATTTAGACTTAAGTTAATAGGTTTCCTTATTTTATGGCGAACTTGATGACATGAATATTTGAATTATTATATTGAATATTTTTAAAATGGCCGCATTCCGGTTATACCGGATGTCACCACCTACTTCCTTATTTTAAATGGAATGGTATCTTTTTTATTGCAAAGTTAGATTCTACGCATTATTTCAGGTTGGCTTTCTTGAGATTTCCCTATATTCTATCTATATCTTTTTGAGTTATTTCGGGTTTTTTCAAATTTTGGTCATTATCACCATAACATTTTAAATCATCTGTAGCTGCCATTTTAGAAAATAAATTATCTGTGTTGGTACTGTGGTTATTAACCACATTGCTAATTACAAACCTAATGATTCTATTGAATCATTAGGTTTGTAATGATGCTTTTATTATTGCTCAAAAGCAGGATAAGGAAGTGAGGCCGAATCTTGCAAATATTTTCAAGTTCGTCACAGGGCTTATTAGCTTGAGTCCAAATTTCCAAAAATCACGAGCTTCTGCAAGCCCTAATACATTTAATGAATGGTTTCGATCAATCACCCTATATATTAAACCAAGTTTTTCTGCCTTACTTTTATGATTACATATATTATGCATCCATATGTCATTATAATGCAGTTGAATTAACTGGAGTAGATTCGCATCTAAGTATAATAAAAATTTAAGCAACTACTTTAACAAAACTACTTTTCGTAAATTTAGGATCGCTTCGTAAAACTAATTATTAACAATAATGTTAGACAACTTTATACATATGTATAATTCCTTTTCTTTTATTTTCCATTCTATGTATTATGTCCCATGTTTAAAAAACCTATACGATTCTATACTTAAATCCTTAATTTATTGTCGTATTAATTCAAGAAATTAGCATTTAATAAATGCATATTTCACTGTTACCTACAACATCGTTATATCTGAAGTGACATAAAACGTCATACTTTAGTGAATAAAAGGGGAAGGAAAATTGCATAAAATTATAGCATTTTACTTGAACAACTGGGTTGTACTTTGTCTTTCAATGGGATGTGCGTAAAGTCCCTAGCTTCAAAACTATTTTATCTTCTGTATTTAGTTTCCAAACTTTTATCTTAATCATTAATACAGTAAAATTTCTGGCCACGTACATTTGCTTAGTTATTTATTGCCTCTATTGTTCTAGTGTTTAAAACATGTGTGTATTACTAGTGTTGGCAAACAATATTATAAAGAAAAAAAAAAAAAAATAAGAGTAAAAAAAGTATTTACTTGTAATATTATATGTACTCCAAGGATCAATTCTAGGATCTCCACTATTTTTAAAACACATGGCAATTAATTAAAAATATGTTAAAATTAATGTTAACAAAGTGAATTAAACAAATTTTTTTTTGTGTATGAGTAAATGTGTCATTAAACAAGTCTATACACTAAATTGTATATCACTAAAGTAAGTATTTTCAAATAAAAGTGTAAAAAGTTCCAACTTCAGTAAAAACATTGAATTTAGATGGAAATGTAATAAATAATAAATCAAATTTGGCAGTTTGCAACTTTTGGCAGATTCACTTTTGCTAGAAGACTTGGATGTGTACTCATCCAGTAGAGTGAGTAATCGGCCCAAGAAATCAAGTGAAAAGGGTGAACCACAATGACCCGTAATTTGGCCCACTTACATTTTTACCTTTACCTCAATCTTTAGTTGATTTTTTTTTTGTTTTATAACCATCAATTTTTCTCACTTATGCCGCCAATTCAGCCGTCAGAAAGGAAGCGATACACGCGTTTTATTTAACGCAGCCAAAACAGCAACAACAAAAATGTTTAATATGACTTATGAGTTCCGCAAACGCCAATAAATCCTCGCCGATCCCGTAATGGAATTCGCCTTGTCCGAATTGATTTTTCTCTTAAATTAGAGCCGCGCGTAAGCCTCATAAATCAATGATTCACGCGGGGCGTTGTCAATTAATTTCTTTGACACCGGTTTATCTGTTGGCCGTATAGTTTAGGGAAATAACGAATTACCGGTCGTCACTAATTCAGGTAACGAATGTACCCGGGTCGCTTGATAAAATGAAATAATTATTGGTGCGGTTTTCGGACAGCGAGCGGATAAATCCCGCCCTTAAACCTATTACTGGTGTGCCATTAAAACGTTTATGTATCAAAATTTAATTCGGAACGTTGCCCGGTCCGAACATCGCCTGGGTGACTTTGTATTTATTGTTATATTAGGAATTATCGGTTTTATTAGGGAGGGGATTAATTGAAAGCTCTCCGACGATATATCGCAGCAATTTTGGATAGACTGGTTGTATTGGATGATTACAGTTAGTTGATTTATGGACGTAATGATGAATGTCTCCGTAGATCGGTGTAATGATAACTTTTTCGTGTCATTTACCAGTTTGATTACCTTTTAGACCCGGTTTCACACCGCGTCTTACGAGTTTACTTACTCGTAATTGAAAACCTAGAAGAGACTTTGAAAGAAACAAAATGATTTATTTGCACATAACAATTGTTTGTTGCACACACTGTGGCTTATCATTGTTAGGCGTCTTTCTGCCGCCTTGGCACTGGAAAAAATGCCGCCCCATCACTGAAATTTCACTCAAAGTTATATAGATTTGATATCATATTTTTAAAAAATTAAAATATTTTAATTTATCGGTATGACTTTACCGGTAGAACCTAGATATATTTGTAAAACAGACTGAGGTGGCAGTATGCACAGTTGCAAGTTGATTAGATTCAAAAAGTATAAGATTTTCGTTAAATTTAAGTTAATAAGTATAATCAACAAATTATTCAATTTTCAAGAAATTCATTAACAATTATTTTTTTTTAAATGCAGAAATAAGTTTTAATTTTTTCAAAAAAACCAAATTAATTTTTTATTCCAAAAATGAAAAAACAAAATTACCATTCAACTTAAGGAAAGAATTTTTAATTATTTCGAAGATTAATTTTTACTTAAGCTGCCAAAATTATGATTTACCAAATTTCAAAATAATGTATAGTAATTTCTTGATTCTCTTAAAAAAAAAAAAAAAAAAAAAATAATCCCCCGTAAATCCACCACTGTATGTATGTATCAAGTAGAATATATTAAATCTAAAACCAGAGGGTCAGTATTTATTATGACTTTGGATTCTCTCTGACTTTGATTTAGTGTATTGTACTTACATAGTCTAAAAAAGCCATTGTTTTGACGAAACAGTCGTGTAAAAGCAAGTCAATGAACATATGTAAATCATTTTTGTGTGTTTCTGTTATCTGACTGACACTTGACTGACTGACAAGTTTTGGTTACCTGGTTAAGAAAACAGGAAGAAATTGAAGAAACGCGAAACAGGTCTGCAAATTAGGAAGCCATAAAGCAATTTGACAATTTGAATGCTTTTTTTAACAATTTGAAGACTAGAATTGTCTTCAATCTGCCAGCATAATCTTTTGCATATAACCCCTGAGAATGTATACATCTTATCAGGATTTTAAGATATCTGAGATTAAATGACCAAAAACGGATGTATTTAAGGTTTATATGTACAGTCATAAAAAAATATTTAGCCCATTTCTGCTATTTGCACCATTCTGCTATCCTCAATATAAGTTTGAGTTGTTTGTTTGTTTATTTGATTGCCCATATACAATTTATTGACGGAGTTACTTTAACCTTTTAAAGATGAGTGAATTTGAATATTTGAGTTGCTGAATGAATATAATAATAATAAGTGAATTTAATCTTCTTGTAATCATCCGCTTTTGATGAAATATATTATACATGGGTTTTTGGGGGGTTGCTAATCCGTTGAATCCGGTCTTATATTTTCTTAATTCAAAACGGTGGATACAATATCGTGAAAGTCGTTTATGAAACTAAAAATTTGAAATGACTCGCTATAATGGAACCGCCACCTTTTCTTTAGAAAATCTAACACCAGGTTCATGATCAGCGATCCCAAAAACCTTTATATACTATATGGCATCCAAATCGCTTGATAAGAAGAATGTTAAATTATCTCATATTCATTCAGTAACTCAAGATATTCACATTCATTCATTTAAAAGGTCATAACTCTACTGGAAAAAATCGTAGATAAAATACTCATTTTGAAGAGAAAAAGTGATACTAGACAATACAATTAGCATAAATGAGCTAAACTTTTTTTATTTACTACCTCTATTTGCATGACCTCAGCTATACATAGTCAAGGAGACAGTTTTGGTTATTTAACCTCAAATAAGTCCGAAGAGGAACATTTGGCTAATTGCAAGTAGAGGTTCTACTTCTAATGATGTAAGAAATGACCAAGAACATGGATATTAGAACATTTCTTGATCGGTATAAGATTTCCAGTGAATGTTAAGACAAGTGTTGTCTAACATTTACTATTATATTCTGACTATTCTATATTCTGACGTATGAAGTATGCATAATATCCAGAATATTAATATAATATTCCTAGTGCATATTTATTGCAATGGGTAATATATTGGTAGTATTGGCGTTATGCATTTATGTATTAATATCTTATATCTGATATTAATATCTAATTATTAACGAAATTACTTTTTTTCTGTCAATTCCACTGGTGTGCATGTCACAAACACCAAAAACTTCAAAGATCCTTTGTAAATATATTCAGCACGTTATACAATCCGAAAGGCTTTATACTTTTCATCGAGACGTTAGGCCGTTTGATTTTCTATTCTTCCTGTCGCCACGTTACATGAGAGAGCTGAGCTCTTTGTAAAAACCAACTGTTTGTAATATTAAATTCGTATTATTTACGGTTTTAATGAACTGTTCGCATGTCACATGATTAATTAGGAATTTACGATTACTCAACCGTAACAAATATTTATATGGTAGTTAAGAGAGACCAGAACTGGTATTTATAAATTTCGAGGAACGACTTTGAAGTACCCAAAATTATTCAGCAACTTGGCGGTCATCAATCATCGTATAAGGGTTACAAGTTAATATCCGGAAATTTAAGTAACTATTTGAGGAGAGATTTCTTCCAGATAAATACACAACTAGGTACGTAAACACGTAGTTTCTGCATATTCGTGATACACGTGACGAAATTACATTTCGGCGAGTGTAATAACCTTCCAAACGTTGAAATTATCAAGTGAGGTAGAAACTTGTTTTTTAGAAATAGAAAAAAAAAACTACGCTACGGAAGTATGAAGTTCAGAGTTCTAAATAAATATATTTCAACTACAATAATGCATAAAGGCTACTTGTAACTACGACATACTAGGTGTGTAAATTAAGTAACGAGACTGATTTTTTTAAATTTCTTCTATTGGAATATAATTTAAATTTAGTATCAAATCCTTCAAAATAACTTTCTTGGGAAGCCACACAGCGCTGGAGACGGTTCTTCCATTCCTCATAGCAGTGCTGGACCCCATATACCTACTGGAATATCCTTCAGCTAATCGCTTACAGCCGTTTGAATGTTTTCTATGGTCCCAAAATGACATCCCTTTAGGTGATTTTTCAATCTCGGGAAAAGCAAAAAGTTACATGGAGACTGAGGAGCAACAGGAATGTTTTTATTGGATAAAAACTCATTTACTGAAATGGCTGTGTGACAAGGTGCATTGTCGTGATGCAACATCCAGTTGTTCTTGATGTTTGGTCTCACACGCATGACCCTTTTTCGTTTTTCAAGAACCTCTCTGTAAAAGTGTTTGTACTGTTTGGCCTGGAGGCACAAACTCTTTGTAGACATTTCCCTGGCTATCATAAAAGCAAATCAGCATGCATTTGATCTTCGACTTGCCCATTCTTGCTTTTTTGGGTCTTGAAGAACTTGAAGTGTGCCATTCCATGCTTTGGCGCTTGATTTCCGGGTCGAACTCAAATACCCAAGTCTCATCACCAGTAATGACACGTTCCATAAAATGGGAATAATTTTCAAGCGATTCCAAAAAGTCAAGACACCTTTCTCTCCTGATGTCCTTTTATTAAGGTGTTTTGGAACCATTTTTGCGTAGATTTTTCTCATCCCCAATTCGTTAATCAAAATCTGATGAACAGTAGTGTGATTCAAATTTAACAGGTCTGCGATCATTCTTGTCGTCAACGGACGATCTGAACGCACAAGATCCCGTATGATATCGACATTTTCATTGATTTTTGAAGATGAAGGCCTTCCGCTGCGTGGTTCATGTTCAATCGACATAATGCCTTAAACCACTGAAAAACCTGGGCTCTTGAAAAAACACTGTCTTCGTAGACGTGTTGAAGTTTTGTAAAAGTATCCGTTGGGCTGATAGCAAAACCTGATAGCACACCGTTGCTCAAAATTAATGTCACTTATTTTTAAAACGAACTATAAAAAACGGTTTACGAAAACAGTCACAAAGACTGAACAAATGACTCTAATAAGTTCAAAATTGTACTGAAGATGCATTACATGTTTACCTACCGCCCTTCCACCCTCTTCCAAGTCCCGTCTCCGCAGTGTTGCAAGATCGGACGCTACGTTGCCAGTCTCATTACTTAATTTACACACCTCGTAAGTTAACTAATACGGTATTTAGTATTACTAGATATTTACTACTTAGTATTACTAAATATACGAGAATTACTAAATATATAAAAAGACGAAGAAGAATTCCAGCCTTTTCCAGAAATAATGCAGCTTCGCAACAATCAACTAAAGACTTTGGTTGTTCTTAAAAAAATATCAGGGATATGTGCCTTATTATTAAATGTGATACATGTATATGTATTCGCGTCAGTTAATTATTGATTTTTTTTTAAAAAATTATTGTCTAATGATTATGTTTCACGTATTGTTTCTATCATAGCGACAGACCCTGACTTCTTCTTAGCCGCAAAATTGGAAGTTCTAAAATAATAATTATAACCGGAATTTTACTCACGGGGAAACCCCAACACAGTTTTCCCGGAATATAATGTTAGGACATTTTCGTGACGACAGCAATAAAATCGAAATTCGAATTGTTGTGGAGTCATTATGGCCCATAAATGTTAATTGCTATTCCGAAATTCCTAGTCGAGACGGTTTAATACGATATGTTCGTTATCTTAGATGTCAGGCAGCCAGTTAGGGACTCCGTTGTTGCAAACACTCTCGTTATGACGGCTGAATGATGCCATGATACATTTTTTATGGGTTCTCTAGAACTCATTTTTGTAACAGTCGTAAAACTAACTTTAGTGAAATTATGAACTGCTGGACAATTTGCCGTTTCTACAATAATTTAATCGTCTTTTCCCCAATCAATCGAAGCGGCTGTCGAGCGGCTATATAAAAATACGGAATGTTGATGAAATTTGTAACTTATATTGGAATTTGCTTGTAATTTTTCTTCGTTATTTTCATATAGTCCCTCGTCTTAATAAATTTAATAATGTAGATAGGTATTTTCCGCATTCTTTTATTAAGTTAACAAGGGAGATTAAAGTATGTTGAAAAGTATATGATAACATAAATGATTTTAAAGATGTCGCCCACGTATGTCCTTGATTGCGCCAACGAAAAGATGTTTGCTGATCTAAAAAGGTAAATGATTTGCATTGTTGGTGTCTATATCTCAAAACATTCAGTTTTCTTGAAACACCTACTAACAAAAAATTACCGTTACACCCACCAAATTTCGAACTCTTCAGACACCACAATTCTTATCTCATCGTTATGAGGTCTTCGTTTTTCTTCAAATAAGCCACGAAGAAATTTCCAGGGCAAGATATAGATATACTTTTGCGAAAAAAAACCTATCCATTCTCCCTATCCACACATATTGTTTATGCCATATGATCAAATAATCTTATGTGCTGTCATATTTTAAATTGGTGGTATGTTTCATTGTTGTTTATATATACGGTGGATCATCAAGTATTTAAAAAAGAAATATTTCAAGACTTTCACTTTCAGCAAATGACTTTTAGCCAATGTGAGTCATTAATTCTTAACACTGTAGATATTTCACAAGATTTTTAATATTCAGGGTTCCGCTTTATTATGATCTCATTAACTTATTGGGACAATCTTTAGAGGCTCGCGATACTCACAGATATACAATGGAAGACATTATTTTCGTCATGTAGATTCCTGTGGACTTTTGCGAACGTAATATTTTCCAAAAATATTTTTTTATTTCATATTATTTGGTTTATGTAAAAGAATATTGCTGAAACAAAGGCCTTACAAAGCTCTCTAAAATCCTCACTTCACTTTGGATTGTATTTTATAAATCTGCCTTTACATTTGTGAAGTAAGCTGAACCTAACCTCTGAAATTACAATTCAGTATTGTTTCTTCAAAATAACTTCCTTGGGAAGCCACACAGCGGTTGAGACGGTTCTTTCATTCCTCATAGCAGTGCTGAAACTCAGATACTGGAATAGCCTTCAGCTGATCGGTTACAGCTGTTTGAATGTTTTCTATGGTCCCAAAATGACATCGCTTGAGGTGATTTTTTCAATCTCGGGAAGACAAAAAAGTCACAAGAACTCAAGTCAAACGAATAAGGAGGCTGAGGAGCCATGGGAATGTTTTTACTGGCTAAAAACTCGTTTACTTAAATGGCTGTTTGGCAAGGCGCATTGTCGTAATGCAATATCCAGTTGTTCTTGATGTTTGGTCTTACACGCATGCCCTTTTTTCGAAGTTTTTTCAAGAACCTCTCAGTAAAAGTGTTGATTTACTTTTTAACCTCTGGAGCCACAAAATCTTTTTGGGAATTTTCATTCCCTGGATATCAAAAAAAGCAAGTCAGCATGTATTTCATCTTCGACTCGCTCATTCTTGCTTTTTTGGGTTTGGGTGGAGTGTATTCATTCTTTACGGTTGGTTTCCGGGTCTTATTCAAACACCCAAGTCTCGTCACCGGTAATGACACGTTCCATAAAATGGGAACATTTCAAAACAAGACATCTTTTCCTGGCCTTTGTTCCCGCGAAAGTTTTTTGGGAACCATTTTTGCGCAGTTGTTTCTCATCCCCAATTCGTTAGTCAAAATCTGATAAATAGTTGTGTGATCCAAATTTAACTTTTCCTCAATCATTCGTGTCATCAACCGACGATATGAACGTAAAAGATCTCATATTCTATGGACATTTTTATCGGTTCTTGACGATGAAGGCCTTCCGCTGCGTGGTTCATCTTCAATCGACTCTCTTCCTTCTGAGAATGCCTTAATTAACTTACATTTACATATCTCGTATACGTATAAACCACCGATATACAGTGCGCGCCTAAAGTATGGAATAAATTCAGTAAATGTGAAAAAAAATTTTGGAAAAAATCCTCGAAGAGGTCGATTTTGTTTAATAAAAACACACATTTTTGAGGAAACGTCTATTTTCAGATGTCATTTGTTTTTGAGTAATGACGTCATCAACTTATTTTTCAAATGGCAACCCCCCTTTTTTTTAATTTAATTTAGAAGACCCTTTCATTGTCGATTTAACGGTATCAACATATTGCCACTTTACATATCAAAATTTTTGAGTAAATGACAATTGAATGTTACAAAATGGAAAATATATTTTTCACAATAAATAAACGAAAATTTCTGAAAAAAACTGAACACAAATAAAACATAGCTAAAAAGTACGTTGCTAATCAAAAAATTATCAGATTAAGTTTTTGACGTATCCATGGTTTTTGCTGTCAGTTAATCAGAAGATTTGTCATTAAATTGTGCGAAAAGTTAATGTAACATGTTAGTATTTATAAAAATTCCAATTTTAATATGGCACATTTAACTGTGACACAAAGAATTGAAATTTTGATTTTCATCGGATGTATATGTACAATAATATATACATATAATAATAGAAGATTAATACAGCACAAAAAAATTATAAGTTTTTATAACGAATAACAAGCACACCTGTAACAACTCTGGTTTAAAGTCACGAAAGAACTAAAGAATAAATAGCGTCAGCGGTTGTCGGCGTCGCATCATCACTGCAAAAAAGGGAACGCATGCGTGCACTTCACATGCACATGTAAATCAAAACATCACACAGACCTAAATATGAGTGGTAGATATCGATTGTTAACGGTAGACCTACCAAGTACTCGGAAGCGATCGCTGCGAATTCAGGCCATACTTAAAAGACCATGGGACCCAAGGTGATGACTATAACCCAAAGGATTTATAGTGAAAAAATCGTCAGCAAAGTTTGCGAAAATTTTTTCAAAAACCTGGCACTCCCATGGAGCATTTTAATTTTATAGGAACATTTTGGGGGGGGCGTTTCCCAAAATTAAATGGCCTATTTTTGAAACAAATTTTGTAACAAACAAATCCCTATTTTAGATGAAAAAAAAAACAAATGTCCACAGAGCGTTACTGAGAACCCTTGGGAGTGCTCCAGTGTTTTGAATTTTTCGCACACTTGTACTTTCTACCACATTACATCACTTGATGCCCAAGGTCATTTTTGTTAGAGGTTCATCTGAAGAAACTTATTTATAGACATCGCGGACGTGAGGATCATAGGAGGATCAGACCTACTGAACTGGGAAAGGTTGGGCGACATGCAGCTGAGAAACTTATCGAACGACCTAATCCTTAACGAAGGAGTATTTTATTCAAGGATTTAAATGCGCAGAAGATAACTGATCCAGCTACTCCTTGTGACTCAACGCAGTAAATCACGTCGAACCGCCGAACAAATCAGTCGTCCCTGTTTCGTCCTGTTAAACGTGTTAACGTCTAATCGGCTCACGTGACCGCCGCGTGCGTGCGAATCCTCGGCGAAACGCAGACTCTTTAGATGTCGATAAATAATGGGTCCCAAGACAACTATTTCGGGAGCATTAGAGCCGCGCGACCGCATGCAGCCTATCTATTACCATGACAAATGTCGGATACAGCCCGCCCGAATTAATTCATATTCGGGAAGCCGGTGAAAAATCAATAGCGCAGAGTACGCGATGGGAAGTAATGGCCGCATTATTTATCGTACAACACCCATCTGGCGGGTGGTTTTTCCCTGGGGTCTTCTAAAAATTCAGAGTTATGTATTTGGTTTTTCTTTCTTTCGGTCACAGAAATGCTAGATAGAGAATCATACGAGGTGTGGCTATTAAAAAACCGAACTGATGCTGCTACCAGCGCGCTGCGAGAGTATCGCGACAAGTTTCAACTCTGGTAATACTTTCCCCACTCTGATCTCGCTGGACAAGCCAGTTGGTCGCTCAGTTTGGCGGTAGCAGTCGTTTGAATTAGTCTACGCACCAGTAACTAGTCGAAAAAAATGTTAAGTGTTCGTATGGAGCAACGGGTTAATCTCAAGTTTCTTATTAAACAGGGGAAAACTTTTACAGAAGCGTATGCAATATTAAAAGAAGTATACGGGAATGAATGTTGATCCCGCTTACAAGTTTTTAAATGGTTTAAACGGTTTAAAGAGGGACGTGAAACGACCAAAGACGATCCGCGCCCCGGACGGCCCTCAACATAAAAAACGGACGAAAACATTGAAAAAATTTGTAAATGAATCCGCTAAGATCGTCGTCTAAGCATCCGAGGGCTTGCTGAAATAACTGGAATCGACAAAGAATGTGTTCGACAGATTTTGCATGAATCGTTCAACATGCGCAAACTTTGTGTAAAAATGCTACCAAAACTCCTCACTCCAGAGCAAAAGGAATCAAGAATGAACATTATTAATAGTAAACTTTTTTGTGCTCCACGGCAAGAATGTTATTCGAAAATTTCGTGATATTAGATATCAGAATATTGATATCAATTTGATTGATTCATAAATGATCTATAAAAATTATAGCAAAAGAGCGGTTGCCAATCAAAAAAAGTCGATAATGTTATCACTAGGGTTTCGAATGCGTACTGTAATGCAGGGACGGTCTCGTAATCCGTCATGTTATTGACGGAAGATAACATATGAGAGATCAAAATCAGACACCGCAAAATCTATTGTTTCGTACATGTCAGCCACAGACATTTATTGCATATGTCTTCTTTAATATTTATCACTACACGTTAATATGTCTTCTGTAAATATGTTTTACGCGATGTATGGCTACTAGGCAATGAAAAATCGGATACATATTTGGCAAAAAAAATCTAAAGTAAATATTGTCGACCACGTTCCACGCAATGATACATTCGCAAAATATTATGCACAAATGGAACCAAAATTCATCTTTTCTAACCGTACCAGCTATATATTTTTTTATGGATACTCGAATCTAAATGTCGTCGATCAAGGAATACGTAAAATATGTGATCCGTCTATTGTAAAATCCTTATAATTTTCAATTATCTTTTTAAGTCTATTCACAAATGGTAACGGCTGTGCCATTATTGCAGAAATCCACACAAAATCAGGTAATATAAGGGGAGAAGCACCGGCCCCCCCCCCCCCGCCCCCCCCAAAAAACCACAAGGGGGGGGGAAAACCCCCCCCCCCCCCCCCCCCCCCCCTTTTTTTTCCCCCAAAACCCAAAAAAAAAAGCCAAACCCAAAAACCAAAAAATCCTCCCCCCCCCCCCCAAGCCAAAAAAAAAAAAAAACCCCCCCCTCCCCCTCCCACCTCCTTCAGAGGACCTCTGGGTTTACCCTTCGGAGTAATTATAGGGTGAGTTTTTTTTTAAATACAGCACACGAACTGACGAGTGACAAAAAATTATTTTTAATGCGGCGGTCGACCCGTTTACACCGCCGCGACTGCAGATTGCTATCGGAATAGCCCGCTGTCTTACGGAGAAAGTGTATTACAGAGTCCTGGGTTCTCGCGAAGCCCTCGTTTGGGATAACATTTTAGGCACGGACAGCGGCGTGGGTACACAGGGGCAAGAAATATGCGCTCAAAAAATACGGTTTATACTTTAATTATCATAGAGTTGTATAGAGCCGGCTCTGCGTGACAGCATACTTTTCAGGACCTTAGTTATCACCCGAAATCCAGAGGCTTATGATAAAAGCCTAATAACAAAAATAGTCAATGTAGGCATTGGATGATTGAATGATTTAATGATTTTTTTTACATAATAGTTTCTTTCAATTACTTTAGTGTCGAGAACAAATGTTAAAGATAATTTCCAAAGAACATTTCCATTTTTTCTTAGTTTAAAAATGTTGGCACCTAATAGAAACATTTTTAACTGTCACTGTGTTTTTTTTTCGAACAATTCAAATACCGTATCCATATTTAATTCAAATATCTTCTTCATATTTAATAGAAATGTGAAAAATTTAAATGTGTCATATAAAGAATTTTGCTCCGTTACGTAGAAATATATATACAGAGACAGAGAAATTTCACAAAACACACAAAACTCACAGGATGTCCGCAAATTACATTGACAACGTTGACTGGGTTCACAGTGACAAATAACTACAATTTACAGAAAAAAAAATTAGTTTTTATTGTTAGTGCACCTATAGATATTCAAAGTTAACCTAAAAAAATAATTTAGTAAGAATATCTCCATAATGGTTTTGACGAATTTGATAAACATGTCGGGCTCGTTAATTTAGATCATTTGTGTGATTTCACAAAATCTCGATTAAATTTATATACTAGGTAATAATTTTCAAGTTGCGTTTTAATGTGTACAATTTTTAGGTACATAAATTGATTTTTTTTTTAATGAACGTGATAATTATAAATAGAAATTATAGAAAAATCGTTAATTGACAGATCGATTTTGCAAAAAAGATAGTTGTTTTTTGTGAAAAGTTCAGGGCAAGTCGTCTTTTAACAGCGATACTTGTAAGTTTATACGTCCGATTAATCCCATTGTGGATAAAACTTTGAATTTACAATGCATCAAAAGTAGCTTTGCCTCTAGCCATAGAATGCGCGATATACAAAACCTAAAACTGTATCCAAAGCTGATTTCTGTTGAAGCGGTGATGAACGCGATGCAGGCTTCGAGTAGTACTGTCCGGTGAAAATTTTTTGTTTGTGCGTATCTCTACGAAAAACCTATTACGAGTGTAATAATAGGAAAACTGGGATTAGCAAATTATACTGGCCACATTCACTGAGATTATTAGGTCATTTGAGTGAATAAATATTTAAAAACATTTTATAAGCCAGCTTAATAAATAAGGGGTAGGTAAATTACACCTTACTTGCTTGAAATACTTCTGTTGCTGTTTGTACATTCTGCGGACAAAACTATTCTTGGTGTATTGCAGTAGGCAACGAAAAATATTTTGTGATACATTTAAACAATCTAAATAGACGAGCCAGAATGTATTAAAGTCATCAAAGTCGTCATGGTGTTTTTAAACTAAACTAATACAAACTAAAAACTTTTTACCAGCATTTTTAACCTACAGTTAAACGTTGTCGGTAATTTTCAGGCAAGTGGACGATTTTATTCCATATTTTTATTTTTTCCTGACTAAAATTCGGAGGATTTTATAGTATCTAATTTAAGCGTGGATAACTTTTTACTTTTTCTGCGTCTACCCTTATTTTGCTTCTCCTCTATTGCGAAAATACCTTACGATGTTCTTAAAATATATTTTTTTGAACATAAAAGAAAAGGGATGCTTAGAGGCGGAATACTTTTTGTTTCCTTGGAAACTCAGAGATTCTCTCCAGCAGAATATTCATTCTAAAAATATAACATGTTCGGATGCTGATTACTTTCCGCGTTGTCAATTCGAAATAGAGGGGTGGATTTATGGAGATAAGCAAAATTGAAAAGACTCCCAGTAAATCATTACTCGCTTCGTTCGGCGTGCCCGGATGTATCTCTGTATTTTCCGCGCCTATATTATTATATTTTAATTGAAATAGTAAACAGTCTGCATTGTTTTATTTTATGCAACGGCCGAAGCTAAAATTGCAATTATTGCTCTCAACCCGTGATTGAACGTTGTTGAAATCATTAATTAAAAGTGTGTATCTATGAACTATGCATGTATAAAATGCACGATTGATATTAAAATTTTAGCTGTCTTGATTAAAATTTATTTTTTTATAAATGTAGTATTATAAACAGTATTTTTCAATAATGTGCATATAGAAAACTATGTCTCGTTCTTTAGCGATATTTCATATCCATTATTTACTGAAAAGAACTTTTCATTTAATTTTCTTATGCTAAACTCTTGTTTTTGGACAATCTTCGTGAACAAATAGTATAAACATGTAAATAGCGTTTGAACCTATTTAGTAGAGGGTATGAACAGTTGTATTACTTGATAATTAATAATAATAAATAATACTCCTAATAAATATAAGCACTATTTATTGGACTACACACTACATTTTTTTAAATGTTAGAGATATTCTGGATACTGAATTCCAAAAGATAAAGAATTTGGGAAATACATTTGTAAATTACCTAGTTATAACTTAAAAAAGAAAGGTAATACACGAAATGTACAAATAATACACAAATAAAGTGCGAATAATGCTTTTGAAACAAATGAAACAGGAATATAACCTATTTAAACTTTATTCTCTACAAAGAAATTATCAGTTAAAAAATTAATATTTTTTTCGTGTTAGCTTGACACTTAATGCATTTTACTTCAAACGCATTTTCAAAATCAATGACTAAACTATATTCAAGACTACTGCAACGATTAGATTCAAACTTTATAAACATATTTTGGCTTAGAAAACAAATATTTCAACAAACGGTTTTTGGACTCGATTTCGACAAGCGATTTTTTCCTAAAAATATAGAAAGTATTACACCTATTATTTTTTCTAAATCAAAATTTCAAAAAAAATTTGGCCTATTATTAGAAAATTTATTAACCATATATATGTACTTATAGTGTGTCCCAAATTGGTTATGCATGCATTGGTATCTCGTTTATTGTTGGAGATAGCAAGATGGTTAAATGGGTAAAATTTTACAGGATTTTATTACCTATTTGACTTTTTTTTTCGATTCTAATTACTGGATAATTTTAATTACTGGACTTTAATAGAACTGTAATAATACAGCAGAGCGGATTTTTCGAACGTTCTGGACCACTGAGTCATGTTCGGAAAATAAGCTGTAATTTTTTTAAAAGCTTGCCCCGCCGCCCCAAAATTCTTTTGAATGTCATTCTCAGATAGTTTATACATCAGAAAAAAATAAATAAAAAAAAAACTGGAAAAAAACTGCTGGGTGGTATAACCCCTTAATAGTTGAACTACTTTTTAAACCATATTCCCTTTTAAATAAACATTAAATGTTTAACTCGTTCACAAACATTTGATTTAATCTTTTAATAGTATCAAAAGGTACTGTTAAACGTATGTAAAACAGAGCCTGCTTCCACATCAACAAGCTTTCAAAATTACCATGGAAATACACGTGACAAATTCACAAATTAATTTGCGATTCTGGTTAATTAAATCAAATTAACTAGTTAATACCGGTCAGATATTACGCGAGCGCTATGAAAATGAGATAAGCCGCGATTTTCCACTAATGATGTAGATACCAAACACCCAGTGAAATTATAATCAGCCTGCGGATTAATTATCACTCGTTCTGCGCATATTTTTGATTTCCGCCCTGCGTGCATATACTATAAACATATATAATTACTAGATTAGCCCAAATGAGCGTTTTGCCGCGCACAGCGCTAATTACCCCCCGGCTATTATTGGCCGGAATTGCATAATCGCCGCAGCACGAAAATTATTTATGTTACGCTTGTTTCTATCGGTGCATTAGATAAAACACCCCCCTAATCCCCGAAGGACAATATTAGGGCGGGCGGTGTTGGCGAATAAAGCTTACATGTCCTGAGGGTGGCCGGGGGGATGCTTACATGTCCTGAGGGCGCACCCCACGAATAAGCCCCGTATTAGCGCTATTAGACGTATCTGGTTCGACAGTCACTCCAATTATGGCAAATGCCAGATGCAACGGCCATTACGCTAGGAACAGTCTATATGTAATTGACGACCGTGTCACTTCTCCAGTCGATTATATCTTCGCCGGCTCTTTCTATTTGGCTGGTAAGTATTGCGGAAAGTTGCAGCCGCGTTTTGTTGAAGTTGATTTATTAACGGAAATAAGAATTTTCGAATTGATTGGGTAGTGGTGTGACCTGGAGTGGCCTGTGGAATGACGCCATCAGAAGATTACCACGTCTACATATAGCCACTAAGAAAGTCCCTCCTCAATTCATTTTCGACAAATCTTATGCTAACAAAATATCACCTTAAAGGTGAGAATGAAGCCATCGTAGAAAGGACAAATACAATGTTCTCCGATGATTCAAAAAGAAAGGAAGGGGCAGGCTAGAATAAGCTGAAGCCCTGAACTACACATCAAGGGCAGATCGCAACGGATGCAGCTCTCACAAACAACATTTTTGCTGTGTGAAGGGCCATGTGCATTCAGAAGCAGCAAAGATAGGTTATACAAATAGAAAGAAGTGATAGGTTAGCAAGGAAAGTGTCCAGCCGGAGCATTTTCGGCCCAAGCCCTCCTAGCCCGCTTCATATTACAACAATAATTCACATTAAAGAAGAAAACCCTGTGAAATTAAATTAACATGGGATGAAACAAGTAGCTGCCAACTTACTTGAGGAATCTTGGTTTGTCAGCTAAGAAAGTCTACAACTTGAAGCTAAATAAAACGCTTCTTTGCAGCAGTTGTCAACAAGAAGAGCAGACCGTGCAACCGTAATATGTCCTGGGTTAATACAAGGGAGATCCTCATATGTAAAGGCGTCACCTTGTTTAAAACATTATAATGGTTGACGGCTTATATGGGTTGAATTTCCAAAATAAGAAGCACAAGGGACCCTTTGGGGCCTAAATACTACGGCCTCCTTTCCACGCTTCCAAAATCCAAAATACAGAATTTACGGAAAATATAAGGAAGAAATTGGTGTACGTTTTCGAATGGTGAGAAAAATACAACAAACTTCCCTCTAACAAGGATCCCGTGCTGAAGCTGTTGACAAATTGTGTTTATCAATACGTGTGGAAGGAACTATTTTAGTCAAACAGGATTAGGTAGTTAGTCCAGAATCAATTAAAGTTAGAGTCATACCAGAGAGAATCTTTGAAATATATGAAGAATAAAGATAATTTGAACAAAAAGAATATCGATGCATATTCTTAACAGCACTTAAGATAGCACAGAATCTTCACTATATTATGACTATGAATCATGACGCCAAGATAGGCATCGAATGCATTCTAGTCAGCCATACTTACTTTTCGTTGTATATGGTTCGATACACATATTCTGTAATATTTTTTTGAAGATTTAAAAAAGTGCCGAATGCATTTAAAACTCTTAAAAAGTCATTCAAAGAAACAATACATTTCGCTGATTTTAAATACATACGTTCCACTGGAAACACTTCACTTTTTAGAGCAGTTTAATGGCTTTAGTGTCTAGTAAAAATATTTATTTTTCATCAGAGTTTTTATTGTATTTTTTTTTAGTATTCCCATATTATTTTTTGTTTTATTTAACTATATTTTGTGTTGAATTTAGTATTAAATTAATTGCTCCCAGACTCAGGCACTTTCCTTTACCAGTAAATTTCAGTGTCATCAACTGAGTTCTGGTGTTAATTAAAATTTAATGAACAATGCATATTATTCCATCAAAAAATCCAATTAAACGTAGGTCAAAGGCTACGTATGTTTACCATGTATATATCTTAGGTGTGCCATGTATATATCTTTAAAATATTGTAAACTGTCAGAAACTGGCCGGAGTAAATGCTTGTTCAAAGAACTACGTTAAATATGAAACATTATACATACAAAATTGCAAACCTCTAAAAACAAGAAAAAAAAACACGATAGAAGTATTAGTTGTAAATTTTCGTACACTTTGTTTTGAAAATAAAAATAATGTTGAAGTAGATATAAAAAAAATAGATTTTTTGTTGCATATAAGTCAACATATAGTTAATATATTTATGTCTCATTAACTAAATATTAGGAAATAAATTTTTTTTGTCTTGTATTGGTTTTTAAATTTTTTAAATCCACATGTATACATACTGCATTTATTTTAATTTTCTTCTGGCTCAAAAAAATCTTTCTACAGGCATTTAAAAGTGGGTCAAATACATGCATACAAAGTCAGTATTTAATCTGTTTATCTAAGACATCTACAATAATGGTTGGCGTTTTCTACTTTATATATTTTGTTGGTATTTAATATATCTATACAATTATTACAGAACGAAGTGCCTAAAGCAGAATAAGAGAACAAGGAAAAACGTAACATATTCGGGTTTTATTTGTCTAGACCAATTTTTCTCGAATGCAGCTCCTTTCGTCCTTTGTAACTTTATTATAGTGTACTTCCTTCTTTGTGGACGCAGGACTCTAGAAATAAAACTAAAAAAAAAAACGAGATTTTATAGCGTGGTTACACACATCAGTAGAAATAAACTTTCGTCGTTTAAATTAAAACTTCCTGAGTATATCGATGAGCATACCGACTTGTGAGCTATGTCTATGTTTTTTTTGGAGGGAAGGTTAAATTATACAATGTGTATTGAATAGTGTTTCCAAAGCTTCAATGAGTATTGCAGTCGTGTAACTATTTTTCAAAATGGATTTATCTATCTTTTGTTTTACATAATTTTAACCGTGTATTATTCCATGCATTGATATGGCACAGCACAGTTCAGAGTTTTTTGATATCTTGAGCTTCTTAATATATGCAGCGTATAAATTAAATACAAAAACAGCAAATCGGAAAAAACAGCAAAGGAGATATAATTATATTACTTTGTGTGTAAGGTATACTCGTATATTTATGTCTTCTATTGATATATCTAAATGCATATTCGTTCTCAATATAACTTTATTCTCTAAAATTCCCTAATTTTAATCCCGCTTCACTATTTTTCTTTGTATTAAGTATACAATGAGGACAGGGTTATTTTTCTCTTCGCTGAACATTTTTACGGATAGACCCTTACCCTTCGAAGAGAGACATTTTGTATTGGGTTATTTTACAGCTCACCAAACACCTAAACGACCCCGAATACCGCAACTGTCGAGACTGGTATAACAATAGCCTTTAATGTAAAATATGTTGCGACATACATACCTAGTATAGTATATTACTCATAGCCAAAGTTTTTGAATACAATAATTGATGATGCAATGTTCAGTATAATTTGTCACCCATTTGAAAAGTCTAGTATTTGAGATAAGAGAAAAAAAAAACAAAAGTTGCAGGATTTTTCTGCACGAGGAAAACTTTTAATTTGTTAACCAAGAAAACAAAACACAATCGCAAAATTAAAAATAGGTTAACTCATGTTATTTTTTAAATGGAACACCCTACATATTATCATATTTTTGAAATAAACTTAATTTCCACATTTAAGAAATATATATTATGTCTGTGTATGGATCAACCGTTTTTGAGTTAGCTGTGCGTGGCGATTCGACATAAAAAAGTGACATATCACGCTGGTCATGGATAACTATGAAAAACCAAACAAATAAATTGTACCATGCCATTATATTATAAATAGAAGAAAAAAAATACAGAACATTTAGGGTTTTTAGGAACATTAACTAAAAGGAATTGTTTCCATAGTGATCCATAGCCAATGCGATCAAACGTCACATTTTTATTTCGAATCGCCAGGCATGGCTGACTAAACGGAATTATTTAAAGTGAAATAACGGCTGGTCCAAACAAAAATATATATCTCTATATATATTTGTGTAATGTAAAAATTAAGTTGATTTAAAAAACGTGATAATTATTTATACATATTATTTTATATGCTGACTATTTGAAGGTGCGATGACACTGCGATGTCACTCAGCGATACAAGAGATCTTTAAGAAAATCTCCATCACTTGGCAGTCTATTATAGCATCAAGTTAGTTTAGTGATTTTACTGACATATATTTGTGTATCTAATAACAATCAATCGTTTTGTTCTTTCTCCGGTGTTTCAGATGATCGTCCATGTCTCTAACGAATAAAGGAGAACTGAGACTCCGATCATCTGATTCTTCCATCTCAAATTCTGCTGATTATTGCTTATTTATGGGTTCTATTTCTATTGCTCTCCCATATACCTATGTCTTATGTATTAGCCTTTTCCATATTATACTTTTTGACTTGAATTTTTGGTATTTGTAATATGACGGAAATTTTCCGAAATCTCAGTTTCTCTTTCAGATCACTGATTATCTATAATTTATTAAGTACCGTGGCAGCTGTGTAAATATGAATGCTGTGCTTTAAATGTATAATAAAGCCATGTATCTTATATCGGCAGCGCAGTTCACTTTACAGTTTTGAACGCATGAATGAATGTTATATACAAGGTGCTCACCTAAGGGGGTTGCCTTCCAGATTTGTTATTGAAAATTTAAGAAATAATTTTTCAAATAAAAGTTGGTCGAAATGATGTGCTCCATTTAAATTGTAATCGCTATTTCTTGAATCGCTTCAAGTTCGTTAGTTTAAACAGAACACCCTATTTGTACATTTTTGAATACTCTACAAAAGGTATTTTAGGTCGACTTTATTAACTATCCATGTTACCTGAAACCAAATGTTTTTGAAAAATATTATCATGACATCGATCAAAATATTTCTAAATACCGTCTAAATAAAAAAAGCTAGAGACCTGCGGCTTGGACGATTCGTCATGAATTACTTGCTCGAAAAAAAACTGTTGGAGATAGATATGGATAGATATCAGTTAAAAGATAATTTAATTTCCGTGTAAGTTCATATGTGGGTCATTCCATTTGAAAAAAGAAGTTATTGCTGTTGGAAGATTATTGGATATATTGGTTTTGCAATGAAATTGAACGAGTACTTCATAACGAATCGAAGTATCCAAACCGCAGGTCTCTAACTTTTATTATTTAGACGCTATTTAGAAATATTTAGATCGTTATCACCGTGATTTTTTTCAAAAACAGTTGAATATCTTCAAAACGGTGGGTTTTAGGTACCATGTATGGTTAATACATGGTACCTAAAGTCGATCTAAAATGTAGTGGAGTATCCAAAAAATGTACAAATGTACTGAGTGTTCCATTTAAAATAACGAAATTGTATAGCGATTACAACAAATAGAGCACCCCCTGTGGTTATAATTATTTTACAAATATGAAACATACCATTTAGGGCAACTTTTATTTGAAACATTTTTGCCTTAGGGGGTATTCTAGTCTAGAGACATGCATTTCGGGCGGTTTTTGAAGCTCTGTACAAACGAAACAAAAAATATTTTTACTATCCATTTTTTTATCATTTGTTTATTCATATTTTAAAATAACATAAAAAATTAACTGAAAAAAAAAAGACTCAAAATTGACAAAGTTATGAGCTGGCAAAGTGGGGGGTCCAAAAAAAGGGTGTCCTGGCGTGCAAGATTTCAACCCTTCTGGTCAACTGAAACAAAAAAGCCGAACAGATTCTTAATTAGCATAGATGCCCCTATAGCCCGAACCTTGGAAAAGTCAAAAAAAATTTTTTCATAAAATGGCGGCCGTTTGAAAAAAAAATTTTGTTTTGCATGTTTTTTTAACAATTCCGATTTTTTTAAAAATAGTAAAATTAAAAATTTTGATCTGAGCATTGGCGATTGAGTTTGAGGCGATAGAGGAATGTATAGAGAACATTCACACCAAATTTCAAATAAATCGGTTCATTAGAACTTGAGATATCGTGCGCGCCAACTCCAAAAAAGTAGTTTTGAGAAAAACGCGTTTAAAGTTTTGAGACAAGTTTCCGGCAATTTTACTCAGCACGTTCACGTTGCTTGAAGGCTGGCTCAAAACTAATTTGAAATAAATACTAAGACCAAAAGATTCCGACTAAATACGTTTCGTGTTTCGTAAGTACTCGGGCAGCGTCTACCGTCTATTGTTCATTTGTTCCGGTCGGACCGGAGCCGATGCCGCGTCACAAAAATGGCTGTAACTCATAAAATAATTGAAATTTTGAAAAATCCTTTTAAGGGCATATTCTTGAATGTCTAAACTTTGGAAATATGAAACAAAAAAAATTTCGATTTTTTTTTCAAATTTGTAGACTAGAATACCCCTTAAATTTAGAATAACAGTTATGGAAAATTTAGAGTTATGGAAGAAACTCCTTAGGTAGAAAATAATAAAGGTCCTAAATATGGATCCCTGCGGTACTCCCCTGTTTAAACTTGAAGCTGTTGACATCCGGCCGTCACACTAGTTTTCTTCGCGTACCCACACCGCGTTTACAAGCGCCTAATTTCTAAATACCTAGTGAAAGGTGGTAAATTCCGTCTAGAGCCGAGGAGGCTAATGCAGTAGCTGCCCGTGCAAATCACGTCCGCCCATCGCCTTCTGACCGACGTTGTATGCGTGATTACGAGCGCCGTTTCGTGATCCGTGCATCTGATACACGGCTCGTATAACCTTTTGAGCGTCTGACACTACCGAAACGAAAACTGCCTTCGTGTTTCGGAGCATCGTAGGTGCCGTGAAGTTTCTCGTAAGTAAGGATGTATTCATTAACGCGTAATATCGGACTACGTAGGCAATGAGTGATTACAGATTCATACAGAGTAGTCCAATCAACGAGCGAAAGCCCCCATGTAAATTGGTATCTAATTGTTATCAGCACACAAAAAATATGGTCGTATAGAGAAAGAATTTTAACATAACAAAAAAAATCCGCAAAAGTCAAAAAAACGGTTTATTGCAAATAAAAAAAAGCTTCAAGTCCTACACAAGAAAGTTAAATTAGAAAGTTCTAGGTCTTAAAAATGCGCGACGAATGAGATGTTAACGAAAAAAAATCGGTTCAAAACATTCGAGAAAAATTTAAAAGAACGTCAAAATTCGCGTTTTCGTATTTTTGCTGTATAAATTCCAATTTTGTTTGAAAAGACTTCTTGTTAACTAGAAATACAGCCCATGACTAGCGGAATATGACACTTTTTTCAAAAAATTCAAAAAAGTTTTATTTTTTCGAGTTATATCGATTTTATATAAAAAAAAAGACGTTTTCAAAAATCAGCTTTTACAGAGGCAAAAATGATCGTACAGAAACGATCGTGGGCTCATTTTATTCGCGAAGACTTGTACTTTCATGCTATTAAAAACCAAATCGCTTTTATTTAAAATGCGTTGAAAAATTGTATCATTTTTTCTAACAGATATAGGGTGTTGCGTTCAAAATAGTGGCGAATTTTATCGTTCAAATTGACCATATTTTAAAAACACCCTGTAGGACAAGTAATAAAGTTTTAACACTATACGAAAGAAACTTTTTGAAATAGTAAATCGACTGGCGAAAACCGCATCCTTCTAGTTCCCTCTGTAAAAAGATATTTACGATCAAAATGGGTCAGAATTATCTGGGACACCCGGTATGAGTTCCTTAAAACTAATAAGAAATGTAACAGATAGCATAAAGATAAATGCATTCAAAAGACTAGACATTGTTAAATGGAATAGTAGCACGAATTCGATACCTAACAGTTCATCATTTTGGTTAATAAGCAAAGGTAAAAGTTTAGTTCGTAAAATTGTATCACTTTCTCGAACCGGTTTTTTTCGAAGAACTTTTTTAATTTTGGTTTTACATTTTTGGCTGTTGCATATTTCAAAAGTGTCATTCAAAACACGCATTTAAAAAAAATGAAGGTCCTACGACCTCAGGGAGCCGAGATAATTATTTTTCTTTTTTTAATTCCTGACAGCGCTGTATACGTCCGATTGACTTCATTTTTAGACGAAATAAAGACTTTTACTTTCTTAAAAAAAAATATTTCAAATCATTTCGCATAAATTAAGTTGACATAATTGTTTGCCAAAGAACAGCGTTGGGTGCGGCACGCGCTAGCCAACACACGGCGACAGAGTGGACGGACACTCCGCTTAGGCGCATCGAAAACTAAACACGATTTCAAATCGATCGCGCTCGCAAAATTATTTTTTCCTCAGCTTACAAAAAAATTATCTCGGCTCTCTGAGGTCGTAGGACCTTCATTTTTTTTAAATGCGTGTTTTGAATGGCACTTTTCAAATATGCAACGGCCAAAAAATGTAAAACCAAAATTAAAAAAAGTTATTCGAAAAAAAACCGGTTCGAAAAAATGAAATTTACAACGCATTTTTTATGCAAAAATTAAATAAAAGCTATTTGGTTTTTCAATAGCATGAAAGTACAAGTCTTGGCGAATAAAATGAGCCCACTATCGTTTCTGTACGATCATTTTTGTCTCTGTAAAAGCTGATTTTTGAAAATGTCTTTTTTTTTTTATAAAATCGTTATAACTCGAAAAAAATAAAACTTTTTTGAATTTTTGAAAAAAAGGGTAATTTTTCGCTTGTCTAGGGCTGTATTTTTAGTTAAGAAGAAGTCTGTTCAAACAAAATTGGACTTTATACAACAAAAATACGAAAACGCGGATTTTGACGTTTTTTTAAATTTTTCTCAAATGTTTATGAATCGATTTTTTTCGTTCATATTTCATTCTACGCGCATTTTTAAGACCTACAACTTTCTGATTTAACTTTCTTGTGTAGGACTTGAGGCTTTTTTTATTTGCAAAAAACCGTTTTTTTTTTTACTTTTGCGAATTTTTTTTGGTTATGTTCGCCATTAAAACTCGAGTCGCAAAAAACGCTATCTTTCTTAGAATTTTTTTCTCTATACGACCATATTTTTTGTTTGCTGATAACAATTAGTGACCGGTTTTCTCTCCGTTGATTTGGCTTGAGTCGATAATTAAGAAGTTAAGACGCCTACACTGATGTCCTCAGTCACGAACATCAAAACACATCAAAACACACACCACTTTTACCCTCAATTTGCGCGTCCGCCAACCGTTGCATCATCAAGAGATAATTAAAATTAAGGTTGAATTAACCCTGTTTACACTAAACTTTTGGTTTTACCCAAAATGTTTATTAACCAAAATGATGAACTGTTAGGTATCGAATAATTATTCGTGCTACTATTCCATTTAACAATTTCTAGTCTTTTGAATGCATATATCTTTATGATATCTGTTACATTTCTTATTAGTTAAGGCACTCATACCGGGTGTCCCAGATAATTCTGACCCATTTTGATCGTAAATATTTTTTGACAGAGCTAACTAGAAGGATGCGGTTTTCGCCAGTCGATTTACTATTTCAAAAAGTTGCAAGTTTCTTTCGTACAGTGTTAAAACTTTATTATTTGTCCTACAGGGTGTTTTTAAAATATGATCTATTTGAACGTTAAAATTAGCCACTATTTTGAATGCAACACCCTACACCAAATCTGTTTACACCAAACAATTCTGATTCAAGCTGAATTCTTCCGCTTTCCAAAAATGTATGGTTTGTTACACTTTATTTTCAAAATGTGTTAGTAATTTGATTTTTAAAAAAATCGTGTTTTGGATATCCCAGAAAATTGTGACCCGTTTTGATGTAAATATCTTTTCACGGAGAGAACTTAGAAGGAAACGGTTTTCGCCACCAACATAACATGTAAAAAACTTTTTGAAAGTAAACTGGCGAAAACCACATCCTTGTAAGTTCACTCTGTAAGAAATATTTGCAGTCAAAATTGGTCAGAATTTTCCGGGATGTCCAAACACAATGTTTTTAAGAATTAAATTACTACCCTTTAAACTTTAACCTTTAACTACTTTTGAAAGTAAAGTGTAACAGGCTGTACATTTTTGGAAAGCGGAAGAATGCAGCTTTTTGTTTGGCGGAACATATACACGGTGTTATATTCAAAATAGTGGCGAACTTCAACTTTGAAATTGACCATATTTTAAAAACACCCTGTAAGACAAGTAACAAACTTTTAACATATCGCGAAAAAAAACTTTTTGAATTAGTAAATCGACTGGCGAAAACCTCATCCTTGTAAAAGTGTAAAAAAAACTCTGTCAAAAGATATTTACGATCAAAAATGGTCAGAATTTTCTGGGATGTTCAAAACACGATGGTTTTAAAAGTCAAATTACTAACCCATTTTGAAAGTAAAGTGTAAGAAATTGTACATTTTTGGAAAACGGAACATTTGCAGCTTTTGTTTGGGGTAAACAGATACAGGGGTTCATGTTTAAAATAGGAGCGAATTTAAACGTTGACGTTGACCATGTAGTAACAAGTTTTTGACGTAGTACGACAAACACTTTTTTGAAAATAGTAAATTCCCTGACGAAAACCGCATCCTTCTAAGTTCGCTGTGTCAAATGATATTTACGATCAAACTGGGTCAGAATTTTCTGGGACATACATATGATGCATATGCAAACTTTATAGATGACGGTGTATCTCCTACGGTTATTAACAAAAACATGTCCATGACGTTCGTGCAGGTACATAAAAGATAACATAAAATATGAAAAAAACCTAGATAGAAGATATTGATTAAGTACAGCAGAACAGGATATCTCATTTGAAGCAGACGAGTCATTTTAGTCGTGAATGTGAAAGATAAAGTAAAAAAGGCAGAAGGAGGCTAAAACGTATGCGTAGTTCTTTAATAAGATGATTAATAACTCTAATTTATCACTTATCGGTACAAGTGCTTGTAACATTAAAAAATAAATATGTGTTTAAATAACAGAAAAGTCCGTCGATGTTTTCTTTTTTTTATGTATACTACTTGTTTTTTCATTTTTCCTTGTATCTGATTTCGATTCCACTTCTCTTTGAGTCATTGTAGGTTTTCAGATTACAAGTAAAATACAAAATAGGAAATACCGAATCTGATATATCCGAAAAGAAAGGGCATGTATTTGCCAACCCTCTAACGTTTTAGTTTGATATCAGATATACTGGTATTGGGTTTCTCATTAAGATGCTCGTGTATCTCATTTCTAAGATCAATAGGGGTGAAAGAATTGCAACGATACGAGGAGTCATTTTTTTAATGACGTAGATACTCGTATATCTTATAAGTTTCAAACATCGTGGTTTAAAAGAAACATATTTTTGGTTCACTTTGTAAACAATGTGAATAACGAATAAATAGGTTTATTGTGTAAATATTACATAAAAGGGAATGGTTAAACATGGAATATATTACAACACTAAAGGAAAGATTAATTTTTCTTCAGCTTTTTCAGTGGCTCTTGTAGGTGTTTGTAATATAATAATGATAATGACTCAATATACGAATATATGTACATTAATTATAAGACAATTAATTTAACGTTCAGTAAATAAGGTTGAAAAAACAAGCTTTTTTCAACCTTTTTTTTGATAGCTACAAAACAGGTTGTAACAAGTATTTTAAAAATTTTATAGATACATTTTTAATTTCAGAAGAATAACCTGTTAATGACGGATACCATTATAAAAATGTGGATCATAAAAAATATTCCAATATTATGTTGTCTATGTTTGTAGGTGCTTAGTGTGACATTCTGTAAATACAGCTACTATTACGACTGTATGAAAACAAAAATCAATATGCATTTGTGTGCGTATATTAATACATCTAGTTAACTAGTTTTGTGTAGCCTATTCTTAATTGAACAACGTTTACTTTATTTACACTAATACCTCATCAAAATTATAATTTTCGTTGTATTGTTAGTCACATAAATGGTGACCCTCACTTATTTCTGTCATTTTTAACCTTATTAGTTCGTTCAAAAAATGACCTTGAATCATATTTAATGCAGATTTTTCATCTGTCAATGCCTTTAAAAATGCATCTAAAATATACAAGGTGGAACAAAAAGTATGATTTTTTTTAAATGGAATACCCTGTATATTTTTACTTATTTTAGATTTCGTTCTTTTTCTGATTACAAATATATACAGTTATAGTTATATGGTAAATATTAACTCGCCATATTACCAGCTTTATGACAAAAGAAAAGCGACACCTATTTATCAACATGACACGTTAAGATAGACCTTTATGGCGTCTTAATGTCTTTTTAAGGGTTTTAAAATCCATTTAGCGGTAGGTAATCTCGAAATATGTTATTTTAGAAGACCATAAACAATAAAAATCCCCGCATCAATAGCGATAATACCCTAAATGATGCATAATAATAATGGTTTAATATAGTTCCACCCTCGGTCTATTTCAATGGAATTCAATGATTTGGGAGTATAATGGTATAGTGCCACCCTATACATCAATGGTGCATTATAAATCTATTGTGCTATATCGGAAAATAATGCCAAAATTAGCCGTGCAAGTACTAGGTGACTCAGCAGAGGCTGTCAGTATTTAAAAGGGGACGTTTTAATGTACTTCTTTACTCATATTACTGCGTCAAACTCACAGTAAAGGATATATATGTAGGTACAGTGTTATCAAAAAACTTTAGGTACAACTCAAATTTTGAAACTTATTCCCAAAGAAACAAAAAAAAAAAATTGTGGCAGTTTAATAGATAGGGTTTGTACTGGATGGTGTATTCTAAATCCAGTTATAAAAATAAACAATTGAGTGCGTACCCCTGGGATATCTCACAAAAATAGTATTTGCCCTCTATGCATTCACATACTAAGATAAGGAATTATGATATATTCGATTATTGAAAATGTGCGCATGTACAGATACATGTACAGGGTGTCCCAAAAAGCAACGTAAAATCGAAAGGAGGTCACATATCATGTTCTGACTAGACATATGACGAGAAAAAATCTAAATGAAAGTGTCTTGTATTTGAGTTATAGCCACTTTTGTAAAATCGCTTCCCAAAATCAATATTTTTGTGCCGATCTTCAAATGAAAGCCGATTGATTGCTATTTTTTTGTTATATTTTGCTGAATAACACGCCATTTGAATAAACTAACATTTTGCAACAGTCACGTTACTTCCAAAAATAATTATAGAAATTAATTTCCAAGATTTTGGTTATTATCATCGCCTAACTTTGACTATTCACCCTTCATAAAAAAATGTGCTACATGGAATCCAAATATATTCTCAAAAATTGGCGCATCTAATGCAGTTTCCAAAATGGTAATAAAAGTATTACATCTAATTGTTAAATTAAATATATTGCTATTCAACCAGAGAAAGTCACCAATTTTGTGGTAATGCGGTATGAGGACTTGTACAACTCGATGTAATTTTTTTTCGTTTTTTTTTTTTTGTATAAAAAGTAAAATTGTGTTTTATAACTGGATATTAAAAGTAATACTTTTACGTAAGAAGATTGCTACCTTTTTACAACAACAGCTGTGGCAGTGCGTAGCAAAAGGGGGCAGGTAGCTGTGTTTGCACATATTAGGACAATATAGAGCTTGAGGGACCATTTTGATCCGACCGATCTTATTCCATGGTCAGTAGATTGCACTACTACGTCTGCGTTTTGAACTCTTTCTGTATTTGTGTATTTGTACTGCCGACCTGGCAGTATTACTCTGTGTCTGAGTGTGTGTACTGGGTGTATGTGTACCTGAGTGTATTACGTCATCATGGTACTGGATAAAAGCATTGTTATTCTAAATTATAAAGGCGTAAACAAAATCCATAACTATAGAACGGAAAAGTAACTAGATCTCGAAAACACTTTCATCTACATTTTGTGTTCGTCACATGTCCAGTCAAGTCCTTATCTGTAGCCTCCCTTTGGCTTGACGTTGCTTTTTGCAGCTCTCTATATAAATGTTGGCTTATGATTTTCTCTTTGAAAGCTTTTGAGTTCTTTAACAAATCTCTTTCAAACACACAAAAAAAGAGTAACTATAAGTATTACTTTAGAATCACCGTAGCTCTATATAAAAAAAAATAATAATTACAAGATTTTTAAGACATTAGTATTTATGCATGTAGTTTATTTAAGTACATATCTTGAGATAAATTAAATTAAGGATTTAAATTAATTATGGATTGATCACCCTCTATCTTCGTAGATTGTAATCGAATACAATTTTTTATGATATGGTACTAGCATACGTTACCTCCTATTACCATTACATATACAGTTGATCGTGAATTAGTCTGTATAACATTCTGCTCGATTTGTCTGGTGAAATGTTGGTGGGCGATTTATCGAAGTTGTGGACTGACTGGTAAGTGCAAACTCTTACACAGCAGAAATATTTTAATGGCACACAACTGAAGCAGTGCTCAAACAACTTTCAATTTGGGATTATCGGAATAGGCGGTTTCGCTTGATTTATCGATTTTCATTTGATTGACGCGACACTCTTTTGCAATCTCTTCCTCCATTACTTTTGTCATTCACCAAATTCGGCACTACTTTTTCTTTATTGAAAATACAAATTGCGTCTGTTCCTCTTCAGATGGTAATCATGTATTTAGATGAACCGTAAAATATAACACAGTAACGAAAACGTTTTTTTTTTCGTGAATGGTTGCGGTTTGATAAAATATTTATTCGCTTGGTAGGCTTTAATATAATAAATTTGATATAAAATTTCTACAGCCAAATTTGGGAACTAGGGCATGTCTTTAGCATAATTTCAAAAACAGAATAAATATCGAGCCTTTCACGTTTAAAAAATATTAAGTGCATTTATGCCTTTTCAAACTTTGTTGTCTTTATAAACTGACAATTTCTCTATAAATTATACAGAGTGATGAATTGTGCTATATTTTTTATTAGCGTGTAGAACTATTCAGAACATTTTTTTCATAAAAAAAGATGTCTTATTAATTCGAAAATAGCGTTTATTCGGTCCCGCCTTCCATTTAAAGGAAAGGTAAGTTCGAAACATAGTAGAAAAATATACCTAATTACTTTTTTTGGTTGGTTGGAATCAATAACAACTATTCGATTTTTGCCAACGTTTCGAGCTTTATTTTTCCTTCATCAGGGCTCAATCACTGTTGTTATTGTTGTCGTGTAAGGTGGTAAATTACAAACATTGGCGGTACTGTCTATATATGTACATCTATAGTAAATGTATGACGATAAAAACAAAACACTATTATCAGAACAATACACTAAAAATTACTATAGTAATGACATTACCATAATTACTAACTAATTTACCACCTTACATGACAACAATAACAACAGTGATTGAGCCCTGATGAAGGAGAAATAAAGCTCCGAAACGTTGGTAAAAATCGAATAGGTGTTATTTATTCCTGGACCTAATCCAACCAACAAAAAAAAACTAAGAGAGAAGAAGGTCGCTAAATTCCCCACAGATAATATACCTAATGTTTATTACTTTTTTTGTGATAAGAAAATAATGTATTCACTATTTTCTTATCTTAAAGGATTTTTATTTAGAATTTCGCTGTGCAAAATTTAAATTTCTTGAAAATGAATAATAGGGGAACTTTTTTTATTAAATAAGGGAACGAGTTTTTTTAAATATTTTATTTGGAAATATTTTTGTTTAAATAGTTCTACAATTGTTAAAAAATATGATTCAACTTATAAATCGTCCTGTATAACTAGTATTCAAAATTATCTTCTACTTGAATTTAAAAAAAATATATAATTTTTTTTTAATATCAATGTTATTGATAAAAAACTGGACGTTTTCCACGAAACACCGAACTACTACACTTTTCTCGTCGAGAAATTCGCCAACCAAGTTGGTATCTTCAGGAGATGATTAAGAAGATTAAAAGATTAAAACTTTCTCAGTTTTAATCTTCTCCTGCAGATACCAACTTGGTTGGCGAAACGCGCGTCGAGAAAAGTGTAGTAGTTCGGTGTTTCGTGAAAAACGTTCAGTTTTTTGTTTCTACGCCGAAGGTTCCAGTACCCACTCCAGTAATGTTATTGATATCAATGTTTGAGTTTTTGACACTGTTCTATAAAAAATACTCCTAATAACATATTGTTTTATAATGTTCCACTTAAAATCATGTACCTTCACTAGACTAGTGAATGTCACTTTTTCTAAAGTATAATCTAATATTTTACTAAACTAGTAAACTATTAGACTATATTCGAGTTTTTTAGCACTTGTCACGAATATTGTCATTTTCAAATAAGTTAATTAATTTTAAGTTAATAATACGTTGTATTCGACTAATAACATATATTAAGAAGAAGAGGAACAAGATGAAAACATCTCTGTCGAGCCTAAAATCTGTTGCAAAACGAAAAAGAGGCATCTAAACAAGCTATTATAAACTTTTGAAGGCTCGGACTCTACTTTCTCTACTTTGACCTCTGATTTTCCAGCTTTAGAAGCTTGTAAATCAGACTCATCTTTAAGGCCTATTATTGACAAGTACATATGCTTTTTTACTCCAGCTCTAATTTTTAGATAATTTTTAGAGAATTTGTTTCTACAACGGAGATTTCAATTTTCCTCTACTATCAGATAAATTTTACCAAAATAATGTCATTCTGGACAATTTCCTACTTAGTGAATTTCTTACATGTGTTTCAGTACAGTATGAATCCTAAAAGATACTAGCCATGTATATTCTCAGAATATCGAAAACGTTATTTATTTTTCCTGCCGTTTATGCGCATAAAATTTCATAAACGTTGCTTAGATACCGCGCTTTCCTGTTGGCATCAGTAATCGTCAAAAAAAAAACTGCAAAAGCCAAATGAAAGTGTAGCGGCAGCTATTTTTGTGGCTCGTAAAATGCCGTATAAGATTTTAGAGCCGCACCGAAAAGTAAAACCCATTCCAGCAGTCTGAGTACAGAGACATATTGGGTATTAAAATAAAACCATCTCGTTTATGGCACAACACAAATCCGTATATCGCCTGCCAAAACAAACACATTTATCCATTTCAGTTGTTGTGATGAAATAATAAAATGTGGTGTATATAATTTATTGACAGTATACGCTTTAGTAAATTGGGGTGTTTTTATTGTTTGGGACGTACAATTAATTTCTAGTCTAGACATGTTTTGCAGGAATCCCCGTTTAAAGTATATACTCGCGCTAACAATATAAACCTTCTTAATATCAGTAAACAAACGCATAAACAAATTGTTAAACATTTCATTCTAAGGAGGCTTTAAATATATAATTATAGCTCAACCAGCAAATAATGAAATGAGTCTCCGCGTGATCAAGGGTAAAAAAGTTAGACGTAAATAAACAATTTAGTATAGTGCAATATATAATAAAAATTAGTTGACAGTCGGTAGTATGATTGTATCAAAATAGATACGGTTTGTTTAAACGAAGCTTTGATTCATAGTTCTTAGGTATTACTGAATCTTGAATCTTGAGTCGCGAGCGAGGTAGTGGAAGGGTTGTATAGAGGTAGCAGTTGTAGGGTTGAATAAACGTGGACGCGCTTCTCCGTAACAAATATTGACCTGGTAAATGATGAGGTCGCACATAGGGTCACAAAAATTGTGGCCACTGTCAACGACAATCCTACATTGTCTTTCAAAAAAATTGGAAATAATAATTCAGTATTGTCATTGAACTGCGTAATATGTGTATTACTAACCTAACGTGGCTGAAATACGTGTCGGCGAACTGTTTTCTTTATTTTGCTGTTATCACATCACAATAAAAATTTTTAAAAGCCATTTTAAAATTGTGAAAAATTGTCTTATAGCCTTGCTAATGTTGAAAAAAAGATAACAGTAAACTTTGGTATACGCAGCACAGCCAGAAAATGTAATTAACTTAAATTAACTGAAGAACATGAAAATGAAACTAGTACAAGTGGAGAGAAAAATAATGCTCAAGTAAAGATCACCAATAACTTGGAATCGGTTCATCACCATTTCATTATTTGTTGGTTGAACTATATACATTTTCCCAAAGTGCCCCCTAAAACAATTCCAGAATTACTCAAAACATCGAAACGTTGACACCTATCTATAATTCGTCTACTTTTGCTACTGATCTGTTTCCAAATGCAAAATTTTCACTGGTTCAGGAAAAATCCTAAAAAAACTTAATGATTTCATTTTAGATTTTTACAATTATCTCGAAAATGGTAGGATCTAGACGAAATAATCTAATGGAAGTTCAATTTCATTTTGTTTTTCTACTTCTTCAATGCTCCTGCCATATTTTATTTTTTGTATTTGTAGGTAGGTATATTTGAAATTACAATTTTTGATAAGTAATACATATAAATAAATATATAATAAAAACCTAAATACATTTGATTACATTCTTTATTAAATATTTTCATTAATTACCAACTTCATTCCAAACTGCATCGTGTTCATTGAATTTATTCAAAGTTCATAAAAAATGTGAATCTTGGCGTTGCACTGAATTACCGTTTAATTAGTTTAATTTGTCGACCAGCTCAAGTCGAGTGGAAATGCCCCGTATATCCGTCACGATTATACTTGTTTATTTTGCTCTCAGGAATGTCATAATAACGGCGCTTAATTAATCATGTTATCAATAAATTACACGAGCGAGTTACCCTCCTTGTTTTATGTAGGATTACCGAGACAGGTCCGTTTAAGGAGATTAATTCTTAAATCTTGCTCGAGTCGTATACGTCGTTATTACGAGGATATATGGTACTGCCTTTATGGGCCGTAATGTATTTATAACCTATAAATATGTCTTGGCGATGGGCTGATACGCATTAAAATTGTACTCATTGATACAAAAACTTTGTCAATTTTTTTAAGACTGTGTCAAAGTTTTAACAAGAACGTTGTAAAAATTTTCTATTATTCAAATTTTGAATCTGCACTTAGATATGGTGTAATTTGTTGGGGAAATTCAAGTACTGCTATTCGTGCTTTTATTTTACAAAAAAAGAGCCATACGATACATATACAAACTAAAGTACCGTGAATCTTGCAGACAAACGTTCATTAAAATTTTTTTTTTAACTTTACCTTGTCTATATACATTAGAGATACTAAAATTTGTCAAAGCAAACTTAAATAAATTCAATTTTCACAATATATATCATGAATACAATACACGATATGGGGAAAATTTGCAGTTTGCAATACACAGACTTGAATTATTTAAATCAAATCCTTTTTATGCAGGTGCAGTACTTTATAACAAAATAAATATAAATGTTAGAAATAACAGCATGAAAAAATGTACATCATCTGTAAAAGAATATTTACTTGTTAATGCTCTCTATTCAGTTGATGAATATTTAACTTCACAGTTTAGTGTGTAAGAAATATTTTATTATATTAAATATTTTCCTATTATTTTAAATGTGACTTGTCCTATATCATATTTGTATGATCTATTGGATAAATAAATTTATTATTATTACTATTATTAAAGCAATTTTACCATTTCAAAGTATGTTTTTGATTAAAAAAGATTCTGCCATACAAATTAAGAATAATATTTTTTTCTCCAACCGTTCTTAAAGTACTGTTTTCAGGCACGCTTCACGGTTTATAAAATTTAATTTTTTTTGCACTAGCGCGTAATTTTATGCTTATGTTTTTTTTCCGGTCTATCCGGAAGTGCATAATAACTCCATTGTATTAAATGTCCTTACTCTTTTTTTACGCCATATTTACTTTCTACCTATATAAAGCTACTTTAATAACCATGGTTTCTAAACAGAAAGGTTTTCAAGATATTTCGATTTCGAGATAGTTAAAAAAAAATGTCCGATTTCAAACGAATAACTTTTGCCAAGGTAAAATTCAGAACATCAAGATTTTCTTTCCCACATGGATTAGACGAAGAAATTGGTAAAATTGATGAACTTGAATGGCCTGAGCGTTCTTAGTCCACTGAAATACTTCCAGGGTTACACAGGCCGACAAAATTAGGCCGACCCTCTAACTCAGAAACTAGAATATATTTTACGAAGGTTTTTGATGCGTTGAATCCGAATCCGAGGTCCAAATCTCTCAATTGGCTCAGGGTTTTGAGATATCCTAACCTAAAAGTGCAAAAAAAGCGATTTTGGCCTATATTTGAGGTTATGTAGCATTGCAATTTTTTTTCTCAAAAAACCATAAACAGAATCTTAAAGTACAAGCCTTGCTCTTTTAAATGCCGTTCAGTTTGCTCAAATATCTTTTTTTTTTTTTCGTTGAGATATCGCATTTTGAAATTTCTGTATTTGTGAATTTCTCTATATTTGAAAACCCATTAAGGACCATGTGTACATTAAACAGTGGATTGGTTTTTTAAAAAGACCTGCTCGTTCAGAATCCAAGGTCAGATTTTCAAAATTTTTCGAGGAAACTCGACGTCATTTAAAAGGGTAAGGCATGTACTTTAAGATGTTCTTCATAGTTGTTTGAGAAAAAAATTGCAATGCTACATAACCTCAAATATAGGCCAAAATCACTTTTTTTCACTTTTAGGTTAGGGGAATCTCAAAAACCAGAACCAATTGAGAGATTTGGATTCAGAGCATCAAAAACCTTTGGAAAAATATATTCTGGTTTCTGGGTTAAAATTTTGTCAGCCTGTATTATCTAAAGTCTAAACAGATTGTCACAATAATATTAGCTCAGAGGAAATTTAAAAAAAAATACACCGGAAATAATTAGCTTATTGCCATCCTATTCTATTAAAAATTATGTGTAAATTGCGTTGGTCTGTTTTGTGCCTTGTGATTTGTTATATATATTTTTTTGTTTTGCCTTAACGATAAGGACAGACAGGTAACTCTGCCCTTTATGTTTGATGAAAACTATGATTACACCGCCGCACAAAAAATTAAAATTTGTCTAAAGTGTACATGCGGTATATGGTTTCCGAAGTATTTTCCCGTTGAACACAAATCCGGTGTTAGAATTGCTCCTTCACCCTTCAATCTTCAGATAAAAGTTGAAGAATCTTCAGAAAAATGAAGGTCTTCATCATTTAGAATTAGATGGTGCAATTCTGAAACCGGATTCGTGGTTAGTGGACAAAAATACTTTGGAAACTGTATGTCACACATAAAGTACAGCTAATAGGGAAAATTCCTCATTTTTCTGAAGATTCATCAGCATTCTGCTGAAGATTGAAGGGTGATGGAGCAATTCCGGATTCGTGTTCAGCGGGAAAAATACTTCGGACACCATATATCGCGTGTACATTTCAGACAACTTTTTTTTTGTGTGGCGGTTATTATTACAACTATTTTTTGTCACGAAATTGTTTCATCTCAATTTTCTTCATTAAAAAAGTTTTATGTGAAAATTTTTAAAATTACGATTTCCATTTGTAAGCTCCAAAGAAAAATTTCTAAATGTGAAAATATACAGATATACCCGTAACTGCTGGTGGAATTTGAGATTTTCGTATTTTCATAAGGAAGCATGGGACTGACATCATATGTTTGGAGATGATTACTAGACCTAAGTAGAAGGATGTAATAGCAAAAAAAACTTCAAACGAAATTGGCAAAAAAACATTTCAAAAAACGTCCTCCTCAGTCGCCACTGAGATACATACATCCATTAAAAATGAAATAACTTTAGTACGTCACCGTTTTATGGAACACTGTATCGTCTGTGTAAAACCAACATCGGCCAGTTATGATGAAGGGCAAACAGAAGTGAGACGACAGATAAGAAGCAACCGCATACGCATCGAAGGTATCGAGCGAATAAGAACGAGAAGTGTAGAATATGTCCATCCATATTCCAAGCTGAGTTCAATTAGTGGTTTTTCAATGTTAATTTTCATATTCAAATTTCGTTTTTATGTTATATATTTACATGGTTTCATATTTTTGCCCATAAGTGTACAAAGTTGTTATGAATCAGGTACATAAACCTTTTTTTTATACAGAATGTCAACTTACTTTGTGTGGTTTAGTTTCTCCAATAAAAACGATGTAAATTACGGTTTCTAATAAATAACAAACTGCCAGGTTCCAAGAAATTTCACATTTCAACAGGAGTCTTCATGGATCATAAACTCGTTGCGGAAATGTCAGTCATCTTGCGTTGAACGTGCCCCGCCGCACCGTGACAAGATATCGGGAACCCGTCCTGTAAAACGTTCTTTGTCGCACTCTAGATTTCACTCAACATTTAATCATTACATTTTTTTACTGTCTGCGCTCCGCCGTGAACCCGAGTACGTATTACATATTCTCTGTGTGCTCTCCCGTTTAGGAATATCATATTTGCTCTCGGAATTTACTCTGTCGAGCATTCAATTTCGTCTGCATGCCTTTATGTGGCGCTTAAGGCATCGCCTGGTACGGGTGCTTAGACCGAGACTATGAATTTTAAAACTCCCCGAAGAAAGTATACACTTAATGACTTCATCAGGGAATCCGGTACCTTCAAGAAAAACAATTTGATCTCCTAGAATTTAAGTTGTTGCAGAAATATAGACTAGGTATTTAGTTCTTAGTAGAAAGTATGTTTTCCACAAAAAAAAATATACTTGCATATCTTATACAGAGTGTCCAGAGTTCAGATTATTCATTAAAATAGTGGGATACATATGCATTCTTAGAGAAGGTGCCTCCATCATTTGCTTAATCCATTTCGGCCGAAAACGCCCGGTACATCGCTCTTCAGCGCCTCATAATTAATACTATTTGCGAAAGAAAAATTTGACAGGGACATATTTTTAAGGTTTAAGACGTGCCCTTTCCGATCATGTCCATGAAATTCCTCCAAAAAATTTTTAATTATGAAAAAAAGCATTTTTAAAAAAACGCGATTTTCTGCACATTTTTTTATAATCAAATATTCAAGGGGTTTCCGGTCTGCAATAGACCTGGAATCTCACTAACCGGTGGAATAAATGTTTGAACTTTAAGTATACGTGGTTTAAAAATCGATTTTTTGCCTTATGCGTTCAAAATGGATTTTGCAAATTGATAATTTTTACAAAATTTAAAAAATCGCTTAAAAATTCTGAGCATTCTGTGCATTCTTTGGACGATTTTAAGAACTTTTTCTTCTTGACAATTTATTGTAAAAATGCATTGTTTTCGAGAAAAGAAATTCTATATTTTGATACTAATTTGATTTTTAGAATTTTTTTATCGAAAACAATGCATTTTTCCTATAAATTGTCAAGAATAAAAAGTTCTTAAAATCACTCAAGTAATGCACTGGAATTTTTTCAGAATTTTTTAAGCGTTTTTTTTAAATTTGGTAAAAATTGTCTATTTGCAAAATCCAAAAAAATTGCTCAAAAAATTTTGAAAAAATCAAGTGCATTACTTGAATGATTTTAAGAACTTTTTATTCTTGACAATTCTTTGCAAAAGTGTATCATTTTCTAATAAAAAATTCTTGCATTTTTGCGCAAAAATGTTGCAGTTCATTAGCAAACATTACCACCGGCGCCACCGTTATTTTTTACAGTACAAAATGTACAGTACAAAATATACTATCGTACATTTGTACATTTACAGTACAAAATGTACTATCGGTGCCTTCGTATTTTTTTTATAAAATATGTTACCAGCCCCTTAATCAGCTTTGGTAAAAGGATCCCGCATCTGTCCTCTGTTAAAGTGGTTTCAGTCAAATAAATGAAAATGAAGTATAATATACTTCAAATCGTATTGATAAAAAGTCTCCATGGGTCTAAACCCATAAAGGTTTCAAAGATACTCAAAATTAAAGTTGAAAAAATTGCAACTGGTAATGATGGAATATACCACGTGTTTCCATTTCTATCCGGGAACCTAAATATGCCTTCAGGATCTTTCAAGGAGTGAACCCTATATGACTCCCCAAAATTTGGATATGATGTTTAGTAGGAGAGGGACAAGGGAAAGATAATCTTAGTGGTGTAAGTAGGAATCTTAGTAGTAGTAGTATGTAAGAGGAAGCCTAAAATCGTCAATACACCTTCATAATCACCTGGGTCATAAATTAGTAAGAGGTAATCCTGTGTCTGATTTTGAATATGATTTGAGGGGGGAGTCTGAGTGCACCTTTAGGGTCCTCAGAGGATTCTGGAATAAGGTACACTAACGTTACCATCTGCATTTTTTTTTCAACTTTAGACTTAAATATCTTAATACTTAACCTTGCGGCCATGGGTCCATGGGAACTTTTAATCAATACAGTCTGAATTGTAATATACTTGAATTTCACTGATTTTGGTTTAAACCACTATTACATAAGGACATATGTCTTCTCTGTAAAAGTAAAACAGTATATGTGAAAAAAGTTGGTTTTGAAAAAACGTCCTTCTGATGCCATTTTGGCATTTTTTAAGATTCGTGGACCAAATTTGAAACACTGATCAAAATCCAACTGGCATCTAACATTTTTCATCAGTATCATGGATAAGAAGTACAAGTATATCATATTCCATTTCACCTTGGAAATAAAACAAAAAAAAATCACATTCAAACAATATTGGTCGAAAAATGAACGATAGAACTAAACTACATTTACCAATTAAAAAAACTTATGAAACTGTATGTTTTGTTGAATATAAAATAAACCCTTCGTCAACCAAATCCAGAAAACTTTCATTTTGAGGCAGCTCAGTCCAAAATTGTCTCCTATTTGCAGACATTTTTAGAACTATTACCAAGGTAAAACAGTACATGTAATTATAAACTATTTTTATAAAATATGTTATTCTATTTTACCTCAGTAAAACATAACAATTGAAAAAACAGAAACATTTAGAAATAGGATATGCGAATATATATTTTTTTTATCATAGAGATTTGGGACTTTCTTTGAAATCGAAGCAGTTTAAGAAGATATATAATTCAACTCTAGTACACTTTGTTGTTTATACAGTTCTTCCATTGAATTAAATTAAGTTGAAGGGCTTATATACTATTTTACCAACGTTTTATACACCTAGCTAAGGAAGTTACAAAGAAACCAACAATGTCACAAAAAAAATCATGAAAAACTATATGGGATCAGAGAAAAATCTGAAAATCGATATTTTTCTTCGCTGTTTTACCTTTGCAGGTAAGATGTAGTGTCGTTTATTACCACCGCCCCCGCCGTTGTTATAAAATTTGTCACTGGCACCTCCGTCATTTTCAATAATATTTGTCATTGTCACCTTCGTCATTTTTAATTAAATTTTCCTCCATGAAATTTGCCGACTTGCCTATCCCATAGAGATTAAGAGCTTATTGACAGTTGTTTCTTACAGATAACTTTTACCATTGCACTATCAAGAACCAGCATCGGAGTCCGAGCAAGAAATTATTTCAGATATCAACTAAGAACTCCTAGAAGACAAAGTTAATGTAATTATACATTGTATATCAAAACGCACAGTTCACGTATGTATTTACTGCTTAATTGTCGGGAAAATTTATTAGTATTAAAGTCATGTTACGTTATGCTTTGCGTTTTCAGTGGAACTTAATTTTTTGTGTAACAAATTGTAGGATTGTTTGCCATGTGGTTAATAAATATAATATTAGTTAACCAATAAAAGTGTTATGATTTATGAACACATTTCCCATTACATCGATATTCTGTACGCCGGTAGTAAATTTTATCAGAACCGGCGCCTGCGTCATATTTAATAATGTTTGATTGAATGAAATGAATTTACTATCGGCGCGTTCGCCATTTTTAATCAAATTTGTCACCGGAAACTTTTTTGTCCAATTTGCCACCGGCGCCTCCGTCATTTTTGACAAACTTTACCGTCTTTATCAGCGCCTCCGTCATTTTTAAAAAAAATTTCACAGCATCGTATTGTCATTTTTGATCAAATTTGTCGTTTTACGAAAGACGATTCCCTCATTTTTAAATGACTGCACTGATTGTAAATTTTATTAATACTGACAGCGATCATCACACATGCAATGTCGATTTGTGTAATGCAGGAATACTATGGAATATTAATTAAAATCAAGTTAAAATGAATTAAAAACAATGTTTTTGGCACCAGCGCCTCCATCTCCAAAAAAAAATCAAGGCGCCTCCATAGTTTTTGATCAAATTTGCCATCGGCGACAGCAGCATTTTTAACAAAAAAATTCCACCAGCACGTCCATTATTTTTTTCAAAATTTGTCACTAGCGCCCTCGCCATTTTTAATTAAATCTACCACAACCGCCTCCGTCACCCATAATAAATTTTGACGCCTAAATTTTTCCTGCTCTCGAAATTAATAAGTTTACAGCCCATTTTCGACTTACTTGCTGCAAGAAAAACTGGGTTTTAATTACGCCCTTCATTAGTTTCCAAACCGGGAAATAACATAGCAGAAAAAATACTATGAAATTAAAAAAAAAACTAGTTCAATTGTCACTAGTCTTGCCTTACATTTTTTATCAATACTACCACTCCACTAAGTCGATACAGCGCGCGTGTTTCCGGAGATCCGCCCGGTTCGGAAGTTTATAGTTCGAGTTTCCTCTTTTAATTACTTTTTATGAAGTAATCCGAGAGCAATTTCTGAACCTCCGCATTTAGGAAGCTCCGCTCCGGGGCTATGCAATCTTCTTCCTAATCGTACGTTATAGGATCTCCTCTCTACTTTGTGCAGAAGCTCGGGTCTTATCAATGGTAAAATGTAAATCCCGCCGTGCACACAAACTTGCACGGCGAAAACCGACAAAGACGCGAACTGAACAGTTTAATTCCTTGATTCCCTTCATAAACTGCAACGCTCTTCTGGGGATTCTTCCAAAATGCATCGCCAGACATCCGATGTAATAATGTTTGTGCAAAGGACCTGTTTTCAATTAGTTTTATTTTTCTATTGCTCTTTGAAAAATGACAGAGGGCGGTGTTAATTTTTATCAAAACTGATATAGGCGGCAGTGACAAAATTAGTCACCGGCGCCTCCGTCATTTTTAACCAAATTTTACGGTTACGCCTCAGTTTTTTTTGATAAAGTTTCGGCGTCTGCGGCATTTTTGGCAAAATTTTTAACCGTAGCCTCCATCATTTATTAATAACATTTACCACCAGCCTTTCGTCACTTTTGACAAAATTTATTACCGACGCCTCCGTCATTTAAAAAATAAAACATCCTACACCAAGCTTATGGATTTTAGTTCCCCACAAATTCTTCTGAAAATTTGGTATGTTGTACTGTTTTTGACCTTCCAATCAATAGGATTAATGGGATCGAATCTGAAAATTAATGACTTTGGATATGGGGCACGCAATGTTGTATCCATTGTTGCATCGGTTCCTTACAAGTTGTGATACCGATATCTGTTAAGTCTTAGTATATCGTATGTACATCAGTCGTCGGGACAGTTATGAAAACGGACAAATAGAAGTGAGTTAACTGATAAGAAGCAACAACGTACGCATCGAAGGTAGTGAGGGAATAAGACCGACCCTCTCACCAATTGCGTTAATCGATAGAACGAGATGTGTAGCATTTGTCTTTTTGCACAACCTGCTGATGTTTGCTGTCCGCATACGGTGTATGTAGATACGTGAATTGTACATACACTCTTCTGTATATGTGTGTGTGTTTGTATTTTTGTGTACCTTATCCACATCCACATAAGCTAAAAACTTACATTTTAACATTACGTTTTAACTGTCTTTTAGGCAAAAATCATTTATTATCAAATGTAAAAATCGTCATTAAAAACAAAAAAATGCTCGCTCCTTCTACAATAGATTGATGTGATTTAGTTGTACACCGATATCTATATTAGTACAGGGTTACGATCTACGGATCGTAAGTTAATATAGACAAACACGTACACCAACAAAAACACATACACACATTCAGAAAAGTGTATGCGCAGTTCACGCATCTACGTATTTACAATGGTTCAACAGATAGCAGATGGAACAATGGCTGATACATTTCCGTATCCCGTGTCAAAACGTATTGATTTTCAGACTTAGATCCCATTGATGGGAGGTTAAATAGCAGATCGGACAAAATTTTCAGAAGAATTGACTGGGAACCATCCATGCCCGGCTGGGAACCAACAAGCGTATGGAATCCATACGCTTGGAATCCGTATGGAATCCATACGCTTGTTGGTGGTGAGTGGTGGAATTTGTGGTGGTAAATTTTATTAAAAATTACGGAGGCGCCGGTGAAATTTTTTTTCAAACATGACGGAGGCGCCGGTGACAAATTTTGTCAAAAATGCCGGAGGCGCTGGTGAAAAATTTTGTCAAAAATTACAAAAAGCGTCGGTGACAAATTTTGTCAAAAATGACGGAGGCGCCGGTGACAAATTTTGTCATAAATGCCGGAGGCGCTGGTGAAAAATTTTGTCAAAAATGACGAAGGCGCCGGTGACAAATTTTGTCAAAAATGCCGGAGGCGCCGGTGAAAATTTTTGTCAAAAATGCCGGAGGCGCTGGTGAAAAATTTTGTCAAAAATGACGAAGGCGCCGGTGACAAATTTTGTCAAAAATGCCGGAGGCGCCGGTGAAAATTTTTGTCAAAAATGCCGGAGGCGCTGGTGAAAAATTTTGTCAAAAATGACGAAGGCGCCGGTGACAAATTTTGTCAAAAATACCGGAGGCGCTGGTGAAAAATTTTGTCAAAAATGACGAAGGCACCGGTGACAAATTTTGTCAAAAATGCCGGAGGCGCTGGTGAAAATTTTTGTCAAAAATGACGGAGGCGCCGGTGAATTTTTTCAAAAATGACGGAGGCGCCGGTGAAAATTGCAATACACCGGCGCCTCCGGCATTTTTGACAAAATTTGTCACCGGCGCCTCCGTCATTTTTGAAAAAAATTTCACCAGCGCCTCCGGCATTTTTGCCAAAAATTTCCCCGGCGCCTCCTGCATTTTTGATAAAATTTTCACCGGCGCCTCCGTCATTTTTGACAAAATTTGTCACCGGCGCCTCCGTCATTTTTGAAAAAATTTCACCAGCGCCTCCGGCATTTTTGCCAAAATTTTCCCCGGCGCCTCCTGCATTTTTGATAAAATTTTCACCGGCGCCTCCGTCATTTAACGTCATTTAAAAAAATACACCGGCGCATTCATCATTTCTTAAAATTGAAATGTTAAAAGTAAAAAATCAGAGGATATTGTTACTTACCCGACTCGTGATGGTAGCTTATTTGAAATTTCGGCTTGCCACTTTGTAACCTAGAAGAAAGATGCAACTGCAGACAACATTGCTTTTAATTAGTGCAATGTAAACTGTTCGTCATAATTGGCCCAACACATTTTAGATCAATGCCATTTGCGTTCTATTACATATGAGCTAGAGACTTGAAAATTTCGATAGCCTACGGAATTTTTTAACGCTCCGAAGTCGCTGTGCGTGGCTAAGGGGTTCGCCATCCAGATCCCCAAAAACCAACCCCATGTCGAATTTAGATTTCACAAAATTCTGGCTGCAAATCAGAGACCTGCATACATGAGGGACTTCGAAGGACACTGGGGGTAAAAACACTATCCTGACATACACTAAAAACACCCCAACAAGTCCTGTGGGTTTAGTCTCTGTTCTGTCTATTTAATCCTTTTACAGCCCCCGGGACCTGCCCCTCCACACAGCCCTCTGCCCACCGCCTCTAACTCCGCTCTGTTGGAGACTGCGTGGGGTGTCTTTTGGTCTCTATTCCTGTTATGGCATCACACCGGAAAGCTCTCGAAGCCGACTGATCCGTTCGCGGACAACGCGCGGAGTAGGTTGGACACCAAAAGTGGAATTCAACCATTAATCCACCCCAGCAAATTTACCTCGCTGAGAGCAGCATCTTCAGGAATGCTTCCTAAGTCACCCCATACATAGAAATCTGCTTATAACCCCTCAGACGGCAAATTTTCAGGGTGGGTTAGTAATGGAATTTCATTTTTGGTATCCAATCGGCTGTCCACAGTGGGTTCAGTCGACTTCGATAACCTTCAAGTGTACCAGGACACGAATTTGATACCAAATGACACTCCCACGCATCCTCCAACGGGAGCGGAACCAAACGGGAGGGTGAGGTAATGTAGGCTGTGGTTGGTGTAGTTATGGAAGGTTGTGTGTGGTATCAAAGGGTAAAAAGCAAGTTGCGTCACACTAGGCCAACTGATTTGGCAACATTAGGGGGTCGGTTTAATCACCCAACAGAGGTTAGACCGTTTAGACTTACCGTGACTGCACAGAGTTGGCTCACCGGGCTGGAAAAGGGGTTAAAGCTGTGGGACAATGATTAAACTTGTTGGGGAGGTCTCAATGTGTTTTATGATAGTGTTTTTACCCACCAGTGTCCTTCTTAGCTCATCCTGTAGGTCTTTGAATTGCTGCCAGATTCTTGAGAATTCAAGTTTCGACAGAGGGTTGGTTTCTAAGGTGTGGATGGCGACCCCCTGAAGCCACAGCGTAGCGACTTCGGGGCATTAAAACCAATCCTATAGGCTACCGAAATGTTCAAGTCTAGCCCGAATTCCACGCAAATGGTGTTAATCTAAAAAGTGTTACTCTAATATGACGAACACTTTAGTTGAAATAGGAAAATTGGAATGGAAAATGGGGAAATAAAGGTCATAATGCAAGCCACAAGGACAGACGCTAGAACCTACACCTATTTGCAATTTCGTGCCCGTCGCTTCGATTGAGAAATTTTTATGCAGTCGCTACGGTGAAACATTCGGTGTCTAGTGTCTAGTCCACAGCTCAGGGATTTAATCCACAGTTAGGATCAAGGATGTGGTTAAATTGCACACAAAATGAGACAATGTTGTTTCGGGGTATTGCCCCTCATCAGTGCAGTGTAGCTTAATTAAATAAAATGAAAAAAAAAAAAAGATTAATAAAGAATACAACACGTACCACAGGAATAGCGGCGACAGCAATCTCACCTGTAGCTTCGTGTCCATTGTTTCCAACAGTTACTATCTACTCCTTAACCAAGGAAACTTATATATAGTTAGGATGAAAATAGTTGGTCAAACTACAAACTTACTAAGAGAAAATGTCATGGCTTCGGATTCCAGAAAAGAAAACAATGACGCATGCACACAACGTTGCATCGGGATATTAACTCTTACCAGTGCAGTGTAGCTTAAATAAGACAAATATGTGAAATAAAGAATAGAACACTGCAGAACCTTAATTGCAGCTTCGTGTCCATCTTATTTAAGCTCCACTAAGGAAAATATCCCGAAACAACGTTGTCTGCAATTCGCTGCCTCAGAAGGATGCATTTACGATAAACCCAATATGATAAACGCAGTTTTTTTATTGCAGAAGAACACGGTATAAGAAGAACAGTCCTATGTTTCTTTGAAACCTTATAATTCTGAGGCAGCGAGTTGTTTCGTTGTTTCCTTTTCTCGGTCCCAAGGTACAATTTTTCCCTTAGCCTATTTACAGTTTCACCCACTATTCTCGCTCCAATATTGTCCACGTTGTCATTTTTTCTCCCGATCCGTTAAGAAAAGATAAATTCATGAGAGTAGGGGTGTAAATAAATATTAACACACAAAAACAACATACAACATAATAGAAAACGGCAAATTTAATTTTAATTTTATTTATAAATTATTAAGACATTGTCAACTGTCATGAATATATTTGACGTTTGTTTTTGTACATTAAATTGTGTGCATCTCATCTTGCATGTAAAATGGTGCGTTTTACCACAATAAAAGTAGTGTTTATTTTACAAATTTTAAAAATGGCATACACATGTTCCAATAAATAAATGAAACACAATATTCATATTAACCTGTATTCCCACCGCTTAAAATATCACGTGTTTTTAACTAAATATATATATTTTTTTTTGGTTTGGTTGGATTAGGTCCAGGAGTAAATATCAACTATTCGATTTTTGCCAACGTTTCGAGCTTTATTTCTCCTTCATCAGGGCTCAATCAATGTTGTTATTGTTGTCATGTAAGGTGGTACGTTACAAACATTGGCGGCACAATTCATTACTATAGTAATGAATTTTTAAAGTGTATTGTCCTGTTAATAGTGTTTTGTCTTTATCTTTATACATTTACTATATATGTATATAGACAGTGCCGCCAATGTTTGTAACGTACCACCTTACATGACAACAATAACAACATTGATTGAGCCCTGATGAAGGAGAAATAAAGCTCCGAAACGTTGGCAAAAATCGAATAGTTGTTATTTACTCCTGGACCTAATCCAACCAAACCAAAAAAAAAAAAAAAAAAAAAAAACTAATAGAGAAGAAGGTCGCTAAATTCCCCACAGATATGGTAAATATTTTATGGTATTAACTTTTACGCAAACTGTGATATAGAGAAACCTTTTATAAATACGAATAAATATCATATTTGCCATTTTTTCACAACAAAAAAAATTAATAAAACCAATTTGAAAGACACACTAAATTCATTGTAAATGTATGCTGAGAATAACTCAAATAGCTGACGTGAATACACACTTTTTTTTTATCTTGGGTTGTGTGAACAATTTTATACGCAATTTGCTGGAAAAACATACTCGCGTAATTACGTAGGAAGTCGTCTGATCGCACTAGAATGTTATGTGCTACGTTCCATTCTTGTTGTAATAATGTTGTAAGTAATATACTATCAAAAGCTGAAACTCGGAATAACGACAAAAAAAAACAAACAAATGACATAAAAGACGGTATGTTCGCTGACATTGCGACCCATCCGATTTGACATGCACAAGGAGTGAGGACCTCCTTCGTCCTCGGCCATAGCCTAAATCCAAACGGTCGTATCGAATACGGTCCGACCGGCTAAAAAGTCCGAAGACGTAAGGGAGTGAAATAGAGTATCGATGATGTACGCGCATAATAACCACCTATATGCGATTTGGGCAAAACTTCGTTCATTACACAGCACCACAAAAAAAATAATGTACCTCTGACCAAACTTGATGGATTCTATGTTTTTGGGGTCGCTGAATCCGAATACAAAGCCCGTTGTGCCCTATCATGTTACAATTTTTTTTTATCCTCAATAAGCTGCGGAAAAATAGCAAAAAATGGCAAAAAATACTCCAGAACCCATAATCCAATACTTCAATAACTTAATACGTCTAATCCCATAGCCCTCACAATCAATAAGCCCCAAAGACCTCGATATAACCTCAAACCATTAGTGCTACTAAATTCGGTCGCGATCGGGCTAGTAGCGTGAGAGTTATGGTTAAAAATGTATCTCGTCGGAGCTTCGCAATGGCATTTGTTATATTCAAAGTCAAATAACTCTGATTGTAGTGATCTGATTATGATAAAAATGTGCTTGAATATCGTCCATGTTGTAAGTTAGAGATTAAATACAACAAACGTCATCACGGAGCTCTGACGAGATTTTTTTTTTCTCTTCTGGGAGCCGTCCTTGTCGCCGGATTGCACTGCAGCCTCTTGGGCTTATTGTGCGCAACCTCCCATCCTTATCACACCACCCATTGCAGTAGCCGGGTCCCGTGTACGAGCTTGTATAGCTTCCCCGCCGGCTGGGTGCTGTAATCTTCTGGACAACGTTTGGGGTGTCCATATATGGCCTGCCTTTTGCGATCTAAGGTCTCGCAATCACACAGTATGTGGTGTGCTGTTTCCGTTTCCCTGTTGCAGAGTCTGCATTTCAGTTCTCCGTTGTACAGCCCCATTCTGTGTAGGTGTCCCTTGAGGGCGCAATGTCCTGTTAGGAGGCCTACAACAGCTCTTATCTGAATCTTATTCATTTTTAATAGTTCTTCAGTTCTATCCTCACATGTTCCTTTAATAAACATTTTCCCGTGTCTTTGCCTGGATATGGAGTTCCAGTATCCATTTTCTGACCCATTCTCCTATTTGACCCCTTACTATACTCTTTGGTACTCCCAGGGCCGGTTCTGGGCCGGTAAATGGAGTAGACGATCCTTTTCTCGCTAACTCATCTGCTTTTTCGTTGCCTTCGATTCCTGTATGTCCTGGTACCCATATCAAAATCTCGTAATCATGACGAGATACATTTTTAACTATTTTTAACTATATACTCCCACGCCATTAGTCCGATCGTGAATAAATTGAATAGCACTTGAAACTATATTAATTTTAATGTGCATGTCAATTTTCATCGAAATCCGATGAATCAAAATGCACTTATGGTGAGCCAAACGAAATTTAAGTTTTAAATCCTAACTACCCCGTAATCCATCGGGTCAGTCCTAACACTTAACTGTAAGGAATACTTATGAGCACCAATATTCATGCAAAATTTAATTTAAACCGATAATTACAACGCAAGTTATAATGCGTTAAAATCTGCGTACACACACGAACATACATACTTGTCATAGTGCGTGTAATATGTGTAATATGTGTAATATGCCTATTATTTACTAAATCTTCTAGCTAATTCAGAAGTCGTGAGAGGCTAAAGTTCGAACGAAGTACTTCGAGCTGTGAGAGAATAAATAAATAAACTCACGTTAATCGAGAACTCCAAAACTTAAGAGGCAAAGGGATTCACAAGAATCAAGCACTATAATGTCGCAGAGTTATTGTGGGTTAATGGGGTTCTGGCTTTTGCTTTGGCTCAGCTACCTAATTCCAGGCATGGATGAGTCTGAGATTCGGGGTGTCAGTCTCCCATGCGGCATTCTGAAGTTATTAACTTATAAAATGGGGCCATTGGGTTGTTGGGTTCCTGGGTTATTAGGGGTCCGGCCTGCAGTTTAACCTCGTAGAAATCCTCCATTTTTCGACCATTTATGAAGCGATTTTTCGACCATTTTTGTCCATTTATGGCTAAAATACCCGTTTTGGAAGACTGCACAGTTTTGGTTAACCCTTTAACGCCCAAATGCACTGTCAAGAGACATGAACTTAGAGGCGCATATTACTGATAGAAAAAACAACTAAAACCATGTATTCCTACGTTTTCTAGGTCGCTCTATCGAATAGAATCGTTAAAATTAGCAAAAAAATTGATGTAACCTTCAATTTTTAACAAAAACTATTGAAAAACGCTTTCAAGATTCTTTTTTTTTAAATCGCGATTTCTGCTATGTTATCGTCCTTTATACCACTCAAAAACAAATAGAAACGTGCACTCGAGACGTGTACTTGAAGGAAACGCAATGAGACCAATTCAATTTTCTCATTTTTGCGGTTAGAATCACCAAATAAGGCAAAATTCAAAGGGTGATATTTTTCATTTTTTACCAGTTGCGGGATCATTGACACAAAAGAATTTTGAAAAATTATTAGTACTCTAGGGGTTTTTCGGGTCGCTGCTCACGATCCTGATGGCATAATTTCAAAATTCAAGATGGCGGATCCAATATGGCCACCATCCCGAATCAAATTTCAAATTTTTCGATTATTTTGCCTCAAACTTTGTAAACTAGGGGTTTTCGGGGTCGCTAATCACGATCCCGATGTCAGAATTTCAAAATTCAGGACGGTAGATATGACATGGCGACTATTTTTAAGCAAATTTCTAAATCCTGAATTTTGAAATTATGACATCGGGATCGTGATTAGCGACCCCGAAAACCCCTAGATTACTAATAATTTTTCAAAATACTTCTTTTGCGTCAATGATCCCGCAACTGGTAAAAAACGAGAAATATCACCCTTTGAATTTTGCCATATCTAGTTATTCTAACCTCAAAAATGAGAAAATTAAATTGTTCTCATTGCGTTTCCATCAAGTACACGTCTCGAGTGCACGTTTCTATTTGTTTTTGAGTGGTATAAAGGACGATAACATGGCTGAAATCGCGATTAAAAAAAAAGCATCTTGAAAAAAATCGCGTTTTTTAATAGTTTTTGTTAAAAATTTAAGGTTACATCAATTTTTTTTGCAAATTTTAACGATTCCATTCGAAAGAGCGACCTCGAAAACATATGGTTTTCGGGAATGGGAATATATGGTTTTATTTATTTTTTCTTTATTTTTTTCTATCAGTAATATGTGCCTCTAAGTTCATGTCTCTTGACAGTGCACTTGGGTGTTAAAGGGTTAATTGGGCTCTTTGGGGCTTATTGTTAGATTATGAGGTCTATGGGATTAGAAGTATTAAGTTTATGAAGTATTGAGTTATGAGGTTTGATTGGGTTCTAGAGTATTTTTTGCCATTTTTCCGCAGCTTATTGAGAATAAAAAAAAATGTGACGTGACAAAACTTCGAATTCGGATTCAGCGACCCCAAAAACGGGTAATCCACTAAGTTTGGTCAGAGGTACATTTCACTTTTTTTGTGGTGCTGTGTTATTAATACTTACAAGTATTCCGTTCTGCAGATGCGTACATATTTTACATATTTTTCACCGGATATGTCTGGCCGATGGAACTATACCAAGTGAGCGAAATGAAAGACCTTGTGAACGTTGAATAGTCATACCCATTCGATTACCCGGTGGCCAAATCCATTCTCTGTATCCGTTCCTCCTGTTGCAGTCCTCCGAGACGAGTTCAAAGTGGTGCCCACGGACACGAGGGTCGCTGCGGGGGGAGACGGCGCTGCTGCAGTGCGGCGCACCCCGGGGCCACCCCGAGCCCAGCCTGCTGTGGAAGAAGGACGGCAAGGAGATGGACCTCGACGGGCGCAGGATCCGCGTCGTGGACGGCGGCAATCTGATGATCTCCGACGTGCGGCAGCACGACGAGGGCCGCTACCAGTGCGTCGCCCACAACCTGGTGGGGTTCAGGGAATCGCCGCCGGCCACCCTCACCGTGCACGGTACGCTTGATATTAGGTGTCCAAGCCTGGACTCACACTGGATGCAAAAACGTGCGAATTATTAAGATACGCGAACATATCGACGTTGTCAAGCCAGAACTGCATAAACGCAATCTGGTGAACTTTACAGGAGACATATAATATCAATTAACCTTTTTGATATACATCTTAAAAGATTGCCTAACGCTTAACAACATGTATTTTTTTGACATTCTATGTCTTTATTATGGGATTGCCCCTGGAAAATATTGCGATCTTCGTCATGGTTTTGCGTCACGTCACGCTTGGTAAAGATGGTTTGACTAACCTGAAGGGGCAAAATCTGGGGTAGGGAAAAACTCTATCGAGCATCATGTATGTGACGCATGACATCATGGGTCTTGATGGTTTGCCTCTTGGGTCCTCTTTCATAATAAAGACATAGAATGTTCCATGGCCTCACGTGCGTAGCTTCGTGAGCTATTTTTTTCTTTATAACATTTAAAAAAAAATCTATGGGGCTGTATTTGCCTACCTCACACAATTAAAAATTTAAAAAATGGCGCTTATGCCAAATCAGTACACATCAACGGTGATTATGCCAAAAGTAGCATAGGTGTTTGTGCCGAACAAACTTGGTGTCAATTTGCATATTGCAAGCACGTCAATTTACATATCAAGGATGACAACTTTTAAGGCATTTGTTGTTATATTACTTTCAACCCCCTAACCCCCAGGACACCTACCTCTAAAATTTTAAATGGCAACCCCTATTTCTTTTGCCATTTTTGAGTTTCTTGTACAATTCTAGATAGATTCCATTATTTTTTTTTTTTCAAAATTGAAGTACTTAACCTCGCGAATGTGTGAAATGTATTTATTTTCTAAATTGACATAATGCAACTTTTAAAAGGGGTTACATTCACTTAAGCGTCATGTCAGTCATATCCATTCATTTAAAAATATTTGTTCAAAAACTAGGTACCAAATTCTCTCGTTTTTTTTTACATTTCACCGCTACAAAACACGAAATAATTTAAATTTTTTTGGCCGTCTTCGAACCTCGTCTCTTTTTGCTTGAAATATATGCCGAAATGTTAGACAGAGCTATAGAACCTCTTATAATTCATGAGGTGGAAAATCAAAGAGACGCCAATGGAAATCTTGCTCTAGATGAACATTTGCTGCACTTCCAACAGGATGGATTTCTCATTATGATACTCTTAAAAGTTGCATTATTTCAATTCCACACATGCATGAGGTTAACTACCTCAATTTTGAAAAAAAAACGACATCTAAAATTGTACAAGAAACTCAAAAATGGCAAAAGAAATAAGGGTTGCCATTTACAATTTTAGGGGTAGGTGCCCTGGGGGTTAGGGGGTTGAAAGTAATACGACAACAAATGCCTCAAAAAGTTGTCCCCCTTGATATGTAAATTGACGTGTTTCGCCAAATTTTCATACTGTCATTAGTTTAGGCAATATTAAATGCTGTTCGTTTTCAAATTGACACCGTGTATATCATATATCGACGTTAATTTTTCGCTTATATGGTAAATATGTCATTTGAAAAAAAAATGGCGACAAAGAAGTTAACAAAAATACGTTGTTTGTGACAAAATTAAAAGATGCCAAAATAATATACTGGTTTTAAGACTGTATTAACATAAAATACAAAATAAAAGTCGTTAAAAATTATCGTACTTACCTAATATTACAATAGTTCTTGTAATGAGAAAACAAAAGGTACCAAAGGTACAAGGTAAATAATATGGCACACACAAAGGTAGGTACTTAGATTAAGAAATTAGAAAGTGTTGATTTTAGGTCGCTTGTTTTCCTAAATCGTCTTCAACATCTGTTTCTTCAAGTCGATCTGGAATTGAGGTGCTCGGTTTAAGTCATTGATAAATAATAAATCAATAAATCACACCACAGAAATTGACATTCTCTCTCTGAGTCATTACAACTGTGCAGAGGGAGAATACACATGGAAAAGACGAAGGACACACAACCAAACCCTGTGACAGGTGCCAATTGCCACAGGCGGGATTCGAACCCGCTCGGATAATAGCTGTCGGAGTAATCGTCATCTACTCACCTGACGCTTTGCCCACTGAGCTATCGCCGCAGCAATAGCGTATATTCATAGTGATATTCAAAGGATATCAGGATATTCAAAGGGTTCAGATAGGAAATTCATAGGATATTCAAAGTGATACTCCGATTTAATTATTAACTGTTTGTATAAATTTGTAAATTGTCATATTTCGATGTTCTAATTAGTTGTTCATTGGCATAAGCAATAATTAAATTCTTTAATTAAAAAATATATAATTTTTCTTTGGGCGGAACAAAGGAAGTTAAAATTTTAACATTATAATTATGTTTAAAGACTAGTCTCTTTTGACACCTAATGTCTGACTAATTTCTGACTAAAGATATAGTTTTAAAGTTTAAAAGACCTGAAAAATAAAGCTGTTTAATAATACAGGGCTCATGATTTATCCTTGCATGAGCAGTACAGTTGGCCATTCAGACGGGGCTTGAATGATTTTATTTTTTATTTTGTTATATCATAGCATGCAATTTTTTATTTCTTGAGATGCTCATCTGTAAAGAAATGAAACGGCATAAGCGCCTAAAAATAAGCAATATTCTTTTTTTTTACAATTTATAATTTTTGGCAAATCAAACGTCATATACATTATAAAACACAACAACATATGAAATACATAAAAAAAAAACATTAAAATGAACTTTCTACAAGTTTTTTCTTTCATTTATAAAGTATGTATAATGTACATAAGGTAATGGCGTTTGTGATGAACACTTTTTCTGACAGTGATTTTGGCACAAACGCCACATACGTTTGCTAATAATATATCAGACTTTAAATTATAATATATAATAATGACGTAGAATTCTCAAAAGTAATAAAATTATACTTATTTTGATTTAAAATTGGATCCAATGTTGGCCAAGCAAGCAAAAAAAGACAAATTTTTATTGTATATTTTTATAACCATATTTAATTGTCAAGATTGTTACATTATGTGACAACCACTTGTGTGACATTATGTGACAGCCACAGTTTACAATTGTGACAGCCACTTGTCAAAAGTTTGACAAGTATCAAACAAAGTATCGCTTTGAGCTTCGAGAGAACCGCTATTTCCGTCACATTACATTCGTTCATAGCAAGATTTAATGACGTTTTTTTTTTAATGGTTCGTTACAAGCTGTCACACTATTGACACGTTAATTCGTAAAATGTTTGTTTCATTTACTAAAAACCTGAAAAACCGCAACTGTCTGAAAAACATCTTGTGGTCAACACAAGTACAAATAATCTCGATGTTTTTTTTTATATCTGAGTTTCTTGCCTTGGTTGGTAGGGCGAACTTATAAATTCTTATCTCAGTGGTGGCCTCCAAGATCTCCAGATCGTACCCCATTAGATTATTTCTTATGGAGTCACTTAAAAAAATGTTTGTAGAAACTGAGACAAATGACTTAAGATTTAAAAAAGAGGATTATATTGGAAGTTAACATAGGTTGTCATTTATGTAAAAAAAATGTCTATGAATTTGTTCCTTGCTTTATACAGATTGTATATATAATTTGGTCATATTATTACAAATAAACCAGGGATCTACTATGCACGGTGGGCCAATATGGATATCGAAAAACTGGGTGATAAAGAAGTTCTGAAAATTTGGCGGCAAAATAAAGTGAATGTCCTATTTAACTAAAATATTATATCTGGCTTCCACTTATACTGGAAGTATATATCGATTTGCTTGTTTTAAAAAGAACATCCTGCATATTACTATATTTTTTAATTATATAAGGAATTATCAAGCAATTTTGTGTACAATTTCCAATACACACATTCAATGGCTTCGGAAATACTATGTACAATGGTCGATAAAAATGACAGTAGGGACTTTAAAAAAAATTGCCGATATTTCGTAAATGATCATTCATTTTGCAACATATTTTTGTAAATTTCTAGAATATACTTAATTTTAGTAAAGCTCGTTCATCCCTTCCTGCTTTTTTATTACTGGGTGTTCGCAAAAAAATTGAAATTATATTCAATAAGTGTACAAAAACCTTCTTTTTAATTAGAAACCGTCAATTTTTATAACTGTATGTATTTCGTTCTCAAAATTTTGTTTTTAGATATCTAAATTAGCCATAATCGTTAGAATACAATCAAATGCTTTATAAATGAAATTTAATATTAATTGACATTTGTGTATGTAAATGAGTAAAACATGTAAAAATGATGATCTCCTTTTTGCTTCTGTCATTTTTAACTTAAGAATAGGTCTTTATAAAACGTTATAGACATGAATTACAAAAAATTGTTTATGTGTATACCGATTGCTTTTATACGTTTTTATACTTCAAAGGTTAATAAACCGAGGCGTTTCTTCTGACAGACATAGGTGGCTCCTGGCCTGGTTGCACTAAAACAAAGTGAGCCTTTAGCGGCCAACCGTTGAAAGCATTTTGATGACATGCAGATGTCAGGATTTTTAACAACCCATAATATTTTTTTCGATGGCTTCCCGGTAAACGTACAGGGTTTCATGGTCTGTGAATATGCACTTATTTTCGTCTTCTTGGATTCACGTTTCAGTGAACTTGCATAGAAATGCGTCTATAAGACTACTATAATTTTAGCTAAATGATAAATCAAGATCTAGCGGTGTAGGTATTCTACAATATTGTAGAGACCTACACAAATACTGTCGATGTAAACCTAAATATTAAAACCAGCATAAATCCCGAAGATACAGTGTCGGACTTAACATTTTTGCCACCACGTGTAAACCCAAAACATGCCGCATCTCAGGGTCTAAAAAAACATTAAAATATTTTAATAAAAAAAGGTGAATTATAAAAGAACCATGTAAACTAGAAAAATGACTTTAGTTAGACAATGATACTAATACACATTTATGTAAAATTGGGTTACTGAAAAAAAAATATTTTTTTTAATCTTCCTTTCATTTTAAAATTCTTTTACAATTACAATTCTTGATGAGCCAACGATAATGAACTTCCATACTGAAACTAGTACCTACTATTTTTAGAGTTAATTTAAATATACTTTTAAAGCAATAAATAGAACTAGGATAATAACACCAGCAAAATCTTTCTATCCAAAATTATAAGTATGCTCATTGTATGCTGTGTATCGCCCTCAGCAGGTAGATTGGTCAGTCGCATCTCTAACGTTCTTGAGTGAGCATCGACCGTCCAGAGACCTATTTAAAAATTGTGTGCTTTATAAGACTACTTGCACATGAATAATGCGAATATAAATTACTGTTCATCTCAAAAATATTTGTTGAGTTGAATTATTTAATTGTTGGGTTGAATTATTGTTTATTTACGTATTTAATATTGCTGTCACATCGTCGTGTAAAAACGAATGCAAAAATATTTTTTTTAAAATTCCTAGTACAACCCTGATGGCAAATAAGTCTCGTTCCGTTGCAAAATGTTAGTACACGTGCACTGACCAGTAGTCAGAGGTTACTAAATCTGGCTTACTCACTTCAAAACGCCGACAATCGAATGATTCTGGTTTTCCTTATCTGGTGTCTCACAATGACGTTAAGAGTGAATATTTCCATTATTTGAAGGATGTAAACAAAAAGCCTGCAAAAAAAAAACATGAAAACCTCAAGAAAAACTTAAAATCCACGTTTCGTTTTACACTTCCTAATAATCCACCACTACGTATTTTTTTAATGGCACCCTTTGCAACTAAAATCCTAAATTCAACTACCACTTCATTCCAATTACAAGTGCGCTGTTATTCAGATATAGATTGTTAAAATTTCGTAAAAATATCAATGTTTTTCGGATACCTTGGGAAGGACAAAATTTTTGCCTGACATTTTATGTGGTAGACAGTTATTGTAGATAGTAGATTATTTATAAAGTAAAACACGGTGTTTGTATTGTATACAGTGCTGCAAATGAAGTGGGGTAGTCCGCCACATTGACATTATATCTTCTACGCCAATGGCTAAAATTATATTTTCGATCAAAAAGTGACATTTTGAGGCTTTCATTATTTTTTTCAGCAAAATGTAGTAATAAAAATTGTTCAGCAAATTAAACCCGATTTCAAATATTGATTTCTTTAAAAACGAAGACGAAATTTAAAAAAAACGGACCCTCGTATACACTAGTGAAATAATAAAGACCGAAATTGTCACATGTACTTGTAACAATATGTACTCCCCCTATGAAAGTCTTAATGTTAGTATTCAATAACCGAACTGTATGTCTAAGATAGAGTTGGGAGTTAATATACCCAGAAATATCTAAAAACATTCAAAAACTTCATGACGATGAATAAAGGTACATTCTACAAGCTCCTACAATCATTAAGCGGTTGTGATCATTATGAAACAGTAGACGTTCCCTAGTTCAATAAAGTTTTGTTGTCTGATTTTTGTAATCTTTTTTGTAACGTCATTTATCAAAGTTTTTGATAAACAATACCACTTATTTTATTTAAATTGTTTATTTAAAATGTATCGCGTTAAACATCAGTAATATAATCAGTTTCCGACTAAAAGTCTGCACCAAACGAGAATTTTTTTATTATAGTATGTACATATCTGCAAAACTATCTTGCAAAAGTTTTTGCATTTCAATCGAGTTCATGAAGCATACTACTAAACTACATATACAGTATAATACATATAAGATATACTACAGTGTATATTATACTAAAGTAAAATACTGTTCTCTTTATAGGAAACAAAGTAACTTAGATAATATTTCTTGAGTATCCTAGTTACGCTTTAAAAAAGAGCTTTTCACAGCGCTGATCTAAGCTTCGACGGAGTTGTAACGCTAGTAGATATTGTATCCAGGACGTGTTTTGTTTCCTTCATACTTTACTAGACGTTATTTTCCAGTAAAACCGATGTTCAACAAAGAGCCCCAAGACGTAGTGGCGCTAACCGGCCAAAAAGTTGTGTTCGAGTGCTCCGTCGACGGGGATCCGACACCGAATGTTTTATGGAGGAGAGAAGATGGAAAAATGCCAGTAGGACGCGCAAGAATACTCGACGATAAATCGCTGCTCATAGATAACGTTCAAACTACCGACGAAGGTCTGTACATTTGCGATGCGGAGAATCTAGTTGGGTCCATTACCGCCAGAGCGTCGCTCGTCGTTAACTGTAAGTATATATTTTTGAAAAAAGTCTTCCTGAAAGTTGAAATATATATCCATTAAATATATGAGAACGTTTACATGTTTTAAATGAAATACTGCTGCCTAGGAGTCTTTGTTACAGAAGACACAATTTTCTGGATAAATCTCATCTACAGATGTAAAAATGTATGTGTATTATTTAAATTATGTTAGCTAATACTCGGTCGGTTTTTCAACAAAGGCTCCAGTTGATTTTTTTGAGAAATAGCTAAGCACAGTGTCCTACCGCGATAGGCCTGTATTGTTGTCTTAAAAACTAGGAGAATTAAAATTCTGAAAAGGCGACGAAGTAAATCCCATACATTATATTTAACTAAAATACTTTGATAGGTTTGAAAGTTCCGCTTATACCAGAAATAGATGTCAACTTGCTTATTTTAAATGGCACACCCTATGTCGGGTGTCCCAGAATAATGTTAACAGGCGATATCTGAAAAGGCGATATTTGAAAAGATACGAACGAGGACAAAAATAACTGCAAATGAATTGAAAAACTGCATTCGACTACAGTTCAAAATCCGTGTTACGCCTTACAACCTTTAAGAAGCCACCCCAAATATACATATATTTTTTTCACATGACACCCTTTGTAACTAAACACCTAAATTTACTCACTACTTTATTTTCTGCACAGTGATATAACATACTTGGTATTTAAAAGTAAGTTCAGTGGTTATAGTAAGCAACATTGCAAAGTAATTGACATATTTACACCCTCCTTAATCACAAAGTTAGAAGTAAACATTTAAAGAAAACAAATTAATAATGTCGTTGAAATCTACGTTTGCTGTTGTCTGACATGAAGTGAACAGAGTAGCGGTTTATGAGTACTGGAAACAGTCCTTGAGGGAGGAAATGAATGATGGAAGACCATTATTACTGAAGATGAATCTTGGGTGTATTATATTACCATCCACAGATGACGCAGCAAAGTACTTATTTAAAAAAGAGAGACCTCCATCAAAGAAAGCACAGTTAATGAAAAATTATATCCCTAAAAAACGATCCGAGTTAATCCGCCAGACTACATACTTGTTAGTAGATTTCTAATAAAAAATGTAGGTACAATTTAGGCTCGGCTTTACAATTATTAGTAAGCTTAGCTCGGGTTGAGCTGATGTCGTTTTGATCAAGCTGCCAAGTACAGTTGAGGCGGCTGGTGGAATTTGAAATTTGCGAAAAAAAGAAATTAAAAAAATGTGCTCAATCATCTTGCAAAAATTTGCAAAATATTTGTTTTACAATTACTAGGTAAATATAAAAACTTTTTTAATCTTGTGTTTTTTCTCATTTCTCGTTTTGCAAAATTCTGATTTTGCTTAAAGATACATTATTATAATATCTCAAAAAACGAAATACTGGGGTGAAATATCAATTCAATTACAATAAATCCCGGAATTTCTAAAAAAGTGACGACTATAAAAAAGACTATATTTACTTGGTACGTACTGTATTTTTCAAGCCGCCCAAGCCAAAATCTTTAAAAGAGGAAGGCATACATTTTTAATTTTTTTTCACAAGTTCCATTTGAATTGTTTTTGCTACTACTATAGCCTTCTACTTAAGTCTCATAATCACACCATAAAATATTATGTGGATCCCATGCTCCGTTATGAAAATAAGAGGAGTTGAAACTCTACCAGACGTCACTGCAGAGGAGCTTCAAATACAGGGTCCGGTAGGGAGGTATGGAATTTTTGAAGAGCGTGTCATGTGAGGTGGGGTGAATCTAATGTTTTCCGAATAGATAGTATCTACTAGTTGGCAGATGCCATTTCAGTTACCATGAAATCGTGCACCACAGCTCATCGCGTGTTTGTTTACACCTTCATTGAAACGGGCCGTTTTGTGATTCAAACACAGCGACGGTTTCGAATTCATTAGCCAAAACTATTATTGGCCCTTACTTTTTTCGTGAAAACGGACGCACAGTTACCGTAAATACAGATCACTACCTAGCGATGTTAAGTGATTTTTTCTGCCGCAACTGAGAAGACGAGGCATTAATCTCAATTCTGTATAGTTTCAATAAGATCGAGCAACTTGCCATACATCCAGAGCAGCAATGTGTTATTTAAGGGGACATTTCCAGGATTTCGTTTGATTTCGTTGCGTGGAAATGTGGAGTGGCCTCCTCGGTCCCTACATCTGTCACCTTGTGACTATTTTTTATGAGGCTACTTTAAATCTCGAGTATACATAAACAAACCACGTACACTTGAAGCCCTTTCAGAAACAATCATCCGAGAAATTCGAAGGGTTCCACGTTGAAATGCTTCAAAGGTGTAACGACAATTTCTCGCGCCGTCTACAGGAGTGCCTAGGCAAAAACGGTGATCACTTAATTGACGTAATTTTTCGCACCTAATTAGTTTTTTCTTATTTTCCGCTATGCATCGTTTAATAGTAACATTACAGCTACGTAGGTATTAAAAAAATTTGAATTTCCGTGAAAAAATAATGCCGGGACCCTGTGTTTGCACCCTAGCAATATTTTTACCTCAACAATCGTGCGCAGTCAACGTCAAGATTTCGTAATTTAAATCAGTATAGCAAAGAGGTATTTGAGATTAAATTCTTAAATAAATCTAAATTTAGTAAATTAACTACCTATACAATTTTGTGATTGATGAGATGAGTAAGCAGACGCTGTAGCCTATAATCTACAAATGGTTATACCTACCATAACAATTACTTTCCTATATTTACTACTATATATCTCAGTGTATTTCAAAACATGTGTCACTGTAATCGCATCTGGTCTGATACGCTCCATTCACGACTTCTGTGGAAACCTGCTGATATCAAAGTTATCCTAGGTCAGCGGCCTGAACGACCATTTTACATCGCATCAAAAATAGAATGCATAATACTAGAGCGTTTTGTAAATCCGTAAATTGACTACAACAAACAACTAAATAGTTTCCGTGCATATGACAACGTAGATTATCGAAAACCGTTTTCAATTAATGCATGCATTATTGAATCTCGTAACTTCCTACAATTAAATTCATTTGTATACATATATATACATATATATACATACTTAAATAATGCTGCGGACAAAATTACTTCGCAGTGCGCTTTAATAACACATACTACTAATATGTATTACAGAAAGAAAGAGACAAGAGGACAGCCATTTATGTATGTAGTTTTTAACGCCAAATTCGAATTCGAACGTCAACGTTCCGAGATATCCTAACCTGATAGTGTAAAAAATAGTAAAAAATAGGGTTTCTATCTTTCGTGAACCTCAAATTGACAGGCTTTCTTATAAAACTCTTAGAGTAGTCCCACCAGTGGCGGTGAGTAAACTTGAAAAATGTCTGTTCTGCTCTACATAAACTTATGATGTCAATAAAAAAGTTACAGTCAGGTCGTAAAATACCTCCCCTCAATTTAAATTTTGAACGAGTTGACTTCCAAAGTCCAGATGAATTCCAACAAAGTCGAGGTGAAACTAGACTAAGGAAACATTTACTAAAGGTAAACAGATTTAATCAAAACGTGTCGGTGTCGATACCGGACCTGTAAGAAAAGATTTTTGAACGATATTTTAATTGTGTACACAATGGTAAAAGGATATTGAAATTCCGTCTGCCCGTTTTCAAGTTATAGAGCCATAGCGAATTTAGTGATGTAATAAAAACGCTTATTAAACTTAACATTTAGTTAAAGATAATTATCTAATATTGCTAATAATATTTTCATTATTGCTCTCCGAAAACATTATGTCCACATACTTATTTACCGGACAGAAAATCCCATTTTTTGTGCAGGAAATAGGTATGTAGACACAGTGTTTTTGTACACGAATCCGTACTCCCGACATGCCAGTCGTAATAAAATATGATATTGAAAGTTCCTTAATAACCGCACATATCATCATTCAGTTTTCATAGCAACCAAGGGCGTAGCCAGTAGTTATCTTTGGGGGGGGGGGGGGGGCTCAATGCAGATGAAACAAAAAAGCCAAAAAAAAGGTCAGTAAAGGCAACGGCAACCAAAAGCCCGAAGCGATCGCTGCAAATAAAACAAAAAAGCCCAAAAAAAAAAGGTCACTACAGCCAAGGGCAACCGCATTCCCCCGAGTATTTAGGTTTTAACTTGACCCTTTGGGGGGCGGGGGCGATCGCTGCAGATTAAACATAAAAGCCAAAAAAAAGGTTACTACAGGCAACGGCAACCGCATTCCCCCGAGTACTTTGGTTTTTACTTGACCCTTTGGGGGGGGGGGGCGATCGCCCCCATCGCCCCCCTGGCTACGCCCTTGATAGCAACACTAAACGACCCTTTTATTGCGACGATTTTTCTCATTTTTATGCAAAATATTTTTACAACGATTTCTTCAGGAGACGTATAAAACAAAGCGGTAAAAATAAGTGCTAATTGACTGTCAACTAAGTCTTGCGAGATATATGAGAGATATGAAAATGCAACAATCTACAAGTACTATGCAAATTCATATTTGAGTGGTTATTAACCAAAGTAATTTTAATATTTGGTATTTTCGGAGCATACCGAAGAGATAACCTAATTCGTTCAACTTTGGAAGACGTGGAAGATAATAAATGCTTTTGCCATTTTTGACACGATTTTGTGACGCATGCACGGGAAAAGTTTATTTTCTAGACTTCTGAGTGAAATATACTATACAAGACCCTATAGAATTCTTTAAAAACACGGAATTGTTTATGCTTTCAGATTATGATATCTCCAAAATCCGAATAATGACATATGTCTAATTCGTATTCAGCAATTAAAATTAACACGTTGACTGCGTTACATATCTCCAGCGATATGTAGGAGTTTTACTATGGAAGACGGGAGCAATTATATCAAAATGTCATGCAAGTAAATTAGCCGTGAAAATGTTATTTTTCAACTGATTTTAATGCGACAAATAGCGTTCGGATCATTATGGTTACTAGACTTAATTACAGTATTAATTTTTATAGATATCCCCGGAGATATGTATCGCACACGATTAATACGGGATTTACTTATGTGCGCAACATATCCCCGGCGTCCTGTATTGACAAGTCTCAGCTTGCATACGACTTAACTGTACAGTCTGCAGCGGAGCCTATTTAGTGGAAAGAAGAGAGAATTTAGTTGGAAGAAAGAAGAGAAAACCATGTACTGGATGGTGAAGTTATTTCTTTTGGGTTTTTGCCGCGGTCGTCTAAATTGACTTGACGTTTCGCTGATCATGCTGTCAGCTTATTCAGAAGGTTTCTAAAGACTTTAGAAACCTTCTTTCTTTAGTCTTTAGTCTTTAGAAACCTTCTGAAGAAGCGGACAGCATGATCAGCGAAACGTCAAGTCAATTTAGACGACCGCGGCAAAACCCGGAAGAAATAACTTCACCATTGGACAACAGCCGTAAAATCCTGCATTCTACATGTACTGGATGTTATCAGAAATTACGGCCAACCATGTCGAGCCGGGAAGCACACAAAAAAGTTCGACGTATAATAAGCTATTGTGACGGATGTCCAAGCAAGCCGGGATATTGCCTTCAGTGTTTCAATGAAAAACATTACTTTTTATACAATAATATTTTCTTTTCAATATAAATTTCAATGTGAAACTTGAATTTTATTGTTAAATATTTTAACACATCAGTGTGCGGGTCTAGTCCCCGGAGATATGTACGACGTGAATCCAATATCAATTTTGATATCCTCTAAAAGATTCCTGCTTAACAATCATGAGCTTCAACACATGTTACAGATATGGCTTTAAATTAAACACGCACTGCATATCCCCGAGGATATGTAACGCACACTAGTTAAGATTCATTTACCGCACCCCGGCGATATGTACCGCAGTCAACGCCAACGTACGAATTTTCAGCCCCGCAATCAACGTATTAAATAAGAAGTAATAGTATGAGCTTTGTTTCCTGACCTATATTATTAATGAGTACTGACTAGAAAATATTAATAATATTAAATGTACGCGATGTCTAAATAAGACTCTTTATAACAGCAAACTGTAAAAAATATAGCACTCTGCCTGGCTATCCATCGACCCTGCAAATGTCTAATAAACCCTTGATCAACTACCATTCTACAGGTTGGTTACTTGTTTTTGACTTTTTTTGGCTATGTCAACCAAAAAAGCAAAAATTAGGAATAGCGAGAAAACAGACTGCCAGCTCCTGGCCTATCACTCTCGCAAACAATCTTAACAACCTCGAAGAAGTTATTATTATCGCCGGCTATTAAATTTGGCGCATAGATTAAAAACACGCACGTCGCATTCGCAAAGAACCGGCCTGCAATAATTCACGTTATCGTGTTACACGAGAACGATTAATTCTCCATTCGTTTCAGCCCCGCCGACGTTCCTGGAGCGGCCACGCGATCAGAAGGTTAGCCTGAACGGCGTCGTCGAGTTCCATTGTTCGGCAACAGGTAACCCGCCCCCCTCGGTGTTCTGGAGCAAGGAGGGATCGCAGATACTCATGTTCTCCGACAACTCCAACGGGCACATGCACGTGAACGCGCACGGCACGCTGAGGATACAGGGGGTGCAGCGCGAGGACGAGGGCTACCTGGTGTGCAACGCGTTGAGCGTGGCCGGATCCAACAGCGTTCGCGCGTTTCTGCAGGTTTGTAGCGATCGATCGGGGGAAGTGAGAGGACTGAACGGTTCGTTACCGGGTCGAACTCGGCCTAATGTACTCTCAGCAAACGTAATATGTGACCATTGCGGTTTTTGAATGATTTTTAGTGGTCATGGAAATGATACCAAAGCGTAAGCAGGGAGAAATCGGCCCATCGCCCAAATTCAACGAAACTTTCAGGTTATGTTAGGAGATGCTTAAAAAGGCGCCCGGTCAACTTTTTTTGGTCCGATTGCCCCTAGGGGGCCGGTGGGGGGCCTAAATGCAAGAAACCAACGTTAATTGTTTAAGCTATAGTCATACACTAAGCCCTAGAGTATTGAAAAAATCCGAACTCTCTTAACACCAAAAATACAGATTTTTAATTTTGAAAAAATTGAAAATGTTCAATTTGTCCATGAAGGCCGCGCACGAAATCTTCCATAAGGCGAAAGTTGTGGGTTTATACCTAAAGAATATAATCCCGCACAGAAATCATACAATATCTACCAGCAAATTGTTCAAAAATGCGTTAGAAAAGAAAATAGCGAGGTGGGCAACCCACCATACACCCGTGCATTGCGGTTGCCTATGCTCTTGGCGTACGTGATTTTACTCATTACTGTTTTTTGTTTATCATCGCGTTGAAAACGAATCTGATTCGATTCAGTTTATATTGGGGATTAAGTTACGCGTTGGGGAAGGTAAAATAATTTTTTCAGCGCGATGATAGACAAAAAACAGTAATGAGTAAAATCACGTGCGCCAAGAGCGTAGGCCACCGCAATGCACGGGTGTATGGTGGGTTGCCCACCTCGCTATTTTCTTTATAGATATTGTATGATTTCTGTGCGGGATTATATTCTTCAGATATAAACCCACAACTTTTGCCTTATGGAAGATTTCTTGCGCGGCGGTCCTTCATGGGCAAATTGAACATTTTCAATTTTTTTAAAATTCAAAATCTGTATTTTTTGGTGTTAGAGAGTTCGGATTTTTTTCAATACTCTAGGGCTTAGTGTATAGCAGAAACAATTAAAGTTGGTTTGGAGAAGCTACGTTGCCCCAAATCGCCAATATGGCCATCTTGAGTATAGCCCCCCACCGCCCCCTAGGGGCAATCGGACCAAAAAAAGTTTACCGGGCGCCTTTTTAAGCATCTCCTAACACAACCTGAAAGTTTTGTTGAATTCGGGCGATGGGCCGATTTCTCCTGCTTACGCTTTGGTATCCTTTTTACTGAATTTTAATGTACAAGGTGTATTACACGGGACTGTTTTTTTCGAACCGTATTTTTATGTTACAATACTTACAAAAATATATTATTTTTTCTGCATAATCTACAGTCTTAGAAACGCTTATTTCTCATAGACCAGGCGACCTATGTCAAAAAGTATCAAAAAACGACAAAATAGTCCATAAAAGAAGTCTCAACGGTTTGATTTAGAGGAAATCGTCCTGATTAAAGACCCGAGAAGGCGGAATAACGCAAGTGGCGCTTCATGCTTTAAATAAACATAAACTTTGTTTAAAAACGGATTTTTTTCGCAAATTTTGATCGATTTCTCGTTAAAAAATTAATTTTGCAATAATCGGATAACCACATTTTTCGATGGGAAATTTTATAATAAACAACTTTTGTCTCTTGATAATTTTTCGTAAGACGCATACTTTTCGAGATAATTCGACTTGAGGCGAAACAAATGGTGTTTCATAAATAATTTGTTTATTTAAAACCTGATGCGGCCACTTGCGTGATTCCGCTTTCTCGGATCAGGACGGTTTCCTCCTGTCTAATCTACAGTCTTAGAAACGCTTATTTCTCATAGACCAGGCGACCTATGTCAAAAAGTATCAAAAAACGACAAAATAGTCCATAAAAGAAGTCTCAACGGTTTGATATAGAGGAAATCGTCCTGATTAAAGATCCGAGAAGGCGGAATATCGCAAGTGGCGCTCCATGCTTTAAATAAACATAAACTTTGTTTAAAAACGGATTTTTTTCGAAAATTTTGCTCGATTTCTCGTTAAAAAATTAATTTTGCAATAATCGGATAACCACATATTTCGATGGGAAATTTTATAATAAACAACTTTTGTCTCTTGATAATTTTTCGTAAGACGCATACTTTTCGAGATAATTCGACTTGAAGCGAAACAAATGGTGTTTCAGAAATAATTTGTTTATTTAAAACATGATGCGGCCACTTGCGTGATTCCGCTTTCTCGGATATTTAATCAGGACGGTTTCCTCTGTATGAAACCGTTGAGACTTCTTTTATGGACTATTTTGTCAGTCCGAAACATAGATCGCCTGGACTACCATCGAAATGGGAGTTTTTATTTCTGTCATTGTAGAAACGTCATCAACTAATTTTTCAAATGACAACACCCCATTTTTTTTAATTTAATTTGAGAGCCCCTTTCATTGTCGATTTAAAGGTATAAAAATGTTGCCACCTTACAAGTGTTCGAAATGCCGTCTATCAACTTCTTGGCAATATGCAAGCCTGTGTACAAATTCTTCTTGTACATTCTGAATGACTTCCGGGGTAATGGATCCCATTTAATCTTTAATGCGATCTCGTAGTTCGGCTAAATTGTGTGGTCTTCTGCAGTAAACTTGATTTTAAATAACCCCATAAAAAATAAAAGTGGTGTAAAATCTGGGGATCTCGCGGGCCATTCTATCGGTCCTCGTCTGCCAATCCACTTCTGAGGAAATATGACGTCTAAATATTCACGAACTGAGCGCGCATAATGCGGGGGTGCTCCGTCTTGCTGAAACCAGAGTTTGTTATCCGGAATGTCAGAATCATTCTCGTTTGGGAAAATTACTGCAAGCGCTGGAACTAGATCATTTTGCAAGAACTCCAGATGTCTTTCTCCAGTAAGAATTTCTTCAATTAAGAAAGGCCCTATTATTCTGTTTGCGACTATTCCGGCCCACACATTTAATTTCTGCGGATGTTGAGTATGTGCTTCGATGATCCAGTAAGGATTCGTCCGACTCCAATACCTGCAATTTTGACAGTTCACTGTGCCGTTTAGACAAAACGTGGCTTCATCGGAAAAAGTAAAATTTCCGAAAAAAATCTAGTGTAAATTTGGATTTGTTTGACAAAGATTCATCATAGTTTCACAGAATTGCATTCGCCGGTCGGAGTCGTCTTCGTTGAGTTCTTGCACAAGCTGAAATTTGTAGGGATGATAGTTTTCTTTCCTCAGGATACGTAGAACTGTCGTCTGACTAACTTCATTTTCTGAGGCAACTAGTGTAGAGGTACTCTGAGAGTTCTCTTCCATACTTTAATATTAAGAATGTTAATCTTTTTATCTTGGGTAATTTTTGGACGTCCTGATTTTGGTAGATCTTTAACATCACCAGTTTCTCTAAATTTGGACTCAATCTTACTAACTGTGGATTCGGTGATAGGGTTATCTGGATATTTTGCATTAAATAAATTGCATACCTCCTGCTGAGTTCTGGTCTTATTTCCACATCCGATGAAAATCAAAATTTCAATTCTTTGTTGTCACAGTTAAATGTGCCATATTAAAATTGGAATTTTTATAAATACCTACTAACACGTTACATTAACTTTTCGCATAATTTAATGACAAATCTTCTGATTAACTGACAGTAAAAACCATGGATACGTCAAAAAACTTAATTCAATAATTTTTTTTGCTTAGCAACGTACTTCTTTGCTACTTTTTATTTGTGTTCACTTTTTTCAGATATTTTCGTTTATTTATTGTGAAAAATATATTTTTCATTTTGTAACATTCAATTGTCATTTACTCAAAAATTGTGTTATGTAAGGTGGCAACATTTTTATACCATTAATCGACAATGAAAGGGCCTCTCAAATTAAATTAAAAATAAGGAGGGTTGCCATTTGAAAAATAAGTTGACGTCATTACTCAAAAACAAATGACATTTGAAAATAGACGTTCCCTCAAAAATGTGTGTTTTTATTAAACAAAATCGACCTGTTCGGGGATTTTTTCCAAAAATTTTTTGTTTCACATTTACTGAATTTATTCCATACTTTAGGCGCGCACTGTATTTATCCCGTGTACAAACAATGTGAGGGATAAAAAATTGCTTAAATTAATTATCATGGTCACCATCAATTTTTTTTGTTTTTTGTTTTATATTATTTGCATTATTCTTTCTGGAATGGGTACACGCCTTTCATTCCAGTTACATAAAATCGCCAGGCTATTATTACCCGTCTTCCTAGCAATTACCATGAGTAATGTCGGGCATTACGCGTTTAGTTTGCGCACTGTACCTGATCGGAGTCGGTTAACGTTAGCTCGCTGATTTACAGGTAACCTCGGTCGCGGATCTGCCGCCGCCCATAATTCAGATCGGGCCCGCCAACCAGACGCTGCCGCTGCACAGCATGGTGACGCTGCACTGCAAGGCCTCCTCTCCGGAAGGCGAGCCGCCCAAGATCCGATGGCTCAAGGACGGGAAAATGCTGCAGAGGAACAACCTGCCGGGCAGATACAGTCTCAGCTCCGGCGGAACTCTAGATATCGACGGTGAGTATTGGGATACTAACTGTTTGCGGCGTGATAGGGCCGTACTTAAGTTCAGCTACGTCGGTGTCAAATGAAAAATAACAGTCAAAGGAATTCACCCCGAAAAATCAGTGATGGGTCATTGGTGCGCTGAAGCATTCAACGGGTATTTTAGAGACTGGTGTTAAAATAACCTAACCCTACCTTTTCCCCTACCATCAATAACAAATGGAAAATATCTAATAGAATCAATAATATCTCTTTGATACATTTTTCATTACGTGGAAGGCGATTTGGCAGAATCTTTATCCACCGTTAGCAAAGTCAGAAATTCGGTCTGTAAGTTGATGTATATAAGTAATTCATTGGTTAGAGAGAAGGACCAATAGCATTACATCCTTCACGGTGACCCCGCCCGTCACTGTGAAGAGTGTAATATTATTGTCCTGTAGCCCTTCTAACCAATGAATTACAGTGCATCAACAGTAGATTTGCCCTTGGCCGCAGTAAACAAAACATGAAATTGTGTTATTTAGACCTAGACTGTTAATTGTTTAGACCTAGGCTGTTATAGAAACCAAATAAAGGAAAATACCTTTCACACCTACATTCCTTTTTTGGCGGTGTGTACATTTGTTATACAGTGAGGTCCATAAGTAATGGATAAATTCATTATCTACGTAATTTACAGTTTATGAGTAAAATCCTAAAATAGGTCAATTTTTAATTCTAGAATTATATGTTTTGAGCATAATTTTATACCTCCCCCTCCAACCCCCTTGGAGTGACAGCTACCCCTTTAAAATTTTTAAATGGAACGAGGGTGCGTGTGACAGCTCATTTGAAAGAGTTCTTAATTATTTATTCAGCAATATAAGGTTTTTTGAATTTTTGTATATTTTTCATCAAGAAAATTATATTTGATAAATTTGTTGATTGATATCAAAATTATTATTATGAAATGTATACAATCAAGTGCTTATGTACCAAATATCTGTCAAACTTGACGTGTTTTTAGTTAATTTGGTGTCAACATTCAATTTAAATGTATCGGTTTCCCTGATACGCTGCGCAAAATACCCAACAAAAAGAAAGAAGTAAACAGGGTTTCTTTTTTACATATGAGAAAAAATTATACATTTAAAAATCTTTATTTCCTACATCTGTGAAAACTTATTATTCTATTATGTTATTTATCGCTGATTGTCAAGTTGATCATTATTTTAACAATGAGTCTTTCGGATACCCAAAGAATTGAAATTTTGATATTATTAGGATGTGGTAATAAAACAAGAACGCAGAAGCAGGTATGCGAAATATTCAATACTAAGTATCCTGACCGCCGCATTTCCCAGTCTACGGTTAGTAGAATAGAAAACAAATTTCGTGAATTTGTAAATGTCACAGATATTCCTAAATCTAGTTGGAAACGCATTTTAGACGATGAACAGAAATTTGATATATTGTTAGATATTCAAGATAATCCACATAAACCAACAAGACAAGTTGCCGCCGATAATGATGTTAGTAAAATGTCCATATTGCGTCTTCTAAAAAACGAAAAATACCGCCCATATAAAATTCATTTGGTTCAAGAACTTAACGACGATGACCCTGATCGCTGATTGGAATTATGCGAAATCATTGCAAATAGATGCCAAGATAATCCTTTATTTATAAAAAAAAAAAAAAACATTTTTTTTGTGATGAAGCAACATTCGTCTTAAATGGAACAGTCAACAAACGGAACTGTAGATACTGGAGTACAGAAAATCCACATTGGATGATGTAGGCCAATACTCAATATCCTGAGAAGGTGGCCCCTCGGACCATATTTCGGACCATATTTCTTTGATGGCACATTAACTGGCTCGCGTTACTTGGATTTCTTGCAAAATTTCTTAGTTCCAGAGTTAAGAATGCTTTTCCCAGATGATGACAACCTCAATGAAATTGATAGAAATATTTGATTTCAGTAGGACGGACCTACACCATATTTTTCATTGGAAGCAAGAGTCTATCTGAATCAAGTTTTTCCCAATAGATGGATCGGTAGACGCGGTGAAATTGAGTGGCCTGCTCGTTCTCCGGATTTGACCCCGCTTAACTATTTTTTATGGGGTTACTTAAAATCGAAAGTCTACTTCAACAGACCAAATAACGTAGAAGATTTAAAAGACAGAATAAGGCAAGAAATTAATCAAATCACCCCGGAAACAATACAAAATGTTTTAGAAGAATTTCAGCAACGCCTCCATTATTGTCAAGAAGCAACGGGAGCGCAGTTTGAACATTTGATTTAAACTGTTCTTCTGTTCTGTTTCATGTTCTTTTCTTTACTTAGTAACATTAAAAATGTAATATTTTTCAATAAAAAAATTGTAGAAATTAAAAAAAATGTTATGTTGCTGGATGGAGAATTAAAAAATTTTAAAGGGGTAGCGGTCACTCCAAAGAGGTTGAAGGGGGGGGGGGGGGTATAAAATTATGCTCAAAAAATGTCATTCTAGAATTAAAAATTGACGTGTTTCAGGATTTTACTCATAAATTGTAAATTACATAGATAGTGAATTTATCCGTTACTTATGGACCTCACTGTATACAAATTCATGAATACAGAAACAGCACACGCATTTAATTTGTGTTTACGTTTGATTTATTATTGTTTTATTTATTAGTAGTTACGTTATCTATTATACGCAAAGAACGCTACATAAACGTACGTACGGGATTGTATTTTTGATGACCTTTGGGAACAGCCAGGACACCTGAATAAGGCAGCCTCCATTACAAGTCGGAGCATTATACTTTCCTCTGCTGCGCCAACCATAATCTCAGTGGTTCTTACTCAATATTAATTTCAACATTATAGATCCGGCTCTGTATTACAACAAAAGTTAGAAGCGTAGGAAGTATACGGATCACGATCCCAATATGCCGTTAAGTGTTCACTTCATAAATAGATAGTAACTAAAGCTTTGAGAACGCGCCTCAACTTTAGAGGCATTTAAGTTTTCTAATACACTTGGATTCTTTGTTCTCTCGGCTAGAGTTAGAAAATCAGTTTAATCAAAATACTGCACCATTTTGCAAAATATTGCAAAATGGTGCAATTTATTGCACCATCTAGTTGCACCATCAAAGCTTTCAGCTAAATACCGTATCCTTACAATTAAAATATAATTGATTATTTAGTGTTCAATATATACAGGGTGTCTACTTTTATTTATGTACAAATCCATATAATTTTCATTTTTTTTCAAGACAATCGATTAAACTTTGTTTGTTTCAAAGGGCATCGAAAACTGATTCTTTTGACCCTACCGTGACTTTTCAGATACAACTCTATGGCCTGCTATGATTTTTTATAGGTACCCCCAAAATTCAATACGACCAAAAAAATCTTCTGCCCTAATTAATGCAAGGTGGAGCGTTTTTTGTCGATTGGACTAAAAGCAATATTTCGATTACTTGCAGCCGGAATAAATGAGGCATTTATTCCGGCTCCGGCCTTATGAGCTCCTGGTCGGCGTCTCTGAATGTAGTCGCGGGTTCGTCTGTGCCGCTGCATCGTAGTCCAGACCCGTCCACCTTCCCCAAGGCTCCCAACGTACCCCGAATCTTGAACGCCACAGAGTCCAGCATTAGCCTCTCGTGGGACAGCGACGACGACGAAGAAAGCGGGCTCGTCGGGTACACCGTTGAGTACTGGAGTCCCGATTTGCAAACTGGTTGGGTCATCGCCGCTCACCGCGTTCAGACCCCGTACATGGTTGTGCACGAACTGAAACCCGACAGCTCGTACGTTTTCATCGTAAGGGCAGAGAACGCTCACGGTCTTTCACCCGCTAGTCCCGTGTCTGCAACCGCGAGAACTTTAGCCAATTCGAGGTCGCTTATCTTATAATCTTATACCGTTACTGCACCATTTTGCAAAATATTGCAAAATGGTGCAATTTATTGCACCATCTAGTTGCACCATCAAAGCTTTCAGCTAAATACCGTATCCTTACAATTAAAATATAATTGATTATTTAGTGTTCAATATATACAGGGTGTCTACTTTTATTTATGTACAAATCCATATAATTTTCATTTTTTTTTCAAGACAATCGATTAAACTTTGTTTGTTTCAAAGGGCATCGAAAACTGATTCTTTTGACCCTACCGTGGCTTTTCAGATACAACTCTATGGCCTGCTATGATTTTTTTATAGGTACCCCCAAAATTCAATACGACCAAAAAAATCTTCTGCCCTAATTAATGCAAGGTGGAGCGTTTTTTATCGATTGGACTAAAAGCAATATTTCGATTACTTGCAGCCGGAATAAATGAGGCATTTATTCCGGCTCCGGCCTTATGAGCTCCTGGTCGGCGTCTCTGAATGTAGTCGCGGGTTCGTCTGTGCCGCTGCATCGTAGTCCAGACCCGTCCACCTTCCCCAAGGCTCCCAACGTACCCCGAATCTTGAACGCCACAGAGTCCAGCATTAGCCTCTCGTGGGACAGCGACGACGACGAAGAAAGCGGGCTCGTCGGGTACACCGTTGAGTACTAGGTACCCCCAAAATTCAATACGACCAAAAAAATCTTCTGCCCTAATTAATGCAAGGTGGAGCGTTTTTTATCGATTGGACTAAAAGCAATATTTCGATTACTTGCAGCCGGAATAAATGAGGCATCCTTAGCTTTTTGGTTAAACATACACAAGGTCTTTAATAATTTTCGACACATCGCACTCTGTAATATTATGAGAACAGAAATGCGGTCGGATCTTATACTATAATCTTAAAAACACCTATTAAAATGTGTACTTATAACATGACGGCCGTGGAAATGACGTTTTAATTACCCATTCTGTTTGCGTAAAATTCGCTACACGTATAAAGCCATAATAAAATAATCCTGTTAGTTTCATTTGACAGTGGTTGATATACATGTAATAAATTGCAAATGAAAAGCCAATTCCTATGCGGTCGTTGTGCATTATTATCTCAAAATACATTATTGTCCGGTCAATTTTGCATTTCAATAATTACTAATTGTAAATCGATATCGGCGCTGTGGCGATTTTCAAATCCTGATGAATGTGGTTTTTGAAGGGAGAGCCGGTTCTAGGCCGTCCAACAGCTGAAATTTAAATAATTGTAGAGAATTCGGTTTCAATTTATCTTGAACATATGACAGGTTTCGCCTCGCAAACGTAATGAAAACCCGTAATTTTAAACTCTTGAAAAGCGTACGGCGCCGTAGGTTGGGTAATTTAAATTTGTTCGCATGTATGGTACAGGAAAGCAAAATGCCCTTGAGTAAATTATGCAGGATATTTTATTTGCATACGAAGAATAAAACTAAAATTCGCAAAGCTTCTGTAGAACGATTTTATAATATTAATTTATAACAGTGGCGGTTTTTCAGGTGAAGGGTCATTTCACCTTAATATTCTTAGTATGTGTATATTCATTTAAAATTCATGGACCTATAAGACCAGTGTATTAAAAAAAAACATATCGAGAAGCCCATTCAGTACATTACACAAAACGCATTTTTGTAAATGTCGAAACAGCGAGGTGAAGAGCCAGTGGCGGCTGGTGGAATTTGAGATCGTATTTTCGGAAAGAAGCATGGGTCCCATATAATATTGTAGGGGATGATTATTAGACCTAAATAGAAGGCTGTAATGGCAAAAAAAACTTCAAACGAATCTTGGGAAAACAATTTTCAAAAAAAATCTGCCTCACCAGATTGTCTTGTCAAAATGGCGTGTAAAATATTTGCGACATTTTTTTTTTTTTAGAATCACCAAGTAAATGCAATGTCTTTTTATACTTTGTAAAATTTATATATCTGTGAAAGTTATGGTAATTTGAATTTTTATTTCATTATTTTTTTTTTTTTTTTTTTTATAAACAAAGTTTTTTTATATTCACTTAAAGTTAATATTCACTTAAGGTGAGTCTGAAAAAAATTTTTTTCGCAAATATTTTGCAAGTCGTCTTCAAGATAATCTGGTGAGGTAGACGTTTTTTGAATTTTTTTCGCAATTTCCGTTTGAAGGTTTTTTGTTATTACAGCCTTCTACTTAATCTAGTGATTGCCCCCTAAAATAAGATGTTGCTCCTATGCTTCGTTATAAAAATACGGGAACTCAAATTCCACGAGCTACCACTGTGAAGAGCTGTACTACTTTGAAGCAACACTTTTAAGGGTCTACTCCCAGTTGGATCACAAAAATAAAGGCGAATTTCACAATTTCACAATCCACAAAACAGCTAAAGCCGCGAAACGGTGTTTCTGTCGAATATTTAAAATCAGGCCTATGATGTATCACTTCATGTGATACATCATAGGCCTGATTTATTAATATCAGCTGCGTTATAATTCTTATCCAATCAGGATCTGCCTTTTAAAATAATCCATCTGTTGGCTGGGGGTGTTACCGGCGCTGGTTAAATAACGCCCAATGATACATCATATGCCTGAATGTGAAGTGATGTTAAGAAAGTTTGAAAGAATCTAAATAATATTGCCAATGGTTTGATAGAAAACACGAGGCCTTTAAAGCTAAAGTTTAACGAAAATGTTCATTAAAATAGGCTTACGATGGAAATAATAATTGATACAATGTTATACCAGGTGTCCCATTTTAAAACATCCACATGTATAACTCTGGCATCCTGATACGGCCCTGAAGCACCCAATTTTTTTTTTAATGGGAAATCCCCAATTTTCATTGCAGTCTAAATACGTCCAAAATAGGTTTTTGAAGTAATTTTCCTGACATCCAGGCTTCATCTGAGCTCCTTACGAATGCTTATTCATGCTTTTTTTCAAAAATACTTTCAAATATCTGTGGCTCCCATGACCGCGAATTCAGGAGATATTCGAGAAAAGGCATTTGTAAGAGCCCTGATGAGGCCCGGAGTAAAATAATCCTAATTTAGACGTATTTTTCCCGTAGAATCAGATTGTGTAAAGAAAATTGGTACCACAGGGTAAAAAAATGGGTGCCACAGGGCTGTATCAGGATGCCGGATAATGTGCTGGATGACATGGTCAGATGGCTCCCTCCAAACCAAACAACTTTTATTAAAGTCATTTTTGGATTGGTGGCTTTTCTACAGAGTTATTCATATGGATGTTTTAAAATGGGACATCGGGTATATGATCCAATAAGAATTGTCATTCTGTAGCAACGACGAAATTGGCTTTTCACCTATATTGGCGAACACGAGCCACTACTGTTTTAGAAATTAAATTATTATACCTACCATTTTTGGTAGAAAATGCTATTAAACTTTTGTATTATAAATTGAGAACTTTAGAATGTATATTTTGATTTCAAAATAGCGACAAATTGAAACTTTTCCTGTTTCAGATTTGCGTCTAGAAGATTCCGGACTGTACACCTGTTCCGCTGTATCGGAAAGCGGCGAGAGCTCCTGGTCGGCGTCTCTGAATGTAGTCGCGGGTTCGTCTGTGTCGCTGCATCGTAGTCCAGACCCGTCCACCTTCCCCCAAGGCTCCCAACGTACCCCGAATCTTGAACGCCACAGAGTCCAGCATTAGCCTCTCGTGGGACAGCGACGACGACGAAGAAAGCGGGCTCGTCGGGTACACCGTTGAGTACTGGAGCCCCGATTTGCAAACTGGTTGGGTCATCGCCGCTCACCGCGTTCAGACCCCGTACATGGTTGTGCACGAACTGAAACCCGACAGCTCGTACGTTTTCATCGTAAGGGCAGAGAACGCTCACGGTCTCTCGCCCGCTAGTCCCGTGTCTGCAACCGCGAGAACTTTAGCCAATTCGAGGTCGCTTCCTGGCTCCGAACTCGACACAGCTAGAGCGATACTGAGCACTAAACTCATGGAACTAAAAGATGCTCGACCCCAATCCTCCAGCTCCGTTAAACTTCTCTGGTCTCTAACAGACAATGATTACGTAGAAGGATTCTATATAAGATTCAGGGAGCTATCTGGCGGTTCCCACAACTACAACATCCTAACAGTTTTAGACGTTGCAAGCAAATCTTATACCGTAAATAATCTCAAGAAGTTCACCAAGTACGAATTCTTCGTGGCACCGTTCTACAAGTCGGTGGAAGGGCAACCTTCGAACTCCAAAATAGCCCAGACATTGGAAGACGTTCCTTCCGCCCCACCAGACGGAATTACCGCCGGGGTGTTCAACGACACCGCTGGTTGGGTGCGGTGGTCGCCACCCCCGCCCCAGCACTGCAACGGCGTCATTATCGGGTACAAAATACAGATTAAGGGCAACATCGTGCGATCGATGACAATGAACGCTACCACTACATCGATACTGATCAGCAATCTCACGGCGGGAGGAACGTACAATGCTCGGGTAGCTGCGCTAACGGTAGCGGGACAAGGACCCTACTCAAACCCGGTACCGCTGCTAACTGCTCCAAGGGCGCAGAGTCCCAGAACTCTGGGTCCTCTGGTTCCCCTGGTGCGCCAGACGTGGTTTGTGATCCTACTAGCCGTTCTAGTTTTACTTCTTCTCGCAGGAACCGGCGGGTTACTCTACGTGAAGAGGAGGCAGTCGCTTACCAAACAGTTAGGGCATCTGAACGTTCCGGTCGTAAATGCGTCCCAGCTGAACGCGAAGGAGAGTTTATGGATAGACCGCGGCTGGAAAGCGACCGATTGCGATAAAGATTCCTCGATACCCCTAGCTCAACCCGCAGATTACGCTGAGGTCGACACCAAGAGCCTGTCGACGTTCTACAACTGCAAGAAGACGCTGGAGAGCCCCACGCCGTACGCGACGACGATGATCTTGCCTCCCCCAACTGGTCGGAGATAATTCCCCCGCCTCCAGATCACCCGCCACCAGATTGCCCCCCGGGAGAACCCACCCGCGCCACCTCCTAGGGGCGGCGGCAGCAGCTGCAGCAGCACCGGAGGTTACGGGTGCTACGCGGTCCACATACCCACCCAATGCAGCAAGGCCATTCAGTACCCCAGAGCGCGTTCTTGCAGCAACTGTGATGCCCATTGTTCCCTCGCGAGCGGCAGTTCCGGACACAGATCAAACAGGGGAGGACATTGCAACAACATGGCCCACAATTGTGATAGCAAGGCGTGGTTCACTCAGCACAACTGGGAGGACGGCGATGCCGACTGCGAGACGGACAGACACTCCTGCACGAGCAGTCACGACACCACGTGCTCCTGCAGCGAGTCTTCTTGCCTTTACGCCGAAGCGGGCCCGTCGAATAACCTCAGACCCATTCCTCATTGCCAACAGATCGCCAAGCGCGTGAAGTGAGCCGTAATTCGTGGTGATCAGAAGACATATCCGTGTGCGCATAGTACGAGTGCGTTTACTCTAAAGTTGTACTAGCATATCACGAGGCCCTCGCCTTGCAGAGAATTTGTTTGATTTCCTAGTCGTAGCTATTAGTTACCAGTAAGGAGAACTCTGTCTTCCCGTGTGTGTATGGACCGCTGCATAGGGGGAGACGATTTTATTTATTTTCAGCTGTAGGTGTTTTATTTTTTCTGACTAGTTTTATTTTAAATTAACTAGATAGTTGCTTTCCACTCGTTATCCGCCAAAAGGAACTCGAAATATGATACTTTGAATATTGCATAGTGTTGGTTATCGGTGTAGAATTATTGTGAAAGTGGTATGATGAAATAGAATGTTTTATTTTTAAATGAAATGTAGTATTGTACTCGCGTATTAAATCCGATTTACCCGGAAGTACGGGAAAATGTAAATGTAATCTATCTAATACATAATTATTGAAACTGAACAATCATCTTTATACGTAAGTGATGACCTTATTTTTTTTAAAGACATATAAGGAACACACTGCTCACAATCACTGGAATTGTAAACAATAAAGTAAAAAAAGTTTAGCTTGTCATAATATTTTTTTAAGTTTATGCGACTGTTTTATATGATGTATGTAAGATATTTCCACTGCAATATCATGCGTACAACTTTTCAGTAACATCATAACTATTGTATCTATTGCCATCCGCTAAGTATTCTGGTGCCAAAATGATGCGTTTGGTACTTAAAACTGCATATTTATTCCGTTTCGTTAATATTAAGATAACCTGTTTTAAAGGTTCTATTTACGAGATCTGTTGGTTTTGATATATTTGTGAAATTCCCGGTAAAAGAAGGAAGACTTAGTTTAGAGTTATTCTCGACGATATCCGAAAATAACATTCCTCTACTCTTACCGGGATGTCACGTGATGGTCCTATTTGTATTAGACTGATACGACTGAATTCCTACTCCTTTAGCAATACTTTTCAGCAGCAAGTAGGTTTTTTACATAACGATATTGTGATTTTAACGAATAACCTATTTAACTTGTATGTAACTATGTAAATAGACGTGTAAAAGTTGTACATACCTTGTTATATCTAATATGATACCGGATAAGATTTTGTAGAAAGTATATTATGTAAATTTTGATGTAGATATTTATTATTTCTGCCCTGTTATTTATATTGAATAAACAGTACTTATATATACTTTTTGTGTTTATATTATAGATGTCCTAAAAAAAAATTGGACTAACACAGTGACTATACTAGTGGGAGCCAGGCAGGACCTACACAACATAGTGGTCCAGAATGGGAGTCCATCAGAAAAGAACCAGACTTTGGACATTCCAAATAACTAGGCAGACATGTGCGACATCTCGAAAATCTCGAAATCTCCATCCTCGAGACGAGAAAAAAGTCGAGACGATACGAGACGAGACTCTCGGTCAGTCGAGATTTCTCGAGATCTTGAGATTTCTCGAGATTCCGCGATTTCTCGAAATCCCGAGACTTCTTGAGATCTCGAGATTTCTCAAGATTCCTAGATCTCGAGATTACTTGAGATCCCAAGATTTCTCGAGATTCCGAGATGTCTTGACATCTTTATATTTTTTTAGATTCCGACATTTCTTGAAATCTTAAGATTTTTGAAAATACCGAGATTACTCAAATCCCAAAATTCATTTACTATTTGAAATTTCCCGGAGAATATTCAAAATATGAAACTTAAGGAAAATATCGGAGACAATCTTTCAATAATTAGGAACTGTTACGTCTCGTAACGTAATTTTTACATCCGCGTCGAGCTTTGCACCAACGCTCGATCGATACAAATTAAAATCGAACTCAGCATTTTGAAATCGATGACCGATTTCCTAAATGCTGCGTTAAACCAAAATGTTAAACCAAAGTGTAATAAGTTCTCTTTTATTTCATGTGTTTTGCTAGCTGAATTTTTAAATTTAAACAACTGTAAGTATTAATACATTAATTTCACCTTTTTTTCGTTAAATTTGAATATATCAAGAAATCTAGGTATCTCGAGAAACCTCACGATCTCGAGAAATCTCCGTATCTCGAGAAATCTCGCGATCTCGAGAAATCTCGACTGACTGAGAATCTCGTCTCGTCTCCTCTCGAAATTTGATATCTCGCACATGCCTACAAATAACCCATTTCTACCATACAATAAGTATACAGGGTGACTGGTGATAAAGTGTACAAATGCTGGGTGGTGATGGTACACCTCAAATACAACAAAAAACTTGCTCTTGACCATGATCCGATTCTCAAGCATAAGGGAGAACTTTCAGGATTTGTATTTATTTCGGAAAAACGTGATTTTTCGCCTAAATTTCGACTAAAATCATTGTAAGTACAGACACACTTTGAAAAATTTCGCATCGAGTAGAAGAAATCGCATTGCAAATGTATAACGGAATTATTAGCCGGTGCAAAACGAGTGAAGTTGAATATTTAGAAAAACAGGAAACAAATTGGCTTTGAGCATAGAAAAAACAAGCTCTTGAATATCGGTATATCTCATAAGAGACTTCACTTCTAATACGGATATTGAAACACTTTTCTTTCTAGTGTATATTCTCTATAAAAAATTTCCTCAGATTTATTGGTTTTAACTGCACGAAGGCTTATACCAGCCAGATAAGTTTTTCTCACTTTTCACTATGGTAGTTTTTTATCTATTTTTATAAAGTGTGGAGAGCCAAAAAATGTATCCATAGTTGTGACTCTTCGATCCATTCTTCTCTTCAAATGAAGTAACCATTATAACTTATACATTAATTAAAGTAAGTTATAACTCATTAAATGGAGTAATCTAATAAACATATGTAAATTTTAGCGTCGCATTTTGCCGCGCTTAGTTTTTATAGCGATTGTTGTAGGCCTTTTATACGTTTTTTTGAAAGGAAGCATTTAGAAAATTCTGGGTTTTCTATTAGAACTTCGTCTACGGCTACATGTAAGTTTTGTAACAATATAATTTTACATGAGTATTTACTTTTTTTTGACCTGCAAACGAGTAAATACTTTGTCATAGTTAATGGTGCTTGCTTGTAAAAAAACTACCTACCCTAGACCTTCTTTTCATGTATACCACTCTTTCGTGTCTACCTTTCCACCACCGCTCCCCCACCTTTTTTTCAGGTGAGGTTTTCTCCTCTCCCCACTTCGAACTCATACCGTGCAGTGGCGGTAGGTGGAATTTGACATGCTCGTATTTTCGTAAAACAGGCTCGTAAGAAGTCATGGGACCCACACCATAATTTAGGAGGTGGTTACTAGCACTAAGTAGAAGACTATAATGGCAAAAAATCTTCAGGGAAAACTTGCGAAATTTTGTTTCCAAAAATCGTTGGCTCCGGGCAGATCTTGGAAACGGCTGGCAAAATATTTGCTGAAAGATTTGTAAAAGTTATGATAATTTGAATTTTTATTTCATTCCAACATTTTGTCTGTCAGATTTTATAGTCGTATCTTTAAGCAAAATAAGAATTTTGCAAAAATCGTTAGTTTCCGGATGACTTATTAAAGGAGTTGAGTCAAGGATTGTTTAATTTTTTTTTTAGGAAAAGTAGCCCAGGACGTATTTCACAAATATAGAGAACATGATCCTCTTTAAATGAAGAGGTTCTATCGTCAATATTGAAAATTCAACATCATTCAGATGATACCGCAGATGATAACAGTATTAATAAATATAGAACGTCTAATAAATATATAAGATCCTTAAATTTTTTGTGTGAAATGAAACCACATTATGCTTTAATATAAGTGAACATATTGTTGGTTGCAGAGCTTAAGGACTATTTGTAAGATACATGGTGTTGGCTTCTATTTTAACTTTATCAGCCTCGTTTGAAGTTTGTTATTTTTATCATATATACATATGTATAACCAAAAACTCAAATAAATGTTTATTCGTGTTACCAGAAAATGTAAATTTTATCCATAGATTTTTTTGTTGTTTAATAATAGTAATACAAAAAATAGTTTTTTTTTATATTTGTTAATCCATTTTAGAAAAGAGTTTCAAATATGTAAAATATTAAAATGTTTTGTAGAAAAGAATATTAAGAATAATGTGGTTTTGTTGTTCAACTCCTTCAAATAATCCAAGGGTTTAACATTGCAACCATATTGTCAACAATACTATTGTATTTTTTTTCAGTGGTATTTAAAAATAAATAAACATACGTGGTGTACCTGGTGACATGGGGGGGGGGGCATATAATAATATTTTTGTTTTTATTAAAATAGAATTTTGTTCGGAAAAGTTCTTTTCTTTTTTGTAGTGCGATATGTTTTTTCTCTTAATAGGTCCTTTATGGCCCTCCTGGCTGTCCGGTAAGCCAGACCGCATGTGGGTTCCGGCCCTATCAGTGGAACTTCAGCAGCGTTCACTCCGTTCTTTCGTTCCCTTAATGAGGTTATTAAATTATACTCCTATTAAATTATAAAATTATATTAAATTATTGGTTGTATTTGGGTGACGTGACCAAATTGACAAAAAAAACACGATTTTTTTTTCATATCATATACAGAAGATTATACTGATTCTAAAAGAAAACTGAAAAACGTAGAGCGCTACTTAAAAAAAATTGACTAGATGCAACAAAAAAAATTTGAAGAAATAAAACAATGATCCCCGGAATATGCAAAAAGATAAATAAACATCTTTTATTTGAAAAAGCTTTCTATAAAGAAATTGGTAAAACATAAATAGGTGTTATTCCAGACTTTTGTTAGTATATTAAACATATGAAAAAATTAGTTTTTTTCACCGAAATCTAATTTCCATAAGGAATATTCTCCTTTCAAAATTTTATATCAATAAAGTTAGCATACAGCAACATAACACATAGGCAACTCGCGTAGCATGTGATGGGGGTCGTCTCAATTCGTACTTATTGCAGCAGTCCCGTGATAGCTGGTGCTGTTGTATGAACTTATTGCAGCAGTCCCGTGATAGCTGGTGCTGTTGTATAACCCCGTTATATGTAATATGTTGAATAGTGTGATATAATTTCATAATAAACTATGGCAAACGTGCGCAAGGCTATTAGTTACTTTTGTGTATTACACTAATGACGTAATGCGCACGCCTCCTTAATTATCAATAAATAAAGAAATCGTGATACCCATCTCAAATGACCACTGTGTCACCCGATATAGTTCAAACATTTTTTATCATAAATTTTAGAATGCGCAAAAGTAAAATAATGTGAATTAGAAAAAAAAAATAATCAACTCTGGGATGTGGTATGTTCCCTCTGACTAGAAAGTCTTATTTTAGCTAACAGGAAAAAATCTGTTAACATATCATCAACTCTATCTATAGAATAAACTATAAAACCACTGAAAAAATCTCAGCATTTTGTAAGCAAAATGTATTCGCACGGTAGCTTAAAATGTGGGTTAATAGAAATCCATCCGCAGAGAAGATAAACACCTAAACATACTGTTTTATTACATTTGAATTTTACTATCATATTACATGACTTTTATTATCAACTAGCTATTACGTACATGACAAACTAATAACTTTCCTATATTTTATCGCTTCACGGAGATGTTAAGATTCAAATTATAATGTGAAGAATTTTAAAAACCTTTCAAGTCGTTACAGAATCCGTTTGCATTACTCATACTTTTTTTTAGTATCACCTGTTCGTGATGAATTCTATTTTTAGTGTTAGATATGAAATTTCCATTTGTACTCGTAAATTACCAAACGTTCCTCCTGTTTTTCTTTCTTTTCTCCACTTATTATTTTCATTTATTAACAACTATAATATGGTATATATAGGAATTAAAAGGCAGCAGCCAGTAACTTTGACAAGTATTTAATCACATTGGACAATATTAACCTTTAGACTGCCGGTTGGCTCATATATGGGACAGTAATAGAATAATAGTTTTAGTGATGAATACAGATATTATAGTGAATTTTTCCCATTTAATAGGCTCTCTGATCTCTAAAGGATACAACTGAAATTTTTTCTAGTCGATCGAGGTACCCAAACTACCCCTAGCGAGGGGGTGAAATATTTAACAACTTGTTATTGAACTTGTATTCATTATTGAACTTTTTACTGATTTTTTTTAGTAAACAGCCTGTAAAATCTGTAAAATGTATCTTAAAATTTTCCGCAATTGATTGAGATGCCGAAACTAACCCTAGCGAGGGGGAAAAATTTTCAAAAATTCGTTATTAGGTGGGTATTGACTTTATACACGATTTTTTTCGGAAGCACGCTGTAAAATCTGTAAAATGTACCCTAAAATTTTCCGCAATTGATTAAGATACCGAAACCACCCCTAGCGAAAGGGGTGATATTTTCAAAATTCTTTATTGAACGCTAATTGACTTTTTATCGGTTATTTCAAATTAATTTTTTTTTACATAGAATAATTATTAGTTTTTTACTTGAATTACTGTATTTAGGATGAATAATAATTTTTTTTAGCGATACTTGAATATAATATGTTCGATTGAATTCGAATGTAAGTATGAAAATATATACGTATGAAAATATGTAAGTCTAGGGATGAAGAAAAAAAATATTATTTCAGTGTAACTGATCGCTTTTTTCACGTTTTTGAGTGGTTTTATTGGTGACTAAATATATTTTAGTGGTTTAAATTTAATAATTAAATAGGCTAATACAAAGGATTTTGACCTGCTGAACACGATGCCGTTACTTGCTTCTTTCCATGAAGTTAGAATTATGAAAAAACATAATATAAATTTGATCATTTAAAATTGATATAAAGTAAGTATTTTCTCATTTATTGGCCATAAGCAATATTAGGTATCACTGTCATAGTCCATCTTAATCCACCACATAATTGTGTTTTTTAAAAAATTATTGAATAAAAATAATAATAGACATAACCTTAAAATACATAAAATACTATTGTCGTAATACTCAGCTTTCAATGACTCAAATAAATGATAAATATCATTTTCAATATTTAATATGATACTTGTTATATCTTTGAGTGATTGAAAGCCGAGTATTACGAATATAGCGTTGATGCATTACAAGGTTATGTTTTATTTATTTATTCAAAAAATGTTTTCAAAAAAAAAGAAGAATGATTTAAGATAGACAATGGCAGTGATATCGAATATTACCCAATAAATATGATAATACTTGCTTCATATCAATTTTAAGGTTATGTTTTTTTCATAATTCTAACTTCATGGAGAAAAACAAGTAACGGCATCGTGATTAGCAGCTCAAAATCTTTGGATTAGCCTATTTAATGTTGAATTCTTTGTACGTTTCCGAAACATAGATTCTGGAAATTCTTGTGAAATCACTTAAATAAAATAATAACTGCGCCATCTATGGTAATGATTTTTTTTATATTTTTACTATTGATTTTTGTAGGTTTTGATTTACTGAATACGATGGTCGAGTCCATTTTACCCAATCTCGCTTCGTTGCCGAGCTATGAAGGCCTCAATATAGGCCAAAAAAGTTTTTTTTTTTTGCTGTTTTAGGTTAGGTTTTCTGAAAATTGTGACGTGATAGGGTAAATTGGATAACGGCATTGTGTTCAGCTTGTCAAAAATCTTCGGAATCACCTATTAGGGTTCAAAAAAAAAGAAGAAAAATGTGTTTTTTTGCAGGTCTGTATTATTATTGTTATTACCTAGGTATATCTATTCTTTCTGAGATCACCATCAATTTGTTGCGTCACCTGTTGGTTACAACTTATTATTCGTGGTACTTCTCATAAACTAGAACCAAAACGCCCAGTTACAAATTTTCAGCTCCCTGTTCTTTATAGTTCCCCTAAATGTTTAATAAGTCACCCTATATATATTCAAGGTCTGCAAATATTACCAGCTAAAAAATCTATGTGCAATAGAAGGCGGCGTGGAAGGGGCGGCGGTGTACGATACTTATGTATTTTATATGATGTACTGTATACGATACTTATGTATTTTATCAAAAATAATTTAAAAATGTATTTATACGAATAATAGGTAAGTAACGAGTAAGTAAGTTTTTATTTTTCATTGTAGTTTAAAGATATTTTGCACATATAATAAACGTATTAATAATGTATATATAATGAGCAGTTTGGACATATTCAGTATGATTATTGCACAAAATAAATTATTACGTGATAAAAACTGAGTTAAGATTAATTCTTAACTCAGTTATCCAGGCTTTTTTTTCCCATAAGATCAGTAATCCAGTCTAGATAGTTCATTTTTTGGAAAGAGTCCTGAATTAGGTTTTGGATAAAATCGGTATGTAGGAACCTTTTAGTAAAAAAATCGATAAAAGTGCTCAAAACCGTTTTTTTGCGGATTAAGGGACGAAAAATATGTTTTATCGTAAAACAAAAAATACCACGTTGTAGCGCTTGAAAAAAACGAAAAAAAAATGAGTTTTTGGTGATCAAAATCGGTTCAGAAGTTTTTCCACAAAAAAAATAAAAACCGATGAAAAATGCCCATTTTTCGTAATCTAATTACAAGGGTTCTAATGGTCGCAGAAACTTCTGGTGGATTGTAGCTTTTGGTGGTGTCTATCTGCAGTAAAAATTTCATGCAAAAATAATAAGGTCTAATATCTGCAGTAAATAATAAATAATATCTGTAGGAAAAATTTCATGCAAAAATAATAAGAACTTTTTGCATAAATCGAAAAAAAAAACTAAAAGGTATTTTCGAAAAACAGCTTAAACAAGCCGAAAAATGGTCGTAGAGCACTTTTCATGAGCCTAAATTACTCGTCATTAAATTCCCTACAAATCCATAATCATGACTTGTGGGAGAGGTTCATTCAATCGGCTGAAAAACGCGTTTGAAAATTAAGCGTCACGTTTCTTCGAGCGCTTGGGTAAGCGAGTGAGGGGGAAGTGGACGTGTGGTGAGGGAAGCCTCTGTCCCCGCAGACTTCTAGCACCAGAAAAATCGTCGTATCTCAAAACCTACTAGGCGAAAATGGATATTTTGGATATAATTATGACAAAAAAATATATATTTTTCGTCCCTTAATCCGCAAAAAAAAAAACGGTTTTCGGCACTTTTATCGATTTTTTTTATAAACAATCAATTTCTACTATTGTTTACCTAAATATCGCGCTGAGAAACCTTATTCAGGACTCTTTCTAAAAACCGAGCACTTTTATGCAATATTGCCTGGCCTACAGTGCACTAGGTGATGTATGTGTATAGCCGAGACAAATATCTCGCTCTCGTGACAATTTATACTTTGTTTTTAGTGGACGTTGTTGTTACTGATTTAAAGAACGACACAAAAAAAAAACATTAAATATAATGTTAATATGTAGGGTTGGCCGATCGTGCTGCAATACAGGGGTGCAGTATAGGAGTTGACGACTGGTCGCGGTGCGCGGTGCGGGCGGCCGACCACCTGAGCTGCTTGGTAGACTCTATCATTATTATTAGTCTGTTTGAGATATTGATCGTCGGCGTCGGTATTACTTTATTAATAAAATGTCACACGTGCATACGCTTAAAAAACTATAACTTGCTGACAAAGTGAATAAATGCGTCTGTGACTTCGAAGACTTATTTTATGACGGTGCGACTGTAATGTGTAGAGGTAAAAATAAAAATTAGAAACTCCGAAAAAATGAAAAAAAGAAAAAATTGAGAACTCCGTTTGTGACTTACTTTTAATGTTAAGTGCCTGTGAGGCACCCCTGAAAGTACTCGATAAACAATCATTTCGTGAGTTCTGGAACAACAGATCGTACAATACGTTCCAGAGATGTGGTTATGAGGTCGACATCACCATATGTATGCAGTGGCTTAGTTAAGTGGATTAAAAGTTCATTAAAAAACACACGGCTGTGGTTAAGTATTGACGAGACAACAGACTGAAAAAACATTATATTCTAAATGTTATAGTATGTCTACTGGACCCTTAAAAATAAACATGCCCACTGCTACTTGCTAGTAAAACTTGATAACAAAATGGCAACAAATTACGAGGGTGGTGTTGGAGACCCTCAAACAATTTGAACTATAATAGAAACTATTAGACAATGTTTTCCCAACGTCGACGTATTGATAGTAGGGACAAAAAAAGTTTTGTTAAAAACTCCTATAGGTCTTCGCGTGTTTCATAGCAAATGTTCTGGTATTCCCAAATTTCTATAGGTAGTCGGTTCTTACTCGTTGAGGAACATGGTTGAAAACTGCTTTTTATTATGCCGAACATTTCCAGTAAATAGAAGCTGTTATTTTACAATTAAATCCTGACGACGTTGCAGCTATTGAGCTATTGAGCTTAGAGAGCCAGCCCAAATTTCAGGATCAGTTGAAACAGCTTTAAAAACGATTTGGAGTAAATATAAAGTAAATATAATAAGTTTGTATGACAGAAGTTACAGAAAAAAAAAATAAAAAAACATACAGTGCATTGTCGTTAGCGGGAGCGTTGCTACAGTTGAAAATAAGTTCTTTCTGACCCTTACGACCTTTATGACAAATATGACTTATGATGAAGAAGAGTAGGAGATTTCTACAGAGCTTAGAGTAAGTTTACTGCTACAAGCTATATGTAGGTGATGCAATAAATGAGTCAGTTAAAAGCAAGTTCGAAAGAGTATTAAAGAAACATACCGGGTTTACCTAATGAAGACAAATTTGTGATGGTCTTTCGACAGATCCATCAAGTAAGTGCAAAGACTATTTCAATTATGCTTGTATTAAATCAGTAAATGTCGAACGGTCATTCTCAAGACTCTTTAAAAAAAATATAGAAACTGATCTGTTTCTACAAAGTTTTTACGAGTTCTTCTCCAGTAAGTGACAGTAATGTTAACCAAGCTACGTTATCAAGCTAATTAAGAGGGTAAGTTTTACATGCATGTATAGCTATAGTGTATTGTTTTCGTTACTATATTTAATATTAGTTCTTTATTGTATCACATGTTTTATATTATGATGCGTACGCCTATGTCCCGCGGCACATTTCAGACAGCTTTGTTAATATACCTAACTGTAGTGCAACTTTGTAACAACAATGTCAACACATATTAATATTAAAGGAAGCAAGTTGACTGTCACATTGTTATTATTAATTATAAATGATTATCTACGTTGGCGATCGTGAAAAAAATAATTCGGTTGCGTGCTAAGATTATCAGGATGTCACTCGCTGGTTCTACCAAACTGAAGGCTTATGTCAGGTTTGTTAGTGATAATTTACATTACAGTTCAATACACAATAGCTCTAACCGAATCAGAGGATGAAGAATGCAGATCTTTCGACTTGTTAACAGTTGGAATTTTGTATCACAGGGATCATCGGAAACGTAAAACTACTGCAGTAATAAAACAAAATGACGCTTGAATTCAAAATGAGTATGTATAAAGAATTCACTCTGGATAAAAGACTCCACTTAAGCACTGAATATGGAATTTTACAAGTAAAGCGATAAAATGCAAATTGTAGTTGTATAAACACATAAACAATGTAGTTTTATACTACTTAATTTTAAAATTAAAATGGCAGAACTTCGTCTGTAAATAATTTTCTGGAAAATAATATTTGATTGTTGTTATATCAATACTTGTGATGTACTTTCACAAAAATAATTCACTTTCAAGCATGCCATCGACCTAGAACCCCTCTAACCGGTGGAGTAAATATCTGAATTTCGAGGATATACAGTTCGAAGTTTAATTTTTCATCTTGGTGTTTTCAAAATGGCGCCCGAACTGCAAAATTTTCACGAAAACGCTTATGATTTTTTCTCAGACAATATGTGAGTGTATGGATAAAATTAACAAGAATAAAAAATGCTTAAAATTACTCAGTAAATGCATCTGAATTTTTTTTTATTTTTTCGAGGAACTTTTTTGATTTTGCAGTAGCAATATTTTTGCAAAATCAAAAAATCTTTCAAATTACTCCGGAAATTCATACGTATTCTATGGGTAATTCTAAGAACTTTTTGTTCTTGGTAATTTTCTCCGTAAGTTCAAAGTTTTCAAGAAAAAAATTCCAAAAGATCAAAATTATTTCTACATGACCCGAAAAAAATATTAACACAGCTCAGCAAACAATTGATTATAATTATTCGATAGAATTTTTAACACCCGATTGGTGAATTTTTCTGTAGCGTCTCCAGATCTTACTATTAATATTATACCAAGCACTATTTTATTTATTCACACTTCAAAAATACAAACGCATTTGACAAAGCACGTCACTTTGGACATTTGCTCTAATTGTAAGAATAAATATATATAGGATGGCCCATTATTGCGACAAAGTAACATTAACCTTTGTTATATGAAATGTAAAAATACACAAAAGGTACAAAGAGCTACACAATATAAACATATTTTCAGATATACAGGTTGTTCTGTGTGAGGCTACCATTACATTACGTTGATATTATAAATAGGGTTATTATTGTACTGTATATTGTTACATTAAGCGATAGTACTTAAAAACCTCTACCAGAAAATGTAGTTTTCTTTTTGTTTTGGATGCGGCGTTGCCAAGCTATTACTGACAATGTGGTATTTTCTAGGAAAACATTTCATAACTAAATAATATAAATCAATCACGGTCGCCTTGAAAATTTTATTCGAGGGTTGTCCAAACTTAATCCTACGTGTCGCATGCAAGAAATCTTAGTTTCCTATACAGAGTGTTTTTTTAAAGAAATATCAATTTGACCATTTTCAAACCACATTTTTTCATCTATCCCAAATGCAACACCCTTGTGTCTATTTTTCTCAAACTTTATTAAGTACGCTTCTCAGTATTTATGAAGATTATCAAGTATTGAGATCATTGTCCTAAAGTCGGTATCAAGGCTATCACGATTAATCTAATTATGATATGTTTTCTTAGAAAATGCCACATTTTCTGTAATAGCTTGTCAAAAAAAAAAACTAAAAAAACGTATTACATTAATAGCTTAATATTAAAACCATTAGAAAAAATAGATGCATTGTGACTCAGTATTTTTGGGAAGGTCTGCTGAAGGGAAGGAGCAGCTGGTATTATTTGTATCACTTCTGCAATTACTGGAGAAAATAAGGGCATCATTAAATCATAAAAGAAGACGATAAACACCGTTCGTGATCTATTGAACGCCATAGATTTTATCCTTGACCGTGATGGAGCCATTTTGAGCATCTTCCTTTTTGATGTAATTTTACCCAACACCGTCGTTACATAAAAATCAGCCCTCTTCATTTATAATAACCGCACTACCCGTATCCTTCTCTTCGGTTAGTTATCGGGTATTTTTAGTCTCGTAATTAGACATGTGAACCGCGGATGACCTCGCACGAACGGGGGGGCTCTAATTACGCGGGTCAAATACGGCGTGCAAATCCACGCCCTCCTTGTACCTGTGAGAACTCGATCCTACGCACTCTACCGACCCTCGATGTTGCCAAACAATAGCTTTATGAAGTCACTCAACGGCTTAAGTGGAATACATCTGATTTCGTGAAATGTTTTTTAATGAAATTGTTTTTGAGTTTGGTTTTGAAAATGCGTCTTTTCGATAACATTTAAAATAAAAGTTTCAAAACTACTAAATAGTATATCTATTATGTCACAAGGTCAGAAAGTAAACATTAACAGCCTAAGTCTATTTTGATTTTTTTGTTACCTTTAATTTAATCAAAAAATAATATAAAATACTTTTTTTCAAAATAAAAAACGGTCTACTCAGTTAGCAAACTTATTTATATTATAAACGTAATATTTATGCTGCACTGAACACAATTATTTATAATAATATTAAAACTTTAATAAAACGAAACATTAAAAAATAATTAAATTAAATAAAACAAGATATAATTTTAATATTATTACAATACAATCATATTACGACACTTTTTGGAAGTGTGGAAGGATGGTGATTTATTTCTATTACTATACATTTCTTAATTCTGTTGTAATGAAGATTCTTTTAAATCACGTCATTCATTGCCTCTGTTAGTTAGTTTCACTATTGGTATCTTTTGAAAACTTCGGACACGCACTGAATTCGCTTATTTTTACTGCATTTATCATATTTCACTCCAATATTTTCAGACTAGCCAGATTGTCAAATTTAATATCACTCTGAGAGTTTCAAATACAAATGACAAATTATTAATGACAAATGATAAATGATAAATGCGGACAAATAAGAATTGTATCCCTTTTTTTTTTTTTGAAAAAGTATTCAAAATATTTTCCTGAAACTAAAATCTCATGTAAGCCCATGAAATAATCAACGACATCTTTTAAATGGTTAAAAGTTCTACGTTTTTTTGTCTTCTGTTTTTTAGCCTTTTTCGTTTATTTTCTGTAGTGTCAATTTTGTGCTACAAGCGTTTTTGCTATATAAATATATTGTTACCAAATGGAAACAACTACTATTTTCTCATATTACTTTTATGGCAGGAGGATCATGTGATAAACCACGATCTTTTTAAATTATATTCTGTAAGACCAATTGGTGTCTAAACAATTTTTCCGTAACTATTATCCGTAATTTTTCAGCATCTAGTTTTTGTAGAAAAAAATAATATAGTTTTCTAGGTAAGTAGCCAATTAAAAAAATTAAGGATAGCGCTCATTGGGCAGATACAATTTTAGACTACCAAAATCGACCCACTACCCCCACCCCCTCCCCATTTGTGTGCAAAATAAGTTATTTTTAATATGAAAATCCCATAACAAGTACTAAATATTACCTAAAGGTTTGCGTAAAATTTCAATTTATGCTTCTTGTTAGTTCATAAAATTATCGAAAACATATTAACTAAAGTACTTACATATATACTCGTATACTTGATAACATTTTTTTAATTGCTTAATCTGATCTTGATCTCTTGATTTCACGTATTTTTCTTATGATCGGTAAGTATACTAATAAAATGTAAACATATGACGTGAAATGTAGCAAATGTAGCATTTAAAGAGATAAAAATCGACAATCTGGCAACCCTGCCGACCCCCGGAGGACAACGGTTTGCCTCTAAAACAAAAATAAACATCCCGACGAGCCGCGATCGTCTGCGATTTATAAGAGCACTCTCGTGGGGTAGGCTGTAATTATTGCGTTATTTGTGCTATCGTAGTTCGGAAAACAGTTGCGCAATTATTGAGTGTGAGATTATTATTAGATCTGAGGCATAATAATCAACAATAGAACGAATTTATATCAAGTACATACCATAGGCTATAATTAATCCCACCTTTACCCCTTAAATATTAGTTCTGTAACATTCTCAAAGAACAACGTGCAAAATCGTCCAAATTCGTTTTTAGTTTACAGACTGTAACTACACACCTGATTTATTGAGGAGAAATATTTCAAATAAAACTTGCTTGAATTTTCAAATAAAGCCTATAACATGACATATGAAGGTCATTTGAAGGTCAAATTTGTTTTTTTTTAATAGAGACTTAAAGTTGTTATTACACGCGTGATTGTTATCAAAAATACAACTAACTTTTGCGCGAAACATTTTTGCTATTACTGCTTTGTTTTCAAAATAGCTATGAAAAAAATTACTCATACTGTATGCCAAAACAGCTACTCAAATCGTGTGCCACTGATCTGCACACAATGGACCATACTGTGTGTTACTGTTCTGTAGAGATGGGAGTCGATGCGTCTACTTTTATTGTCTACTTCGACATGTCAACAATACGTCGATAATGGTCAAATAATGAGAACCGTTGGGTTATTTTTATTTCTTGATATTTTGGTGTTGTTTGTCGTATTTCTTACAGTTTTTATCATCATTTTATCGGAAATGTGCTGATTAAATGAGTTGTCGAAAGTATAACAACATTTTAAAGATTTTAAATTTGATTTAATAAAAATAAACGGCAAGCATGTCGCTAAGTGCAATTTTTGCAAGGCCTTTTTAAAAAAGATTGGATCAGTAAAGTTACAAAGTCACTGGTAACTAATCGAATGTTATTATTGTACGTCATATTCAATTATAATCTATGCCCCATAGAAAATTGCACCATTACATATTGGTGATATATGTGTAGAAGAGAATAAGTTAAAAGACACCAGTAAGGACAGACAAAGACAGTTAGATAAAACAGTGTTTCACGCTTGTGCACGTATCAGCAACGTATGAGACACACGACACATGCGCGAACAGAAACTGGAAAGTGGACTGGAGACACACCGCCCATCATTTAGCGAATTTGAGTGTAGTGGGATTCAGTACTTTTTCGCAGCTATGAGAGTGTACATCGACTTAGCTGTATGAAACGAAATTCTTACGTAATTCTGACTTTTACAATTACCCCATACATTTAAAAGAAGTGTACGAACATAATTGTATTTATTTTCAAATATTTATATTCCTTAACTAACCGGACTGCAAGAAAATAAAATTGAGGTTCTATAAAAAATAAAAAAAAAAAAATATAAATTAACCCGGTTATAAGACGAAAGAAAGAAAAAAATGCCTATTGAATAAGTGGTTCAAAATGTCGCCCCTTTGTTCTTCGCAAAAACCTAGTCTATCGTAAAACTCAGTTCTGACGCGTTCTAACACCTCAGGGGAAATATTATTTAGGACTTGTACAATTCTGGCCCGTAAATAATTTAAAAACTGAACTTTCATGTTCATGTCCGTAAACAGTTTGTTTTATTTGTTAATATGCATTTAAGGAACCGTTTATAAAAAATGGCCCAACGATGGAATCGCCTAAAATACCAACTGCGTACGCTTTTTTTTTTTTTTTTGCTACACCAAGCTACAACAACCAAGTTTTTGCTACCCTATCACGAAAGACAGAGAATAACGCCCATAAAAGTTTTAAAATGATAAAAGTCTGGCAACTATGGATATAATATTTCTCTGTCAGTTCCTCTATCTGTCAGAGTTTATTCTTTTCTATCTTGGACCATAGTCAAGTCAGTCTTGAGTCATAGTCATTCTGGTCCAACGTTCTGTGGTTATGAGCTAACTTGGCGGAGTGGTGTAAGTGTTACACTACTGATATGATTGTTGAGGGTAGTGGAATTTGAATTTATGTTGCATGCAGAAGTTACAAGTCATGTTTAGCAGTTTGAAGAATTCGATTCTTTAAATCATCGAAGTCGTACAAGCTGGTAGAACGCTCTTGATATACACTGTCTCCAATTGAAATCGCACCATCAAGAGGAATATGGTAAAAATCACTGGAAATTCAGAATTATATTGAGGAAGCCATTAAAAAATGTGATAAGGTTAGATATGCTGTACGAATGTGCTGGGGTTCGCAGGCAACCACCAGACAACCACCTCCCGAGAAAAGCCTCTTCTAAAAAGGACATTATGCGCAAATGCCTCGCATCAGTAATCGTTGTGATTGAAGAATGGTGGACTGTTATAGAACGACAAACATGCGATAAACGATTCTACCGTTCAGGAAAGTTTATCGGCCTATATGTTCACCATTTTTCATCTCAGGGGTAGTTGTCCGAGATGCCCCAGAAGGTAATCGACAGTGTCTGCAAACCCCAGCACACCCGGTACAGCATATTCAACATTCTTACACTTTCTAATCGCTTCCTAGAAATAACTAAAAGAATTTCTAGTGATTTTATCATATTTTTCCTGGTGGTGCGATTTGAATTTCCGAGCGTACACATTCCTTTAAGCTTACCACAAAAAAAAACAATAAGAGGCAATTAGAGAACATACAGGACAAGGAATAGGACATATATTGCAAATCCATACACTAGGGCATAATATATTTAAATAATTGCTAACAATTTGCCCATTATCAGGAGAAACATCATCTTGTTGCTAAAGCACACCCTTTGTAAAAAACAAAAAAAAAAAAAAAACAGTATAAACTAGAAGGCAAACGAAAATCGGGTAAAGAGGTGAGCAAAACACGTCACTCAACTTCACACTAAAGTGGCAAATTAATGCTGCTTGTTAACCATAAAAATAGGCCTAAAGTACTTTAAGTTTTCTCAGGGTTTTTGTTCTACTCTTCTCGAAAACTGAGAAAAAAATATTTCAGGCAATTTGCATATTCAGGATATTTGCATTTTTTTTTATTATGCTGCGATAAAAAAATTGTAAAAACGCAGTAAAAAACATTAAAACACACTTCAATGTGATGGACAAGTGAAAAACTGATTACATCATTTTGCCGATTTTACCGAGTGAACAGTTACAGTCTGTAAAACGAAATTTGAGACGCCCAGTACAATATGTATAATTTAGTGATAATACAACATTTTAGTGATGCTAACATACGAATATTCATAAATGCGAGTATACCATCTCAATTCTGAGAAAGCAAATAATATTACGTTTTACTTTCACGCGGTATGTACCAACGAGGACATTGATTCTCCAGAAAAAAAAATTAATAACATCGCGTGATATGTTAATAGCAATAACTGCAAACAAGTTAGAAGGTGGAAAATTGAATATCTACTGAACTGTTAATAACGAATGAAAGGATTGCACCTCGAACCGCCTAGTAACAAGGTAAGATATTGTCAGTTAAGAGCATTATTTTGTCTATAAGTATAAATGAGTTTAATTTATTTTCATTGAATGAAATAATACTTATAACGTTATTACATGGTACGTACACAGACAGAACGATGAGTGTTTAGAATTTTCGTGCAACGTAAGCTGCTTACTGTTAGGTGTCAATAGTCTACATGTCAGTTTTTTCTTTCATTTAAACAAAGTTGTTTGATATCAAATTAATAGTTATCGTTCACATTTATTGATACATTGGCAGAACACAGACCTGTATTCGTCTTTCAGGATCATCTTCATTAGGTTCGCATCCACCAGTTTAACTTAATATCGATGATACTTTTTTTAAGTTAGCGTAAAACTGATATTTGGCTAATCTCGGTTTCAGGTGCAAATCGTTTAGAACTAAGCTGACACTTTGCTTCAATTTGCAGCATAATATCTAATAAAATTACTTTCACATCCATGTAGTGGAGTGGAAGTATAATATTTTCTGTTAGTGTCGATTCAGTACTGCCTGGTTTTGGGACATCTTTTGCGAAGCTCGTTTCTCTGAGCTAACTTTCAATTCTTCTAACTGTGGTTTGATTGATTGGTCGCTCTGGATACTTTGCATTAAATAAATTACAAACTTCTTGTGTTCAATTTTATATTATTCTTATTCTATAAATATCAAAATTTCAAATACAAACAATAGTTTTATTAGATTTTAAAGTGGTAATTGATAATGGACTGACACCACCGAATGCCAAACTGTGAACTTTATTATACGAGCATAAAAAAGAGGTATCCATTTTTAATTCTCTTTTTTAGTTAAACAAAGTTTGTTTATCACAGTTTTTTGGGAACTGAATTCCTACACTAATAATTACACCAGTGGCGTACATTACATTCATTCGCATTCACACATTAATTAGCAGCGTATAAATTGACGGAATAATTATTTCTTTTTGTTCTAACATACTGCATTTTTTCCAAATTTTGATGCAGCGGTTTCAAATAATACTAGATTTACCAAAATCACCACCAAATATAGAAGATAGCCATTTGAAAAAATTGAGGATGACGCCATCTCTCGAAAACAGTTGACGATGAAAAGGTGATATAGTAATCAAAACATGAATATTTGTAATTCAAATTTCACTTGTTTATGTTTTTATTAAAGTTTTCATATTTTTTCAATCATAATAAAAATAGAAGTAATTCGTATACTTGCACATATGCCGGGTGACCACGAGATTACTACCCAGGCTCTAGCTGAGGCACGAAAAAAGATATCGATGTCAAATTTTGGGAATGTATATCATTGAATGGGATGCAAAATTTAGTTATAAATACGACTGAGCATCACTTCCTGTTTGACCGGAAATGCCCTAAACTTTGTTAATTTATATGGAATACCCTGTATATTATATATATTTTTAATTCTACTGAAAAAAACTAAGACTAAAACATGTATCATGTCCTAAACCTATACTTGACAGTTTCCGAGTAAATCGAGTTTAAATATGTCAAATGTGTCATTCTGATTTGTGAAACACCCTGTAGAAGAATGTCGACGTCGTTTTGACTGGTCGATGGCGGTTAGTGATGCGAATGTTTTTTGTAGGAAGCTTTTTTTGGAAATACTAATAGTTTCGATTCTGCGGGACTATTTCCAACTTTTTGGGGCACACTGATATACATATGGGGCATTTCACGCCAACTAAGTGAGGTAAAAAAAAATTGTGTTTGAAACATATCAGAATCGATAGTACTTGCTAAGAAACTAACTTCCCTAAAATTTTAGATTTTTTCGTCTAACGTCAGATTTCAAAAAAACAAAAAAACAAAAAAATTCAGTATGGCAGTCAACTTTTAAAAAATGGCTAAATTTTGAAATTTAAAAAAATACCATCGTATTATACGGGAAATTTTAAGTCGAAAATGTATGTGACGAATTTTTGTCAAGAGCCACCGTTATCAAGAAAAAAATCATAAAGTTGAAATGTTGGTAATACCGTATTTACTATACAATGGGGTGCGTGATATTTCAGTTAGCCATATCTTGAAAACACGCACGGCCTTCACTTTTTTAGGCGATGACTATACACCTCTTACAAAAGGATTTATAGTGAAAAAATCGTCAGCAAAGTTTGCGAAAAAAATTTTCAAAAACACCAATCCTGGGTTCTCAGTATTGTGAATTTTGGTATATTTTTTTTCATAATCTAGAAACAAATATAAGGAGACGTTTTTCGATTTGTTACAAAATATTTTGTTTCAAAAAGTTATGGCATTTTAATTTTGGGAAACAAAATGTTCCTATAAAATTAAAATAAAGTTATGGCCATTTAATTTTAATTTTATAGGAACATTTTGTTTCCCAAAATAAACAAAAATTTTTGTAACAAACAAAAATTCTTTTTTTTAGTATGAAAAAAAAAATTCACCTTAAAATTTTTCCAACTTCTAAATTTTCTGAGGTTTTCTAATAATGGCTTTTATCTTAAAGGTTTAAATTATTCATTTTAACTGGGTTTAAGATCTTTTTTGAAACAATTAATCGACATCTATTACATTCTTAGAATCGCTGATTACAAATCTGACATGAGATTTTCAAAAGATAAGGTGGTGGATCCAATGTAACGATCAATCTTTCAAAAATTGCTAAATTTTGAAATTTAAAAATATGTATATTAAGTTCTCATATGATATAATTTTCTTTATTTCTTTCTTAATCTAATACTTATAACCAAAAATAGTAAATACAGACTACTGCAAACATATACTTATCTAGGCTAGTTATCTATACATAGAGAATTTAACAATACGTAATTCTTCATGTAAATAAACTAGCCGTTGAAGGTGGCTAACTTGTATGCCCGAACGCGTGGAAAAATTAAATAAAAGATTCGAGTGCAGTAAAAGAATAAAAAACTCACAGCAAAAACATTGTTCAATTGCTTTAAATGATGGTTGCATAAGAGCAAAAGCTCACTCCGATTCCAGCTCATACATAAACTATAAATTGTTTAAATTTATATAAATTGTGTTATACGTTAACTTTTCTTATGTATTTCATATTTATAGTAGTTAATAAAGATATTAAACCCAGGTAAAAAAGAATAATTTAAACCTTTAACAGTAAATACGGTATTACCAACATTTCAACTTTATGAATTTTTTCTTGATAAAAAAAGGTTTTTTAACCAAGGTTTTTGGCTCTTGACAAAAATTCGTCACATACATTTTCGACTTAGAATTTCCCGTAGAATACGATGGTATTTTTTAAATTTCAAAATTTAGCCATTTTTTAAAAGTTGACTGCCATACTGGATCTGCCATTTTGTTTTTTGAAAATCTGACGTTAGATTCGTAATCAGCGACCCCAAAAACCTTGGAATATACCTATTATTCACTCGCCATTTACTATCTCACAGGATGAGAAAATACGCTAAAACCACGTTTTTTCACCTTTTGGTCCGTTTTTTGGGCCAGTTCCTGGTCGACGCCCATTATGAATTAAAAATTAATCGAAAGTACAAAAACAAATAAAGAAATTAAATAAAAAAAATTGAAACCATATCGTGTCATTGTTTTCGAAATTTCGATTTTAAACTTTCAATCCTCAAAATAAGGGTGAACACTACCCCCAATAATTTTGAAAATATTTTTTATCGTATTCTACGCAAAAAAAAAACATCGAAAACCATTGCATTTTTTTTTAATGTTTTTCATTTGTTTACCGAGAACAATTGAAAGTTTAGAGTCGAAACGAAAATTTGTATTTTCTCACCCTCACCATTCCTCTCCTTGTGGGTCAAAAAATCTAAAATTTTAGGGAAGTTAGTTTTTTTAATAAATACTATCGATTCTGATATGTTTCAAACAGAAATTTTTTTTATCTCACTTAGTTGGCGTGAAATGCCCCATATGTACCAAATTTCGTTTGATTACACCGGCACACAAAAAAAAAGTGGTAATTACTTTTGACCAGACCCATCTAGAGTTATGTATTTCGATGCACTAAATCCGAATTTGAGGTCGGTTTAATCCGTACACCCTCAAAATTTTGAGTAAATTGCAAAAAACGCTAAAAATCGCTAAAAATGGCATAAATTCGTCACATACATTTTCGACTTAGAATTTCCCTAGAATACGATGGTATTTTTTAAATTTCAAAATTTAGCCATTTTTTAAAAGACTGCCAACTGGATCCCATTGTTTTGAAAATGACGTGTCGAACAGCGGCCCCAAAAACCTTGGAATACCTATTCTCACCGCCATTTCTTAGGATGAAAAATGGATAAATTTTTTACGAACTAGATCAAGTATGTTTATTATGTATTTCGATGCGCTGAATCCGAATCTGAAGTAGAGTTAGCTTGTCGACCCTCCAAATTTAGAGTAAATTGCAAAAAACCGCTAAAAATCGTAAACATTTATGAAAACGTTATGAAAACGAAAATTTTTTTTTCGAACTAGATCTAGTATGTTTTTTGTGTATTTTGATGCGCTGAATCCAAATCACAAGTTGATTTAGCTGGTAGACCCTTCAAAGTTAGAGTAAATTGCGAATAACCGCTGAAAATTGCTAAGAAATCGTGAAAAATTGCAATTATGCAAACGAAAAAAAAATGTTAAACTAAATCAAGTATTTTTCTTATGTATTTTGATGCGCTGAATTCAAATCCGAAGATCCGAACGATTCGAACGATTTCATCAAGACATAAGAAATGGAGAATTGGTATCAAGGAATATGGAATGTCAACATGATGGCCGATTTTTGCTGGACTTTAAAGAGAGAAATAACGAGAGAAAATAGAAAACGAAAGAGAAACCTACTGCATAGAACATTCGAAGAAAAAAGAGTTCAATACAAGCGAAGAACAGTGTAAAATCAAAGAAGGTCGTTTTTTTTTTTTTAATTCTAATTACAATCTATAGATATTATAGTATAATTTGAAAGGAATCATGGTTTGTTTATTACTGTGAGTAAGAACAGTACTTTTTTTGATATTATCTACTACTTCTCTTTCTTGACGATTTTTTGGTATTTTTAGCGTTTTTTTCGCAATTTATTTAAAGTTGGCAACAAGTTGGCTTGGTGTACAAGCCAAACCGACTTAGGATTTGAATTCGGCGAATCAAAATACATAAGAAAAATACTTGATTTAGTTTAAGAAATTTTTTTTTCGTTTGCATAATTGCAATTTTTCATGATTTTTTAGCAATTTTCAACGGTTATTCGCAATTTACTCTAATTTTGGAGGGTCTATCAGCTAAATCAACTTGTGATTTGGATTCAGCGCACAAAATACACAAAAAAACATACATGATCTAGTTCGAAATTTTTTTTTTCGTTTTCATAACTTAAATTTTCATGATTTTTAGCGATTTTCAGCGGTTTCTTGCAATTTATTCTAAAGTTGGAGGGTTGACGAACTAAATCAACGTCAGATTCGGATTCAGCGCATTGAAATCCATAATAAACATACTTGATATAGTTCGTAAAAAATTTTCTCGCTTGCATAACTGCATTTTTTTTGCTATTTTTAGCGGTTTTTTGTAATTCACTCAAAATTTTGAGGGTGTACGGGTTAAACTGACCTCAAATTCGGATTCAGCGCATCGAGATACCTAACCCTAGATGGGTCTGGTCAAAAGTAATGACCACTTTTCTTTTTTTGTGTGTTAGTGTTATATTCGCAAATAGTAAAGTTAGATATTTTTGAGACCCGAAAGTGCTGCTCGCCCCATAGTGCAATGGCCCACTTATAAAAACATTATTTACTCAACAACCAACAACGTGACGCATTAAGTACAAACGAACGGATATTAATTATCCATAAATACACGTTATTAAATCGGCCAGCTTAAAACGCGCTTCTTCTGCTCACTTAAAAATCATCGGGCCCATACCCGAGCAACAATTTACTTATCGCGAACGCATTGCTCGCGTACCAACGGCGAATCGTTAAAGACAAACGGGCCGATATTAATTATCCCTAAGTGGCTGTTGTTATCAAAATAAGCGCGTGATTTATAGAAACGCTCCGGCACCGCGTGCTGCGGCGGGCATTGCGCAAGTCTTGCGGGAACACGCTGTTTTGATTCCTGAAATCGGCGGCACATGTCGATTGTCAGCGACGCACAAAAGACGCGCGATATGCAGCTGAAGTCGTTTACGCGACACGGTGCATCGTCGTGCGCCTGAAAATGGTTTGTCGGTGTTTGTGGCCCGTCGCGAATAGACATATAAAAACCACGTGTTTTTAATAAGTGTTTAGCGTGTTGAGTGGTCTATTTTTTGTTTTGGATCGAGTGGGTTAATTTTCGTTTCAAAGGGATTACAGTTTGGGACTGCAGTTGGAGATATCGATTCTGGGTAAGACAGGAAACCCTATTTTCAGAACGATTGGTGGCATATCATATTCGTATATCGTGGGTTTAATGCAAAAATCCATTAGGACCCAAAGAGTAATTGTCGAGATAACGAACATCAATATTTTCTGTCAAAGGAATAATCAGCTTTTTGTCAAGCTGACCAAACTTTTTAATTTAGAAAAAACTAAAAAAAGCTCATTTAAAGAGCAGTACAAATTGCATTGTAATTATTCTTCTTATAATAGTATTATATATTATTATAAGTATACTTTGAATACTTAGTAGAAGTATATATTATATATATACTTCTTAGTATTATATATTATTGGGTAAATCAGGATAATGTGTCCCACTGTTTGCAAAATACCGAAACAAAGAAAAGAGAAACATTTTTTTGTTGCATATTAAAAATAATACAGTAAATCAAATAAATCTTTTGTTTCTTTTTTTGTTTGTAATTCTTGCCCTTTTATATGCTCACAAGGTTTACACATAACATATCTCCGTACTTCGAGGAGTTACAGTGTACACTGGATCCGATTATGTCTACATTTGGTAGTGTAATAGTATCTACTCCAAGCATTTGGTTTAAAAATCATCATCGTCATTTGAAAAATTGTCAGTGTCTAAGAACATAGCTACATCGCTAACAGACGTTTATGTTGTTTTTTTTTTATGTGCATAGAGTTTACCAATATTGTCTACTTTTCTTCACAGATCACTGACAATTTATCTGGCAATTCTATTTTCTAGACATTAAAATTTTATGAGATTGTTTTCTCTTAATTTGGACAGTAAACGGAACTGTTAGCCAATGGCTCAATAATTTATAATAGTTTAAAGGTAAACCCTTCACTAGTTTCAGAACTAGAGCTTACAATTTTTTTACGGTTTTCCGAAAACACATCAGTTTTCGCGTTGTACCTACTCTTCCGATGTAACTGAAAATTGATTTTTTAGAGTTCTTTGGTGACAAAATAACATAGGATATTATGTTAATCTTCGGTGAGTGTTCCAATTTTTCTAGAGATTTGGCTAGAGGGCATTATCATCAATCACCAATTATTGTTCGTTAATTTATTACATATCTATGGGATGTTGATACTCCTTATGTATTTAAACTCGGTGCACAATGGCAATTTTATAGTACGTCACATTTAGACAATTACTGAATAAGGTTCCGTACTTCATATTTTCGGTACTGGAATACACTTGGGAAACTGTCAGTTGTAGAAAGATAGGTTATGGGATACACTTTTATAAATATAGAAAAATAGCTATTATTCGTTTTAACCAAAATAAGAATATGACGGGCAAATGCTTGAAAAATATTATTAAACTACCACTAAAATTCTTACCTTGGATATCGCCGAAAATAATTTAATAACAGCACCAACACATGTACTACTCATAAAGTGATATCTTGCCTTGCAAGCCACTAACACACTTTTGTCACATTTTGACGACGTAATATATTACGCAGTGGTGCACATCATCTACGGGGGCACATTATCCTGATTTACCCTGGAGGGATTGAAAATAGTCTGGCGAAAAAAAATGTTTAAAAAAACATCTGCCTCACTATAAGGCCTTGGAAACTATTTGCAAAATATTTATTTAAGTTGATCACAAGGGAAGTGTCATTAAGGGGGGGGGGGGGTTCTTTCGTCTATAACGTGATCATGTAATACAACTTACTGCAGAAAAACAATTGACTGTGGTTCTGAAAATTTAGTATATCGTGTTTCTATTCCCGTAATTGTTATTAGCTAAATATTGTTATAACTTTTGCCTGAAGCCTATGGAAGTTCAGTCTTTTAGCGATTTTGTAACATTATTGTTTTTTTTTTTGTTAATTTTGTTGAAAAGGTTTTAGCACGTTGAGTGTCCCGATTTTTTTTACTCGTGTGTTAATTTCTCTTTTTTGTCAGCTGAAGTCGTTTACGTGACCCAGTGCATCGTTCGGCGGCTGATAATGGATTATTGGTGTTTGTGACCCGTCGCGAAGAAATAAACAAATAAGAACCATGCGTATTTAATAAGAGTTTAGTGTTGAGTTGCCTGTTTTTGTTTTTTTATTTATTTATTTTTTTTTTTTTGGAGCGAACAGATTCATTTTCATTTCAAAAGCATTACAGTTTGGAACTGTAGTGGAGATATCGATTCTGGATAAGACAGGAAACCCTTTTTTTCAGTGACGGCTAGTATTATTTCAAATTCTTGTATCTTAATAACGGATCATGAGATCCACATTAGATATAATAGAATACTAATATTAAACTTACTTATTAAAAAAAAAAACGTGTTCAAAAAGATCTGCCTTACCAGAAGATATTGGAAACTGTGACACATTTTTACAGTTGTTTAAATTATTTCCTTCTATTTAACTCTAGTAATAACCGTCTAAAATATGATAAGTCCTGTGCTTTCTTACGAAAATACGAGAATTTGAAATTGAAGCTGCCGCCGCCAGTATTTTTATGATCATAACGTATACATAAGCATAACATGATAAGTATGAATAAGCTACATTCATATGGGTGTTTAGCTTGCTGTTAGCAGCATTGACATGATGGGACATTAGTTGCCAAAATAATTATTATGAATATTTTAAACTGCAATTGGAGATATCGATTTTGGGTAAGACAAGAAACCCAATTTTTATACATCTGTAAAGAGCATAGCCGGATAGGCCTGTTTCCGTAGAAGCTGCCTCTGCACGAATCTTTGGTATTTTTATAGTTCGGTACAAATAAACAATTTATTAGTCGGTAATGTGACCTTAGATTTACCAAAAGAACATATAGTGTGCCCGGTAAGTATGTCGCAATATTTTAAGAGCATACAGGGGAGGTAAAAATAATACTAGCTGTTCACATATTTTTTTTGTCGTACGATGTCCTCAGTAGTGGGTCGTCTAAAAAAAATGTTGCAAATGGATGAGAAATATAGCGCAACTGAAAATGTTTAATTTTCCAAGGTCGAATCTGAAAGTTAAGGCTCTTAAAAATACTTATATACCTATATAAGTATGTACTGTTTAAATTCTCTTGTTATTATGTTATAAATAATAATGTTATAGTAGAAAGTAGTACCTTTGTTTCATCTTCAATTGTACCTAGATAAATAATCGTTTTTTTTTTATTTATTTAGAAATTTGTTACAAATACCTACACTAAACATTGTTTATAAAATTTCGTTTTGTATTATTTTTTAAGTATCCTTGAAAATAGTTGCTTTCTCCAAATAGTCTTTTAGAGCAACGTCCAACTCGGCAATAAAGTTAATTAATCTGTGAAAAACTCGGGAGTTAAAGGAAAACATGAATTCTTCATGTCACGTCCTCTCAGTGCAAGTTCAAATGTCACAAATATCACAAAAACGCACACAAATAATTATATGTAAAATGTAACTATTATGCCATGAGTTTTCCATTGTGCAGTTCAATGTTTCATCGATACACACTGCCTAGCTGAGCTACAATGTTTACTTTTCCAAATAGCGTAAATTGCACAATATCTTTCATATATTGTGCCGACATAAAACATGCTTTTTAATTCAGGCGCTTAAATGATTTAAATCACTCAATCCCATTTTTATTCATAATTGTTCACCATCAAATAATAAGCAAGGGAAAAAAAGGCATTTTTAATATCACACCTACAAATCCGCGCATTTTTTTTTATAAATGACACAATATAATTTTAAATTAAAATACCGTTTTTTACATGACACTATATACACAATATAGTTAAGTCTGGAATAGGCCTCCCAAGCCTTTCCATTTCAGCTTTGTTTAATAAAGATCGGTTACGGAATGGCTCTGCTAATAAACTTTTCACTGAATTCGTTTTTATTTGCGATAAAAATACGCACAAAATCACAAGCGATAATCTCTACGCCGTGACGGAACGATAACTGGCTGAGCTGAAATAAACAGCATGTTTTAAACAGCGCGAAAAGCTGCAGTGATTTGAGCTTATCCTGCTATGTCCTTTATATCTGTATCCACTCCAAACCTTTATTTTACCGCCGAAGAGTTCCAACGCAAAAAAAAAACGTGGGAAACATCCATGTGTTCTACATTACAAATACCTACATTTTTAGAATAATTGCGTACTGAATGTGTACTAGCTGTAACCAAGTTATTGACATGCTTTTTTATTTGTAGATATGAATCGATGGAATATTTAAGTTTTTTTCCTAAATACTTTTATGAAATGAATTTTCCTATACGACTTAAGAAAATAGTATGGTGAAAACATTAAGTTAGATTTCTTTGTAGTGTTTCCTATTACGTGCAAGTACAGAAATTTGTTGTCGAACCACTTTAGATCGGATGCATAGGAATTTAAAAAATAGCTAATTTACTGAATTAAATTTAAACGACGTTCTTGGCGCGTTTAACTGTATAGTATAGAAATCAAAGAAAAAAGATGCTAAAGTAAACTCCTGAAGCAAGAAGTAGCTAAATGGAAGATGGAAGCGGGAATTTTAAACACCTATAAGATTAACGGACTCGGCGAAAAATGAATTTTGTGTACGAATGTCAAGGGAGGAATGTCCGTAACTTAGGGAACAGTGCCTTTAAATGTTAAAAAACTTTATTAGTGTGTATTCTATAGTCGATTTTAAACTTGTTCGATTAGAGCCCTCCCTGCAAAGTTATTTGCACATTTAACGAGAGCCAAAAACAAATTTTAATTTTTTATCTCAATAACGAAATAACATAAGAATTTGATATTTGCTCCGTCTGTTATTACTAGAAGGGCGTCTTGGGGTAATATTTTTATTTTTCCTCTGCACCTGCATCGGGTTGAAGCAAACTACCGCTATTCATGTCTGTGTCATAACTTTTTTATGGGTTAATTTTTAACACTACGAAAATATGCACGAGATAGCACAGTGTTTTTTTTAGAAACTTTTTTCTGTTTTTCTATTTTTTCGGATATGTAACGGTTGTCAATAAACTTTTGTTATTGTCCTATTTAAACTTTAAATACAAATTATTAAAAACGCATAGTAGATATTTTGTCACTTTAATATAGAGGGAAAATAAACAGAGGGAAAATAAAAATTTTACCCCAAAATGTTCTCCTGTAAGCAAAAGACACAATGCAAATCTTAAGTTCGTAAGTTATTTCGTTATTGAGATAAAAAAAATGTTTTCAACTCGCCTTGTATGTGAGAATAATCTAAAAAGTTTGTATGAAAGACCCCCTTGAAAACCCCGTTTAAAATCCCTTTTAAAAGTTTTAACATAATTGTAGGACACCTTGTACAGCAAACTTTTCAAAGTTGATAATTACTGTGTTAGAAGAGTAAATTTCTCGGAAACCATAAAAATATCGAATTTTTTATCGGAAAAAAATGTCATCATTTGACCAGACATCTATGTAGACTCTGACCAAATGGCATGTGTTTTTGTCAAACTTGTCACATGGACGTACATAAGTTACAAAATAGCGTTTTGTAACTTATGTACCTCTAACTTAGTGATTAATGAAAGTGTGAAAATGTGTTAATTACTAGGCAATTAACACTTTGACTAGGCAATTAACAGGCATCAACAACTTTGACGTATTTATGATGTGTTTATGTTGTATGACCACTTTCAGGTGTTAAATTACAAAGGGTGATTTGAAAAAAAAATTAAAATAAAAACCAATAAGACTAAACACAGTTTTTGAGCCATAATGGCATGTAGGCCATATTATGTATTTGAGCCATAATGGCATGTAGGGCATATTTCGTGCAATTTACATGTTTTTCTTGTTCAAATAACGGAAATATATCATCTGTTAAAATCATCCTTGGACAACCGAACTGTAATTCGCCGTGAATAAAATACTTTTGGCAAATAATTTTCACAATTAAGCTTCTGTGAAAGTACAGCACTGACCCGTGCTACTATTTTAAATAATAACTACTACGACTTCACAGTTGCGTTTTTTTACATCAAACATCCGTATAACGACTCACTGAAAAGAAGTTCCAGTCATGCGAGATGATGAAGATTTAATTAGTGTCTTTTAAAACCAGAAATACTTTGACAGGCCTTCTTTTCCGTCGTCACTTTGTTGCTACTTGTAATTAGTTTATTTTATCGACATACTGTGAATGGCATCCGGATGGGATGCCCTAAAAAAATAAATGAAAGCAGCACTCGACTCAGTACAGCGATTTATTTAAATATACGTCAAAACTGTATTTTAATAATTGAAGCAAGAATAAAAGCAATAATTGAAGAAAACTGACAACTGTTTCAACATGGCAAGGAGCCATTAAAATAAACTGTTAGGGAAAGCAAAAATAACAGATTTATAATGACGAAGGCCTACAAACCTATTCGCTATACCGGGTGATTCTTCAAAGTCCTATATGATTGATTCTCTAATTATGAATTTTTTTTTGTGTTTACATATAAAATAATGAAATTTTGTAATTTGATATTAGATTATTTTTTATTCACCTCAAAGGAGGAGGGTCCCTAAGGTCGGTTTTCGGCCTAATTTATTTTTTGGTCAAAAAAATAATATTTTTTTTTATTTATTTATATATCATTCATAATGCATCTGATCACAAACGAACTCACCCCCAACCCTCCTCTCTCTTTTAACCCTCCTTGACGCAATAAACAGTTTGATTTTTACCAACTTCCACGGTAGTTAAAAAAAATATATATTGTATCAAAAAATATCACCCTAACCACTCACGGATATCACAAGGAAGGGAGATTATATCTCCCTTCTCCTGAATTACGCCCCCCCCCCCGAAATCTGCACCCCTCCCTTTATTCCTACCACTCACTTCTGGGTGTAAAATTTTTGGGAACTGTATGAAAATTATTGAAAATAATAATGCTTTTACTACAAATCAAACTTCAACACCCCCTCGTCTGAATGCATGCAGTACCCCCTTCCGTCACTCTTGTAACTGATTAGCGCGGGCAAAATGGTTCTGTGGGAACTACATGAACATTATTAAAAATGATAATGCTTGTACTACAAACCAAACTCCAAAATTCACCCTCTCCTCCTTCCCCAACTGTAATATAAAGCTAACCAGCATTTTTTTCGGTATCTTTATTTTAGCTATGTTTTCAAAGCTATTTTAGAATATTTTAACACCACCTAAAACGTTATATTCAAAATTGTTTATATTTTGTTAGGTATATTCATAATTGTTTATATTTTTGACCAAAAATAAATTGGGCCGAAAACCTGTCTTAGGGACCCTCCTCATTTAACTGGAAATGGTACTAACTTCCTGAATCTTTAATGGCACCTCATGTTTTCTCTCACTTCTGAACACAATCTCAATCACAATCACAATGACACTCTTATTTGTCATTTTTTGTCATCAATCGTCTTTTGATTGACACCTTTTGATTTAGAGTGCTTAGAGTTTATGAAAACGTTTCAGTTTCAGTAAAGCTTTTGTTAGTTCATTTTTTAACATCTAAATATTATGAAGATAATTTTTCGTGTTTTTTTCAATTTTCTTAATGTTCCAAACATTTCTCTTCGCTACATTTAAACGTTTAAAAAGCAAACGTAAAAATAAAATGTAAACTGAATGTGTCAAAAAGTGGCACTCGGGGTACCATTGTGCTTAGAATGGCATTTTATGTCAAAGAAGTGAAAATAGTGGTCATTAAATATTAGATAACCCATCGATATCTAACGAACATCCCATTATAATATTTTTTTCTAATAATGTTCTCTATTTCAAATAGGGTAAGCCAATTCGAGAATCATCCAATATGTAACCTCAAACGTATATCAAGTACGTCACGGATTAAAAGTATTATATATACTTTATTATTATAGAGTAGGATAATCGGTGCCGCGTTCTACTTCGTTACTCCATAATTCCAATGTAAGTGTCCAGGGTAAGTGTTTGTAACGAATAAAAAGTATCGCAAAGGCCGCATACGCCACTGCGCGCGGCACCGATTATTCTACTCTAATTATTAAGTTGACTGACGATATTATCAACTTGATCGATTTGTTTCCTTGTAGAACAAATCTTTTATAAGAAGAAGTAGTTTTTATCTCTTTTTATTTTGAGATAATACAATTTAGATAATGATTTGGGACCAATCAATCCTACATTATATCGATTCTCGATGTAAAAAAAATATGACAATTTGATTTGAAAATCGAATGTCAAGTACAAACAAGCTGCTTTCAAAATAATTATAATTATATTATATACCCCTCGTAGAAACTTTTTTGTAATATAAACTGAACTTCTGCTAAATGAGAAGATTAATTTTATTACAAAATACTCACAAAGCGTAATAGCTGCATATATACAGGGTGTCCCGTAAAGAATAGGCCATACTTCAGAAACAGCTTGACTGGGTCAAAATAACCTGTTTTAGCTCAACTTACCTTAGTACCATTGTGCTTCCTTAAAAAGTTATGGGCCTTGAAAAAAAATTATTTTAGGTATTTCATTTTTTTCTGTTAATTCTGTCAATTTTTAAGTTATTTCATGTAAAATTGGAATAGGGGGGTTTTTGGAATAGCCTAATATGAATATGATGTCATTTCTCGCGTTAACGTACAGGGTGTTAACAACCCCCTGTACCACTTCTTATTCTCATTATATTTTTTTTATCACGAATTTTGACAATATTGACAGTTTTCTTGAAAGAGCCATCCATTCACTGCCAAAATGGTATACCTGTTCCATGACGCTAAATCGCGCCGTTTTCGATACAATTAAGCTTAACTGTAGTACTGCAGAATGGACTAGTATTAATTTTATTTTTAAAGTGTGTTAATCCAGTAGGTAACTGTCATATCATGTTAGTTTCAATTTGATACTATTAACAAACATTTTTGTTGTTCTTTTATAGTGAATTAATTTATTGTTTGTTGCAAGATGCCCTGACATAACTTATTTACAAATAGTGAAATGACTGACATGGTGGCAATCTACGCTCAACAAAATTTTAGTGAACGCGCTGCAGCCAGAAGTTACGCTGATACTTACCCAAATGGCAGACAACCGAATCGGAAATTATTTTCAAGACTATTCTCACGATTAAGAGAAACGGGAAGCTTTTGTCCTAGTCGTCATTATGGCCGACCTGTAGTTCATAACGTGCAGCAAGAGGAAGTAATATTAAATATTGTTGAAGGTGAACCAACAATTAGTATCCGCAGAATGTCTGCTAATGTTGGACTAAGTCGCAGTACAACATCCAGAATATTAGATGAGCAGCAACTTCGAGCGTAATTAAATTAAATTTTGTAGATTTACTAGAAGAAGTTCCTTTTGGACGTTCGTGCTAATATGTGGTATTTACAAGATGGCGCACCGGCCCACTTTCCTCTTGCAGTTCGGAACCATCTAAATAATGTATTCCCACATCGTTGGATTGGAAGGGGAAGTGAACATCCATGGCCTCCACGAAGTCCAGATTTATGTGCAATGGACTTTTTTTCTGGGAGTATTTTAAAAATCTTGTGTATTCTGGTGACGTTGTCAACACAAGAGCCAAGCTTAGACAAAGAATAGGTGCAGCTGCAAACACGATTCGAAATCTGCAGCCGTCGTTTTTTGCAGTTCGAAGAAATTTTTTTTAAAGATGCCAGAAATGCATTGAGTGCAATGGTGGACATTTCGAAAAATTGCCTCAACGACATTAAATATTAGTTTTATTTTCTAATACTGTTTTTTTAATGTGCCTGTTAATTACTTAAAAATTACTTAAATGCAAATAAATATGTTTTTTATTTTTAAATGTCGGAATTTTGCATTTTTCTCTAAATACTATGGATTTATTAGTATTATAAAATTGTAAGTAATCTACTGTGACGGATACCTACTAAATTAATAGACTTAAAATTTGATGTAAAGAGAATATAGCCATTCTGCAGTACTACAGTTAAGCTTAATTTTCTCGAAAACGGTGCGATTTAGCGTCATGGAACAGCTATACCATTTTTGCAGTAAATGGATGGCTCTTTCAAGAAAACTGTCAAAAATATTGTCAAAATTCGTGATAACAAAAAAAAATATAATGAGAATAATAGAAGTGGTACATGGGGTTGTTAACACACTGTACGTTTCACGCGATAAATGACATCATATTCATGTTAGGCTATTCCAAAAACCCCCCCTATACCAATTTTACGCGAAATAACTTAAAAATTGACAGAATTAACAGAAAAAAATGAAATAAAATAATTTTTTCAAGGCCCATAATTTTTTGGAAGCACAATGGTACTAAGTAAGTTGACTAAATCAAGTTATACCTGAGTTTTTAATAGGCCCATTCTTCTCTGTATATGCCAGTTGGAAATCATATTTTTAGTTTTTTAAAGTTTTGGAAAAAAATTTTTCTTTGAATGTAGAAGCAGTAGAATACACAGTAAAACCACCTAAAACATATTTTATTAATTTTGTGCCCTCAACATGTAACCTGGTTTTGTCGATAAAAACTTTTCCATTTGCTACATTTTGGTAGATGTACAGACAGGATGTGATAGTGACATAGATATTGAATTTACAAGTATCAATTTTTTTCAACAGGCAAATAAAATGGTTAAAAAGAACTACTGCGACCTTAGGAATATATTTTAATTTAGCGGGGAAAAAAGAATAATTATAAGTAATTTATTCTTATAATTAAATTATACTTCCCCATTAACAGCCCTCAAAGAATTTTAAGTAACAATTTTCAGATAATTTTAATGTTAACAAGACAAACATAATTGGAAAAATTTGGGATAGATAAGTTACGAATTAAGTATCCCGTCACAACACAAAAAAATACGTATCAGGTTTTTATAATCAGCATAGATACTCAAATTATATATGTAGCATTTTATTTTGGAAAACTTACCTACATGGTAACAACTTTGTCTCAGAAGCCGCCAGGCCCAGCATATGCCCAGCAGATAATTGGTGGCAACCTCTCATTACGTGTTATACACTCATATACTTCTTTATCTTCTGTGGAAGATAATAAGAAAAAGCTAATTAGATGTGGTTTACATATCTAATGATTATAATTCGAGGAAAATAATAATTCACAGTCAAACATGTATATTATAGTATATATACATAATATATCCTTGATGTCAATTTAATTTGATTCGTCACTCCAGTAGTGACACTATTGTTTATTTACATTGCCATTTAGAAAAATTGCACAATCATCACTGAAACAGATATAGACTGTATATATGTTACAGATACAGATACAGACATGATTTCACAAAACTCTATTCTTCCATCAACTTCAGCGCTTTTCTTACAGTCGCGTGTAACATTCCAGTCTGTTGTGGTAGGTACTATTCGTAAGCATCTGGTGAGATATGCAACAAATGTTCTCAAAGCCGCAATTTGAGCTTTTTCATACTCTTGACAAACATCACTATTTGGATTTCTTTCATTAAAAAGAAATACAGCCTTTCGTGCGCAATTTCCAACCTCAAATAAATGAAAATTATGTACAGAATGCTTATAAAGAATTTTTTTGAAAATCCACAACTTCGCAGCTTTCCAGATTCGCAGCTTTCATTTCCACTGTTTGTCATATGTACGTTAAATTATTAAATTTCATTTCCACTGTTTTCATATGTACGTTGTTACAAATTTTGGAGGTTCTTAACAATGAATGTAAACAGTAAATTTTAAAAGTTGAATTAACTACTTACTATTCATTGATATTTTAATGAACGAATACGTTGATTCTGATTATTAAGAGCGGGTTGTACTGTGTACACGGATTTTACTGTTGACACTGTTTACTAAATTATTAAACACTTATAACAATAAATAAATAAATAAATAAAAAATTGCAACCGAAAAATAACGTATCAGATAAGATTTAAATTTAAAAATTGTTTTAGGTACATAGTTTTTATATCTAGTGATTCCAGGACAGTGCGAATACTATCCAGATTTTTGTTTGTAGAGTCCTACGTACAACTAATAATTCAACAACGTATTAAGTCATTCATTAAATTTTAACACCCTGGAAAAGCACGAAACTAATTTTCTTATAGTTGATGGAAACATCAGTTAACTTTTAATGTTTGCTACAAAACTTTACAGCTTTCATTTGATAATAAATCAAATAATACGAAATTAACTGAGATTATGAACAAAACATAAAATATCTGTTTTTTGACGTTATCTTTACGGCACATACGTTCATGAACATTTAAACGGCTATGCAGGGGGATACCCATGCCCGTTTACATAAATATATCCCTACATATATAGAGTGATTGATCGAAATCATTCATTAAGAGTATTATGCCTTGTAGAAGTGACTGATTTTTAAAAATTTGGACTTGGTGAAAATATTTTTAAGATGGCTGCATTTCCGTTTATACAAAAAATCAACTTCCCCATTTTAAACGGAATGGTAACTTTTATTTCCATTCTACACGTTTTTTAGGTAGATTTTCTTTAGGTATCCCTATACTTTTCATATATTTTCTATATATTTTCTGAATTAAATATTTCGTGTTTTTTTAAATTTTGTTCATTAGCATAACATTTGGAACTATCTGTAGCGGTCATCTTCATAACATAGTATGAAACAAAGTCGCTTCCCGCTCTCTGTCCCTATCTATCTACTACCTATGTATGCTTAGATCTTTAAAACTACGCAACGGATTTTGATGCGGTTTTTTTTAATAGATAGAGTGATTCAAGAGGATGGTTTATATGTATAATACATGCATAATATAGTAGAGAAACACTGATAATTTTAGAGGTTTCTAATGTGATGTCGTAAACCGGGCGAAGCCGGGGCGGGTCGCTAGTAGAAAATATAGTATCGGTATTGGAATTGTGATTAGTAGAACCCTAAAGCTTTGCAGCAATAGTTTTAGTATTCCACAATTCTTAAAATCCAACTACCATTTAACGCAACTACAAGCCATCCAAACTCAATTTTATTTTTAATTCAGTGCCCCATATTTTGCTTTACATTTTTATGTGGAATTTAATTCTGCATCGGTCTGTATTAGCATTACCTATATTTATGTGTATTTAATAGCTTTTAGATATTTAGCGTGTTTTTATTTACTTATAACTTATAATAAATCGTTTGATTTTTCAACAGCATATCGTGGAAATGATACTACTAGCGATGTTAATGTTACCTGTGCTGACAAGTGCTTTCGTGTTTTTTTTTATTTTCAATCGCTGTTATTAAAACACATATTGCGTGAGTGGGAAATGACAAATTACGTCCTGATATTTAAGAAATACGTACCTAACCTACGTACATACGACTACATGAAAAAACAATGCATAATTAAGAATTCCATTAATCATGCAATTTTTTTCGTCATATATTTAAAATTCGTTTTATATATGTAATAGATATACGTATCTAAAAACGTGACAGTCATACTATGACTGCCTTTCTGTCTTGGGACAGAATTGTTGGGCTTGCAATTTAAAATTATACTTGACGAGAATTGGAGCATTCAGCGTAAAAAAACAATTTCAGTTTTAGTCATGTCCTGATGATGCCAACAATGATCTGATAGCTACCATTTTTAGATGTATTAGTTATTCGAAATAGTGAAAATAAGTTAGAGTTTGATGTGTACAGGAAAGAAACCGCGACTCTTATATATGTTCCCAACGATTCACACCACCCTTTTCGACATAAAATGGCAAGTTTTAATTTTCTAATTCACCGTTTTTTAAATTTCTCCCTCAGTAAAGAGAGGTTTGAACATGAGAAACAATTATTTAAAAATATAGCTGAGAATAACGGTTACTCAGTCCATTTAATAGATAAGTTAATAAGGACGCATAAATTTAAGAGAACCCTGTACAATTCCACGACTTTTCGTAGAGAAACTGACAATTATAAATTTGCTTCGTGATGAACCTAAATTCACCCGAGGACTAGATACAATTTTTAAAAATATTAATATCAATTTGGTGTATCATTCTAAAAATAAACTACAGATGCTTTTGGGTAACCCAAAAGACAAAATCGACAATAACGAAAAGTCAGGAATATACGAAATAAGTTGTAAAGATTGTGATCAAAAGTATATTGGGCAAACAAAAAGATCTATTTTGACTAGATTTAAAGAACACATGGCTCAATTGAAATATGGCAGAACAGAAAAATCTTGTGTTGCCCAACATGCTTTTGACAACAACCATAGGATAGACATAAATAATTTAAAATTAATTAGAAATGTAACAAACAGTAGACAGTTGGATGCTTTTGAAAGTTTAGAAATCATTAAGTGTAACACTAGTATGAATAAGGACAATGGTCCGATACCCACCAGTCCACTGTTTGCTCTGATAAACAAAGACAGTTACGGTTCAGTGAACCGTGGCAACAAATTTGGTATAAATAGTGCAAGTGCGTAGGCTAGAATTTAGTTTTAATCTTCTCCTGAAGACCATTATGGCGACGAGAAAGGTTTCGGGAAACCATTTTTTATTTACGCCAAAGTTTCCAGTACCCACTCCAGAATGATCTGATGAAAAAAACAGTAACAGCAACATTAACACAACCATTTCTATGTTATACTATTGAAAAATTAAACACTTCAAATATTCAAAATTAAAAAAAAACGCTGAACAACTAAAAAACAATTAAATATTGGTACAGGGAATGTTAATACTGATCGATACGGAATGTAATTTTATGTCAAAATGTTTTACACCCCCTATACATAATTGGGAAATAATAAAACCATTGTGGCAATGCTATAGCGTTTTACTAACCACAGTACCAATACTGATATTTTACTTTCTAAAATGGCCGTGGTCTTAAATGGATTATGGTGCTAATGAACACAATTTCAAAAACATTATAACGATAAAGATATAGGTATAAGAAAACATAACGAAAATCTACCTAAAAAAAATGTGTAAAATCGAAATATGGTATAAAAAAAGGTACCATTTCTTTGCAAATAAGGAAGTGGATGCTCACTTCCGGTATAACAAGCAGTGCAGTCATCTTGAAAAACTTTCCATCAAATTCGCTGTAGGCCCATTACCCAAGACCCAAATTTTCAAAAATCAAAAATTCGTAAATGTCCTAATACTTTTAATGAATGGTTTCAATCAATTACCCCGTATATGTATAATATGGTATTGCTCACAATATTATATACAGTCGCGCATAAGTTCATTATTAGCTACACAAACAATTTTGTCGTAATTTTTAGAAACATTTAGATTTTTGATTATTAAAGCTCTTTAACTATTTTGACTATGTTTTTATTATTATGATAAGTTATTGTAATTTTGATCATATATTCCCTTAAAAAAAATAATTCTAGATCTAAAAATGCAATACAGTGACGTATTACTAAGATTTTGTGCCACCTTTTCATGATTCATTGCTTATTGTTCTTGGAAATTTTAAAAAACATCACATTTTTGGAGACAAATATTTCTTTTATAGTCTTCTGATATTTATAAGAAGCTCTATTTTTCGCTATTTCTGTTTGTTTCAAAAGCCAAATTCGACATATATTTGGCTCCGTAACCTCTTACAAGTAATATGGCGCCATACCATCAATCCAAAAATAAATCATCAACATTAAAGCATTATTATGTATTTTGTTACAGGTGGAGATAAAATGCCTCCAAAATGCTCCTTCCCGATGAGACTTACGAACAAAACGCTCTGGTGGCAGGTCACCTATTGGCTATGCTTAGGATGTACGATGATTTTTTGTCGCGTTACAGGATTCGACCAGAATTTTTTTTGCAGGTTAGTTATGTTTTGGAGTTTTGATTACATTGCTATTTATTAGTTCTCAATATCTAATGGAATTATTTAAGGAAATATTGTTTGATGTAAGGAAATGTTGTTTGAAATATTGTCCATTTTTCTATTTCCTATCGATTAATATCGATTTGTTTATGAAAAATACTCGTATGTTATATGAAGAAAAAATAAGAGTATTTTAGAAGACATTGCAAATATGGTTGAGGAAAGAGAACTGGAATTAGACGTTATTAAAAAAAACGAATCAAAATTAAGTGTTTATTTTTTACCACGAACATAACACTGGCCTTTCTAAATGTTTTAACTTCTTTAATTCTTCTCAAAATATATTTTTATACTCTGAGGAACTTTATCATAAAAAACGATTTAGTTTTCATTGTCCACCAAAGTTTTCTCTATTTTCAATCATCAATTTCAATTTGGGATTGAAAAACCAAAACCATTATCCTTAGGTTTTAAGTCAAATTTTAAAAAAAAATGCAAAAAAAATATTGCTAAACGGACAAGACTTTATATCTGTTCGTAGATTTAGTTTTTGATAGTTACCGACTATTAGAAGTAGTCATTTATCTGAATCAAATGCAACTGGTCCAATATTTCTGATGTTTTACACAATAAATTTTGCACAATAAATTTTAGAATTTATTTTTCAATAAATTGCCCAATTTTATATATTTTTACCTAACATTTTGCAGTATTTGTAAGAATTGATCAATTTCAACATTGCCAACTCAGAACAGTCTTCGTTAGGGAATTTTTGGTGTACTAGATGCAAATTTCCCTTTTGATGAAGGATTCCAAGAATGCAACTAAACTGACAAGGTTGGGACATGAAAATAAATGTAGAAAGTTACTAAATATCCCTAAAATTGGCCAATAAATTAGAGCAAGTTCTAATTCAACAATTTATTGTGGACAATAAATTGGGCGCTGTTTTATTGTGTATACGTGTAAATTTCTGTTTTACACGTATTCAAATAAATTGAAGGTCAACTTGTACAATTTATTGTGAGAAAAATGGGTGTGTCTAAAACAATAATTGAGTTGAAAACTATCGAAAATGCTTGTGCGAACTTGTGCGAATGAATTAATTAGTTCATAGCTACATAATATTAAAATCACAAGCTATTGCCAATATAAATATTTTATTCTAGATACCGAGAAAAGGAGGCATTACAAAAACGCCTCAGTCGTGTAGTGACTGCCTCAAAATTTTCTCGAACCTACGTTAAAGGTAAGTATTGCAAATTGAAAATAAATTTTTAGAATTAGTAACATGCCGGAATCAATTGTTCGTCAAGAACTTCATTATTTCCATTTCAGTGGCAGCTGATGGAATTTGAAATTCTCGTATTTTCATAAAGAAGTATGGGACACACGCCAAATTTGAGAGGGCTATTACTAGACTCAAATGGAAGGTTAAAATGGCGAGAAAACTTCAAATGAAACTTACGAACGAAGAAAATATCTGTACTCCCAGACAATTTTGAAAACGGGCTGCAAAATATTTGTAAAATATTTTTTTTCATAATATATTTTTCAGAATATATTTTTTTATACTTACGGTTTTTGTAAAATTTTAATTGAAGTTGCAGCTATTACAAATTCGTCAGAAACGAAATGCTGGTATGACGTAAAATTCAAATATCCATAACTTTAACAGATTTCGAAATTTTGAAGAATATACAGGAATTAAAATAGTCTGTATTTGATTATAATAAAGAAAAACATATGTAGTAAATATTTTCACCCCTGTTTTTCAGCCAGTTTTCAAGATTTTCTATGGTTACAGACGACATTTTTGAAAAAAAAAACGTTTCATTTTTTTTCTATTCTAGCCTTCTATCTGTGTCTAGTAATATTCCCTAAAATCTGGTGTGGGTGGCATGCTTCCTTATGAAAATACAAGCATTTCAAATTTCAGTCCCATGCAGTAGAATTGAAATAAACTACTTATAGTCAATTATGAGAATATTACTTATATCTCGGTTATTTTTACCGCTAGTTTTGCCAGAAATAATCAAGAGCCTTATTCTTCAAATATTTAGTCAGACGTACAAAGTTAACTTACATAATTCCTGTAACTTTTAAAAAATTAAAAGATTCTTAACGTTGTTTCAACAATTGTGACAAGCATATTATTTTTACAGGTAATTGGTCCTATAATTAAAGCTTATATTTAATATGTACATATAAATAAAAGGTAAAATGCTATTATTTTTTTAAGGAAGAGGAAACTGAAACACATGACTTTATAATATACTTAAATTAGTATGATTTTATCAACTATTATTGTATAACTGGATAACTGGAATCACACATATTTTATCTAAATATGAAGGGTAACAAGCGTGTTCCTAATTAATGTGACACTGATATATGGTTTTATTATTTTCATGGAAATATTTTGAGAATGCCCGGAATGCTTTCTCATGAAGTTTTCTATATTCTAGTAATATATATTTAACTACTAATTTGTATGTTACAATATTCTCAAGTTTCTGGTGCGTTTATAATTTAACATATAAATTGCCTTTTAAACAGTATCTTCATTTCTTTGTTGTATACAGTGCTTTACAAAATCATGTAGGAATTTTTATTATGAAAGCAATTCAATAAAACTTGTTGACTAAATGGTTGTTTATATTGATTAGATGTTGAACAGATATAGTTACAATATACTCGGTGCTTTCCAAAAACTTGTGGAAATATGTAAAGAGAGTGTGGAAATATGTAAAGTAATTGCATTATTAGGATTACTTCAAAACATTTCACTGCGGAAAATTAGCCGTTATTTATAATAGACCAACGCGTACACATCATATTCAAATTTTTACTTTGAAATTTGAATTGTTTTTATTTTTTAAATCTGTGAACTAAAAGTGGTTTTTATACAATTTTTCCAGTGAAAGTTTATTTTAAACATTTGGGAAAAAATGACGAATATTAAGCTATTTAAATTTGTTTATCCATTTATACTACTGCCCAAAAGTCTTGGGGCATGTTTTTCTAATACTGAAACTACACTTAATATAAATAGGATAGAGGTATTGCTGTAGTAAAGGTAGTAGGTACCTATTCTTATAATAATATTACATTTGCATAACTATTGGTTCAGTATTATAAATTACTGTTTAGTATTGTTTTTATGTTGAACTCTTGATCGGTAGTGTAAATCAGCTCTTAGGCTGACTGCTGTCAACATTTTTTTTAAACAACTTCAACCAGTGGCAAATTTCCATCTCCGCGTATTTCATTATATAATAATAAGAAAATATAGCTCTTCTATCGAACTAATATTTATGTTGTAAGACAGTAAGTAAATACGACGTAAAAAATTATCAGTTTACAGTACTTCAAAAAATTCTGACAAGTCCCCTACATTTAAATGCCCACGTTCATACTAAATAATGTACACAATCCTTAAAAACTATCATTTTCAGATTGATTTTGTGCTCTCTGTTTTTCTGTGTTTGTTCTCTGTCTCTCTCTCTCTGTCTCTGTCTCTGTTTCTGTGTCTGTGTCTGTCTCTGGTTCTGTCTCTGTCTCTGTCTCTGTCTCTGTCTCGTCTCTGTCGCTATTCCTGCCCCTGTTCATATCTCTATCTCTGTCTCTGTCCGTATCTGCCTCTCCCTTTCTTTCCTCCCTGTCACGCCAAATATCATTTTGTCAATTTTAATTTTTGACATTTTCGACACAAAATTTTCAAGGACACGTGTGTGAATCGCAATGCCAGTTTTTGTATAATATACGAAATAATTAAAATGTATTGTACGAAATAAATAAAAAAGTACGTAATAAGTAATGTATGTTTGAAAGGTGGTGTCTTTCAAACATCGCTTACACAGGGTGTTTGGTGAGTTACGTTCATTAAAAGTTTAGACACCTGTGGTCGGAATCTAATTCTGAAAATTTAGATCAAACAGAAACAGGACATGTTCAATTCAATGAAAATATTTTTTAATATCTGACTAACACTTCCGCTTGTAGCGGAAATCAATTGTCTTATTTCAAATGAAACATGTTTTTTATAGAATTTTTGTATACTTCGTAAAGTTTTAGTTTGGCTTTTATAAGGGTAGTAGGTATAACTTGAGAGTTTGCCGTTTTCGAGTTATTTCCCGAGATGTAGTAACCTTATACATATATTCCCATATCTTTAGAACCTAAAATTTTATGAGAAATCCAAAAATTCTGTAGACAATGCTGTTCCATTTAATACAAGTTTCATTGAAATGTTTTTATTGAATTGGGCATATGCTTTCGACCAGAAATCCTTAATCTTTTAATGAACGCGACTCGCCAATCACCCTGTAGACGCGCCCGCCTTTATTTCATTTGACGCCGCGACATGAAGACGAAGGTATCTAAAGACTGAACCACTATGAATTAAATATTCAACGCGGTAGCGGCGTACGTCGATCGCATTAAATCTCCAGAGATCATGAATAGCAGAGTAGATGGTAATCTGCAAAAAGAAGTCGTACGTCTCGAATTGAGGTTTATAATAAAACACGGAGAATCTGTCACGCCGGCCGAGATGACAGCATCTTCTCATTACCCAAGCAATCGACGATTCACGATAGCAAAACGTCTCGCCAGCTGTCCGATTGAGGACGGCGAAACTTGACAATACAAAAACAGTAACAATGCGAGATTGGTACTAACCGGGCAACCCAGTGACTCTCGAAGCAGGACTACATCAATTTTAATACCTTGTCTTTTGGGTATTGTGTGGAACCGGCGTATATTCGAGAAGAGATATTAACGGATACATTGCTTACAGAACGGTGTACTTTTTACTTATATTTATTGGTTTATTTCTATATCTTTACTGGTATTCCTTTTATATTGTTGTCGTTAAAATGGATAGATTTTCTTAATATATTACAAAAAAAATTGATTATTACAAGTACATTTTGTAATAATCTAATTTTTACAAAATGTAAGTACGATTGAGACTATTTGGTGTAAGTATATTAAATAGTATCAATCGCTAGTGTGAACACTTAGAGACCCATTACAGCCCTTTCATTTCTTATAATGGGTCTCTCATCTAGCTTGACCTTTTGTGTGGCTATTTGTCTTTGACTTTTCCTTAAATTTGAAACCTTAGTTTCGTTACATTTTTACACTGACACCACATAAACCGAGGTTTCCTCTTCGCCCAAAGATAACACAGCACCACAAAAAAAGTGAAATGTACCTCTGACCAAACTTGGTGGCTTACGTATTTTTGGGGTCGCTGAATCCGAATCCGAAGCCCGTTTTGCCCCATCACGTTACAATTTTTTTTATCCTCAATAAGCCACAGCCCTCACAATCAATAAGCCCCAAAGACCCCAATTAACCATATAACCTCAACCAAGTTACATAACCTCAAGAAGTTGCCAACCGCGTAGACCCGTAACTATTTCAAGATGTTAGGTCAGGTGGTCTAAAGAAGGTGATGGGGGTCGCCAAGGATCAGGACCTCCTAGGAAGACTACATATGGCACATGGTGAGGAACGTCCTCTGAGAATGTTGGCGGTAAGAAACAAATTTTCCACAACACGAACTGAGGGAAATATTTGGAGGGATACTTGAGAAGAAGAGTGTATATGGCGTGTGTATATCGACGAATAGTATCTTATGGACTTCGATCTGACCAAGCGTTTATGTACCTACATCCCTTACTCCAATCTGACCAGGCGGAAACGGTACAATAAACGAATGCACTAGGTACAGGAATAACATCATGTGGTCTTTAGAGACCACATAATGTAATTCCCGTGAGATATTTCCATGGGGGACGGAGGAATTTACAACTGGTTGTTGAACGCCATACTGCCCTTACATGTGGAGTGATGGTTTGGGGAGCAATATGTTTTTATAGTAGATCACCTTTTGTTTTTGTTCGGGACAATTTGAATGCAGCCAGTTACTTAGTCGATGTTTTAGAACCTGTTGCAGTGTCATGTCTTCCGAAGTTTATCAAAACAATTTTTGAACAAAATAACGCCCGCCTTCACACGGCAAAAGTTACGACAGTCTTGTTAGACCTTCACAGTGACATCACATGAACTGAGGTTTCCTCTTCACCCAAAGAGAATCGACATGTTGCCTAATCTACCTACGAATTAGACTCATATACATATATGTATGTTTAATCAACAGTGTTATGTTAGGCAGCTGGAACCGTGCTTCAAATAAATTCTTATTTCTAAATTACAGCCTTTCCTAGTAGACATAAATTTTATTATTAAGTTCTATTGACAAATGAGCAATAACACTTTACATCATAGTAAAGTCGTTGAGTCTATTCGTGACATAAAGATTCAAATTCATATTCAAAATATTGTCCTTCAGTGTGAATGTATAAATGAATACGGCGCTTCATGATGTTGAAAGCATTTTCCAATTAATGGGGAATTATATTAGCATACAAATGAGTGTGACAAAGTTCTTCGATAGTGTGACGTGCACTTTTTAAAACTGTTCTTGAGGTGTTGATAAATAATAAAATAGTCCATAATTGTACGACCTGAAGACCTTACAGGAAAGTCCACTAATCGGCTGTCAAAAAATTCTTCCAATTGTTTGACGATCGGTATGTTATGTAGCAATATCTTGCTAAAATACCCGTCCATAAGTTCATCGTCATGTAACTCACTTATAAAGGGTTTTAATAAATCATTGCAATACATTTCAGCAGTCACAGTTAGGGTAACACAGATTGTAAGCCATGGATGTAATGAAACACATTTTACTAAACGTTTTTTTGGCACTTATATTAAGCGAGGTATCTGAAATAGTCCTCATAAAATAAACTGCCGGTATATTTCTAGACCAAACTAAATTACAACGCGTACTTCTGAGATCGCGCAGTTTAGTAATTTGGTTCAACTTGAGATGAAACGTGACGTGAGATTTAGAACAAGGAAGTGCCTACGTGTTAACTTAACCGTTAACGTACATTGCATTAATAAAATAATAAATGTTGTCATACTCCTTTTTAGTCAACAATATTTTAATTAACCATATCACGTAGGTATATAAGGTGATTGATTTAAACCATTAAATAAAAGTATTAGGGCTTGTAGAAATTACTGGTTTTTGAAAATTTGTACAAATCGAGACCAAGACCAATGTAATAGCATAAAATGCGACTGAGTTATAGAAATTTGAAAAAAAAATTACGATTCGATTTACGTGTTACGAAATTCGATTTACGTGTATTTTAAATACTTAAAATTAATATTAAGGACTATAACTTTCAGGGATTTTTTTCCACATGTTCAACAAAATTTCAAGTGGGGACTGAAAAAAATAAAAAATAGTTGAAAAAAATCACCCTAATCTGTATAATGATAAAGTACTTTTATCAAATGGTTTCAATCAATCACCCTATTTGATTTGATCGAGCAGCGTCCTGTATGGGCGATTGAAATGTCAATGCGGGAACTTGAAAGTTGTTATTGCTTTCTCATACACGTACAGTTTATACATTTTATTAATACAAGCGGCGATTTTCTCGAAAAACAATGGCGCATAATGAAACAATTTAAACACGGCAGCATAAATTAAACAGTGCCTTGAATAAAAACGGACATCTCTTCATATAGTCAAGCAATTTGTAGCCTACTATCTACTGTTAACGGTAAACGCAAGGAGTTGCAGCAATTTATTTTATTTATTTACGCTTTTTCCGCAACAATAGTAATAATAGTGCAATTTATTAGTTTGTTATAATAACTGTAAAAAGACTGAAGTAAAGCACGTAGTAATATATATAAAAAAAGAAAATTAGTGCTCAGTGCTAATATTAGTCATCACTGTCATCAGTAAAAATAGTTCTAGGTAGATGGATTACTTAATATATACGTGTTTGACTTGATATATAACTGAGGCAGTGATAATGCTGTATCTTACCATTGAAAATCGTAAACCAGACTTCAATATGAATAAAAACTATTTCTGGTAATAATCAAACGGTCTGCATAAAAATATTCCTACTGACATCGTCATATTGGTATATTGGCATATTGTCTAATTTTCATATCGTCACATGGTAATATTGCCACTATTTCGCTGTCATTATTAGGGTTCGGAAATGTATGCTATAACGCCTGGCCGGCACTATAAAACTCAATGAAAATTAAAATATAAACCGTATTTTTTAAGCGCCCTGTAAATTATATACGCGTGTATTTATTGTCCCGGCATTCGTACGCCACTGACCGATCCTGTCAAGGCGCCAGGACCCGCGTATGCTCAGTAGTATGCCATCCCGGTGCGGGAGGGCAGGATAGTCTAACGCAGTTTAACACGCGAGTAGGCAAACATTTCGAACCCCATAGCGTCATATTGTCATATTATACATTGTTGTATATTGTCATATTTTCATGTTTTATAACAATTATCTTCATATCTAGATAATTTATAACAATTATCTACTAGACAGAATGCTTCTGAAATTTATTCTTTATACATTTACTGTATTAGAAGCTGATTAAAAATTACATTTTTAATAATACATTACAGTTTTAATAATAATCATCTTCCATATAAAAATTAGTCAAATTTCACAAAAAATTAGTAACAACTTATTACAAGGACCAGATCTACTTACGTTGCTCTCTCTTCTACCCTTCAGAAGAATTTATAGGTGCATAAGGAATAAAACCACTTCAGTAAGTGATCTTTGGACGTAACAAACAATTTATGATTTGTTTAAATATGAAACTTTCAGAAAGAGATATGTGAAAAAATTGACCAACAAGGAAACATGCGAACTAATTTTTTATATTCTTCAAATTTAAAATATTTTTTTATTATCTTTTTTGTTACGTTAGGTATATCAGTCAAATCATAGGGTATAATTAAGTAACATTTTAAATTTTTAATATTTCAGTATTCACTATTATGTACTGTAGGTACACAAAATTTGGAAGTAATAAGTTTTCCACGGTGTAAATAATTTCCTTAACAAAATTGCATGTGCTTTGTCTTTAAATAGTATATGAAAATTATGTGACGATATGGTGTTGTTTTAGCTAATGCCCGGTATTCGAGGTAGTCAGGCCTGAAGCTGACAAGGAAAAAATAGTGCACTTCCAGTTATGCAAGATATTTAGTTAAAAAAACAAACGCCAAACATCATCGTGACTATTAAATCAAATATCGTTTGTACAAACAGAAAGCAATGAGCAAGACTTATTAAAAAAAAAACTTTTGATATTTTTGACGCAAAAAATTCGCGGTTTTCGAATTTCATAAAAACTCTACTAACATCTATAAGTCGAAATTTATTATTTTCAAAAAAAAAAATCCTGATTTTAAAGTCTCATTCATTGGTGTACAGCAGTGGCGGCTTATAATCTCAATGATGAGTGAAGCGAACGGATACTAAGAACAGATTTCACCATATTTTATAAACGAATATATCTACATTATAACAACCGCGGTATAACTTTAGAGAGATTGATAGAGAACAAAGAACAGTTCTTTGTTGGCGAAGCGGCCTAGTACTCCGCGACACAATCTCGCATAAGGGAAACTGCCTCGTCGCCATTGCAACCGCTATCAAAAAAGCCGGTAAAAATGTGGCAGATTTAAAGTGATGTCGATTCCGCTTTCTGGGACAGTCGTTACGCATTGCACGAGGCCGATAACAGCACTCAACGAAGACAATATTTTTTGGGAAGGCGTTCGGTCCAACTACATTTTATAACAATTATTCATTATTGGTGTATTGATTATGATAAATTATGCAATATACAATTTATCTCTACTCGTTTGTATAAAACGAAAAGAATACATCATTTTCAATATCTAAATAACCTAAATTATAAAATTTGTATTAGGTGCGACATTTGCGTCTCCTAGCGAACCATCACTGGTACATAATGTGTGAGATTCCATAAAAAATGGCCTGAAGAACACTTGTTTAATCAAAGTAATGTTACGTACCTATATAAAATATATTTTTTATGGCATATCAAAAATGGGTATTGAAGCCAAGTTACTTTTTTCAAATGGACCTATATATTTTTTTATTACATAACGGGTGTCTAAATTAAGAAATAAGACTGGCAACGTAGCGCCCGATCTAGCAACATTGCGGAGACGGGACTTGGAAGGGCGGTAGGTTAACATGTTCAAACTTGTTTGTGCATTTTCAATACAAGTTTGAACTTGTTAATCATATGTTTGTTCTTTGTGACTGTTTTCGTAAACCGTGTTTTTTTTCTAGTGCGTTGTATAAATGAGTGACATTAATTGTGAGCAACGGTGTGCTATCAGGTTTTGCTTCAGACTTGAATACAGCGCAACGGATACTTTTGGAAAACTTCAACATGCCTACGGAGACAGTATTTTTTCAAGAGCCCAGGTTTTTTCGGTGGTTCAAGGCATTCTCAGAAGGAGGAGAGTCGATTGAAGATGAACCACGCAGCGGAGGGCTTTCATTTTCAAGAACCGATGAAAATGTCGACAGAATACGGGATTTTGTGCGTTCAGATCATCGGTTGACGATAAGAATGATCGGGGAAGAGTTAAATTTGAATCACGCCACTGTTCATCAGATTTTGACTAACGAATTGGGGACGAGAAAAATCTGCACAAAAATGGTTCCAAAAAACCTTTTGCAGGAACAAAAGGACATCAGGAGAGAAAGGTGTCTTGACTTTTTGGAATCGATTGAAGATGATCCCCATTTAATGGAACGTGTCATACTGGAGGCTCAAAGAGTTTGTGCCTCAAGCCAAACAGTAAACCAGAGCGGTTCTTGAAAAACCTCGAATAAGGGTCAGGCGTGTCAAAATCACCTCAAGGAAGGTTATTTTGGGACCATAGAAAACATTAAAACGGCTGTAACCGACCAGCTGAAGGCTATTTCAGTATATGAGTTCCAGCGCAGCTATGAGTGCTGGAAGCACTCCTACGAGGAATTAGACAATACTGAATTGTAGTTATGTTCAAATAAAAAGAAATTAAAAAACCAGTATCATTACTTAATTTACACACCTCGTATAATCAGACCTTTTTGTTATATAATTACAGAAACCTTTTGTTATTAAAAAGCAAATAATTTAAAAATAATGGCAACATTCTTAATGTACAAAAAGACAAGTTCATTAGCAAAACAATAACTAGTACCTAGTCTGTGTATGTATATGAGATATTAATTGGTTTTCAAAATTAGTCTAAAATTAGTTTTTGGTTTGTTGGATTTTCCGGGAAGTCCGGGAATAAACAACAACTATTTGATTTTTGCCAACATTTCGGAGATTTTGGAAAGAAGACGTTGGAAAAAATCAAATAGTTGTTGTTTATTCCCGGCCCTAAAATTCAACAAACCAAAAACTAATACAGAAGAAGGTCGCCAAATTCCCCCACATTAGTCTCAAAGTTCTCTAAAAAAAAAAAAAAACTTCCAAATTCCATTGGGTTTCTAACTGGTCGATTTCTCTGCAGATATAAAAAGCATGTTGCATTTCTAAAATTATGCTCATGTACGTGAGATATTATTTAAATACTTTTAACGAATCCTTGTATATTATTTCAATAAGACGGCAACAAAAGGTCTCTATCCGATAGCTTACGTATCGTCTGGATGCACTTAAATACCGTGAAAAAGGTCGATCGCAAAAACTCGATCGACTCGCGCTCCCTTTAAAATTTTAAATTGAGCCAGCTGATTGCATATAGAATGCGTAATAGAATATCGAGGAATGCATTGTTAATTAAGTGCAAAAAGAGAAGAAAACGAAAAACCGCGGCAGTAAAAACGTACACCAACGAAACAATACCTGGAAAACCACGCTGCCGGGATTTATGGCTTTGATATTATAGTTGTTATATATGATGTGGTGCTGCGAACAATAGGAATTTTATACAAGGTGAGCCAGATCACGAGGCGAAACTCGAAAAGACGGTGGCCCATAAGGAGAATAATTAATTCATTTCTTGGCAAATTATTAGCACAAATGCTATCTGTATACGAAAAAAAAAAGACCTCAAAGGGTATCCCCCCACAAGTATGGTGAAATGCCCCCCTTTATTTTTTATTTTCTTCGCATGATGAAAGTGTTTCTTAGGGCTAATTATGAAAGGTAGACCGAATTTTAGGTCCAAAATATTAACGTAACTTTATAAACCCTGTTTTTTACGTTTTATTTTTTTCTCGGTTTTTAACTGTCGAAAAAATCTGACAAAATTCATGAATACAGAAAATATGATTAGTTTTATGTAAGAATTTTTTTCAAGCTCATTCAAGGTCATTATGACCTCTAAAAAAAATTATTCAAACTTTAAAAATCCCATATATTTTAACCAAAAAAAAGCTTCAGGCTCAGATTTTTAATATGTTATATTTTTAACTGTTTTTTACTACCTCAAATTTTTTCAGATTTTTTGAATAGTGGGTCATGCCCAAAAGCGCGAAAAATCAATTTTTTTGTCCGTGAAACGACTTAAAACGGCTTAAAATCATCATTTTATGGTGTCCTGATTTTTTTCTTGCACTAAAAAGGACTCAAATGACTTCAAACACTTAAAAAATATGTTCACTACAAATAATTAGAAAAAAAAATCCACGTATCGCAACTATTAGTTTTTATATTTTTTATAAATTATATATAGGTTATAGTAAATATAAAAATTCCCACAAAGACACCACAAAGCATCATGTCGATACATAACCATGGCTGTGGTTGTTAGTAGGCCGTTTGCTTTCAGAACGCGGTTGTAGGTTTTTGCGTATTACATGCAAAGTGGATGCTTTACATCTTGTAACAGAAACTGTTAGACAAAGTTTTCTCAACGTCGATGCATTAATACAAAAAAGGTTTGCTTAAAATCCCCCTAAACGTCTGCGTGAGTTTCACAGCAAATGTCCTGGGATTCCCCAATCACCATAGTCGATACTTACTCGTTGGAGAACGTGGTTGAAAGCCGCATTTTATTATGCCGAACATTTCCGATAAATAAAAGTTGTTATTTTACAATTTAATTCAGCCAAGCTGCAGCTATTAAGGAGAGACATACCAAATGTCAAGATAGGTTCGTTGAAACAGCTTTAAAAACTATTCATAGTAAATATAAAGGTTTGTTGGACACCATACAAAAAATTGCAGAGCAGTGCATTGTCGTTAGCGGGATCATTACAAATAGTAGACGAAGTAAATTATCTGCTAGAGTTAAAAATAAGTCCTTTCTGAAGATCTTTCTGACCCTTACAACCTTTTTGACCAATATCACGTGTGACGAAGAAGAGTAGAAAATTTCTACAGAGCTCAGAGCTCATGTGAGAGTTGAAAATGTGCTGTGTATAGCAATGTCTGAGGAAATGGTAGGTACATATTGTATACAAACGAAATAAGAAATTGAATAAATTAAAACAAATTAAAAATCTCACAGTAAATTTATTACAAAAAGTCATTTATATGGACGTTATAGAGTAGACTTCATGAAATACTTAAATGTTATGACTGCTTAAATGAAACGAAATACCTATGGATTCTTTTTTTCTCTCTACTAGAAAATGTGTAGTTGAGGACGAAGTATTTAAAACAATATACTCCTTATTTAGTGCCTTACGTTGGCACACTTTTCCTTCCACCATGCTCTTTTAGTTCCTTTTGTTCCTTTATTTCAATTCGGAAACGAATGAAAGAAATTTTGTTGATACTAATTTAATAAACGCAATACCGACTGGATATGTATATTTTTTACGACAATGTTGAAGGATGAAACACTTAAAAAACTATTCCCTATTTAGTTCCTTAGATAGACACAATTTTTCTTCCACCTCATTTTTTTAATTTCTTTCGATCCTCCTCGGAAACGAATGAACTAAAATAAATTTAGTTGGCAATTGTTAAGATAACGAAATACCGAGTATATAGGTATCTACGACAAACTCCAAATGTATACGTGTGTATATCAGAACCTTATATATATATTCATCAATGATCAGCATGTAAGTTAGCTGAATTACAAAAGAGGTATTATGTTACCATTTTCGTAACCCGTTTCATAATACGAGTATACTAAATATAATATACAACAAATAAATTAATATACCAAAAGTTCTGATGTCCCAGTAAAGTTTAATACTTTATTTTAATGTTTATAATACTATGCTAAAGTGTGCATAAACACAAGATTATAATTTTTAGATAGAGATAGATTTAGATCATTTTGTTTGGAAAATAATGTTCAATAATAGCGCATGCAAGTAATGTATGAAATAATAAGGTATGATGTAGTAAGGCAATGTGAATGAGTTTTACTGAAGCCTCCCAAATGGACCCATGTTGTTAGATTTATAGCTAGTTGAAAATACCACATAACCTACATAACGTCTATGATAGATGTACGAAGGTGAATACAGTGAGCGAGTAAAAAATATTTTGATATCATGGATTGTGCGTAAAATCCAGAGGAAAGGAGTGTGGCAGGTAAGCAATAATTGCTTACAAAGAAAGGCGCACAAAAAAACATAAAATTGATTGATATCAATTGTCATTAGTGTTCTTGCGTCCTAATATGGTGTCCATATGCGAACACCATTCATACTGCAAGTCCTTGTTTCTCAGGCAGCTAAAGCATTGCTAATTAAATAATACTAGTTAATTAAATAAAGCTCTGTTGAGAGATACTAGATACTGACAAATTATCATTAATCGTCAGTTAATTTCATGTAGACAATTATGAACATTTTCAAATAACAGCGACTAAGCTTTTTATGTAATTAATTTTCTGGTTGTACATTGTGCATACCTAGTATGAAAGTATCTACATGGGTTTATTTTCCTAATTTCATATATCCTTACTGCTTGTTTTGTTGATGTTTTTGGGAAAAACTAAGTAAAAAGTCTTGTCGGAATAACTATATCATATAAAAATATAACTAAAGTTGTCATACAGCGCCGCAACACATCGACAACTCGAGTAGCATGTGATAAGGGTTTCCTCAATTTAATTTGAGTGCAGTAGTCCTGTGACAGCTGCTGTACAATCTCTACTATACGCAATACGTTGAGTACTGTGATATAATTTCATTAAGTGCTATAATTTGAATCACTACGCTAAATGAACAGCTACGCTAACTTGAATCACTACGCTATAATATCTGACGATAGAATAGGGCATGTGGAGAATATAAACAAACAGTGGTCATCAGAAAATTAGTGACGTATTTTGATAATTTTTACGAACATGCGACTAGCTTTCTATACGTAAAACACCTTATACCAAGCGTCTTTATTGAATTATTGAAGTTTCATTCCACACATGATAATGTCTCAGAAAATTAATTAGCATCTTATTTTTCACATTAGACTCGTTATTTACTGAAATAATTGCCCCAAAGAGAAACTTAAACTATCTTTATTCAGATTAATTTTAAACATGATTTATTACAACAACAAAAAAATGAATAAGATATAAGAAAATTCGATGTCTCACTTTTTCTTGGACAAATAATTCTTGGAAAACATATTTGAAATTCTAAATGTTATTAGTGAGAAACCAAAAGTGATGAATTTTCGTCAAATCTCATTTCGCAAATAAATCTGACATCCAAGAAAATACCTATTGGAAACTATGAATTTTTTAATAACTCTATGAAACCTTGTTATGGATGTGCCATTCGTGAAATATCCATTACCTGTGGAATGTGATATTATGTTTTTTAGCAAACTCTATAACAAATTAATTGCGTTTTGTAGGAAACAGGATTGATCAGCTAATAACAAGAAAAATAATTTATAAGCTTGAGAAGCATTCGAAAATTATGATCGACTGAACTATTCGAGCAAAATGCGTGACCGAAGAGGCGTGTTTGTTTTTGTCTTGGAATGAAGTTGAGCTGTACGCTTGATACAACTTTTTCTTCTTATTCGATTTAGACACAATCGTATTCCTCTATACTTATGCAATTTGTAAAAGTCTCAGGAAATGTATATAATTTTTAGGGCACCTTCACTTAACTTTATTTAATGGATATTTTGAATTACATGTTATTTACAAAATTAAAATTTCAAATTTTTAAGAAAATATCTGGGAAACATACTTAGTTCTTTTAGTAACCGATAAATGTACCTGCTAGTTAACATAGAGCAAATAATTTCTATTAATTATGTATTAGTTAACGTATTAATTAAACATTCTTAATAATTTTCAGCCGTGTAAAAAACCTTAGCTTTTTGTGTACCTTTACTTTTGTTTATCCTTCTTCAAAGAGCGAAACTTAATAAAAAGTTAAAAAAAAATGGAAAAGCTCCATTAAAAAATAAGATAACAAAATGTTGATAAATGCTTCTGGATATATGATAGAAAACTCTAATAATAATCCAGATCTTCTATTCTAACAATAACGTCATCAATAATATCCGATTTTTGCAATGTTTGCTGATTCACTCTGTATATCATGTACGTTTTAATATTCTCTAAATTATTTTTAGTAGTACAAATTAGAAGGAATTAAACTTTCTGTTGGTGCCAAACACATCAAAATATACGAGTTCGGTTCTTTGAATTGCAGCGGTTTAAAATTGTTTTAAGGGGGTAAATACCAAGGGGGTAAATACAATTACCAAATTGATTTTTTTTTTCTCTAAAAAGTTAGGAAATTTCCCGTAGAATACGCTCGTGAAAGTTTCAGAGCGAAATTCGAACTTTTTTTTCGAAATTTTTCAAGAACGCCTTTTTCAGCGCGCAGCGCATACTAGAGCTGTCGGCCCTATATCTATTGTATCTTACTTTGAAATACCCAAAATTTGTATACTTGAGAGTATTATATACATATAGGTAGGTACATTAGACTGGGCCAAAAAAAAAAACGAACATTTTTTTCTGAATGGTAGGTACTCTGAAAATATTGTTCGATGACAAAAAAAAATTAAAAAAAATTAAGTTTGAGCCCTTAATATTAATTTTAACAGGGCTATCATCGCAATTAACGATTTTTTATTCCTGATCACATTTTTTCGTCTGAACTGTCAAACTATCGAGGTAAAAAATGTTATCTGAACACATTTTTGAAGGAAATTGGATGCCCTACAAAAAAGGTCTGATTAAAAATTTTCGTCAGACGAGCCGTTTTCATATAATCAAGCCTTGAATATTGAAATGTGTTTTAAATTTTGTTGTTTGAGATTGGATTTTTTGTAACTACCACAAATATCAATATTCAAATAAATGAAAATTACATATTCTCACAGGAAATTTAATGCGCTACAAAAAAGGTCTCTTAACATTTTTCATTAAATTTACTCCTTTAAAAGTTATTCAACATTGAAGTTGAATTTAAAGTAATTAATCGCTTTTTTTGCATTAGACTCAATTTTTTTTCAGTTGATTAAAAATATTATGACTTAAATATTGACAATACTGTTTTTTGTCCCACTATTACGTATTTATTTCCAAAATTCATAGTTTATTAATGTTTTATTTTACTAAAACTATTTTTTATTAAAATTTATTTTCATTGTATTTATCTAACTCCAATAGTAAAAAAAAAGATTCAGCTTCTTAACCATAAGTATATACATAAGTATATACTATATACTACACAATTAATTTTTCAATATTTAAGTCATAAATGTTTCAATCAACTGAAACAGTCTAACGGAAAAAAAGCGATTAATTACTTAAATTCAACTTCAACGTTGAATAACTTTTAAAGGAATGAATTTACTGAAAAATGTTAAGAGACCTTTTTTGTAGCACATTAAATTTCCTGTGAGAGTATGTATTTTATTTATTTGAATATTGATATTTGTGGTAGTTTCAAAAATCCAAACTTAAACAACAAAATTTAAAAAACATTTCAATATTCAAGGCTTGATTACATGAAAACGGCTCGTCTGACGACAATTTTTAATCAGACCTTTTTTTGTAGGGCATCCAATTTCCTTCAAAAATTTGGTCAGATAACATTTTTTACCTCGATAGTTTGAAAGTTCTGACGAAAAAATGTGATCAGAATAAAAAATCGAAAATCGCGATGAGAGCCCTGTTAAAATTAATATTAAGGGCTCAAACTTTCACAATATTTTTTTTGTCATCATGAACAATATTTTCAGAGTACCGTTAAAAAAATGTTCCGTTTTTTTTGGCCCAGTCTAATGTACATATAACAAAACTTTAAACGAATTTTACTCAAAACAACATTTTCAAAATTGGCAACCACGATTACTCAAAAACTATTCCGCCGATTTGACTGAAACTTTCAGGGTTTCTTCTTTATACTCTTAGATTGTCTGTAAACCTAAATGTTTTCGAATTTTATGTTGCAAAATTTAATTATTAATGCAAAGGTATCTGAAAAAATACGGAAAATCACCGGTTTTCTCGAAAAACTTCTGCCGAACGTAGAATTTTTTTTTTTATATTTTTGAGGTTTACCGACAAACTATATGTACATATTTTTAACATAAATACATTTCCTGGACTGTTACAGATGAAAATTATCCAGAGTGGTTGCCGTTTCTTGAAATGGAAATGGCATGAAGAGGAAATGAAAAATACAAAAAAAATATTTTTATACGAACTTTTTTATACGCTATAAGTAAATTAAATGCAAAAAGAAATTTATTTTATACAATTATCAGCCTGTGTTGTAAGGTCACCACTGGATAATAGATTCTTGAACATTTTGAGGAACCCAAGACAAATCGGCAAAGCTTGAACTTACCCGAATTTTTGGTCCCTCAGGTTGTCAAGAATGATGTTCAGTTGGGTTTATGTGGAGGCGAAAGTTGAAAGTCCCAAACAAAGTGATTTGCCAAAGGGAGCTCAGTAAGACACAAAATCGAAGCTCGTCGTACGTCTCATTTATTTGCTCCGCCAGCTACTCTCATTGAAGCAGCTCAAGAAGCTCCTAGAGCTTGAACATCACCTATAAAGAATGAAGAAAATGTCACAATCTCAATTTGAACAGCCAATTGTATGGTGAAACAATATTTAACTTTTCTTTAAGTTTTTCTCGAAACTGCATTTTTCGCGAAACTGGTAGGGAAGATTTCTCCTACATATTTTCAACCGGTCGATTTTAAATTTTGACTGTAGCTTAGGAGCAGCTTTCTTTAGAGAAGTACGTATGGTGTTTTTTATTGGATTTTAAGATTTTATTGGATTATGTTCGATGATTTTGTTCTTCAACGAAAAAAGAGTTTTTCCTAAATATCACGCAATTTTATGAAAAATTAATATGTTATATTAATATATGATACATAAAAATACTACGTACTTGTCCAATAAATCTCATATACTCTAATATTTTGTTTCAATATTTTGTCCAAGTGCTCATGGAACGCAAAAAAGTTTCCGGCCGCGAAGATACTCAGAAAAAAAAATTATTTCCGTTTAAGCACTTCCGTTTAAGTCTCTTTAAAAATCGCGTTTAAAATATTTTGTGTACCATGAAACATGTATTATACAGGGTGTCCTCCAATTAATGGTACACATCAAAACCACATATTTCTTATGTCAAAATATTAGTAATTAACCAAACATACCTTAGTCCGAAAGTTGATAATAACCAAGATCCAGGGTGTCAAATTTGAAATTTGGTTTTCCTTTTTTTCAATAGATTCTGAATAAATAGGAATAGTGGCACTAGAGAGAGCAATAGAGATTCGGGGTTTTTTTGAGGCGAGAAATTAAAATTCGTTCATACATTTGACGTCACTAATAGAGTTAGTTAGTTAGTTAGTTAGTCAGTCAGTAAGTTAGTTAGTTATTCTTTATTTGTTCATATACAATACCATATATAGGTGTTGAACTTGTCAGTATAGTATAAAAATATAAAAATATATAAATAAAATTATCACTAATACCTAATATTATGATCCTAAGAAGTAAACTATAAAATATAAATGTAAAATATAAAATACATAAATATAAAATAACAAACAATAGTACACTTTAAAATAAGTAAATAAAGAACAAATACACTTAGATACACATAGAGGGCGCCACCTATAGCACATCGAGCTTGTTTCAAAGGACACAACTATTTTGCGGTTCAGTATATCGCTTTGACTATTAAAGAAATCGATTCTTCTATATTCTTTACATAAAAAATGTTTACTTTGTTGGAGTCGCTAGGATTAACCGTTTTCGAGATATCTGCATCTCAATTCATCTGTGTGCTTATTAAAAATATTGAAAATTTCATATTATTGTATTAGTCAGAAAATTAAATACCTTAAGGTCTAATACGAATTTAATGTGAATAATTAAGAAAGACACATTTCAAGAAAGTAAGTTCTCTTTAATTTAATATTATTAAAGGCATCAGTCAAGAGTTTTACTGTAAATATATGTTTACTTGCCAATAAAGTGGACCTTTTTACGGAAAAAAAATGTATAAGAATCGATATCTTTAATAGTCAAAGCGGTAGAGTGTACCGCAAAATAGCTGTGTCCTTTGAAACAAGCTGGATGTGCTATTGGTGGCGCCCTCTATTAGTGACGTCAAATATATGAACGAATTTGGCTTTCTCGTCTCAAAAAAAACCCCTAATCTCTAATTTCGTCCCATTATTCCTATTTATTCAAAATTTATTGAAAAAAAAAGGAAAACCAAATTTCAACTTTGACACCCTGTATCTTGGTTATTATCAACTTTTTGGACTAAGGTATATTTGGTTAATTACTGATATTTTGACATAACAAATATGTGGTTCTGATGCGTACCATTAATTAGAGGACACCCTATGATGAGAAAAGAGTGACTATCAACATCTTGTGTCGTTATTTTGAAATAAATAATCAAAATAGACCCTGTTTTTTGAGCCCTTTAAGTGATGTTACCCCTTACCAAGTAAGTATACCTCGCCTGGAACGCAAAGCATTACATTGACTGTGAAGTTCTTATAACAAGCAGTAAAACAACTTTATCACATACCTACAACTTTATCACATACTTACTAACATACATGTAAGATAAAGTAGGTGCGATTTATTAAAACAAATGTGAAATTCTAAGTGCTGTTAAGTAACTGGGGCTAATTATCATAATTAGTACTCTTTTATGTTTAAGATAAATAAGGGAACTTTACGCAGATGCAGCAACCGGTATCTCAGACAAATCGGTTCAGGTATTTTTTTTGCGTGTTATGGGTTTATTGCCGCAATTAATTTTCTAGTATTTATTAGTCCGACAATATTTTAATGTCACGCAACTCGTTGCGTAGATGAAGCGGTCTACATGAAAAGCTTTCCAGACTGTTAATCTAATTCGAAAGGTCTGCCGTGGACGTGCAGATTTATCTTCGCACAAAAACGCGCTAAACTAAGACATATTACGCTTTTTTGTTCGCAGTTTATACACTCAAACTTAATTTTTACACTACAGAGTACTCGATTACAACAGTCAGAATGTTCAAAATGCAAAAATTACTCAAAGTCAAGATATTTCTAATAAGTACAGGTATTAGACAAATACAGGCTTTTTTTAAAAGAAAGTTATTTGTACAACATACCTATACAGGGTTGGAACGTCCAAGATTTCAAAGCGGAGCATTATAAGGTAGAAAAGAATAAACTCTTCGAGTAAAGGGAACTGACAGAGAAATATTATATCCATAGTTGCCAGACTGATATGTCATTTTAAAACTTTTATGAGCGTTATTATTTGTCTTTTGTGATAGGGTAGCAATAAAATATGTAGGCGGGACGCCCCGCCCATAAATTATAATGCGCACGTGTGAATTGAATTATTATATCGTTATTGGTCTACGGAAAATAAGCACTTAAGTATTACTGTGCGCACGCAGTATCCTGAGAAGTTAAATGTTTGGGTTGGTATTTTAGGCGATTCCATCGTTGGGCCATTTTTTTATAAACGGTTCCTTAAATGCCAACAAATATTTAACAAATTAAACAAACTGTTTACGGACATGAACATGAAAGACCACGAAATTTAAATGATTTACGAGCCAGAATTGTACAAGTCCTAAATAATATTTCCCCTGAAGTGTTAGAAGTTAGAACGCGCAAAAACTGAGTTTTACGATAGCCTAGGTTTTTGCGAAGCACAAAGGGGCGACATTTTTGAACCACTTATTCAATGGGCATTTCTTCTTTCTTTCGTCTTATAACCGGGTTGATTTATATTTTTATTTTTTTTTATTTTTTATAGAACTTCAATTTTATTTTCTTGCAGACCGGTTAGTTAAGGAATATAAAAATTTGAAAATAAATACAATTATGTTCGTACACTTATTTTAAATGTATGGGATAATTGTAAAGGTCAGAATTACGTAAGAATTTCGTTTCATACCGTTAAGTCGATGTACACATCCATAGCTGCGAAAAAGTACTGAGTTTGAGTTGCATTCAAATTCTGCGATAGGCGTGTAGGTAATATCCTACTCAAATTTATATTACGCGCATGTCTCTACGTTTCTAATACGTGCACACGCGTGAAACAATGTTGGCATCTAACTGTCTTTGTCTGACCTTACTGGTGTCTTTTAACTTATTCTCTTCTACTCATGTATCGCCAATATGTTAAGGTGCAATTTCCTTGGGTATATACGCAATAACGAATTAAATTCTTAGCTCTTGCAGAGTATCTCTTTTCAATATTTGTGAAGTGAACTCATTAGTTCTTTGTTTTATCTGAATAAAGATTAAAGCATTTGGAATTTTACTAAAAGATTACAGATGATTCAATGAGCTTATGGTCACTGGATAAACAATGAGCGTTTATTTTTAGATAGACAACCAAGTTTTCCTTTAATGCAATGTATCTATTCGACTATCTAATTTAATCGGTTTTCTCATTCATTATAAAATGTTCATGATTATGTGATATGTTTAATAACTTAACTATTGAATACATTAAATAATGTTGTTATTATTAATTATTATTAACTAATTAAATAACTTAATTTTAAATAAACTCTCAATTAGCATAGGCTGTAATTTTATTATGAAGTTGGAAACATTCGGTTTCTAGTGACAAATGAACACACTTGATAGTGCAGTACAGTTGTTTAAATTTATATAACAATGATGAGTGATATAACCATGTGCAGGAACCTATCTGAAACTCAAAAAAAAAAAACTGAAAAAAAACATATTTATTCTTTGAGACAATTTTCAATATGTTGTCCATCAGTTTGAATTCTCAAAAAACTCGGCTCTTCATACTGTCAAATGTGTTTTCCAATTATTGTTAGGGGGTTATGTTAGTACAAACATATCTAACAACTCACAAATTGTGACGATTCTTCAGTAGTGTGTTTGTGAGGTGCGGATAAATAAAACCAATCGGGTGTCGAAAAACTCTTCCAAATTTGCAGTTGTTTAACTAGAGGTGTGTGCTCTAGCATTATCTTCCCTGAAATTACCCTTCGATAAGCTCATTGTCATGTAATTCTAAAGGGTCTTAATATATCATGGCCATCATATCTTTCATCAATCACGGTTTGGTTAAAAAAATATTGGTTCGATAATTAGCCTTCTGGAAACCGCTAGCCAAATATATTTTTTTGTGGATTTACAGGAGCTTCTACAAACTCTTGGGATTTTTCTCTGGGCAGTGTCCGTATGTTTATTTAAATATCCTGAAAGATGGAACGAAATCTTGTCTGAAAATAAACACTCATCTAGAATGTCATCGTTTTTAAAATTTTCACTGTCAACACGTTGTTCTTTTTCTGCTCAGCTGTTCTTTTCTACAAGCTTTTATTCTTCCAGATTTATGTTTTACCGAGTAGTTTCACGACATTTGACAATACAAGCATGAATTTGTTTATAATTAAGTAGTTACAAGGTTAGAAAATTATTCACGGAACTCTTGTATGCATTGCGTAAATAACATTACCTAATTACAGCCTTAACATTATCTAATTGAAGGCTGTTATATTCAAGGCCGGATGCATGGCGGGGCAACCGGGGCGGGAGCCCCAGGGCCACCACACATTGAGAGCCTCCACAAACCTTGGATTTAAAAATTTAAATTACGATAAAAAAAATTTATTTTTAAGAAAGTAATGAGTAATGAAATATATCCAAACAAGGGATATTTTCATCCTATGTCAAATCTATTCAGTGGTGGAACTACAAAATTTAGACCTCTTGCAAAATTCAATAGACGCAAAATTCTAAGTTTATTTATTGGATACGGGGTAAAATGTACACCGGTTAAGGGGCAAAATGACAGCTAAGTACAAGATGAAATGCAAGCCTTCAACGGGCAAAATGCAAAAGGTTCCAAGCCCAAATTATTTTATTTGTGAAAGGGCAAAATGCAAGAGAATCCATGCGATGATTATTTTATTTCCAAAGGGCAAAATGTGAGAATTTCCAAGTGGAAATAATTTTATTTCATTTGGCAAAATGCGAGAAGGTCCAAGCGAAAATTATTTTATTTAAAAGGGGCAAAATGAGTCCAAGCGGTAATTTTTTTATTTCCAAAGGGGCAAAATGTGAGAATGTCCAAACGAAAATTATTTTATTTCCTCCAGGAGCCTCCACTTTCTTCATTGCCCCGGGCCCCGACACCCCTGCATTCGGCCCTGGTTACATTATATGACAACCATTATTTAGGTATTTTGCGCTTGTAATGACAGCCACTTGTTAAAAAGTTGACAAAGTCTCACTTTGACCATCGACATAATCGCTATTTCCATCTCTCTCGTTCAAAGCTAGATTTTATTACTTTTTTTTGTCCCTTTATATTGTCCATTAGTGTTCTAGTAATGTTCCACTTCCAAAATAACTTTCAAAAAGAAAAGTTTTGTGTGGCAATTTCATTTTATTATAAATATGTAATTAAAATTATAAATACACAACTTTTTTGACTGAACAAAATTTACAACTTGACTTTCATCATTTGAATTACCTTAGGAACTGTCACATGTCAGTGGTACGTCTACTAACCATTAATAGAGAAATTATGTAAATCACAGCCTACCCTCGTTGAAAATTTATTAGAAAACACAATAATATAGGTATGTAGTAGTGATGTAACGAATGTTAGATTTCTCACATTCGCGAATGCGAATGCGAATGCGAATGCGAATGCGAATGTTGACTTTCAAATAAAGCGCGCGCAAAATGTCATATAGGTTTGACATTTCGTGTCAGCCATGTTTAAACTGAATATAGCCGCGCCGTTACAGGTTGAATGAACGAAGCTAGTCACATTATAGGCGTTTTTTCTTGTTAACCGTATTCAACGTACGTTTCAAACCGTATTTAAAGGTTGACGTCAGCAATTCTGATTTCAAGAAAACGAATATTTTTAAACCGTCGAGTTAACCTCAAACGGCCAAACGTCAAGGAAAGAAGGTTTTGATTCCAATGGATCTTTTATCAAGTTTACAGTTCTATGTGCTTAGCCAAAACGAGTATTCCAATCTTCTATTAACATATCTTATATTAACAGATCCTCTATTTGTATTTTTACAATACCGGCATAATCGGAGTCAATTTTAAATGTTTATGGTAAAAATTGCCATAAAATAACAAAACATTTGACAAAAACTGGAAACTGATGAATTATATACCTAACCTTACAATCTGTGGCATTTTTACATTTTTCCCTGTCCAACAAAGATCTTGCAAGAAAAAGAACGGTTCAAACACAAGTCCCGCATGTTTTTAAATGTGGTTCAACACGCTGGAAGAATAACGTCACCAGTTAACAAGAAAATGCAATGTTTTTTAGAACGTGTTTGAATTGTATTAACAAGAAAATTTTTTGTTCAAGATTGTTCCACAATAATTTTTTTTCAAAATATTATAAGTAAATAAAAAATTATAAATCATATCAGTTGTATTATCATTCCATATCCATCCAATCCATATATAATTTCCTTTTTGTTTGTCAAATACATTCGCCAAATAGTCGCATCGTTTCTTGCGAATACGAATGCGAATGCGAATGGCAAAAAAGATGCGAATATTCGCGAATGCGAACATTCGTTACATCACTAGTATGTACCTATGTATTAATTTAAAATGACTGTTAATGTGGATTATGCAACCAAACATACACTAACATCAACCACAGTTCTCTGTTCCCATCCTCTTTGTAGTTGGATAATATGTTACCTGATGGCGCCACAGAAGCAGAGACATCCATTTTAAATGCTCCAGTCCTGCTTGGACTGGATATGGAAAAAAATAGTAAATTTTCATAGCGTACACCTGAACGGTCCCCAATTTGCAATATAGGCTCAAAATCCTCTAGCTAAATCAAGATAATGAAGACACAAAATTTCAAGAAAGTGACGAGGAGTCTGGGGACGGAGGTAATATTGAGCAAGTATCTGAAGTAGAGAGAAGTAGAGTGCATTTCCGAAAGAAATTGCTTATTTTAGAATACATAATAATATGGTAGACTGTTAGATAGTAATATTATCGTCTTTTTCCATGATATAAAAGTTAGTAGTTTTATATCATCCATTCAGTATTTGTTAAACATTTTTTTAATAAATCTTATTTATAATATGATACATTATGTTATGTTTTTTTTTATTATTTTAATGACTAAATGTATCGTGGTCTGTCAGATCTCAGGTAAGCGGTCGGGTCGTGGCTAATTTCGGCACATTAGAGGGTTAAAATTAATTTTAACTTAACTGTAGTACACATTTTTTTTTTTTTTCGGCTGGGTACTACAGATTTTTTATAGATGATATCAATATATTAAAAATAGGTAAATAAAAGTTACAAATTGAATAATATCAAAATATTTGCTTTGTAAAAAATAAAATACGTTGAAATGATACTAAAGCAAAATGTTAACATATATTAAAACAAGGTGATATGGAAAAAAATATTTGAATATATTTTGGTGCACACAAGAATATTGAGCCGAAAACTAAGCTTAGGTGATTCCAGATGACATTCAACTGTCTTGACATATTCTATGGCATTTTTTTGCTCGGCTCTTGAATTCGATATTTTGGTGAATTTTGTGATCGTATAGAAATAAACACCTTGTATATTTTTTTATCAAATTTCACATTGAAGTTTTGAGAAGTCCTGATTAACACTATGGGTTTAGATTTTAAATTAAAAAATCGCTAATTGGTCATAATTAATTTTGGGGATATAAAAAAATCGTAGCAAACCATGTGGCTGTATTTGAAAAGCTACGACGGTGAGAAGAGGTAATTTAAATTAAAGTTTTTAATGACCTTTAAAACCAAAAAAAAAATGTTTAATCGATTGTCTTGAAAATGAGGATTATATGAATTTGTAAGGTTTATTTTTTAAGGATTTTTTTATGCATACAATTTCCCAAGTTACTTAAAAAAGTATTTGTGAAATTGCTTGTCATCAAAAATAGTAAAACTACTTTTTTAAGACTGAACTGTGAAAATTCAAATTTTTAAAATCCTGAATTCCATAATAATAACCCTTTATGAGATCACCACCACAGAAAAATGTGTTTATTTGAATATAATATATGTGTGAAAATAGTTAATTGTTTTTAATACGAAGCAAGTTTTCTTTGGAATAAAAAAAGTAATTAGTACCTACTAATATTTCGTTTAGCTATTACTTTTTTAGCGTGATAAAGGGATTATGTTTATCTTCAGTAAACATTTTTAATGGTTCATTTGTTATTCGTATTATTACCATTTTTTGTTAATAAAAACTTAACAATTGTTTAAACCAATCCTACAATCCTCAAAATGTAAAATCATAAATAATCTGACGAATAACTGACGGTTATTCGCAAACGCTACAAATTACTTAACCGACCACACCATCAATCAACTTTCTCCGACTTTGGGGAATCGTAATTTCCAAAACAAACCGATTCGCCGTCCTCGACACAAGTCCACTTAGTAAACTCACGTTTTTACAGAGTGACCTAAAATTTACTTGCAATATTTCATTGCCGTATTATACGTCAAAATATATATTTTTCCCATAAACAAAGAGCAATTGTTCCTAAGGAAGGTATAGTCCCTTCAAGACGATATAAAACAAAGTTTTTTTTTCAAAATATTTTGAAAGCTGTTAAAGGTAACTACATATGTTGCCCTTTATTAATTTAAAAGGGGGAGTCACAAAATAGGGATAAAAGAGTTAATTTTGTCATACCTTCTTTATACATACGCTACTTTATCCTATATTTGAACAAGAAATTGAAAACTTCATGTTATTCTTAAGGTATTCTTCAAGGTATTCTTAAATGATTTTTTATATGTCATACTGCGACAGATGCCACATCATCTAAAATAGTATAACAAAAGTTTTACATCAATTTTACGAGAAAACAGTGAATCGTGTGGTGATCATTCAAAAGTAAATTTTTATCATAAAAAACTAAGATTTTGAATTTATTATACAAATATACAATAAACAAACGAGTTAGAAAAGGTGTGATAAAACTCAAATTCTCCATTTTCGAACGTCTTCAATAACATATTTTAACATTGCATGTGTTGCATTCAATAAATCATATGTTTTTAACTAAAAATGTGAAACTGCAAGTGATTTCTGCTCATGTTCATTCACCGTTTAGACGTCATAGACCCGGATTTCAACCTTATTAGATGTCATCAGTGTGATATATATAACGGCGAATAACGAAGACATTCTCATGGAGGTAATGGATACCTCCTAGGTAACAACACTAGCTCTTCTGGTCAAGATACAAGATGACATACTACTTCTTTGTCACTCATCATTGAATATATCGCATGAAGATCGAAATCCGAATCTGAGATTTTTAAATGGCGAATGATGATGAGAGGGCTGATGATCATTCTGATTTCATTGAGCTTAACGGTTTTACTGTTAGAGTATGCTTTCAGGATGGACTTCCAGTAGAATGTTTCTAGCCTCATCTAATCCTAGTAGAGAGCTACACCTACAAGGTAGTAACAACACTATAGCAGATGACGTAAGAAAGCCTTTGTTATGTTAGCTTTTCTTCTTAAGAAATCTTGGGACTGTCGTTCGCAATGGCAGGACTTAATAAATAGGTTATTTTTGAACGTTGAACACGCCTATAAAATATGGCAAGCTGATTGCAGGACACCCTGTATAAAAGTCAAGTCCAGAATCCATCTCGTCTCGCTCATTTTTCTCGATTTCCGAGCCGCGAAACGTTTTGTTCGGCAACATTATAAAGCTAGGCGACCCACATTAGAAGTTTGAGCGACCCTGGGACGCAAGGCAGCCAATGACCCAGCTCACAATAGTCACCAAACCAGCACCATTACCTCTTTCTTGCGCCAGTGCTGCCTGCCTTGCCTCACTCTCGCCGGTTCCGATAAATACAAATACCTACCCACCTTGTGTTTATGCCGAAATATGAATTGCGTGCCTGCGTAATGGCCGCGCATGAATGGGAAATGCTTACGATGATCCAGGCTCGCATTTTTTACTTGATACTATTTTTTTAAGTTAAAATACAGGGTCCGGCAGGGAGGTATGGAATTTTTTTAAAAGACCGGCACACTAATTTTTCCATGAAATTCAAATTTTATTTTTTTAATACAAAAAGTAATCAGGTGTGAAAAATTACGTCAGTTAGGGGATGCCCGTTTTTGTCTAGGCACTCCTATAGACGGCGCGAGAAATTGTCCATACTCCTTTGAAGCATTCCACGAGGAACGCTTCGAATTTCTCGGGTCATTATTTCTGAAATGGCTTCAAGTATATGTGGTTTGTTTATGTATACTCGAGATTTAAGGTAGCCCCATAAAAAATTGTCACACGGTGACAGCTCTGGGGATGGAGGAGGCCACTCCACATCTCCACGCAACGAAATAAAACTTCCTGGGAAATGCCCCTTAAAAAAATCCTGCTGCTCTGGATGTATGGCAAGTTGCTCCATCTTGTTGAAACCGTACAGTATTGAGGTTAATACATCGTCTTCTCAATTGCGGCAGAAAAAATCATATAACATCGCTAGGTAGCGATCTGTTTACACTAACTGTGCGTCCGTTTTCACGGAAAAAGTAAGGGCCAATTATAAAGTTTCGGCTAATGAATTCGAAACCCTCGCTGTGTTTGAATCACAGAATGGTTTCAATAGTTGGGTTGTGAATAAACACACGATAAGCTGTAGTCCACGGCTCCATGGTAACTGAAATGGCATCTGCTAATGAGTAGATGTTATCTATTCGGAAAATATTAGGTTTACCCGACCTCACATTCTTTAAAAATTCCATACCTCCCTGCCGGACCCTGTATGGAGATGTGTTTTTGCGACTCGAGGTGGGTTGTTTGAATTTTTTTGAAGTTCTAGTGCTAAAATTGTTCCAATTAATGTGGACAGGAACCCCAAAGGGCACAGCATGTATATGAAATGTGTACCCGGAACCAAATAATATGATCACCATTATTTTCTCAAATAAGTTGTCCATTTGCACTACTGTTTGGATAGTTTTTGGTACATTTGTCTTTTGGTATCTCGTACCTACTGGTATCACGTACGTAAGTTATAGTGGAAAATATGTATATGGGCGTATTTTTCAATAGTATGAATGATTCAAAAAACAATTTGTAGGTGATTTGAAGAAAATTTAATTTTATTGTATTTTTTGAGTTACATTCCTTAAGTAACAATGCCTTTTTTCACGTTGTTTTCTTTGTTAATTTGTTTCTTAGATATGTTTCAAAGCGACTACCATAAAAAGACACTGGTATACGGCATATTGAGGTAAATCGTAATATTTTGGCGTCTGCAGCTTAGAAATTGTCTATTCATTATGAGTGACCTTCTTATGTATACTTCTGTATACATAAGTATTTCAATGTTGTCAATTATTTTTTTATGTTTTCATATATTTTGTTTTAGTTATCCCTTGCGGTAACCAAGGGTGACATTATCAGATTTTATATCTAGCTATATCTATAATATAAATGTATTATAAGTACAGTAGATATCGTTTATACCGACATCTGATATACCGACATATCGGTTTTTGCTACGATTTTCAAGAGTTCCGGCCGGAAATAATCCTTTTGAAACTTGTAATCATTATCTATATATATATAATTTATAACGATATCAGATATTACAGCGAAAGTAATATAACGACGAAAAGTGTGTTGGAGGCAAACTTTCCAAGAAGAGATTGACGTTTCTTGTTGGGGCAAATATAACTGGGTTGGAAAAAGTAAAACTTGTGGTTATTGGCAAAGCTAAACAGTCTCGATGTTTTAAAAATGTTAAATCCCTACCTGTTGAATATGAAAATAATCCAAGAGCTTGGATGACAGCATTATTTGAAAAAATTATTACATGATGGGACAATACACTTATTAGACAAAAAAAGGACATGTTATTGCTTTATGATAACTGTCCAGCTCAAACTAATATACAGAATTTTAAAGCAATAAAACTTCTTTTCCTTCCATTAAATACTACGTCAGTTCTTCAACCAATGGACCAAGGTGTAATTACAGTCTCTAAAAGTGTAATACAGTCTCAACTTTTAAAAGACTTTGAAGAAAAAGGTGTTCCACAAAAAACTAGATATCTTTGAAACAATTTCTCTAATTTCAAAAGCTTGGGATCGTGTTTATCAAAGCACAATAGCCAATTGTTTTACATATGCTGGATTCAAATTCAACGCAACAGGACAACACTTTTGACAAAGATGATTTACTACCACTAGCAGAATGGATTAGACTCTTTACTGTTCGACTACTTTACCTGTAGTTAACCTAGCAACTCAAGAAAGGGAACACTTTTCAAATATTAATGGAGAACTCGAAACAGTGGAGCATATAACCGAATATGAAATTTGATCTGGTCAGATTGAAATATGGAGTCAAAACTTAACGAAGATATAGAAATGGACCAAATAATAGATTTTCAACCACCTTCAATAAATGATGCATTTTTTTGGCGATTCAAATGATTCAGCATTTTTTCACATTTAATCAAAATCTAAAAGAGTCTAAAAGTGTAGCAACGAAACAGATTTATCTTTGCTACATTTGGAAAAAGTTATTGAAAGAAACTTTTTAGAAAACAAAAAATACAAAAACACACTAAAATAACAGCTTGTTTGGTTAAAATTTAATTAAAATTAGCTCAGTGTTAAGTTGTTTGTAGAATCAATTTGTAAGTACCTACCTATTAAAATATATAACTGTTGTTTCAGCTTTTTGTACCCATGTATGTTTAAGTGTACTCTTTTCTATTATGAATAAAGACTATTTTCGAGTAAGTAAATTATGTTTGAATATAGCGACCTCCGGTTATAACAACAGAATTTCGCCGGTCCCTTCAGCGTTGTTATAAACGATACCTATGTACTTGGATTTACTATGCAAATTACTTAACTTCACAAACCTCCATAATCCATCATCCTATTAAATTGAAAATCTATATGATTTAAGACTGTTATAGTAGGTATACACAGTACAATCAGAATACCTTTGTCCGCAAATGGGACAATGGACGTAGTGCGGCCATCACCCAGAGATATAAGAGATACCCACAAACAAACAATAACAGGCTGTACTTCTCGAAGCGTTCACGAATGCGGCTACAAAAGAAATGAACAAAATTTTAGGTTTTGTCTACTGTGGCCAAAGGCAAAGTAACTGTTGCTGCACTTTACGGGCGTATATTAAGTTTGATGTGAATAGCATTTGCAAATTATCTATATACAAAGAATAAGTGTATTACCCTCATTTATACCCTAGTGCCTAAAACTTTATTTATTTTTATTAGGCTCAATATTGTTTCTAAGCTCATTTCAACTTAAACTGCTTTCCTATGTATACGCCTATACAGTGCGTGTCAAAAGTTCAGGGAAGGCTGGATAACTCGAAAATACGCCTCCTAGAGAAAATGGACCTTCATAAAAGTTGTAGACCCCCAATTTTTGACACCGGAAATGAAGAGAGCAGAAAACTTTATAATTGATTATGACCTTGACCAACTTCTGGGATTTAACACTCAAGGCAATTCCAAGCTCAAATACAATCAAATATAAAGACCTATCTAGCCATCTAACGCAAGACTCTTTACTCTCCAGCCGACTAAGGCAAGACTTGTCCAGTCTTAATAATTACAATAAGTGATCAAACTGCGCTCCCTTAACTTGACAGTAAGCCAATCGATTATAAAAACTGTTGATTGCATTCATGAAATACTCAACTGGGATGACACCGCATTCGTCTAGTATGCGTTGTCGTAATTCTTGTAAATTTTGTGGCTTAGTTTTGTACACCCTACCTTTGAGATAACTGTGAAATGTGAAATGGACTGCCAAGATTCAAATACGGTTCATGAATGTATGGCTATTTAATAACTTGATTTTACAACTGATACTAAAAAAATCTCGGATTAATTCCATTTAATTTTGATTATTATCAGCCAAAAATAATATTGGGTAGAATTGATCAACATTCAATAAAAATTTTAGAAAAGAACTTTTAACAAGGTCATTTTTCTCTAGGAGGCGTAATTCTCGAGTTATCCAGTCCCGCAACTTTTGACACGCACTGTATATAGATCCTGAATACATTTACGGTGCGAAAATTTTAATTGCACTTCGAAGTTTATGTCCATAAGCCTCTCAGAAAATCTGTAGAGTAATGGAAACACAAGGCAATTTCAATGGCAAGAGTTTATAATCGGTTTGAAATGTTTCCATCAACTATCTGTTATTTTACATTAATTAAACGTGTTTGTATTGGAGTCGTTAAACTAGTGTCGTTAAACTGATAATATACAACAATTTTATTTACTTACATATGATATGAAAAACGTTGTCGCTTTACAGGATCATAATTTATATCAATTTATATAAGTATTATCCTAGATCAAAGTAGATACCAACAAAATATTTACATTGGCATTGGTTATAAACGCAATATTGAGGTTGGTAACTAATTTGATCTTGAATATTACACGTAAAATTTGGTGTAAATTATGATCTTGTAAAGAGGCTATAAAGAGAGGCTATACTTCCACATACATTAATTTTTCCACATTTAATTAGACTAAATCTCTAAATACCTTTATGACCTGTATCATTTTTATGAACTATACGACTGTTATGAGATTTGACTCATATAACCTATGAGTCAAAATTCCTGAAGTGGGCCACTTAAAATCGATGTGTTGAATTTTATATTTCTTTTTTAGGGATATTGAAGGTTTATATTTCAAAATTAATATCCTAAAATATTTTTGCAAAATTTTTTATTTTGCAAAAGTTATAAACAAATTACTTTTTAGGTAAGGTTTTCTTGAAAATGCGATTATTCAGCGAGTATTTTATAAAACTACGAAATTTTAATGGCAGATACAAGAATAATAGGAGAATACGATAGTATATTCACTTTATGAAAAAAAAATATTTATTTATAAAAAAAAATTTTTTTAATAAACAAAAGTAAATTAAACAATGTTCTTGGCGAGGTAGGATAATTTTTTTTAGGTTTTATTCCTTTATCCTTAAGCTAAGGATCCCCGCAAAACATTTTTGTAATCTTCAGAAAAACAAAAGTTATGATTTTTTTACCGTTTTACCGTACCGCGCGCGCTTTGCGACCTGCTCCTCCGCGCCTCGCCCCTTCACGCCTCGCTAGCAAACACATATGCAATAGATAATAAAAAGTTTACTTATTTTATTTTATTTTATTTCGTTTTAACAATCGATCGGAACCGTATAGCGCGAACCGCTATGTAAAAATAAATGCAATGCCATGAAATATAACTTAGTTTTTACAATGCAAAAATGTTGGTATTTTTCGTTCAATTCCATCGAAAAACTGCTACGCATTATAAAAAAATCACGGTTATGCGAGAGAATTTTCATTCCTCTTAACTTTTTTCGTCCTATTGACGGTTTGGCAGAGAAATTGAAAAAAAAACCTGAAAGAATTTAAAGAAATACATATGTCATCTCTTAAAGACACTTGCGATAGAAATAAATGAGAAACCCTTTTGCTCTTTGACTAAACGTATGTATATACAAGACTCAATTCCCGAAACTTCGCATTCTATGAGGTGTGTAAATTAAGTAATGAGACTGTTTTCTTTTTAATTCTTTTATTCGAATAGTATTTCAATTTAGTATTATCTCCTTCAAACTAACTTCCTTGGGAAGCCACACAGCAACCCTCCGTTTTGTCTGAAATCAATTGAATATAATTTCAAGTTATAAGAAAAGTGATTCCACCTATTTATAACGAATTTTGAGGGGGGTCGAAAACCGGCCTTAAGTAGCCTCATTCTTTTCTTCTATTCCGCTGTAAGATGTACAAATATTCTGGAAAATAGTATTAGCCCAGTTGATGCGTAGCCTCAGAAAGGTTCAGCTTACATTAATTAGGGCAAATGATTTTTTTTTCTAGGACTGTTTGGTATAAGGTGAGAAATATGAAACTGAGTTTTCGACCTCGAAAGCCGGGGGAGAAATTTTGGCAGGCGAAAAACATCGAAATTTTTGCGCTTTTTTTAGTTTTTTGCTTATACCTCCTAAACGACTTATGCTACAGAAAATTTTATACATTCCGAAATTAAAGTAGCTAGAGTTTCCTATAAAATGCATTATGGTCAAAGGTAATTATGTCGTGTGGTTCGTATTTTACGGAAGTTTGAAAATCGACGAATTTAGATGAGACTGATTTTTTAAATTAATTTTGAATTTACACATAAATTAATTTTCTGTCATCAAAAAATTAACTATCATTTTTATGCACTAAAATAAGTTAGTAGCTGTGTAGTTATTTTTTAAAATACAATTTAAAAATCACTAATCAACTGTAAGCATTTTAGTGTAAATGTTAAATTAAACATAATTTTTTGATTGCATAGATTCTTGTATGGTTACATTTGAATTCTAATTTAATTTTTGAATACAGGATAGACGGATTACCCAAGCGCTATGAATCCGCCATATTGAATTTTCAAATATGACCTCGGATTCTTGATCACAGCACGCCAAATTTGTTGCAAATCGGTTGATTTTCAAAAAACACGTCCGCCATCTTGAATTTTGAAAATCAGAACTAACTTCGGATTCGTAATCAGTGACCCCAAAATCCCCCGTCAGGGACATCCATCATCTACAATTTGAGCCAAAAACGACCCAATTGGTTACGAATTTTTTATTTCTACAAGTTTTTTGCTGGACACTCGATTTGTCTCCGGCTTCCGGCCGCCATATTGGAGCCGCCATATTGGACTTTTCAAAGGCGCACTCGGCATTTGAAAGTAGACGCTCTAAGCTTTAAAATAAGCCCGTGATGGATTTTTTTGGTTGCTTCTAATTTTGGTCGCAGCTCTGATCCGGTTAACGCTTTACATTTTTCATGAGTCGTTTAGGAGATACATATATGCAAAAAAACTAATAAAAAAAAATGCGAAAATTTCGTGGTTTTTCGCCTGCCAAAATTTCTGCCCCCGGATTTCGAGGTCGAAAACTTAGGTTTCAAAATCATTTGCCCTGGTGGAGTGTTTTTATCAATTGGACTATATTAACAAATAAAGTAAGTGTAACACAATAAAAAAAATATTTACAAATCCTCGTCTGTGGGACTCCAATTCGTTTGTTTCTTTTACATAATACCCCGCTGAACTCCTTTCGATATAATTTCGGTTTCCTACTTTTTTTTTTTAGTTTAAGAAATCCACCAATTCTAAAAATAATCCATCTAAATTGCGGTTATACTTCGGCGCAATTACTTCGACGTGAAACGGTGTTGCAACCGCAACTTTGTATAAAGGCGGCCCCGGCCGAACATCGCCAGGTCAACTGATTATAATCAAATCATTTCGTTAATCCGGTTTTTATGTCTTTTTCCTGGAAAACCTTATTGTTACCTGTTCCTCTCGAACAAACGTAATGGAGCAGTCCCATAAAGTCGGCCGAGATAGGAGGTAGTTTATTATTTTGGTGGCTGTTGCGCTATCAAGATGATGAATTATATCAGGTTGTTTTCGCGAGCGTGGATTATGGATGTGCGGACCGAGATTAGAATTTTATTTCGATCTGAAGTAACTCCAGTTCCAAATAGTGAGAACTTTTTTTTACGAGTTAATTACCACATCCACATAGTGGAGGTTCGAATTGAGTTCAATAAAAAGTTTTAGAACAAGATTCGGTGCCCGCCATAATGATTTTAACAATGTTTGGCTATAATATTTGTTATCAAGATATAGAAACAAAATTAGGTATAAAAAATAAAAGACTTACCAAAGAAAGTGAGTTTTTATCAGAACGAGTAGATCAATTTACATATCTCTACTAAAACTTAAGATGGAGGAGTTCGCCGGAAAATCGGCCATAACTTTTGAAATTATGAAAATAAACTGCTCGTCAAAGTTAGCGTAACACTCTTTAGAGCAGCGCCATTTGCATTCTATTCGGGCTAGATGTCTGCGGTTTTTAAATTTCAGTATGTTATAGGGTTGGTTTTAATGCTCCTAAGTTGCTATACTGTAGCTTGAAGGGTTGACCGTCCACACCCCGAAAACCAACCCCATATCGAAATATGAATTCACAAGATTCTGGAGGCAATTTAAAGACCTGTAGGATAAACTAAGGAGGACGTAGGAGGTAAAAACCCTATCCTGACACACACTAAGACCTCCTCAACAAATTCTGAGCGTTTGGTCTTTGTCCCATTCTTTCAAATCTTTTTCAGCTCCTGTGAACTACTCCTCTACAGTTACGGTGGGTTTTGCGTGATCGAACCTCTGTTGGGCGATTCCTAATGCTGCCTAATAAATTATTGTGGGATTCCACAACTCATTTTCATTCTTTGACAACTCAAGCACCCTTCCTGGTCATTCTATATTAAACTATTACAAAGTAAAAAAAGATTTTGCTGAAAAAAATTCGAGGCCTTGCGAAGCTATATTGTTTATTTTCGTCTTAATTGCTTTTTTATTTATTTTATTTAATTACTCATTTACGAGAAAATCTATACATTAGATACTAGAGCAATGAATCTAGAACAATGAATCGCCCATAACGTATTAAATATTCAGAATACAAGAAAAAAAGAAAAAGGTTAAATAGAGAAACGACTCATAATGTAATTATAAGTAAAAAAAGTAGAAATGGATGTTGCTGAAAAACATTTTTTTAAGGCGTCGCGACGCCTAGTGTCGTTAAGATAATAATTATTTTTGAATTTTGAGTGGAAGTAAGTAAAAGTGAATTTTGAACCTTCCACAGAAATTAGCTTCTGTAAGCAGTTTCTGAGAAAGGCTCGCTTTTTGATAAACGATCACCCTGTACCTGATCATCACGTGACTGACATCAAAATGTATTTTGATATCAGTATGCCAAATTTGAAGCTAAAAATGTCAACAAGGTGGAAATATAATATTTCTCTTTTTCCTCTATGAAATGTAACTATGCTATGTACTTTTACTTTTTAGCTTCAATTAAGGAAAAGTAACAGCTCAACAATAAAAACAGTGGAATAATTTCTCTAGGGAAAATTTCAGAGCGGTAAATGAAAAGGAATATTTTGCGCTAGGCCATTTCCTTAATGCAATGAACTGTAAATAATGAAGCAGCCTTCAATAGTTTTTAGTGACAACACAATTCTCAGAAATGTAGAATTTACAGTTTTTATTGATATGGCATTATTCCACAACGAGACCACCATGTGTTCTACACTATATATAATAAACCATGTATTCTACAAATATAAATTATGTTTTGTTTTAAAAAGTTTTATTTTTGTTAAAGTTTATAATTTCGTCGAACAGTTGGGGGGCGGGCTCCCCCTCCCTAAGTTGGCTATGCCCATGCAATACAGTCTATTCCTTTTTATAGGACATAAAATCCATATAGATAATAATGTTTTATTGGTCATGTAGGCCACATGTGTCATAAAGGTCCAAATGGCCACAAAAGGCATATAGCTCATAAAAGTCGTAACTGCCACATGGATCATAAACGTCGCAAAGGTCATACATGTCATAAATAGGCAGAAAATGGTATACAATACTACACTATAAGGGTCACGAAATACTATACTACTGTAGTTGGAGCGGCGAACAGGTATAGTCATTAAAACGCGAGAATCTGTCGTGCCAACTATTTGATCATGCTTGTTTGTTACTTTGCTTTTGTTTTTACACTATGGAAAATTTTAAAATTAAATACTGTAACAGTTAATGATAGTAGTATCAGTTTGGCGGTGCGTGATATTTCAATTAGCCATATCTTGGAAAACGACGCATGGGACCCACTTAACTCTTTTCAAGAGGTGATGACTATACACTCTCTTATAGAAAGGATTTATAGTGAAAAAATCGTCAGCAAAGTTTGCGAAAAAATTTTCAAAAACACTGGAAAGCAACTCCCTGGGTTCTCAGTAACGCTCATGGATAGTTTGAAGTACTTGCAGTATATTTTTTTCATGTAATCCAGAAACGAAATATAAGGAGCGTTTTTTCGATTTGTTGCCAAATATTTTTTTTCAAAAAGTTATGGCCATTTTAATTTTAATTTTATAAGAACATTTTGTTTCCCAAAATTATAGTGAAAAAACCGTCAACAAAGGTTGCGAAAAATTTTCAAAAACCTGGAGCACTCCCCTGGTTTTCATAGTAACGCGGTTCTGTTAGGAATATTTGCAGTATATTTTTTTCTTGGCTAGAAACAAATAAAAGATAGACGTCTTTCGATTTGTTATAAAATATTATTGTTTCAAAAAGTTATGGCCATTTTATTTTTGGAAACAAAATGTTCGTATAAAATTAAAAATAGTAAAATGGCCATAACTTTTGAAAAAATATATTTTACAAACAATCGAAAAACGCCTCCTTATATTTGTTTCTAGATTATGAAAAAAATATATACTGCAAATATCCCACAGAGCGTTACTGAGAACGGAGTGCTCAAGTGTTTTTGAAAATTTTTCGAGCAAGACCTTGCTGACGATTTTTCCACTATAAATCCTTTCTGTAAGAGGTGTATAGTCATCACCTAAAAAGTGAAGTGGGTCCCATGCGTCGTTTTCAAGATTATGGCTAACTGAAATATCACGCACCGCCACTGCAATAACATGAATAACAAAAGAAATTCAAACATGTTCTTTCTTATACTCTTTGTTCTATTTTAACCACAAATTGGATATCTTTATTTTTGTTATCTGTAACATCTACGAGCAAGCTTAAGTAACTTTTTTTTTTTTTTTTTTTTTTTTTTTTTTTTTTTTTAACATAGTATCGAAAATGCCATATATGTATGTACATATCCGTAAGTGACTAATAGGACGAAATAATAATGTTCAAAATCAACGAAAATAATACCAATCAGACAATTAAACCATTAATTTATAAAATCTAGTTTAAGTAAAGAAAATAAATTAAAAAAACTAGAATAAATTTTCTATCAAAAAAAAAAAAAACATTATCATTCATTGTTTAAAATTAATGTTGTGGGTGCAGACTTTATTTATTATATTAACTTAGTATTATTAAAAATGTAATTGAAGACCTTTTTCTTTAATAAGATACGGTAATTGGATGTAACAATACTGAACTACCGGATTTGTCGAAGAAGAAAAATAACAACGTTTAGATGGTATATTTTTAGATAGACTCATCCCGTTTTGATCTAAAAAATTAGGAGATTTTTAGTGCAAGGCAAGTGATCAGAAGATTTTCAAGCGTTTTCCAGCTCTAAAAGACAAGATGCTATCTTTACGAAACATCCTTCATCATAACTGGAGATCAAAGGCAACTAACCTTCATAGCAATAGAAGTGGAATTGCTTCGATGTTAATTTTATATCCAACTTATTTGGATTATAACTGAGGTTCCATGTACGCCTTATAACATGACATAGAGGGCGTGCAAAAGATCCTTGAGCAGGTAAAAATGAATTTTATAGATTTCATAG